>JANDEH010000010.1:27430221-28630221 GCA_024610705.1 Tetragnatha versicolor
TAAATAAAAAACTGAGATGATTCTTTTTCTTAAGACGTCGCGCCATGCTATCCCTCACAGACTGATTTTGAACTTAAACAAAATCCCATAGTTTATGTGTATTCTTATAAATATACAGCATCTTCTTCTCTCTAAATTGATTATTACTGCATTAATCTGGTATTCCATACAAAGCGAAGCAACTTTTTTCTGCACGACAGGAGGCATACTTATAGGATATTTATATAATTTTGTGTTGACCACACACTAACCACTATAAAGTTTAAATAATATAACTGCAACATTAACGCCAACTGAAACTGTTTCAAAATCAGAGTAGTCGTTTTAATTGAATGTCTTTCGGATCAAACTATCTCAAGACAAACCACGGTGTAGACAATTTGTTATTGAAAAATTTAAAAACCCTTGTATTATATGGAGTAGGATTTAGTAGGCAAAAGGTATGTGAAGTGTCCCTTTTTTGCTCGTTATAAACGAGTTTGTATTCTTAAAACTATATGCAAAGCATTTTATTAAATGGATGTTTTCATTTTAAGTTCAAAAGATAGTCTTGGTGTACAAAAGCCAACCTTATTGCTTTACAGTAGGACGTTTTTAATTTGAAAACGACCCCTTAAGCTTTTCATGATACATTGTTTAATACGCTTAATTACAAAAATTAACTTCCAAATTATTTCTCCCTTCAGCTATTACTAGCCTACAGAAGGATCTCTTCTTATTCTTCGTAAAAGGATTCTTCGTTATTCTTAAGATCTTCCTCTTAAACTCTTCATATGGATTTTGATTTCCGCTGTGTGTATTACTATTTTACTTAAAAAGATGATATCAATGTTACACATGGTAATTTTTTTAGCTAATCGCGAGACAAGCGCTTATTTCGAGAAGTTCAGAATACACAAGTTAAGTTTGAGTTCCGCTAACAATGCTTTCATTAATAATATAATACGTAAACTTTATTACTGGGGAATTTTTATACTGAAAACAAAATTGGTATATGACCTTTTTTATATTAAATTTTGAAACTTATCTGCATTTAAATTTGAAAGTTTTATTTCTTTGCATTAAGTTCACTTTCAGAGTAGAAAATCCAAAATTATCTCCACTACCTCATTTATCTCCCTCAGTGTGCGGTGCAATTTATTTTTGGATGGAAACACAACAGTGAAAATTTGAAGTGCTTGGAAAAGCATAGCCCCTTGTGAAGCTCATGTAAATAATTGACAATATAACTTTCGGGAACCATAAAATTTTAAGTTAGTTTTATAAGTCCCTCTCAAAGATAAGATAAGATTATAAGTCATGTAAAAGGATTTAATTTATAAAACGAATTTAACTATTATGCATGAACTACCAAAAAATAGACAAAAAGTATCTTGTTAAATTATGTTTGTTTGCAATATATATGAAATTATTATTATTATCACTAGTAAACTAATAATTATCATACACTTTTAAAATTTAATGGGAAACTTGAGGCAATTTATTTAATCTAGATAATTTTTTAACCGAATGAATAACTGTAAAGTAAATACAACTGCTACTACATTGAATATATTTTTCCTTGAAGTAAAAAAAAGATGAAAGCATTTTTTAAAAACCTAATTTTTTTTAAAGATAAAACTTATCTGCATCGTTAAAAACAATTAGTCTTCAGCAGCGATAGGAAAGCAGAAGTGGAAATACACACAGCTCATTTTCACATTCCTCTTTCTACCACTCACCCTTTTCATTGTTAACATATGTATTTTTCAAAAACAACTAGTTACTTTTCAGCCACTAAAAATATTTAAAAGGTCAACAAAGTAGTAAGATTTTTCCATCCTACTAATGCCACTCCATCCTATATTTATTTAGAATAAGACTAGAAGTTCAAAATGTGCGGGACGTCTACGCATCCCAATCGCTCGCTCAATTCAAAGCTGTTTGAGTATGTAACAACTCTGATAAGCCGAAATGGAATGGGGCGACCATCGTAAATGTTACGCAAAATCCAATAGAGACGAATCTCATCAGCATCAGAAAATAGTTTTGTAACCACTGAGGAAAGCGTTCGACTCTCCAAACCGAACATCGCACAAAAAACAGCATTGAGCGGGGACAAAGCGAAGCTATTGGTCCTCGAAATGGCACCAGGAACCTAAACTTGATCTTAAGTGCGAAAAACTTACAGATCCAAAAAGTATTTCACTTTATACTTCCCCTCCAAGAGACGGTTTTCTTGTTGTGATACTGAACCCACCGCATGTACTTCCATCCAACAAAAAGGTTTCGAGAAACGAATATAACTGCTGAAGGGCATATAGCGCCATAAGGGCGTGTTTTTCCATATCTCGACTAGAGCTGGCCGCAGGGCTGCGGGGCAACTCCGTGTTGCTATTGTCCTGGCAAGTATTTTTTGCGGGCACATTGCCGTTTGCCAATGCGTTTATGGCAGGAAACAAGTCGAGGAGATAAGGTCCCGCTTTGGTCATTTGCGAGCGAGAGCGTTAAGCAGCTTTGGACTCTACTTTGTTTAGGCCATAAAAAGCACCGCGATCTCATTACAAAGGCATAATCTTCAATTGGCTAATGATCGAGGATGATCTAGCTTCTTTTGTAGAGAAAATTGATGAGGAAATTTCATGTTTTTGTTCACCCCTTTTTGAAGAGCCTAGTTTGAAAATTTGAGTTTACTTTTAATCTAAAATTAGCATCATCTTTTTAAAATCTGTGTACAGGTGCAGTAATGCTGCATGAATTTTTTTTTAATTTTACGGAGTGGCAATTATGAGTTTCAAGACTGTGGCAATAGAATAATAGACCGTTTAAAGTCAGTGAATTTTTTCGAGGTTTCACCATTACAGATTGGTCTGAAATTTAACATTCAAAGTTCCAGCAGAAATAAATACTAATTAAAAAATTTATTTATTTACTTACTTACTTACTTAAAGAATAAAAAAATATACCCATTACTAACAAAATGTTGTTATTGGGAGTAGAAATGGTTATTGGCACTCAGATCTTGAGTTGAAAATTTTCAAATTGACAAAGATTAGAACTGAATTTAAAATTGATCTTCATGTTTCTTTTTAGAAATAACGCCTTTATATCTTAGAATAATCAATTAGTTACCTAAATTTACAGCATTATTTTTTGTATTTAGCTTGATTTCAACTTTTACTTTTAGAAAAACTAAATAAAATTTGGTTCAAAATACTTCATTTACCTTTGGTTTTACAGCAGGATAGTTATAACTTGTTAAGTAAAGTAAAACTCCAGTTTTATTTAACTTCATTTTCCTTGATTAAACAAGTTACTTTAAATCTATATTTCTATTTATTCATTTACTCCAAAATTAAGGTTGGCTAAATATATCTTCTTTTAGTCACTCTAAATTATTTTCAATCTATTCCATTTAATTTTTTAACAAAGCTCGTTCGTACTGATAACATCTAAAACTTCAGGATCAATCTGACACATCATAGCAAAATGGTATGACGTGAAGAAATTTCGAAGAGAAAGTATCAAGAAATTGTCATCTTCTTAGCTTAGTGGGAAACGGTAGAGGCACATAATGCTAAGCACAAGTTGAAGTTGTAATACATCTAGGTTCTCTTCAGGAAATGTACTCACTAGTTCGAAATAAATTTTTTTTTGCCTTTTTATGTGTTTAAATTAATTTGAAAAGAACTGTTTAAGATAATGGGTTAAAACATGATGCTTCGATATAATATTTAGCATCTGGGTTTAAATCTAATAATTAGAATTCCATCAAAAAAAATCTCATGTCGATTGTTTAATTTCATAGAGAACTTTAAAACTATGGTCTGATTTGTGAATTGCGTACAATTAAACCAATCTTGAGTTATATTGATTTTATTAAAAGATTTTAAGATTATTTTTGCACATGTGAAATCTTTTTTCCTTAAAAATAATTTGAAAAAAAAATTAGAATTAGAATTAAAATTAGTATTTTACAAACATACTTTATTAATAACTGTTTTATTTTAAAATATATCACATAAATCTAATTATAAATATTAAAATTTTTTAAACTTTCTGAAATATTTTCTTTTAATATTTTGAATATTTATCTATTAGTCAGATGTTAAATACATAAAATTATGAAAATTCATTAAAAATAAAACTCTTAAATGTGCCCCTCCGTCCTTATAGTACTGACGCATATATTACCTTCTGAGTTGTTTTGATTAAGTTAAAAATTAAGGCCGGTGTTAAACTACTTTTCCATAAAAATCTGGTAAGCATTAGTTTAAATTTAATCATTAAAACAACTTTAGGACCTGATCACCTTGTAATAATCTTCGTAAGAAATTTCCTAGGGTCAAGGTCTTAGAAAAGTTAGTAAATAATTTGCAATCTCAGTAGTTTTCTGAATAAAAAAAATTCCATTTTGAATATTTATAATATAATCCAATTTTTTAACTCAACATTCATAACAGGTAGAAGAAATACCAAAAGTTTTCATGTTTTTATCTTTCATATTTTAGTAAAACACATTAAACTGAAGAATAAATTACGGTCCCCAATGTGTATAAGACAGCAAAAACCATTTAAATATATTTAAGAGTACCTCCATTATTTTTAATGAAAACATTTATAAATACACCCCTGAGGTAAATACTTTGAAGCCATCTTTTTTGCAGCGTAATTCACTTTCTTCTATTTCTTAATGGTTGAAGAAATCCATGTAGAAACAAGCTTGCGAATAATAGACATCTTCCGTATTTCAATTATTATATTCATAATTTCCTTTCTTCTTTTTTCGAAGGGAGAAAAAAACGTTTGTTCTTGGAGAAAAATTTCATTTTCAATTTTTTTTCTCATTTTGACTCTTAAATTAAATTCAATAAAAAGCGTGAACATTTTAAGAAGTTAAAACAGGTGAAGAGGAGCAACGTCTTGATCTTAATGACATTTTTTGTGTGTTTGAACAAGACTTGTTACGCTTAAATTTTGATTATACCTGACGCACATTCAAAATAGTATAGTGAATATAATACATTTTCATATCCTAAACATTCAGTTAAAGGATTTATGGAGAAAGTTTTTTGAATCAGAGTTAACTTAAAAATGATCACGTGTTATTTTGCATCTCTTTTAGTCAATCAAAGCATTTATTTCTACTATTTTTACGATACACTAGTAGCTTATTCAACTATAATGAATCAATTAATGCCCGTACGTATTATACATGATACTTTGAGTGAAATAACTTTTGTACTCTATAATATATATTATTATTAATTATTATTTAATATGAATGAAGTTTTGGGAATATAATTACAATGTGAGAGGAAAAGTGAGAGAAAATGGTAGAAGGATAATCCAAAAAAATGAAAAGGGAAGTGAATAACAGACTGGGATTGAAATAGCAAGAACACTGTTGAAACTCGACGATCTACTAGTGAACGATAAGATTTACAAAAATAGCTTTTGGCAACATTGTTTAAAGGATGCGAAATTGTGAGTTGATGTTATTATTGATTTGATTTTATGGAGTTTAGGAAAGGAAAAAATTATTAGTCTGTTTGGAATTTTTTGGCAAGTTTTAACCAAAATTAATAAAGACTGAATTTTAAGTTTCTCTTTCTGTTCGGCTGGATTTCTTCCACTCCGGGTGAGTAGTAGAAGTAAGGAAAGTAGACCTTCTTCTGCTACTTTTATTATAGCGCTATTTGGAAAAAAGATGATAAAACAAAAGAGGAATGGAAAGGAAAAATACTACAAAACTTCTTAAGAGGGAAAAAGTAATGATATAAAAATTAAATAACTATAAAAGAGATCTGGAAGAATGTACAAAAACAAAGTGAATTTTTAGAACGATAGAAACTTAGCTGGAATAGAACTTAGATATAACTTAGAGGAAAAGTAATCGGTAAAGCAACCCAAATCAGGTACGTTCCGGACATAAACCTTATTCAGGTAAACCTAACCCCAGCGTACTATAGAACATCGATACCAAAAACGGATCATCCCATGCGATCGTCTGGTGCCCAAAGAGTTGCAGAAAAACCCCTCAAAAAGCCCCCGCTGCGAGGGCTCGATAACGCAGCGCCCTGCGGGAGTGTTTGTCAACAGAGCGAGGGCTGGGTCGCCCCGATAAGCCATCACCGTGACGCGAGCCCTTAAAAGCGCGTCACCCCCTCATTACACGATAACTCTAATTACTCGCACAAAAGAGCCGCTGACCACTCCAATTATTTCGTTGACCCCTGTGATGGATGGGGCCGGAGGATCAAGTCGCTAAGTGGGGCTTTCCATCTGCATAACGAACGGGGCTTAAGATGCTGATAGACCGACTCTCTTCCGCATTAGGGTGACTTGAGGTGACCCGTCGAAGGGATGATTACCACGGGTTATCTATTGTATACCCTGCCACTAAAGAGTGATCGCCTAATAAAGGTGGGGGGTTTCGGGATGGTCACTTACATGTTGTCCATTGAACGTATTGTAACGAGCAGTTTGTCTGTTGTATAATGTTTCTAGTTTTTAGGTGTATTTATGATGTGGTATCATTTTTATGTAACGGGAAGTAATAAATGTCGATTTAAATTTTTTACCGTTTAAAATCCGGGACTTAAAAATATTGTTTTGAGAACTTTCATTCACGTGCTGGGGTAAATCAGTAAGAAAAGCGCAAATTTATTTTCATTCATCGCATAATATCTCGTTGATGACGGGAAGAACCGAAAAGTTTAAGTATAGACACTTGGGTATCAATTGAGGTATCGATTCTTGGGTACAAAATTTACATATATTGATAGTTTTCAAGGTTGGTAGTACTACTTCATTTTAAGCTCCTCAAAAAAATTAATAAAAAAACTAAGTTACGCAACCTATTTTTTAATTTTTTTACTGAAATCTGAAGAACCAATTATCAATATATCTACCAATTACCAATACAGGGTGTTTCCAAAATTCTCCTTATTTTCAGCACAGCCCGATTCTTTGAATGGAGTAGATAAAATGACCGAAAAATTATATATCTACGATCCATAGTTTTCAATAAAATCGCATCAGAAAAGTGTATGCCACATCCAGTTTTTGCTTTAAAAATTCTGTTTAGAAACGTAATCATGGTTAGTTGATATGTTTGCACACTTAATTGTTAAAAATATTATTTCGCATGCATTCACCCACCGTGGAATGAAGTAATTAAATTTGTATCTGATAATGCGTCTTATTTTTCAAAAATTAAAAGTTAACAGGGCAAATTTTATCTACTCCACTCAAGGAATATTTATATGATAAGTTTTTGAGGACTTATTGAAACTCTCTGTAGTTCTCCCCTTCCAACTACCCTTAAACAGCGAAAAAAATTTAGCTTCAATAAGTAATTAATTAAAAAATATATGTTACAGTTCTCTAGAATTAAAAAAAGAAGTAAAAAAGCCAGCCCATCTCAAATATAGGTCGTATTATTTTAGCACCAATATAAAGTCTGATAGTGGTCGTATTATAAAGCCAGATCAGGGAACAATGTAGCAAAACAAAGTGGCTAATTGAAATTACCCCCTATAGTTTCAGAACTTCCCATGCTATTTGTATTCGTCGCGGTGGACTCCTTAGCTATAAAACAAAGTAATGCCATTTCATGTGAGATAGTTCTTCACTTATATGACCTACTCGTCAAAATTTCAGTGCTTAAAACGGTACAGTTCTGTGAAGCCATTGAATGTAAAACTTTTTAATTTTGATACTTTTCAGCATTATAAACATTAAATTTGCAGTAAATTATCTGTGTTACTGATATTACTTCATTTTTTACTTCATTCATTGTTTCTAGCGTCTTTTTGCTTTTCTTGGTTTTTTCCTGTAAAACACATTTCTCTGGGAGTGTAGTTTTATGGGAAGAAAAACAGCTTGCAGGAACTCAGCATATGAAGGAATATTACTATATTTTTAGAACTGTAAATACGGATAAAATAATAATGCAGTGATTTCTTTAAAATTATATTTTTAAAATTAATAAAACATTTACTTTTACATTTGGGAGATTTAAATAAACTTCAACAAAGTTACAATTTTTGTATTCAGAATTTCAGTTTCTCTTCAAAGATGTCTTAACTAATTTACTTGTTATAAATCGTTTAATGGTAATATAATTTTGCAAAATACAATTGTTAAAACTGATGACTGACATAAAAAGTAATGATCATTTCTTATATTATTCTCTAAAAAAATTAATTATCAAAATGCATATTTTATAGAAAATTCTTTCAACATTTTCAGATAACGTTTTGTACAAAAAAAGTTAAATGTAAAATGGTAGTTTAATGTCCTTTAAATTAATTATTTATCCATTTTAGAAAAATTACGAGTAGAAATGAAAGTAAAATTTACGTTTATTTTATAAATAAAAAGTGTTGTCAGAATTTATTTATACTGTCAAACTCGGTTTTTTGAATGCAAGAAACAGACCATCGTTGTGCTTACTATGGACCTTTTTTTACAGATTGATTTATCAATCAATAGTAATAGGAATTATTTTTTTGGTCCCGCGATAACTTCATTTTAGAAGGTTTACTGTAAAAAAAATAAGCGAAAATTAATCTTTTAATTAAATTTAACCAAAATTTAATTTTCTGAAAGCTTCGAGTATAAGTGTATTAAAGCTTTAGCCGTTAAAAACTTTAATACTACATTTTTATGAGAATTAAGTATCCCTAATAGACAAAAAAATTGAGGTCTGGGATAACTTTGTTAAGAAATGGCTTATGGTTTCTGTCATTAAAATATTTTTAAAAATGTCAATATTTAGTTAAAGCAAATTTTGGAAACTGTTAGTTTTAAATTGTTGTTGAATATGAACAACATGCGGAATAAATGTCATAAGAATTATAGCAGTTTTAAAGCTATTTTTTTACGATTATCGTTTATAACATTAACAAAGAATTATTAAGGAATATTTTCAGAAAGCACTTTGAATTATTTTATTTCATACAAGGGCCCACTAATACTTATTTCTAGATTCTTTTAACTATGTGTAATGCAAAATTAATTGGAAAACCCCTGAAGGTTCCTCGTGAAAAAGTTTGGAATCTTAAAATACATTCTTTGAACAGAATATAAAAATAGTTCTGAAAATTTGCTCAAGAAAGGGATTAAAAATATTGCCCTCACAAAATAAACAAAAACTTAAATTGGTAACAATTTAGGCGATTTACCCGATAGGTTTCTACTAATTCATCTTGAATAACTCAACTCTTTGAAGGAAAAGGGAGAAAATTCTTCCGCCGAGTTTTTGAAGAGTTTAAGGAAATGGTCAAGCCTGCGCATAAGCTGTGCCAAAAGGGGGAGGAGAGAAATTTTGATTGGCAATCGATAGTCACGTGTTTCCCTCAAAGGTGACCGCCCCCGACTGGTTTCATTTACATAATCAATAATGAGAAACTCCAAAAACAAACATAAGTTATGGGGCAGTGAAGAGAAAGTTTTGCCTTCTGTTACAAATACACTTGAAACTAACATCTTTAATTGTTGCTAAAGAAATTTAAGAAAATGTCTCGAACGTTTCCTCTACATCTTCTTATGACTCAGGTTGTTATCAAACTTTTGCTAGTTGATCTAACTAGTGCTGTCATGTGCATAGAAGTTTTAAAATCAAATGCCGTTACAAGGGAATATTGTTTCTGTTAACGAACTCGTATGAAAAAACCTATAAAAAAAGAAGGGATTTTTTTTTTCAAAAAATTTCTGTTTATCGCCTTTAATATTTAACTAATTAGTTTATTGCGTTTTATTTCCACGCACAAACACAAAAAATGTCCACTAAATTTAAATAATTGATGTTATTGAGCGTATATTAGTGTTAGAGTTGTAAAAAAATATTCCATTGGGTAGCGAAATCTTGATACTTTTAAAATAAAAGTATACCTCATTGTGCTTTTATTTGCAGCTTCACCTTACTTTCATTTCAAGAAACTAACTGAAAAGGTTCTAGCTAAATTCAGATTTTCTCCAGTTATATTCCATGCCGAGTTACAATTGTTTGATTAGATGGAAGGATCAATCTAAAGTAGTTTTATTACGAGGTCATGAATTACTACATAACAACAATAATAATCTTTATATTACTGCATTAGGTACATACAAATACATTGAAAAGAGAGAAACAAATATTTTACTCTGGAGGAAAAACTATTCCAGGTAACAGAAAATTTTACCATTGAAGTATAAATACGATACAAATATATAGCAATATTAAAATAAAAATGAATACAAAAAAAACGATAGAAAAAGAAAACAATTTAATCGGATTTTCCTTTTACTTTAAAATGCCTTTTACTTTGCCTTTTGGTAATCTCAAAATCTTAATAATTAATGAAAGAAGAAAATCAAATAAATTCATAATTCTTATGTTACCCCTAATAAAATAAATATCAAAAAATTACCCTTACAATCTTATGAAGATGAGAGAAATACTTACACTTTCGCTCAAATCCAGCCTTAAAGCTGACATATATGATCTAAGGGGAGAATTCACATTCAAATTCCCGATCCCTCCCTTTTACTGCAAAGTGAATTCCCTCGTATTCTGAAGTTAACCTTCGGTGGGGTTTTTACCCACTTGTTGCTATGACTACGCTCTTACCCCGCTTAGTGTATCCCTAATATTTCCATGGAAAGGAAATATTTACATTTTACGGAGGAAAGAAAAATGTGTTTTCCCAGAGATTTCCCTTTTATAAGAAAGTTTTAATTGGTTTCAATAAGTTCCTCGTTCTAAAGATAGCACTTGGCGGTTTTTGTCTTGTAGGTTTGCAAAATCTTTAAACTAGAAAGTAATATTCATTAAAACATGCTAAGCATTACAAAACTAAGGTTACTTTCAAGTTGTTAAAAATCATATTTTGGAATATATTCTATATTTGGGGTTGATTTATTTCTTTCTTCCTAAAAAGTATGCTTGATTTGTAAAAAAAGTTAGTATTATTGTTATATATTTTCTAAAAGAGAGCTTTTTAAAGAATAATTGTTTTTATATTATTCAATAAGCTACCCAAAAGTATTTTTATTTAATGTTTTTTACCAAATTGTATCTTTTATAAAATTAAAACCTGTGAGATATTTTTTAGTTTTAAGTATCATTTATAAAAAATGGGAGCTAGCTCTTAGTATTTGGATCTACAAAATCATTTTGTTATGCAAACATTTCTTTCACTGATACAATGCAGCTACCTAATACATTTTTTTTTTATTTCCAATGGCAGGTAATTGAACAGTTACGGATAACAGAGTTCATTGACCAACAGACATGCCGTAGTTAGTACTTTCTTCGCGTTACCCAGTGGGCACCTGTGAAACGAAGCCACGGAGGTGAAGTACTGTTGCCCACGCCATACACACACGCATTCGCTCGCACAACCCCTTTTTACAGGGGGGCCACATTCATTCCACACAAGGACAGAAACTAACATCCATGCCAAACATACCATGCTACCTAATACATAGGGGAGAGTGTTTTACCTTTGGACAAAAATCACGTTTGGATATTTCTAAGACAGGTAAAATCCCATTTTTACCATTTAGAGTGCCCAACCTATAGTCCTAACCTTAGCAAAGAGGGTAATATTTTTTATTAGCTAAAATCTTCAAAATTGGATTTTTAATTCATTTTAATAACTTGACAAAAAATTTGTGTCCATAACAACGTGCTCTCCCTATGGACTGACCCAGTTGTACCTGTGGACATCCTTAAAAAGGAAAATTTTAGTTGAAAAAAGCTTAAAATGAACATTTTTTTGGTGTATTACCTTTTTATAAACTATTTCAAGCATTTTTAAAATTGGAAATAGATTTTTTAAAGTAATGTAGTTTTAGATCGTAAATCATCATTAAAATGAAGTTTATTGATAAAAGTCTTGATTTTTTGCCAAAAACACATAAATCACATGGGATTTTCAGATCGCAATTTGAGGTATAGTTTCATCAATCATGCTGATTGATCTAATCACTTCACTGATCCAAAAAAACAATTCGATTGACACTTAGTTGAGCAAGCATTTGGAGGTAATAACTTTTGCAAATCTTCTTCGGAGGAAATTTAAAGTTTTTTGTAATAATCATACTTAAATGCAATAGTGTGCTTAATATTTTATACCATATTTTACAATAAATGCAAAGTAAAATTAAAAATTTAAAAAAGTAGTTTAGGTCACAAAATATTTGATTTTCATCTAAAATCACTTGAAAATGATCACCTACAAATAGGTAACCATTTAGAATTAATTTAATATGCATTAAAATGTATTCACTTTAATGAAACCTGATTCAAAAACTCCGATTAGCTACAGACACCCACAACAACGTGTCCGTAGGTACAACACCTATGGTGTCCGAAGGTACAACATCAGGTGTTTTGGCATTCAAAATTCTATAAAAATAAAATAATTGAGATCTGACGATTTCTAATATAAAAAATAAAAGTTAAAATCTGGGGGATTCATCCCATATATCCCATTTTATCATACCATAATTATAGGGGAAGACAATTATTAATGTAGTGATGCACTAAAAAAAACGTTGAGCATCTAAAAACAGTAAATTTATTTCATAAAATTTTAATATTGTTTTAAAGAGCTGATTTCACGTTAGCAACTAGATAGCATCTGTTTACATTCAAAATCGACTACAAATTCAAATTTACATTTTTTCCCGAATTTTAAAACTCGGTGGCTGAAGGTACAGCCGTCCTGAGGTACGCACTCTCCCCTATTGTTTTTAAATTGAGTACCATAAAACTAAGTATCACTTGAATATTTCAATAATCTGTTAGTTTTGGTAATAATTCGTTAATTATTAGTAAAAATTTTAAAAAATTACTTGAGGTAAGCCTAAAAAAATTCAGCTCACTTTATTTTTAAACTTTATCCCAAAAGATATAACTAAGAAACAAAATGCTATACATCCATGTCCAAGCCTAGTAATAATGAAAGTAATCTAACTCGGATCAAAGTCCATGATTCTCTTAAAAATCTAAAAAAAACTTAGTTCAATAACGAGTCCAGGCCAAATTACCGAGCATCTCCAAGGTGTTTTTTCCATGCTTTTTCTCGATAGAGTAGTAGGGAAAAAACGCAATCTAACAACCATAAAACTTTTTCCCTGGGAACTATCCATGCACTAATCACTCAGAAGTGGCCAGGAACTCTTCAATTGCAGGGACGGTAATATGTTAGAGATGCGCGTCTTACATCAATCTGCTAATGCTTTAATCTGGAAAGAAGCCTGCTTGTTGTGCTTCCTGTGTTTCTTACGAATCCAGAACAGCAGCAATTACACCAATCAAGATGGCGTGTCCGGAAGTTTCTCAAACTTGCTACCAAACTTTTTTGCTGCTTCTGTCGTCTATAACTCAATGCTTTGCGAGTTCCCCCTGGTTTTTGTTGCCCAAGATCCCTGTATAACTTTATTTTCGTTACAGCTCACAGAGCAATGAAATTGCTACATTGTTGTATAATATTCCCTTTATATTTTTAATTCGAATTTTATTCTTTTTGTGTTTGCTCTTCCCGAGAAAAGAATAATCGATTTAATCATTATTTTTGGAACAAAAATGAAAATGTAGTTAATGAAAATTCTTATATGAATGAACACATACTTTTTTGACCTACGATACTTACAGGTTATGTGAAAGTTTTCCATTATATTTATAACTAAGATAATGTTTTATCTTTTACATGTGTTAGTTATAAATAAATTTTAAAATGTAATATAATATCTAATACCCCCAAGATCTTAAATTTAGCAATCTTTAGGGGCCAATGATACATGGTACCTAATTTAGACATCGATGTGTTGCTAGAAAGGAGGATTCTATTTAATATCACAATATATACTTTTTCGTTTTGTATCACCAAATTTATAAATATTCTAAATTTATAAATATTCTAAAATTTTTAAATCTTTTGGATTACGTAAAGGTTTGACAGTGCGTTAGAGAACGAAATATGTTTGGCATTTTTTATTACACTTAGTTATAAATATATCTATATTACACTTAGATATTACATATATTTATAGATGGGATGTTCGGGTAATTTGTATTGTTTTATATTCGCGTCAGGGAGTCTCAAAATAGTTCAGTGTAGGAAGTAATGGGCTTTGTATCAGTTTCATTTAAAATACCTTACAAAATTTTAATTTAATGTTATTCTATTTGCAAATTTGCTATGAATTAAATTTCTTTATTGATTTCTTAAATGTTCCTGTTAGCTTTTTATTTGTTATATTTTTTATATTTAACATGTATAACTGGTAGAAGCATAAAGAACTTTAAAGCAGTGAAGCTTCCTTGAAAGTTCTGAAGGTGAGACTATCTTTTTTTTATTTTTTCCTTTGCTAATAATGAATTTTGAAGGTTTTTGTTAGTTTTGATCATAATTATTTTGAATATTAATTCTTGGTAACTTTTTTGGTAACTAATTTGGTAACTTTTCATTTTCTTTTAACTTTACATTGACTTTAAATAACTTTAAATTGATTCCAATAAAAATATAAAATTTCTAGACTAATTTTAGTACAAAAAGATCAGAATATATTTGAACACCCACAGTGAAAAACTAAACAATTCATATACACTTTTGCTTGTTTTAATGCATTCGTTAAAAGCTAACAACTGTATATACAAATACATACATGGTCTAAATGCAAAATCCGAGTGATCGTTCTTATCAACTGCCGTTGATCCATTCATGATGATGAAGAAGAGGTAAGGAATCTAGACTAAGCAAAGGCATCTGTAAATGAACGTGACGCCCATGAATGCCTAAGGAAATGGTCTGCCCCTAATCCAATGAGGCAATGGCAAGGGACCTTTCCCCTCATCATAGAGCTGCAGCCCGTCGCAGCCAATAGCCCTTGATTTGGAATATAGACCAGATCTAGGTGGGGCTGAAACTGCTCAGGGAGGAGATTTCAGGAACGTTTTGCCTCCCTTTTCTCTTAAAAAATTTAACATTTCTCCTATAGATGCAGTTAAAAAATTTTAAATTTGTTTTGGTTATTTCAAGTTCTTTTTCCCGTTTTTAGTAACTCTCAAATCCCTTACCCCTTATATTAATTTACGTTAACAAACTCAGCTTGACCTCTCACTGTTCAAAATCTTTTCAGAAGGTACTTATGTAATTGTGCGAATTTAGGATTTTTCATGTTTAATTTTATTTCTCAAAATTTAAGTTTCAAAATAGAATCAAGGGGCTCGTAGCAATAACAAGCTAGCAAGGGTCTCAACTTTTTTTAAGTGGCATTATATATTTAAGTAACAAGATCTTTGGAAAATAAAGTGTTTTAATAGCTTAAGTAAGCACTCTTATTCATTCGTCTTCCTGTTTTCTACAAAAATAAGCAAAAATAACCCTCTTCTCTCCATTTAGGAGCCTACATAATATTTGAAGGTTCCTAAAATCTTTTTTTCCTAATAACCTCTAGGGCATGTTCTTATGGTTTCGGTTGATATGTATTGAAAGGGGTTTAACGCTTTCAGTCCTAAACCACCCGAGATGTCCATTGGAATCCTAAGGAAAATTTGGAGCGGTTAGGACTAAAAGTGTTAATATCAAGCTGAAAAATGCAAAGAAATTCAGATGTTTTTGATGCATGAGTATTTCTATCCTGATAAATCAGAGAATTCCTGAAGAATTTCGATATTAATATCTTTTATATTTTGTTATCGACTTTAACGTTTGGAAACCTGTTGTGTGCATGAAACATATTTTCACTTCGGAATTTTTCTTGGCTTACTCATAAATAAATCCACTAAGCGGATATTACTAAAGCATTTATTTGGGAAAATGTGCGACATTTTCCAAGATCATTGGCAATAGAGGAGAGGATGTTATTATGGAATAGTCGGGTAATATGGAATACCGAGGTTTCAGCCATCTATTGGGATGTCATTATACAGGGGAATACCACGAAAGACTTAAAGAATACTCCCATGATGCAGTGCACAAATAGTTAACTTCTGGTTGTTGTCGTTACAGTCGCTGCAAAAAAAGTGTGTTTTGGGATTTCCGAAAGTTTTTGCTAGTAAAGTTTCAAAAATTTTATCCTGCCAGTAAATAGGAGACTTAAATTTTGTTGTTAACCATAATGTACACTAAAATAATAATAGTTTCTTAGGTTTTAGTCATTTTTTAGCTATCAATGTTTTATCCACCAATAAAATGGTTCATAATACAAGATGGTGTGTCAAGTATTATGGAACACTAGGTCCATTCTGATGTGTCATCTGAAGTTAACTTCATGCCATCAAACCGGAAAACAAAGATGCTGAAGCATCTTTGTTACAAAGATCTTTTGTGACGGGAAACTCTCCGAAGATCAAAGAGGAGACATTTGGATTCAATGCATTTGCTGTTCTCTATGGGATTATAGACTCAAAATAGAATAAATAGGCTCAAAACAAAACTATTTGAACACAATTTTTTAAGTATTGTTTTTATAGTTAAAATTAACTATGTTCTCTGAAGTCTAATCAGTGTTTCAATAGTTGTAAACAACTATTCCTATCACCCTCCATTTGTACCTTTTTTTAAAGTACCTTTTTTCATAACAGCAAAATACTGTTCGCCCAACGATAGTAAAAGGGTCACGTGATTTTTACAGACATTGCACGGCCGATAGTTGCGGTCTTGCTTTTATGTAGAAGCAAATGTCTCTTCCTCTTTGGATCAACTGCCCCTCAACTTCCACCTGTCTCCCCTCCGAAATACTTGTTCCAGCGTTGTCAAAATCACGTGACCCTTTTACTATCGTTGGTTCATCAGTACATCATGTTTTATTCCACCATTGACACTTCATTACAATTACTTATAGTATGTGCTTAAAATGATTTTGTGGCTTTTTTTTTAAAACCAGTAGAGATATTCTTAAAGATATAAATGGTATTCCACATATAACCCTCCTCTCCTCAATATCTAATTAATTATTAATAAAAGTTATTCTTAAGTAACTACTAATTTAGCAAAATCTGATATTTATCAGTTATACATTCCGAAAACAAGATAAAATAATTTTTCTTGAAAATGTTTTATTGTAAGAAAGAATTTTCTGTACTAATTTTTCCCGCCTCTAAGGAAAAAAGCATATTAATTATAAACATATTTATATAATTTTTGAGGAAACTTTTCTGCCTACTAATGGTTATGATACAAACATAAATTGCAATCTGTGTGCTACAACATTTTCAATGAATTCTTCTCAAAGAATTTGTTAAATATATACTTAGTAATTGTTTAATTGGTGGAAAATAGAAATTAGTTTGTCCAAAAATGTATTCTTTATACCCTGTAACAAAGCGGCTAGTCTGAATTACACTTATTTTATCATCCTGACATTTTGAACACTATGAACTGATCACACACACATAAAATATTGGTAAATATTTTGCACCAAGTTTTGGCTTAGACAAATGGAAACTGATTTCTGAAATAATAATGAAAAAATAACTCCGAATTAGTAGTAAAATTTTGAACCAAATAGGATTTGAGGCAAATGGTAATTAACTGTCGCCAAGTTTCATAACATCATTCTTAACACTGAGGGAATGCTATTAATGCTCACTCTTTCTCATGGACCGAAAGTCCAAGTGACCCGTTTCCAAAGTGATCGAATTCGTCGACCTAACCCCCTCCCATGAAGTAGGGGAAGAGGCAAACCCCCATTACCCCAGTTGGTCGAACTGCGGCCATCCTACTTTGTTTCGACTCACTCTTTGAATGAAAGAAAAAACAAAGGACGAAAGAAAAGTTTCGAAATCCATTTGATTGTGTATGCAGGTATTCGTGGGGCGAAAGGTTAAGTGCCCTCTAGGGCTATGAGACGATCACTTAAGAAGATGACTTGGAATCCCCAGGTGCGGAGTGAAACATGTGATGAAAATACTCTTCCCCGTATGAAGCCAGCATTTCCCTGTGTCTAGCAAAGAAATGCAGGTGTGGTTGCCGGTTATATCTTTTATATGGTGAAAACCGCCGTTCTTAAAGCTGCATTCACATTTGAGAGTAATGTTGAGATCCGATGATTGAAGCTTGATTTGGAGCATCGTTTTTTAGGATAGCGATGAAGGGGTAACTTCATTTGAGGTGTTTGGCCCTTATCTATCGTTGGTGGTTACTTCCCAATTGGAAACTTCGGTTCCTTTTCTTCTGGCTAGCTCCATGCATGAATGGGGAATGTGTGTCGAGTGACCCTTTTCTTTTATCAATAATTAAGCTCTGGATTTGCACTAGATATCATAATACCATTACTTTTCTATGGGATTATAGATTTTTGGCGTATTGCTTGGTGGATTTCAGAGAGGTATTTGCCGAATGAAAATTTAATAATTGCCAGACTCAATTAATATGTAGTATTCATTAATTTGAGAATTTAATAAATTTTTATAACGAACTTTTTAACCGATGAAAAATAAACAATAAGTGAATCGTTTAAATAAGAAAAAGTTGTGAGTCATTGCCTGGTTTCCAAGGCCCCGGAAAAGATCCAGTGGCAAACACTCAAGTTTACTAATACTTTTTTATATTAAATCATTATTAATTATTTTGAAACTGTACTAAAATCTATTTTGGTAAAGTACAATAGGTATTATTGCTCCGTCAATATTAAGATACGAAATGTTTAAAAATTAGTAGCAACTGACAGGTACCTCCGGAGTCGCTCTTTTGTCTCAAACCATACGAGGATGATCCAATCCATATGATGGTAATCAGTGTGAAAATGAATGTCCATCTAAGTTTGCTTATAAATTTGTAATTCAAATATTTATTTCTATATCTTAAAATTTTGTACACTTAAGCTAATGGTTCAAAGTTTGACATACTAAAAACGTAATGGAAAGTGGAAAGAAATAATACAATTGTTCATTTTCCCCATCATATTAAAAAATTCGTTGTTCCAAAATCCATCATTTCTCCATCTTGAAATTTTGTATACTTGTAGCTAAGGGAACGTACCCATACTACGTGACCCATTTTTTACCATTTTTGACCCCCCTCCCCCCCTTGGTGACCATCCGTAGTATAAGCCAAGACCCCCCTCCCCCTCTAGTTTTCACGTAGTAATTCATAAATACGGTTTTCAATCATTTTTTGTAAACAGAAAGTTTAAAAATATAATTTGGCTCAATTTGTCTAATTTTAATAATTAATTTGGCTTAATTTGTCTTAATTTGGCAAATTTCAATAATTAATTTGGCTTAACCTTCCTACCCCTTTGGGGTCTTTTTCGACCCCAGACGCACTTTGACGCTTGATATCTCCCATGCATTTTTGTTTTGACAATTTCCGATGCTACTATTCCTTAATTACGCAAAGTTTTACAATGGGTAAAAATTTTGGAGTTATTATTCCATTTTTAAGTGTCTTGGGAGAAATAGTCACATATTCCCCCTCTGGGGTCTTCTGAGACCCCAGCCATGAATGGCGGTAAAACAGTATCAAATAAAGTTTAGTATTTTATTTTTTGTTGCATTATAGATAAAAAAAGGTTTGCATGTTTGTTTAGAACGTTTGGAGAAATATTAGAAAGATATTTTCGTAGAAATTGTCATTTTTTTACAAAAAGAAGATTGCGGCTAAATACATTGAATCACTCGCTATTTCTTAAATTTTTTATTCACATTCTAAGAAAAATATGCTATTTATAGAAATCTTTTGAGTATCTAACAGTTGCAGCAAAAAAAACTCAGACAACTGTCGCCATTACTTCCTGTTGAACACATTCTTTACAAAAACAATATAAATTCATGGTTGATTGTAAATAGGTTTTTATATTCAGTCTTCTTTGAAAAATAAGAATGCTTTCAAATATTTATGAGTGTTTACGGAAGTCCAGAATGTGATTTCGAAGAATTATCAAGAAAAAAACCAATTTTATGTTAAAACTTACATAAGCAAGCGAGATACTGATTTCACTAAGAAATCTGAACCGATCATTTTTTTTGTATTATTTCAATTTTAAAAAGAAGAATCCAAACTTTACATGTTTCATAATACTAAATAAATTAATCTGGGGTGACAGGTAGCTGATAATGCAGAATAGAGAATATATGCAGCTTCATAAATCGTTTAAAATAAACTACTAAATTCTACCCGTGCAAGACCGGGTATATCAACTAGTATGCTTTAAACAGTGTGATTTTAATATTTTAAGTAAAACAACTTCAATGTAGTTCATTTCTGTAATTTAATTCTTGTTTGAAGGTCCAGATGTTATAAAAAACGTGTATCAAAAGAAACTCAATTAAGCCGTAATAAGACGAAAAAAATGAGAAAAATACCAAAAAAATTGGATAAATTATGCTGAAGCATCTTTCTAGAAATAAAAAATGACAATTCTTCTCCATTTAAGGAATTTTTAACATTTATTAGAGTCATAGGCATGTTTAACGCATGGGGTCCTCAGAGACCCCACGAGGGGAATATGTGACTATTTTTTCAAGAGGGTAGGAAGGTTAATTTTGTCATATTGACTAGAGGAAATTGACTACGTGACAAAACCCTAAGCCCCCCCTCCCCCCCTGTGACCGAGCGTGGTATTTTGAAGACCCCCCTCCCTCCCCTGAACGGGTCACGTAGTATGGGTACTAGGGTGTCTCATTTTTTCGAACTTTGGAAATCTTATCGGGCGGGGTCCTAAAAAGTTTCCTTTTGGCACCAATAAACTTCCCTGAAATTTTTAAAGTTGTGGTACAACCCTAACTATTGCCTCAAAGCGGTTGAAGTTACGAGAAAAGACTGGTCTAGGTTGCAGCGCTAGTTTTACTTCATAACGCGACCTATTACGCAACTATTTGCTTTTTCTTACCTTTTTTATACCATTTTCAAACTGTTTGGATTAAGATAATGTAATAATGCATATAATACAATCGTGGGCGGAACATGGGCGGATTTAGAGAGTGAACCCTGGGGGTGCCTACTGGAAAACTTGGGGGGTGCAAGCTGTCCCTGATGACTTTGAAAACGTGATTTTACCCTATAAAAATGGAATTTTCTCAAAAAGTTGGGGGTGCGTTGCACCCCCATGCACTCCCTTAAATCCGCCCATGGCCTTTAATATGTCACAGTTTTTTATTGCAAATACACACTTTCTATGTTTATGCTCCATGATAATTTTAAAATTCGTGAGCTATAGTAGTTTTATCTGTCTTAGAAAACTTAGCTCAATATTTATTGACAATTTGTAGGAGATTTTGCTTCTGTGCTCAGTTTTCAATCTAGGGAGGAAGGGAGGTACTCCTGGGTTAAGGCCACTCCTCGCTCTGCGACATCTTTAATGGTGACCGCCCAGTTGTTAAAAAAATCTCGGAATTTGTCTTAGCTTTCCCATTCAGTAGGAGACTTTAAAATGAAACATAGGTTATCCAAATCTTTGAAATAAGTTCAAAGTTAAGTTGTTCCATGGGACCATGGGGGTTAAAAGCGCGCTTTGACCGGATAAAGGTAATGCTTCCCGGCGCTTGCGGCGGGAGCTGGGATGAAGGCCTCACATGGGGGTTTTATTGAATATTTTTCCTATTTTGCTTCAGCAGAGATTACCTGATAGTCTTGTGTCTCAGTTTTGGGAAGTAAAACCCTATGTGAGGCCTTCATCCTGTGTTCGACGCAAGCGCCGGCAAGCATTTTCTTTTTTCGATCAAAGCACTTTTAACCCCCATGGAACTTCCCCCAGTAGGTGCTATTGAATGTTTTTTCGTAAGGATCTTGAGACAATGATGTCCCAAAGATGCTGTTAAGGTTTTAATTCGATATTGACTGCGTTCAGGCTCATAAAATTGAAAAGAACTAAAAGTTACGATATTTTCAATTATTTCCCTATACTTAACATGGGAAACCTACTTTTGAAGGGCACGGGGGTCAGAAATTGCCCTAGAGACCTGAAAATTTGCAGGTAATAATGTTTTAGTATTTACAACAACCTGAGAGGAGGGCATCTAGGAAATTCGAAAAAAAATTTCCCCATAGACTTTCGGCACAGCCTAATGTCTCTTTCTCTCAGAGAAGCAACCAGCTCCTAATTTCACCTGGTGTTATGAAATGTTTACATTCAAGATACGAATAAAATATGAAACCGTAGAAAAAAATAATTGATCTATCATGCAGTAGATGTCTAATTAAGTGTTTTCTTTCAGAAGTTGTTTTTATTACTTTTTCAACGTTTCGTTTGGATCTTAATGCCATTATTGGAATGTTAACCTCTGGTTTTGGGGTATTCCCATGAAATCCAAATATTTTTTATTTGTTAAGTTTGATGTTTTAAGGGAAAATTAGGTCAACAGTGACAATTTTTCAAGGTCATTGCGATGCGTTAGTGTTTTAGTGGTAGAGGTTGCTTGCTTGTCTCTCATTATAGAGATTTCGCTCTCGTTGAGGCAATAGTTAGAGTGAACAGAAATAATTTTAATTTTGCAACTGACCTTCTAACACCAAAAGGAAACTTTTTAGCTAACGGCCCGATCACTTTTCAAACTTTTCCAAAAAAACGCTCTTTTTGAGACACCCTAATGGGTACGTTCCCTAATAAGTCAAAGATTAACATGTATTTTTTAAATCAAAGGTGGGGTGTTTCTCAGAAATTCAATTCAAAAATTTTAAAAGCTTGCAATTTTTTTAATTTAAACAGTAAGTGTTGCATATCATATTAAAAACCATAAAAACACTTTTAATAAGATGTACTATATGAACTTTTCACCTCAATTCATTCCAGAGTTGTAAAGGATCTAATGACTAAAGAAGTTGCGAAATTAGGCAGTTCGGGGCAATTTCAAAATTCCGTTAAAAAAACCTATCAAGAAAAATAAAACTGTTTTTATATTATGTACTCTTTGAGTATGTTACCTATATAAACTAGTCATTATGGAAATCTGAGACATCAAGATCCAAAAATTGCATTCTTTTCGTTGATTTGACATGGAATGACCCTTCAACAAAGTATTGCACTTTTTAATATTCAAGCCTATTAACTGTTGAGCGCAATGTTTAACTTTATATTTTCAGCGAAATATGGCGTTAAGCAATAACTGATAACCATAAATATAAAACCGTCCTGCTCAATCATCTTGAAAGAACATTTTGTTAAGACTTTAACTAAACTTTTGGTTGGAAAATTTTGGTTACTTTTTTTGGTAATAGAGTTATAGAAAATGTGTAGCAAAAATAGAATTGTTTATATAAAAAGTTTTTAAATCTTGTTTTTAAGAGCAAAAATTTTCTTGATTCGTTGAACATATCAGATTAATAAATTTTCTATGATTTCAGTTTTTTATACTTTTAGCTTTGATGAAATAAAAATTTTTGTGAACTGCGTGCATGTCCGAAGTACAAAAAATCTATAAAATCACACACACAAGTAAAATATTACTTAAAAACTACATTCTTATGAAATAAATATTTTAATACTTTAGGATTCCTAATTTGTGTCTACATATCATTTTTCTTTACACAAATTGAACCAGTTAACACTCTGAAAACTTTTATGGCCTTGACCATGGTATTCTTTGGAAAACTGGATGTTGCATCTTTTTTTTCAATAGAGCTGTTGTTATTTGAGAACATTCGATAAAAAGAATAAATAATTAAAAAGATAAATATTCTTTTAAATTGAAAGACTAAAACGGGTTGCAGTTTTTTTTAATTTAAATGAATATATGCGAATATATTCCGCATATTGATGTGGATGAAACATAGTATATGAAAAGGTTATTCGAATTATAATTCTTAAAGGGTGAATTTAAATTAAGCTTTTAAGCTTAATTTAATCACATAGGTTTGTACGGGTTGTTTTCAATACATTGAAATGAATGTGAGATTAAATATCCCAAATATATTTTAAAGCACCTAAGTTCCACACACTGCATTATGACCTTTTTAGATTAGGTTTGAGTCGATTTAAGCAGGTTAAATGAACTTACTGAATTGAATACAGCAGGGGTTTCCAATAGGTGGTCCGCGGGCTGTGTCCAAGGGGTCCGCGAAATGTCACCGAGAAATTAAGTAATTTTTTATTTCCCTTAATTTGAAGTAACCATTATCCACTCAGCAGTTCATTTGTTAGTTAATTGTCACTGTAGTACAAATAGATTAATGTAGGTGGCGCAGTCTCTGTTTACCACCAAAGATAATCCATGTTTTGTTTTTTGCAATTTTTTTATTGACTAAAATACCATAGTTTCGGTTTTGAATACATCGAGTTTCGGTTTTGAAATCGATTGTTGCCTGAAATCGATTGAAAATTTAAGCCTTTAAGTTCAAGGGGTCCTCGTCAGTAAATTAATTTTAAAGGGGGTCCTCGGCAAAATTTTATTGGGAACCCCTGGAATACAGGATAAACATTTTAATCTGGGGTTCAATTTAACTAATATAAACGTTTTGTGTAACTAATGTTTTTTTGTTAACTACTCCAGCATAAAAAGTAATATAGGAGCGAAGACTCTTTAAAACCTCTCCTTCAACACAAATAAGAGTAGTTACAAAATAAAAATATTATAAAGTATTTAACTATAGTTAGTGTTTATCAGTAGATAGCTGTCTACTGATAAACACTAACGTCAGATTAAATTTCATTTCATTAAAATCAGTTCTAAATAATTTTGAAAAATGCCTTATAATAGCCTTGAGTAAATAATAGTAGCTACAATTGAATCATCAGTTTGAAGAAGGGAGTAAGTCCAAAAAATGTCAAATTGACTTTTTGTGCTCAAAACAATCTCCAAGCTTTGGACAATCTACAAGCTTTCTCTACACATGGGTGAAAAGAGGGGTAAAATAAATACCTCCTATAGGGAGATATCGCCACTTGAAGTTGTGAAATCGATGTCCATTTATTGTATTTTTAAAGTTAATTTGGAATTAAAGTTAATTCGTCTTCCTTTTCATATTCTTTGTGCTGTAAACTAAGTTAAAATAAAATTTTAACTTAATTTTAATTTTTTTCAAACTTTTTTTTATGCAGGGTATTTTTGTCTCCATTCATATTCACTCACTCCATTGATGCTGCTTTAATAACTCAGTTTCACTATAATTTTGAATTTTATTTGTCTTGTTCTTTTCATTTCACCCTTTTGTGGTGTAAAATAAGGAGAAATATAATTTAAATGTGAATTTAAGGGTTTTTCAAAGATTTTTCATCAGAAAAATTTCATAGGGTGGAAGAAGGGAATAAGTCCATCAACTTATTTTGAATGTAAATTATTTTTGAATGTACTTATATTTGTTTTGATGATTGCTATGTTTTCTGAATAGGGCCCTGAACTTCCAGAAAAATTTGGTGGTTATACAATGAAAACTGTATTACTTATACAGTTTTTTCGATTTTCTCAAAACTTTGTTTTTGGACTTATTCCCTTCTTCCAACTGACGATTCAATTATTAACATATCTTTGGTATCTTATTTTGAATAAATCCATCCCGCGTTGAGCCCAGCAAACAGCAAGAAAGATTTCTGGCGAAAAAAAATTTTTCATTGAGTTTAGTGTGTGAATCATAACTAATAACACATATTGAAACGCAATTCCGGTCATTTTTTGAGTTCATAGTATGGTATGCGCTTCAAGCAAAATTTAAAGAAAACGTACAAATAAAAAGCTGCATTTTGATTAAATAATCTTGTTTCAGTTCGTGGAAATTTGATACTAATGACAAGAAAAGATAAAGCACGAGGAAACTATTTTTCATGACAGTATTCCGAAACGGCACTAACAGTTTTTATAGATTCTCTACTCTGGTTATCTGGAAACGAACTATTTAACCGATACGAAATAAATGATAAATGAAGGAAAAGGGGTTGCAAGTTATTGCTTTAGCTTAGCTTGGCCTTAAAGCAAAAAAAATTGACTAGGTTTTTGAAATTTGCAGCATTATAAGATTACTGATGTTGTATGGATGCCATAATTTGGCTGTATGGATGTCATTAGTTTTATTGGGATAAATATTTCTAATAGCTGTGCCATTCTTTTTATAATGTTGGGTTTAAAATCTTAATAGACGCTATTTTTGCTATGGGATTCAAACAGATGTGAGGGAGAAGGTTAAAGTAGTTGAGATGAAAAAGTTACCTCCTATGGATGCCAGTATACCTTTATTTTTCTTTTGACTAAGTTTTAGTCGATTAATGAAATGAACTTCAAAACGCAAGCATGGCATGGCAATGATTTGCCTTATTTTTCGGATTTCGGATTTGTGAGACTTGACTTTTATGATCTTAAATAAATCTTGAAAAGTGGGAAACCCGGAAATTGAGCTTTTTGGGAAAGCGAGAAGACACCGGACATTGTTCTTGGCCTAGGGGTAACCCTTTCCAGGAAGGTTTCATTGACAGGGCATATATTTTGCTACCTATGTAAAGAAAATTCGGGGCAGAGGTTGGGCAAGCTTGTCCTTTTTATCCAGATAGACACTTCATAGGAGCATTTGCTCAATTCTAAGAGCTTATTTAAAATAAGTGCTTTTCATTTTACATCAAGGTTCATGTATTACTTACTCTGAAGTGAATCCTATAGTGGTAGATGCATGAACTAATATCAAATGCGTGCAAAAAATTACTTATCATTTGATTCATTCATATTACGTGGTCTATCCAGAAAGTAAGATCCTTTTTTGATAAGTACACAAAATAGTACTGAAAAAACTATTTTGGTATTTATTTTGAACTTTCCTTCCAATTCCTACATAACGATCACTTTGTACTTTTTGTACCTGTTTTCAATATTTAGAATTTTCATTCTGTACTACTCTTCTTTCGCCGGCTCATAAGTAGAGGTAGTCACTGCATTCAAACTAAAAAATTTTTATGTAATGGTGAGGCGGATTGTGTAATTTGTACCCAAAGGTGATAAGATCAATGATAATTGTTAACGTTAATTTGTTGGGATACTATGGAAAACCATTCAAAACAGGAGGCAACAAATGCTTTCGAAAGAATTTCCATTTTAATGCCCGGCTTCTATTTCGCTGCGTTGACGCCTACAATTTGCAATTGAGGAATCGTTTTTGAGAACCAGAACCAAGGATCTCCACATTCCAAACATTTTGGATTATTTTTGCCTTAAAATACAGAGCTTTGTTGTTTTTTACTGAATATGGGATAAATCTTCAAGTCTGGCAAAAAAAAACATAAGCCTAAACCGAGTAAAACTGACAGTATTTTATCTAATAGAACTAGGATTAACACTAATAGGTTGAGTGTAATAAATCAGTTGCTACATTTTTGAAGAAATCTAAGGAATTCGATTTTGTAGGGCTGGTGGATCTAACCGCTTGAAAATTTTAATACACAATAACAAACTTTAGAGAGTTCAGGATGGTATAGAAATATACATGGATTGCTGTATCAATCTCATACTTAGACTAAGCCCTACCCTAATATCTTACCTAAAGCACGTTAACATTTAAGATATCGCTAAAAATCATCAACCACCTAAAGTAAATTTGAGTTGAAAGTAGAGGTACCCCTAGTTTTTGAACCAAATCCCCCTCCTCTATTCTTCTAGCATAAATTTCAAAATCATGATTCCTATTATTCTTATTCCCTATTGTCATGAATTACACAAAAAACGCCATTACATTCTTGTCCCAAAAAATGATTGCAGGGACTACCTGGGTATATGGCCTGGTAGGGAAAATTCCAAATCTCAAAAACAGGTATACAAAACAAGTTTAAATAAAGGTTATCTTTATGAAAAGAGGAAGATTCAAATAAAATACCAAAATAGCTTACTTTAGTAAATTTTTCGTGTGTATTTTTTTCAAAGGAAGCCCAGGCAAAAAACGCCGCAATAATATTTAAAGTACAGTTGTCTCGAAGAAGTCTGCAGTTATTTTGTAGCCATAGGACTTTAAAGTCTTTCAGCATGTAATTCTGCGGTAATTTTACAACCTACCTAAAGACTTTTCAGTGGTTATGTGGTTATAAGAAAGACTGCAGATTTTCTAAAGCAAGCAAAAAACTTTAAATTTGCTTCTTCACAGAAGTTCTAACTATCTAAAGCACGTATGGGCAACCTCCGGCCCGCCATGCCATTTGTCCCGGCCGGCGGAACATTTTAGATTTTAGTACCAGAACAAGTTAAAACCCTGTTTTTTAAGGTATTATTTCCAAAATTTCCCCAGACCCCCTTAGGACTTAGGATTTAAGAAAATAAAACTATTTTACAATAAGTTAATACAAATCCTACCCAAAAATGCAAATCTAAACTATTCGAACTAGGTGTTCCCAATCCAGTTAAAAACCTGTTTCTTGGAATCAAATCCCCAAAAGTTTTCAGGGAAGGACCCTCAGACCCCCCCTTTGGTAGTTGGAACTTTATTACTACATTCTTTAAGACGCAAATTCTACCCAAAAATGTACTTTAGTGCTTGCTACATTAGACCTATTAAATATAGATGGGATGGGAGGAGTTGAGGAATAATCTGGGGCCCCTCACGAAATTAAATTTTTATATTTACACCCCTGAGATTAATCTAACTTATGCATTATACTTATAATAATATAATTCTAGTCCAGATTAATGTTTAAATTTAGTACTATAACTATTTTTTTATGTAAAAACACCTTTTTTCAAAATTATACCTATTATCTACTCCAGGGCTGGGCAAATAGCGGCCCGCGGGCCGCATGCGGCCCTCGAAGGGATATTCGGTGGCCCGCCAAGACATACGGAAAAATAAGAAAAATTCTGAATTCAATAGTTCAATGTTTTACATTTTTTTCTTTCATGCGCGTCGTTCACATTTGAATCAGCTCAATTTCGGTCTTCCTTTCACTTCTTGTAACGTCGTCTCGGTCCCGCTTCTCTCGCCACCCACGAATCCTCCAGATGCAGGTGGCGGGTCAAGGATCACTTGCACGGAGTGGGTGCAGAAAGAAAAGGGGGAGAAAAGGCCGCGCGCGAAAAGACAGAGGGGGTTAAAAACATAAATAATTTCTGACTTATTGACGTCACGACAGAGATCCCCCCTACCCCATCTACAAGTCCCCAACTTGTCTTTCTTGTCCGTGTTCCATTTAATTTTTGCTTAAGATTGTTAAGAGAGATTTGTTAAGATAAGATAAATTGAATACATTTTATGCAAAACTCGTTAAATTTTATTTCTTCAACATATTCAGTAATTATAATTTTTTAATGATGAAAAATTAAAAACAGTTAATATGAAGTTGAAGGAACCAAGAGAAATCATTGAAATTAAGTTCAATTTATCAAAGTTGTACTGTACATTGTACATAGTACAGGCGCGGATTCAGAGGGGTGGTACTCTGGACAGTGTTTCCCCTTGGACCCAAAAATGTTCTTAAAATGAGTTAAAAACCTACTTTTAAAAGCCAAATTTCAAAAAAATTTCTGGGGGAGGACCCCCATACCCCCTCAGTGGTACCACAAAGGTATCTTACGCGATATTTTTTTTTGAAAATCCCCAATATTTTGACATTTTGTGTTTAAAGAAAGGTGATGGTCTGGAAAAGTGCCCCCCTTCTTGGACCCACGCTGGATCAGTGCTTGATACAGCATCACATTATTATTTCATATTTTTTTCTTAATTATACTTGTAAAATGCAATCATTTTACATAATCTGCGGCCCGCCGTTAGCTTCTTCTTTAATAAAGTGGCCCCCGGTACAAAACAATTGCCCACCCCTGATCTACTCTATGCATAGAGTTAGTACTAATATAGAGACAGCTTAAACATTTGCTCCGCTGTTCTAAGCGTGGCCGGTCTCCCGTTTCGCTTTGCCACTCACACTTGAATTTTTAAACCAACTTGGCCACTAACTCCCTCTTTTAGCGTTCTCGGTTTTTCGCGTGTCTTTTTCACTCGTAAAGAAACTACGGCAAAAACTCCCGCCAAGCGCCCAGCTTTGCCAACTTCCAGTTCCTACCTCGACCGCTAAATCTAATTTTCTCCCTTAAATACTTGTTTAAACGAATCCGAAATGACTCGTATCGAATCAGGAGGGTTCATATTATATAGTGTGAAGCTTTTTTTAAAGAAATTCCTCCGCAACATTATAAAAATACAGTTTAAAATTGTTTTTTCCGAATCCGCGGAATTTAAAACAATTACAGGTAAAAAACTAATTGAGATAGAGAAATTTTTTCTTCACTGAACGATTCGTCATTGCTTTTTTTCGAGTTTCAAACTGTCGGTATTTTTTTTTCATCATTTTTCTGGGAAAAAGAACATTTTTATACCCCAAATTCCACCCGCCTACTGGAGCTCCCATGTTAAAAATTTCTTTCTGCCACTCACACAGCGTCACCTTAGTATCAAAAACTACTCTCTCCATTCGGCAAACTTCGGGAATCCCGATCCTTGGCGTTTAGATCGTTGGAGAAGATAATTTGATTGGTTTTGATCTTTTCTGCTCGATTAAGTCAGCGCTTACGAACCAAAAAATGAGCTTCTCGAACGATCTGATCGCCAATAATCGGGATTTCCGAAGTTTGCCGAATGGAGATAGTAGTTTTTGATACTAAGGTGACGACAGGTCCGACTCTTTTCGACATGCAGGGTTGCCTTACCGAGAAGAGTAAGCTGTCTCTATATTTGTACTAACTCTATGACTCTATGGCCCTCCACGTCATTTTAATCTTTGAGTCCGGCCCGCAGGTTCAAAAAGGTTGTCCACACCTGATCTAAAGCTAAGAAAAAAATTTGAAGTATCTTCTTACGGGGGTATATTATAACTACTGTTTTCTAAAGCAAAAAAACCTACTTGGATACTTATTTAGCTAGTTTTACATGGATATCCACTCAATTATTCCATAATGTTAGTTTAATTATAATAATTTTAAAAAATTTAAAACTTTGTTTTAATCAAAAATGATCGAAATTCCTTGAAATTTCACATAAAGTATCTTTAGAAAAACAGATCACATATTTTTCATATTCGAATTTTAAAAGAGATAATAACTCTTTCTGAAATTAAACTCGCCTGACATTTCTCACCAAAAAAAATATAGCTGGAATAAGTTATTCTCCATGTTTGAAATCAATAGAAACAGAAATTTATATGGATTATTTTTTCAGTAAATTGAAAGTATTTTTTAACTTTTTTTAATTTAATTTAGTTTTAATCAGGATTTTAATATAATGTTCCTTCAAACTTAAGCGGCAAAATCCTGATTTAACGATTAAATTTTCAGTAAAAATCGGGTTTGTGGTAAAAAAAACTCATGATCAGATTTTGAGATTTAGGTGAGAAGGGGGTAGATTTGGACTAGCCACTTATCTGTTAAATTCGATTTAAAAATCTGAAAAATACCACCCTTTGCCGGAATTTTCAAAGCATTGAGCCCATTGGATATCTTAGTGTTTGAAAATTGCCTGCTTTGGAAAGTGCAAAGTAAATTTTCTTCTCCGTTTATTCGTGTGAAAATTCAATTAAGAAAGTTTTTAAAGTTGAAAAAAAATTACCTTTAATTCTATTGTGGCATCAATAAAGTTAAGCTCAAAAAAGTTTATTTACCAATTTTAATTACTAACAACTATTTTTTACTCTTAAAACTGGAGATGGGGTAGATTTATCGGGTACATTTCTGGACTACCCTTAATTTTTTTCTTTAAAGAGATGTATTTAATATAAAATTTTAAATTTTTAAACTGATTATCATAAATTTCAATTAAAGCATGATGAGGTTGATTTACTCAGAAAAAGTTCGATTATTCATGAAAATGTTTCTTCTTTTTTTCTGTATCCATTTTGTATGTATGAAAGAAGTAGGTATATGATTTTTGCGGTACTTGATAGTGTAAATTTAATGCGATATCAACTCCTAAAATAGGAAGTACAACGTACAAGAGGGTAAATATCCGAATTAGAAAAATAAATAAATCGACTTAACTGCTAGTGGTGAAACATATTAAAACAAAAGCTGTCTTAGGCAGGAGTTAAAGCAAGAAGATTCTTCCCATATTAACTCAACATTAAAAAAGCACATTTCCTTAGGGAGCGCAAAACTTGTTAACTACAAAAAAATATTAGCATTGTATACCACAATCTAAATATAATACATTAAGTATTATAAAAAGAAAAACCTGCAATCAGTTTCACTTAAAAACCAAACGATTGAAGAAAATCAAACTTTTAATCAAAGACAAACTCGAAAAGCAATAAACTGACAAGGCGGAAAAAACCTCAAGAAACAAAGAAAAAAACAACTTTCGGAAACAAGTTGTTGCAGAGTTTAGGCGCTTTATTATAAAAGTTGTGTTCATTCCGAATTAAAGCTATCGCTACGCGCCGTTTCACTACACGATCCGACCCCGATAACTTTGACACTCTATCGACAACTTCTGCCCACCCCTTTCATTTGATTTGAAACGATTCTGAATTCGAGTTGTAGCGACATGAAAAGTGAATTTAGCTTGTCGGCTAGCGGCTCTGACGAGGATTCGGAACTTTCTTCACTTTTGGCACTACTTTCGATTGGCATTTTATACCCCAGAGTGAGACTATAGGAAGGTAGGGCCTTAAGAGGAAGGGGTTCATTCCCTAACTGATAATTTATTATTATTAATTGCAAGTATTTTATTTTTTGGTAAATATCTTAAATCTTGCTTATGGTTTATTAGAAATTTCTCAAATGGGTTTTACTTTGTTTAAATTATATTTGCGTTTTGCGTGTGACTGGGGTAGAAGAGGGACGTTACACCCTAGATCAAGACAAATGATGTCTGGTGTGGCACTCAGCATATTTTTATGCAATGTAAATGCTAGACACGATCCATTCTTTTTTTAAACTTATTAGAGAAAGAAAGGTTAAAATTAGTGTATGGGTTAATTTTTTCAGCTTTAGCAAAACAGCATTGCGTTTCAATTGAACAAGTGAAATTCAGACTACGGATGACTTACGAAACGAAGGAATGTAGCACGCATTAAATTTTGCCCAGATTTCGTATGTATTAACCTCCTTGTCAGTTCTTTTCTGATGATTTTGGTAAATATTAATATTTTTAGTTACATTTTTCTTTTATTACTATTACTTTCAGTCTTTTGAAGTCAAATTTTGAAGTCAATTATTGGTCTTAAAGGGTCTTGTTTTCATATCAAAATTATTCACTAACATGAAAACTATTTAAAAAATGTTTATGTAATTATTTCATGCTTCTTGAAAATATATGTGTAAAAGTATACAGGGTGTTTCAAATAGAGAGTAACAATAAGCTGCTATTTCCTAAAATATTTCCCCAAGACACATGCTTCCAATTGATTGTGAATTTTCATTTTAACATGTGAAAATTAGATGAGACTAGTTCCAACTCCCAGGGGAGTCTACTTAAGAAAATGCAGAGAATAAATTTTAATATAATTTTTACACCCAGTAATAGTTTAAAGTTTCCAATCATCCAAATATTCCCGTTACAAATTTCTGAATAGCACACAAAAATTCTATCTCAATATCTTCCAAACTCACTGAGATATGCGTGTTTAAATTAAGTTATTCCTATTACCGCATAAGAACAGGCGTAACTTAAATTTATGGATGAACCCTATTTTGCTCGCAAAAAGGGTGTTATAAAGTGGTGTTAAGTCACTAATTTTAAGTTTTTAATATCTCAGTCATGTTTTTGTGTCTTGTCAGAAATTAATAATGAATATTTGGTTAATTGGAAACTTAATTATTTTAAAATTTATTATCTGAATTTCCTTAAGTAGACCCCCAAGGAGTTGAAACTAGTTTCATCTAATTTTTCACCTCTTAAAATAAAAATTTGCAATTGATTGGAAGTATGTGTCTAGGGGAAATATAGGGGCCTGTAGTTACTCTCTATTTGAAAGACACTGTATAATAACAAGCATAACCATGACCTAGTTATTTATATCCGCTAAATTGTCTTAATTTTCATTTAAAAAAAGTTCAAGCTCTACCTCGAATAATAATAGTTTGTATACTTGCTTTTATAAATCTCGTTCAACTCCTTGGTAGTATATATGTATACTCTGTTCATTTTGAACTGGGGCTTGAAAATATTTCCTTCCCCCACCACCGATCGGTAACCACAGCAACTATCCTCGTCAAAGTGACGAAGAAGGTTTACTATTGACTGCGCGATTATTGATTAAATTTAAGCACTATACGGAAAATTTCTAAAAATCTTTTGTAGAAAAAATATTAATAACAAGTCGTAATATATCAACCAATTTTATATTATTTGTAGTAAAGGTAATTATTTTTGAAAAAATTTTAATTAACTAAAAACTCTTTATATAGAAAAACACAAAATAACCATAAGTTGATAGTTAACTTTATGATATAGGGTAGGTGGGGGTAAAAACCCGCACGGGGCAAAACCACGCACTGCGGTTTTTAATTGTAAAGGTGGAAACAAATTGGAGCCGAGCGGCGTAAGCGAACAGCCACGAACACGCTCTGCGCACGCGCATTTCGTAGGCGCTAAGAGCGGCGCTTGCGCAGAGCGTGTTCGCGGCTGTTCGCTTACAGCACTCGGCTCCAATTTGTTTCCACCTTTAATGATCGATTCAAAAGTTGAAAACCAGGTGGTTGGTTTGTCTTGTTGTGACCTATTGTTCTACGAAAGTTCGTACCCCTAAGTCACTCATGAGTTTAAAAAAGGCTGTAAGTTTGTTTTTCATCATTTTGATGTAATTTTTCTGATCTTTTAATTAAACATTACATAAAATAAGGCTTGAAGAGAAATACAAATAGCCCAATGATAAGATAGCAATTCAACTTCAGTTTCATTTTGAAAGAATTGCCTCAACACAACATGTCTTTAAAAATATTAAGGCTTGTTTTTCAAAATAAAGTAAAACGGGGCAAATCCACGCAGGTGTTTTGGGGCAAATCCACGCAGCTTAAAAAGCTCAGGAATTCGTCTCAAAAGGAAAATTGGACTACTTGATCTCTAAAGAGGTTAATAAATGTGTCCGAGATGCCAACCCTCTACCTGAAACCATCCTTTCTCCCTTTTGAAAGATATCTGGGCAATCTGAAATAAATTGCTACAACAGGTTGACAATTTTCATTAAAACTGATCATATTTATATTTGATATTGTTGTTTTTCTTAGAAATATTAAAACAACATTAAGAGCATTATTTTTAGTGTTTTTACAATGAAAAATTCTGTTTATCCATGTTTGTTTCACTTGGGCACCAAGATTTGCAAGTGCGGGTCTTTGCCCCATTTTGCGAGGCAAAGCCCCGGGATTTTTTTCAACCAAATTGTAAATTTCTCCTAAAATACCATCGATAAGAGTTTAAACTTGGATTGGTTTTGTAGGTAGGATCTCAATCTAACATCTCCAATTGAAATTTCGGGATTATCTACCTCCTTTCGACGACAATGTTAAAAATACTGAAAATTGCGTGGCTTTGCCCCCCTACCCTAATAGTTAGAAAATGTCAAATGAATACCTGGAAATTCCCTTCTCATTGTCGTAAAGTGAAGTTTCTATCAATTATATTTTCAAAGTTCCTTTTAAATTTTAGTCCAAAATTATTTCCATAGTAAAAATGTTAAAAATCCTTTTCTTCCGAAAGGGGATTTGGGTATTTTTCCTTTCCTGAAATGGGTTTTAAAAAAAGGAAGGAATGAAAGTTGTTAGAATAAATATTGGTTGGTGGCTATGAGTTTTGCAAATTTTTATTAAGGTTCGCAAGTTTGATTCACCTGTTCCAGTACATGGTAACGTTCTCACAAAGCTTAATCAATATGCAATGCATTACATACTTTAAAGCCTCGTCTCTTTCTAAGTAAAAAATGTTTTTGAATATTTTTTGTTATAATTCAATAATGCCAAAAGATTTTTTAGTTTATTTATACTTAAACTGAAAATTAACTTTCTATCAAGTGTAATGTAGATTTCAAATCATTATGCCTAGCTTATTTTTAGGAAAAAAAAAGTATAATGAAAAATCCTTTTTGAAAATTCCATTTAGATGTTGGTCAAAAGGTTAAATGTACACTTTTTAGGAAGTAAATTACCAATTTTTTTCAAAAAGTCCTTTTTTAAATAATAAAGTTAACTCTTTATTAACGTCATCCACAGTTTTCACCCAAGAGGCCTCGTGAAACTTGAAAAACTGGGGGAAAACTTCCTGCTTGAATTTAAAAACTTTATTTAAGGTGATAGAATTCGAAAAGTTAAATCATGCGGAGCTTTCTAGAAAACAGTATTCAACTTTTAATAAAGGCAGAATATGCATGGCCTTATGGTAAAACTTTTTAAAATATATTTTTCATAATGGTCTTCAGCTTGAACTCTTATTATGAAAACTGAATAGGTTATATGATAAATAAAAAAGGGGGCTCGCGAAAGATAACTTTTATCAACACCCCTATTTTCTAACGGCTCTATCTCTTACATGTCTCAATTTTCCACATGAATCTGCAAACGTAGGGAGCTTATTAATCTTTATTTTTCTACTTTAAATGGAGACAAAAACTTTTTTAATGAATTCAAATGCATGAATGATGATTTTGGTATTTTTTTGCATTTGGTATAGAGTATTTACTTTTTCTTTGTTTTTTGTATAGAAATTATCATTATACTCAGTTTCAACTTAACTTGATCCTGTAGAAATACGGTGAAAGCAACCAAAGAAAGTAGTTCTGAAGTGGTGGTAGGTGTCTGAATTTTGAGTGAAATTTAGAGCTTCAATTTTGAATAATGATTAGTTTTTTTAAATCCACGTATATTAAGCATATTTTCATCCCGATGTGCATAAAATGTTCAGTATTATTATTTTTTAAAGTGGCGTAACGCGTAGTAGTACAACTCGCTCTCAAACTCGCCAGCCAATAAGAGCTTCTAGCAACCCAGCAGGCTTTCTGTTTACTCAGATTTTCTTCCGCGTGGCCATGACGTCAGGCTCAACTTAAGTTGCATTCGAGTATAGTAATTCTTAAGGGGCACACCTAGTGTGACAGCCTAAAAAAAGGCAATTTTTGGGAATTAAAAAAAAGAAAACTAGTGAATCAATCGTTTTAAAATTTTGAGGGTATATTTATACATGTTTTGAGAATACACAGTAAAATTTTTGAAATAAAATATTAAATGTTTTTGAAATGACACGCGATCTCCGGCGGCGCCAAAAAAAAGGTCCTCCACTGCTTGCGTTATTGCAGTCTTCTCCGTTGATAAAACCTAAAAAAAAATTCTCGTGAAACTAAAACATATTGTCTGTACGATGACCCTCGGGCGAACAAAAAAAATCAAAAATTGACAAAATGGCGGCATTTTGAAAAAAAGTTAAATTTTACCCAAAATTTTGGTCGTTTTTGGCCTGCCAAAATTCGATTTTAGATGAGATCAAAAAACTGGAGGGTCATCGTATGGAGAACTATATAGAGAAGATGCAAAAAAATTTGATAGCGATCGCATCATTTGTCTCCGAGTAATCACTCCAGCAAATTCGAAAAATGCTGTTTCGAGGAAAACGCGTTTAAAGATAAAATGATCGTGTTCACTGCCGAGCGGCTACTCTTTTAAATGGCTGTAACTCAAAAACTATTTAAGAAATCGATTTAAAATTTTAGTATGTTATTTTTAAAGGTATAACCTATCGAAATATAAAAAATAAAAAAATCTATTTTTTGAAAATTTCACACTAGGTGTGCCCCTTAAATGATTTTAACGTTTTTAAACATTCATGTAACATGCTAAAATTAACTAAGATAAGAATATATTACTTATCTCTAAACAACATTAGTAATAAAATTTATAATAGGATATTTTTTCAGAAAAAAAATTGTGTGTATAACTTTTTAAAAAGATCCTTTAAAAACTAAAAACATATAGTTTAAAAACAAGAACTTATACAAAAAACTCTTATTTTAATATAGATTTAAAAGCAATTTAAATTAACCTGATTTATTAGCTAATTGTTTAAGGGGACACATGACATAAAATGCATCAAATTTTCGATTTTCCAATTTTTCTTTTAAAAAAAGTATGTTATCTTACCTTTCCAAAAATATATAATATGTGTAGTTTTGAAATATGAAAAGCCGTCAAAAAACGCGTTTACTTTTGTATTTGTAACATTTTTTATAAGCCTTTAAAACTTTAATTCCATTTTTCTCAGTTTCAATTTTTTTGATGTTTTGGTACACTTTCAAAAAAATCTATTATAGTTAGAGATTCCAAATTTTCCCTACATATAAACCTTACTAATTTCTAAAATAATACCCTCTGAATAACCAATCATAGTTATATTTCAATAGAAAAAAGGTTTTTTTCATATCTTAAATTTGATGGATTTTTGAAACCTAAATTTGAAATTTTTTTAAATTAATTTTTGTGTAGCTAAAACAAAAAGGATGCTTATTATTATCTATCAACTTATAATCTATAGCTGTTCCAAATTTTAAAGTAAAATGTGCAGTAGTTTTTTTAAATGTACCTTAACAACACTTAGTCAATATGTATCGTAGAAACTAAGTCCATTTTAACTATAAATTTAAATATTAAAGTATTTAATTTTTTTATTTTTCTTTTGTTATATGGAGGGTTCAGAATAGAAATGAACCAAGTCCACTTTAGCTACTTTTGAGCTACAGACGTTTAGAGTTAGTTAACGCAACGGAACTTGTTGCTGCCTAGCGGATATTATCAGAACTAGGACTTAGTTCACTATTGCACAGAAATTTTACATAGTTGGTGCATGTTATAGCGTTGCTAACTCAAAAATGACAAAAAGTGGACTTGGTCCATTTTAATTCTGATCCCTCCATATATAAACTACAGTATCTTGGCTGTTTTCTGTAAAAATTTTAAAGATGGTAATGCATTTTTAATTATATTTCTGAAAGAAATTGGTAAAGCTAAATTTCACGTATTTTGGCTGTCGAGATGTCTTGTGTCCCCTTAAATTGTAAATATTAACGTGTGGTAATTTTTCTAGTTTCAAATCTAAGGAATAATTTTTTATTGAAAATCGAATAAATGATTACTAGCGTTTTTGTCTCTAATTAGACAAAACCCTTTTTGACTATAAGTATAATATAAGTTTCAAATCAACTATAAAAAAAACTTGATTTAAACTTAATGATCTTAATTACTTACCCGCACTATATTATGAATCGATTGTGCAATTATTTTTATTACTTCGGACACGTTTTATTACTATTCCCAAAGTTGCTTTTGTGTGTCAGCTTTGCCTTTATGATCTGTGTAATACAACGTATTTCTTAAGTGCATTGCAGGCCTTTAGATAGCAACAACGGTTTATAGAATAGAAGTAAATTGACTATACTGAATCTATTGATATAACGTACTGATCTCTTATCAGACGCAAAGATCATTGAAGAAATTAATTAAAAAAATAAGTTCGAGCAAAAATTCCCATCATAAAAGTCTATAAAATATCATAACAACAACAAAATGTTTTATGTAACTGTATAAAATATTCTAGGATATAGGAGATACTCACAATTGAAGTTTTCCCTTTTTCGGGCCTTCAAAAGAATGTAATCCACAAATTTACAAACTTTTCGGATGAAGTGACCACAAATTCGAGTGCAAACATTATAGCAACTTCATGATAAAGTATAATTATTTTTTAACTTTCTTATTTAGCCACTAAAATTTGCGTGCAGATTCAGCATAGGTTAATATTGGTATACATTTTTCCTGTAACTCTAAATGATAATGTTTCAAATCTAAAAGCATAAAACGTACTTAAGAAACACCCTAATTATCCTTAATTAAAATATAATGCAAAATTTTCTTTCTACAGAAGGTGCTCAGCTCATCGCTGAATACTCATAAAAGAACATTTAAAAATTAATTTAATAGAACTATCTCTATAAAAACCTCCATATATCCTTTAATAATAAATTACTCTCCTAGCATATTGTTATCACACACAAAGATTAATAACATTATCACATCTAACAAATTCAAAAAATCTTGTAGGCTCATATTAATTCGATGTTGAATGCATTTAGTCAATATCAATAGAAAGGAAGTGTTTGCTGATTGTTTGAGATTGTGCAGTCATTTTTACTCCTTAGTATCCTCTCAACCATTTACAAAAAATACTCTTTCAAATATATTAAAATTTAAAATGAGAAATTAATGATTTTTGTGTATTTTACAATGATAAAAAATGTATCTTACTTTATTATCAGGAAATCCTATAACTATAGAAGGAGGCCTTTCTTTAAAGTTGTCTTACAACTAAATTTTAAAAAGTTAGTTATAAATGCAAATAATTTTCTCTACATTAAAAGAAACTGTATGCAAACCTTTTTGAAAAAAAACGAGGATAATCTATTTTTTATTTAAAAAATAAAAAATATATCCAACCATTTCTTTAAATTTTTCCATTTAGTAAAAGTTTTACTTACTAAATTAACATAAATTTAGAAACCTTTTAATGAGAAAAATTAAAAGATATAGTTGGATAAAGGATAAATAGCAGGATGATATTAAACTATCAAACTATCAATCAGGTGTTTCAAAATTCCTTTTCATGGCTTTCACTATAAAAAAATTAGTAACGTTCCGTTTAATTCCAGAAACGTTCCTGCTTTTTATGAGTTTTTACAGCAGCATAACACTTTCCTTGAAAATTCTGGTTTTCTTTCGGAAACGTTTCTCAATCCCACTGAATTCTGCCAGAAGCGGATAGTTAGTGCGGTGCACCTGACACGCCTACGTTAGTATCACCCAATCAAATTTCATGACTTGGATCATAATTTTAACTTATATTTTATATGGAATGTATCTCACCGTGTAGCGGCTGGATCAGTAGTAAAGCGTTTGCTTCGCATGCGGTAGTTCCTTGGATCGAATCCCGGTCGTGTTTATTTTATTTAATGTGGAATTTTATTTTCTGCGGAACGCTTCAGTATTTTACAATAACGTTCCTTGTATTTTCCAGGAACATTACTTTTTAAAAATGGGCAACTCAGCTGCCCTGTTTTTTAAGTAACGTTTTGTTTTACTGTGTTTTTTTCAAAACTAACGTTTGCTAAGTTCATGGAAGTGAGGTCTACCCCTAGGTAAATAATCCTGGAGAATCCATTGAGATGACTTACAGTGCCCCTAGCGGCGAAAAAACTCACTGAAAAATTTTTATGAAAATGTCGTGAATATTCATTGAGATATTAGCATATGAAATATTAAGGGCTCAAAAAAGAGAAAATTATCAAATTTGCAAGGTTTTCCATGTTATTTTGTAGTTTTGTGTTTTTTTAGTTAAATGACGACAAAATTTAATCGAAAAATCAATAACTTAATTTTACTAAAAAACGTAAAATTACATTAATAATACTGAAAAACTTGCCAATTCGAGAACATTTTCTTTTTTGAGTCCTGAAAAAAGTGATATTTACGCATGGTAATATCTCCTCGAATATTCACGATATTTTTGTGAACTTTTTTTTCAGTAAGTTTTCCATTCTATTGACAACAATACTCTCATTCAGGTTTTTTGCTGTACCTCCTATAGTTTTTTAATAATTTTTTTAACTTTCTTATTTAATCTGAAGGGGAGCTGTAAGCCATCTCAATGAATTTTCCAGGGTCACTTACCTAGGGGTAGACCTTACTTCCATGAGCTTAGTAGACTGAGTCCAAATAAAAGCCGTGAAAGATACTTATGAAACACCCTGTATATTTTATTTGTATATTAGGGTGGAGTGAAACTAGCCAAAAATGACCAACTTTGGAAATTGAAAACGCCTGAAAAGGGAATAGGTACCATTTACGATAAAACTTAAAATTTCAAAACTCGAGTTCGATCATTTAATATCTTCAGGTTCCACATTCACGTTGAAGTTTCGATGTTTCCTCAAATTTTACGTAAAAATGATTATAAATGATTCCCAAACAATTTTAGCTCCATTTTCAAACCCTACCTGGTTTAGTTTATATTCTTAGGATGTCATACAACATTTTAAGACCTTCCGTGGACTGAAATAGGAGGGAATTTCCAATTTTTCAAGTCCAAAATAAGGGCGCATGCCATTAAAATAGGCTAGCGACCGAAAAACAAATTTTTGAATATCGGTGCCAAATAGAGCTCAAAAGTTGCGTTTTACCCTTCTTATTCATGGAAAAATAATAAAAAAATTCGTAAAAAATAATTTAGGTATGTTTTGGTCCTAGAATTTGAAATAAATGGATCTTTTGCATAGCAAGTGATGGGAAAGTCTTAATAAATCAAACTCAAGTTCTAAATGCTCTAAAAGCATATAGTTACCTTAATTTGGGGTCTTAATAGTCAATAATATTTTTGAGTTCATTATTAAATTTTTTTAAATCAAGTTAATAGCCTAAAATTGCAAATTTGAATGAAAATACTAAAAAATAACAAAATTTATAAACTTTTAAGTTCAAATATTTTATTTAGTCTGTAATACACATTCTTGTTTACATAAAATGCTTTTAAAACACTAAGGTTGATATTTTTACAGAAAATAGACAAAAAATGTTATATTGCACAATAGGCATTTTATTCCAAACTTTAACCTGAACTATCACTTTTTATAACAAGTCTTCAAATATAAAGCGACGAAATATTGGGTTGTCCCATAAGTTCTGTTACTTTTTACGAAGTTTTGTCTTTGAAATTTTTTTATGAAAAACTGGTAATAGGTGGAGATTTCAAACATATGGGATTTTGATATATGTATGTTTATGAACATAATGTGGGATTTTGGTAGTTCTCGGGATATTATTTCTTTTCAAAATGGCGGTTTGAAAAAAAGACCAAAAACGACGATTTTTGCGTAATTTTTTTCTTTTGTTTTAAAAACTAGAAAGAACGCATAATTCATGGCTAAAAAAAGTTTTACTGTATATTTGAAATGTTTAGATTACGATGTCATAGTTTCAAGATGATTCGATAAGTTTAAGGTTGTAAATTTTGGCTTTAAAACTTCATATATTGGTCATTTCACTTGTTTTTCAAAGCACGCCTATTGTTTTTCTAAGCAGCTGGTATGAAGTAATTAAAGGCAGGTGTTTTTTGAACCATAAGGCTTGTTTGCATTGAATTGATGTCATTAATACATTGAAAGTATCTTTTTATAACATCATTCAATTGATTTATTTCTAATTGCCAAGGAGTTGTTTTTATTGTAATGTTTTCGTATGAAGCAAAGAAAATTGCTTTGTTCGCTGAGCGTAAGTTCAGCGAATGTAATTGGGATAGGCTAAAACGTTGCGCGCTTGCATTGTGCGCACTATTTTCTGAACTTAAGTTCAGATATAATTTATTATACTGCATATTTTGAATACTTGGGTCTTTCCTAATCTTTTTTATTGATTTTGATGCTATTTTTTGTAAAAAGTTCTTTGAAATGACTAACATTACTGAGGTAAGTTTTTTGCAATAGATGTTATGTTTGGGACCGAAATTTCCTAAGTTAAACTTATCGAATTATCTTGAAACTATGACATCTTAAATTAAACATTTCAAATAAATAGTAAAACTTTTTTTAGTCCTGAATTATGCGTTCTTCCTAGTTTTTTTTAAAAAAGAAAAAAATTACGCGAAAATCGTCGTTTGTGGTCTTTTTTTCAAACCACCATTTTGAAAAGAAATAATATCACGAAAACTACCAAAATCCCACATTATGTTCATAAATATGCATACAGGAAGTTTCAAAATTGCGTTGCACGGATTTTATTCGGAACCAACGCCTCCTAGGGTCATGGAAGTAAGGTCTATCCCTAGGTATAGAGCCTGGAGAATGCACTGAAATGACTTACAGCGCCCCTGGCGGCGAAATTAAGAAGTTAAAAAATGAATTTAAAATCTAAAAGAGATAGAGCAAAAACCTCAGTGAGAGTTTTGTTGCCAATGTCATGAAAAACTCATTGAAAAAAAATCATGAAAATATCTTGAATTTTCGCCGAGATATCAGCATGTTAAAATAGCACTTTTTCAGGGGTCAAAAAAGAAAAAGTTCGTATATTTGCAAATCTTTTTGATTTTTTGATTAAATTTTGTGTTCTTTACACAAAAAAACACAAAACTACAAAATAACACTGAAAAATTTGCAAATATGCGAACTTTTTCTTTTTTGACCCCTGAAAAAGTGCTATTTTCACATGCTAATATCTCAGCGAATATTCAAGATATTTTGATCAAATTTTTTTCAGTGCGTTGGCAACAATACTCTCATTAAAGTTTTTGCTCTATCTCCTTTAGTTTTTAAATTAATTTTTTTAACTTTTTAATTTCGCCGCTAGGGGCGGTGTAAGTCATCTCAATGGATTCTCCAGGTTCACTTACCTAGGGGTAGACCTTACTTCCGTGACGCTAGGAGGTGTTGGTTCCGAATAAAAGCCGTGTAACGCAATTTTGAAACACCCTGTATATCAAAATCCCTTTTGTTTGAAATCTCCACCTATTACCAGTTTTTCATAAAAAATTTTCAAACACGAAACTTTGTAAAAAGTAACAGAACTTATGGGACAACCCAATATCAAATAAAAGGTAATGATTTGTGTTAGGTATAATTAGGGAAAATGTAGGATATATTTTAAGTAGTTTTAATGCTCTTATCTGAAAAAGTAAATATAAATAAGTATAAAAATGATTTTTTCTCTCCTTTGGCGATTCTAAGCTGTATGCCTTAACTTCTTAGCTCAAATCACAGTGCAATACCCTTGTAAATACTTTTTTGACGATTAAGACACCAAATTAAGGCAACTATAAGTTTCTATCACATTTAAAACTTGAATTTGATTGATTAAGACTTTCCCATTATACGGTTATGCATAAGATCCATTTTTCAAATTCTAGGACCAAAACACACCTAAATTATTTTTACGATTTTTTTATTATTTTTCCATGAATAAGAAGGGTAAAACGCAACTTTTGAGCTCTATTTTGCACCGATATTCAAAATTTTGTTTTTCGGCCGCTAGCCTATTTTAATGGCATGCGCCCTTATTTCGGGCTTTAAAAAATTGGAAATTCCATCCATTTCAGGTCCTTAGACGGTCTTAAAATGTTGTTTGACATTCTAAGATTATAAACTCAAACAGCTGTGGCTTGAAAATGGAGCTAAAATTGTGTGGGAATCATTTATAACCATTTTTACGTAAAATTTGATGAAACATCGAAACTTTAAAGTGAATGTGGAACCTGAAAATATTAATTGATCGAACTCAAGTTTTGAATTTTTAAGTTTTATCGTAAATGGCACCTATTTCCACCTGAGGCGTTTTAAATTTCCAAAAAAGTTTTTTCGCTCCACCCTAATGTATATTATTATACTCTGTTCATTTTGAACTGGAGCTTGAAAATATTTCCTTTCCCCACCACCGATCGGTAACCATAGCAACTATCCTCGTCAAAGTGACGAAGAAGGCTTACTATTGGCTGCTCGAAGAAGCGTTACGCTTCTAGCGTGGGGGAAAGCACTATTTCTCAAGCGCCAATTCTAAATGAATAGAGTATAGAGCAAGTAAGGATTAAATTAAATCAAAAATCTGCGAATGAAGTTAATTTTTTTCGATGTTTTAGTCTTCATTTTTACAAATTTACCGAAATTTTACTCCACTAAATGTTTTTGAAGCATTATTAATGAAGAGTATCCACACAAGCAAAAAGATTTACTGGTATTTAAGGAAACACTACTTATTGGAAAATCATAATTCTGTTATTATATAAGTCAAGAAAGTTATTAAATAAGACTACATTGCGATCTTTGTTGTCCGGAACATGTTTTATAGTTATGAAAAAGTTTGTTCTTAACTGCTGTTCGGATCATGTTTTATAGTTATTAGCCTTGGGTTCACAACTGGATCTTAAGGGTGGACAAGTTAATCTGTGTTTAGTATGGTATAATCCCAGAAAAAACTCCCAAATTGCTTAAAAAACGTCTAAATTTCGACTTGTAGTTTCTTTAAAAAAAAGTCTATAGAAAATTGGTAGCGATAGGACTTTTTGAAACCTTTCAGCTTATAAGTTTGCAGTTTTCTACAGAAAGTTTGAAACCATTCTAAGGAACTTTCAGCGGTCTAAAGAAACTGCACTGAAACTGCATTGAAATACTTTCTGCGGTTTTAAACTGCAGACAGTGTTTCAATTCCCTTCACTTTTTGTACAATTTACAGATTTTTTTTGTTGGGATTTCATATACTAAATACTTGCACAGTCATAAAACTTTTAATACCTACAATCATCTCTGTACTATACACCAACGGCCTAAAGGAACAATTCATTGTAATTTTTAAATCTTTGTAGTGCACACAACCCTTTTCTCATCCTTACCCACACTTAACTCTGAGAAACTTGGGTCCATAGAACCTGGTACAAAGGAAATGTATCCTTGTAGTACTACTTACCTTCATAAACCCAATACCAGAAAAAACACTTATAATTACTCTGCTTAATAGAGTTACGAATTATCATCCAGACAGTGCAAAACATCATGCCACACCCTTAGTGTATAAATTCGTAACTTGGCCCAACGGATTACTTTCGTTGATTCATGAGGTTGCTTTTTGACAAACGGTAAAAAAAATGGGGCACTTCATTACGAACATAGCCCAATTTTGAACTAGTTTGTCTTTAGATCACTTAACTAGTCCCTAATTTGAAGAAATATAAGTTAAGTTAATTTAAATTAACTGTGTCGATGTTGAATTTTTAAACTTTTAAGAACTGACAGTTCAATCAGTAAGATATTTTACTCTTAAATTTAGCATAAAAGGTGGGGTTTTGCTTGTTTTAGGTAATTTCTACACTGTTAAAAAACAGTTCATCCTTTATCCAATTTGTGGTGAAAGGTTGGGCTGCTTAACCACAAACTGGGTAAAATTTAGTTGCAACCTATAGTTCGGTAACAGGTTCACCAAGTTGTCGGTGCTTTCACTAGTGAAATCCGGTGCTTTTGCTAGTGAAAGCACCAAAAGCTTGGTGAAACCTGTTACCGAACTATAGATTGAAACTAAATTTAACCCAGTTTGTGGTGAAAGATAGAACTTTTTTTAACAGTGTATTGGTTTTAATCTTTTAAAAATGCATCTCTGACAAATACACATAACAAGTTATTGAAAACAGTATTTTATAACTATATTTTTGAGGAAATTATCATTACGAAACACATTTTGAAATAAAATAAACTTTAAAATCTTGGGTGACAAATACAAATTGTAATCTTCAAATATTGTACGTATATTAATATGTTTATGGTATAACAATTTCTAAATTACTTACGTGGTTGGAATCAGCCGTCTACTTCACTAAAACAAAAACAAATAACAGCAATCCTGATTAAACATGGTATTAAAATTTTTATTCGCGAATCACCATTCTATTTATTCTTTTAAGTATTTAGTTCTTCATCGGATATTTTTTTACGCATTAAAATTAATTAAAGTATTTGCTAAAGAGATAAAAATACCTTTTTTAATCGTATAAGGAATACAAATATGTTATAAATTTAACCAAAGATACATCAATATAAGAATATGAAACTTTTCGGATACAAAGTTTTCTTATTCCTTTTAGAAAAATATCTCCTCTTTCTTATTACATAAATGGTGAGTTGTATGGTTGTCTATTTGCATTTAACTTAGTTAATCACTAACATTTACTGTATGCATGAATGTTTACTCACTTTTTCTTACCTTATATTTCAACTTGATGTAAAACTTAAATTAAATTATTGTTTTTTTATTTTGGTGAAAAGGCTAAAATTTTTGAAGCAAATAGGATTGCTATTCTTTAGGTCACGCCAATGAATATCAACTAAAAACGTAATAGTTTCAAAATTTATAATCAGACAATAACATTTCCTTCTTTCGAAATGTTTTGAAGCAATTTCTAAATTTTAATAAATAAATAATAATAAATAAACTATAGGACTTCAATCAAGAAGTTTTTTCCAAAGAGAGAAAAATTGAATGTTATTAACCTATTAATCGATGCTAAAAAACTTTTATATATTTTTTGAAGTCTAACTATTATTGATTTAAAATTATATTTATTCTAGTTATTATAATTTAGGAAGATATTTTTGTTATAGTATTTTACATCTGTGTATAATTAGAATATGAAATCCACATGTATACATCAATAACTTTAACCCATTATAATGTCCAACTTTTTATTTTTCTTAAATATTTGGTAAAAATATAGTAAATAGCCCCCAAACAACTGGAAAAATAGTGAAAAAAATTCCAGGTTAAAATTTTAATTTCTACACCGAAATTAAAAAACGTCCCTAAAAAGGGACGTCAGACACGAATGCCCCCGTGTTTTTTCACTACATTAAACGCATGGTAGAAAGCTGTTTTAAAGCCTCAAAAACATCTTCTACTTTTTTAAGTGCAGCAAAAGTGATCGGAACCATACTGTAACATGAATATGAGCAAAAAATATTAATTATTTATCCAATTAACTGTAAAGTTCACCTTAATTAACGTAATTTGAGCATTTTTTATGCTCTAAAACACGTTTTTCCCCCACAAATCTATGTTAATTACAAATTAATTAAGATTTTTAATTGAAAAAGGCATTCTTTGTTTATATGTTACCCAATATTAAGTAATAATTACTTTTACACACCTCAAATCCATCAGAATATCTCAATTTGTGAAGTTTAAGTCTTTCAAATGCCCATACTTTTTTCATTTTATTTAATTTTATTGGGTGGAACACAAATTTCTCCCCAAAAATCAAGCAAAAGTGGGATGTGTATTAGCAAGCCAGATGATATAGATTGATCTGCAGTATAGAACACAATGATTAGCGACATCTAATTAGAAAAAAGTCGAAAGTTTATCACAAAAGCGACTTTTTTGGCAATTTCATTAAAAAAAGTCATTATAACTAATAATTATTGAGCTTTTAATTAAAATATAACCTGAATATATTTACATAAGTAATAAATATTGTAAAATAATTTATTTATTCCTTTTAATTAATAAAAATCTAAAATTAAAGTAGTTTTATAAATATCTTTTATTTAATTCCTTTCATAAGAATCGAACGCGTTTTTAAGAAAAAAAATAAGGAAACACTAGCATTTCACTATGGGGAAAACCACGGGGGCATTCGTGCCTGACGTCCCTTTTTAGGAACGCTTTTCGAGGGTCCGAAATAAGGTCAAGATAAAATATTTTGGAAAAATAAAAAAACACCCCAACTGATTTAATGTATAAACAGTAATATATATCGGCATTGGACATTTTTTAAAATAACAACTAGGATTTTTCAGCTTTTTCTTTTAAAATTTTTAAAAAAGCACTTTTCTGAAAAATTCTATCTTCCAACTTTAAAAAAAGTGAAAAAATTTTTAAATTCTGCATTCTTCCTGTGTTCTTTATGTTCTATGAAGATCAGAGATACATCAGTGCAAATTTTGATTCAAAGGAACAATTTTTGTAGAAATAGGAGGATTTTTAAAAAACATCCCTAAAAAGGGACGTCAGGCAGTAATGGGTTAAGAAGACATTAACACATTTTAAACTATGTAAAATAATTCAAAGTCTATTATCCGACCACCACGAGAAAAACTTTTGACGTGAAAGTATATTGTGTCAATTGAAGTCAGGCTAACAGAAAACGTGTGTAATATTTTCACTGTATTCACACACACATTCTTCAAGCATTTATTATGAATGAATAATGAATTTGGGGAAGATCATTTGTAGAGTACTATGACACTGCAAAAAGTTAAAAACTCAAGTAAAACAAGAACAAGAAAACTCTTACGATTTCAATCTCTTGATTTTCACAATTTCGAACAATCTTCCAACTGATTACAATCAAAATCTAAATCAATAGAAGGAACTAACAAGAAAACCTCTTCATTAAAGATTACGATGAAAGTTTTTCAGAGTAGAAACTTTGAAAGAAATTTAACAAAGCAGTGTCAAAGCCAAAATATTTTAAGAATGCTATTCAACACCTTTTTATCTAACTAACTAGAAAAATTTTACAAAAAAATAAATTTCATTTTTTTTAATTGTAAGTTAAGTTAATAATTATTATGTTTTATTTAGTTTTCAAAAAAGATAATGATTAAAATGCATTTAACAAATGTTTATTTAATCAAGTTTCTTTCTACTTCTGAAAAATACCTTGTTTCTGAACAAAACCAAATGTAATTTCTAGACTTAGAACTAGAATCATCTTTACCTGACTCGTCAAGAGGGCAATTGAAAATGAAAAAGGAAATTAAAATAGCTTAAACTTTATGAATTCATTTATCAACTAAAAAGAAAGGGTAAACGTTCTCAGATATTCTGAAAAAATTCAACAAAAACTTTTAAATTTATTGATGATTGACGGTTTGATCAAGCGAGGCTTGATCTTTAAATTTTCAAGTTTCACCTTAAATTATTTAATTTTATCTTTATAAAAAAACTTTTAAGCCTAATGCCAGAAAAAGAAACTTAAAGATAAAACTATATTCTCTATAACCTGCAAGATTCTGATTATATCATACTATAATCTTTAATTAAATAAAACTCTTATAAACAGAAGAGCTAATAATACAATATCCACACAAAACTTTCTTTACTTCGTTAAAGTAGTTATTTAAAGGATACTAATAGTATATTTAAAATGAATTAACAAATAATAACAATAACAAATAAATTATAATTTTTAAAATTAAAAAATTCACAACCGGAAGTTTTTCGAGTGAGCAAAGTGTTTTACTAAATTCAGAAAAATTTTTTATCTTTATAAAATTTTGACTTGTCTTCTTGTAACTCAGATCGTTTGATAACATTGTTTATTTTAAAATTCCTGTCTTTAAAGTTATCCTATTTAGAAAAGTTCCTCAAACAGCGTCTTTAATACTTAAAATATAATGCTATGTTTAAATAAGTTTTTTATCACTTAAACATATTTAGCTTACCTTTTGAAAGCTCATAAACATGGTGAATAGAGGTTTTACCAATAATTTTTTTTTCAAAATAATGTCCGAATGTCGGTTTTAAAGAGAAAGTTTACACCTATAAAATGTTTAAGTTAAGTGAAAAACATGAACTAAAATATTTGGAATTTTTATAAACTACTAATAATTAATTTGGCATCTCGAGTAGCGCTTGATCAGAATACAGAATACTAAATTAAACCGATTTTCAAAAATCATAATACAGTCAAATAACAAAGATAGCCAAAACATTAAAATCGTCCGAAATATTAAGTTTTTAGAACAAAAATGTTTCATAAACCAAATAAAAAAAATAACTTAAAACAGGATGTATGCATAAGAATTTTACTTACTTAATACGGGAGGCATGCATAAGAAGCAGTTCAAGAGCATTTCTAGCGTATGAGCGTGCGACGAAGTACAAGCTCTGTGTTGATCCGAAGTCGCAGATTGATCAAAAGAGATGTCAGCATGCGGTTAAAATAATATAAAATAAAGTTACATAACCCAAAGTTTTAAAGATAGATTTCTTTAGATAAATCAAACCTAGTCAGAAAATAATTTTAAGAAAGATTCGGATCTTAAAGTTAAGCTGTTTACACCACAAGAGCCCTAATGCCTTCGACCATTTGGGCTCTCCCGAGTTTTTCTCGATAACTTTTAGTTGTGATTTATTTTTCTTCTAATATCTTAAAAAAGTATATCTATAATTCATGTTATTTACAGTGTACGACAGAGGATAACACATTTTTTTAAATAATCTTTCCAATTAAATATAATTAATTATAATGTGTAAAAATGTTTTGCTTAATCCAAATGTTTTTCGTAAAATTACTAAAACACTCTTTTTAACATAAAGGAGAGTAGAACATTAAAAAAATAATAATAACTGATTGACCTGAGGGTTTTTTTGCTCTCTCACATGCAAATACATTTATGTACTATGTTAAATAAAAACCCAAAGTAAACTATTTGAATTTGAAGTTTTTCCCGAGAAACCTGTTGAGATTATATATAATGTATTTAACTATTAGAGATTAATACTCATTTAAAACTTTCTCAATAATCAGCCACGATCAAAAGAAGTTTGCAAATGTATAGATACTCAGCCTAAAACTTTTTGAGAAGTGACAGAAGCTTATATAATTTTAAATTTTAACTAAAAATAGGTTGTGAGAACAAAATTAGGAAGTAAAGTACTGCCTTAATAAATTAAGATATATTTTAGCACTTGTGAAGCATTTAATAGAGTTCTTTTAAAAACACATAAAAAAATATCTATATAAAAAAACTCTTCATCATTAGAAATTTTGAGTGCTTTTTAGTTTCTATCCAAGGGATGATAAGCCCGCGGATCATGACACTTGAAACTGGGACGTCCAGCTCACCCCTGAATTCAGGATCGCTCAGGGACTCCCGAAAGATAGACATAGAAAGCATTTAGTATGGTTCAATTAAGTTAAAAATATAAAAAACCTATTTATATAATCAAAACTATTAATTCTTAGGAATTTTTTGCATTTCTAAGTTTCTATCCGACGGACGAAAAGATCGCTGCGCGCGACAATTCAAACTGGGACTCATACTCGTTCCTCAGTTAAAGACCACTCGAACCGCCCGAAAAACAGACATAGGAAGCATTAAGTAGAGTTCCATTAAATTAAAAATGTATAAAAAATATATTCATAGAAACAAAACTCTTCATCATCAGGAATTTTGAGTTTTTCGAAGTTTCTAACCGCCTGACGAAAAGCCCGCGGCGCGGCAATTCAAACTGGTACTCGCTCTTAAGTTTAAGATCGCGCGAAAAGCAGGCCTCGGATTTCCATGGTGCTCGCAAAAATTGAGCCACAAACGAAGAAATAGTGTTGGCGGGGTGAGAACACGTGGAAAGAGGCCTTCCCAATCAAAACCGGGGGAGCGGCAAAAGAGCCGCAAGAAAAGAAAAGAGCGAGCCTCCCGCGGCCGCCGACAGAGGGCGCCCCCGTATAGGTGCGTTGCTCCATGTGCGCCGATAAGGGGAGTGTTAGCATAATCAGGATACGGTTGCCATGGTAACTCTCACCCCCATAAGAGCGGCCCGCTCTCCGCTGCTCCCTCAGAGCCACAGCTGGTACTCCAAGAGGAAGCATCCTCCTCCTCTCTCCTCTTCCGCATCCTCCCGAGATGGGCATCCCCATCCCTGACGGTAAATCTTTGCTCTTACTCTTCCCAGCATGCGACCGACCCCACCAGAGTTGGCAGAAAGGCGAGAGGTGCAACAAGTAGGGGAGATGGGACCGGAACAAAGGCTTCGGCATTGATTCCGAGGGCTTCGCCATATTGCTCCCACACTGCAGACTGTCAGCAAGTGGAGCAGCATCTTCCACGCATGCGCTCTGCCCCCTACCGCAGCATACTGCTCGGATCCCCCCTTTGTTCCCTTTTGGCGTGGTAAGGGTTCGACTGTTTACCTCCTCTCGCCTTTCTGTGCAACTCTCGCTGCTGTCTCTTTAGTTCTTTTAACTCGATGCTTGTAGCTCCGTTTCTTTGCAACTTAGTCATACTTTAACGACTTTATATGTCATTGCGCCGCTTGTGTTGACTGAAGATGCATGGGATGGAAAGAAGCATGAATTTCATTTTTATTGTTGTAAAACATTTAAATATTTTGGTTGTTTTGAGGGGGATGAAAGAAAATGCAAGCATGTGTTTTTGTGTTTACTTTCTTACAATGTAGAGTGCAAATTAAAACATCCCTTTTTATGTTTTGTTTTTACAACACGGTAAAATTATTATAACTTTAAAGCGATCAAAATTCTTAAAAATTAAAGTTATCGTTTTAAAAAGAAATAAAACTGCTGGTGAAAACAGGTAAGGGTAACTAACACAGATGCTGCAATTCAGTTCTTTGGCAAATAAAAATATTGCTATTTTTAACTGTTTTAGAACTATATTTTTGCTATTTGTAATTACTATGCATGTGTACTCTTGATTTATTTATGTGTTTCAATTCTTTAATGCTATGTTTTTAATGTTATTTTTGAGTTTTTCATCTTAAAAAACTATTTTCACATTTTGAATTTAATGTTAATTATTATTTCTGAAATTTAAGCATACATATACAAACCTATTTGAAACAAATCTATTTACGTATTATAGTTAAAAGTTTAAGTGGTATTCTTATCACACTATAGTAGTTTGTATTACTCAAAAACTGTAAAAATAAATTACATTGAAACTCCCGTTAATGGAGCATAGATTAATTACTTTATTATCTAAAACATGCAAATATTAGTCATGAATATACAGAAATTTCTTTAAAAAAAGAACAAAAATAGTGTTTAGATAAAACGGGATGAAACTAATCCACAAAAATCGTAAACACGGAAACCTTTCTGAAAGAATTCACTAAGTGCCCAAATAGTTAAGATTAAATCCCACTCTCTAATGCATCTCGAGCTGTTTCCCCTCCCCGCAAGGTTCTGTGTATTGAATTATTTATGAAAAAAAGTAATTTGAAAAGAATACCTGCGTGACGTCATCCTCCATCTGTTTCACGGTTTCCATGGCAACACGGATGCAGTGGATCAGCCGTTGAGGAGAGGGAGGGAGAAAGATCATTAGCTCAATGATTCGTCTTCAATGAGCATTGATCATCCGACCATCACATTGGGAAGGCGCTTTTTAGAGCAAATCTATCACTTAGACTCTGATTGTTGTTTTGATAGAAGGGTGCAATTATATTGAAAAGTAATTAATTGTGCGAAAATGACTTGAGGCACTGTAAATAATACACTGTTAATTAGATAATATGGGCAATTGCTGATGAATGGCTCCTTTTGGATGTAGGTAAATAAAACGGACTTTTGTTTTCTTTTTCCTTTTTTTTTGACAGATTTTATCATTAAGTTAGTTGACTGTTATTGAATGATACTTAACTTTCATTGGCGTTTCAATCTGTTTATTTTTTTAATCAAATTTCATTTTACTTTATGGTGTAGATTTCAGTGATATGAATTAGGGATAAAAGGCGCTTTAAATTACTGTTCTGTTATTAATTTGTTGTAACAAATTGTAAAAATTTAATCAGTTGGTTAAAATTATCCTTCATGATCTTAAATACATTTAATTGTATCTTAGTTTGATATTTGCATAAAAACATGTTATCATGTATTAAAACAATTAAATTTTACATTTAAGAGGAATTTTTATTATACTGGATTTACTGAACCTAATCTCTAATATCCAATTTCCAATATGCTAATATTTATATATTGTAAAACCTGGTGCATTTTTCTCACAGTAATACACTTCAATTTAACTGACAATCTAATTTGCTTTCTATCTTAAACTTGTTAATTTTTTTAGCTTTTAAAGAATTTTAGACAACTCCTAACATCAAAATCACAATAACAAAGTACAAAAAATATTACAATCCCATAAATTATAACGAATAATAATAATCGCATCAAAAAGGCAACTTACTTTAACGATCTCTTAATTATATACGTATATATTATGTATGCAAGCTATACCTATCCGCTACATCTAAATGGCTTTATTGGCACTTATATTACTTTAACAGGACTTTATAGTTAGCCAGATATTTTATAATAAATAATAATTCAACGTTTCACAAAATGACATCTTTCACCCCAAAAATCCCTTCCACCACACTTTGATCCAAACCAGAATCTGTAGCACAGATTTTAGGCGAAAATTCCAACAATACTTTCAACAAACTAAACAGGAACATATTGAAGAGGTCCCACACTGAAAAAAAGTCCCAATCGAAACCCAATCCAAGAGGCACCCCCAGCCCCAATTACCAGTCAGTTTGCAGCAGGGTCCCCTCCGCAACGGGTCTGGCTAGCTACAAGTAGTGTCCCTGTGATTAACCTCCCCAGCTGCCTCCTAGGCACAAAGACCGTCCCCTCGGTGTTGATTCATTGTACGTGTATGCCTACCCATGGCTATAGAATTCACAACCTCATTGTGCGATCCGTTGAATTTTTTGCCCTCTCTGCCGTTGCTGTGTGAAGAGGCTTTCGGGCTACTCAAGGGCCACCGATATGCGCGAGACCATTTGAGTTGCTGGGTATCGGGATTTATTTAGTACATTGATTAGTTGATAATAGTTGCGCGCAATTATTTAGTTATAAGTTTGTTATGTTTAATAAAAATGTGTATGGTTTGTATGAGGACTAACTATTTTTTTATTTCGTGCAGGGGAGGGAGTCTGCAAGATGATGGAACGCTAAGAAGTATTTCAAGAGGTTCACATCCGTCTATGTTCAAGCAAATAGTGTCCTGAAGCGGTGTCAAGAGGTAAGGGAATTTTATGTCTAAGCCATCCAACCTTTTTAAAATTTATAAAATTGAAAGTCAGTCATTTGAAGCTGATGAAGTGCAGCTTTGCTTAAAGGTAAATATGCTATCAGACCTCAACTCCAAAAGGAAAGAAATTCTTAAAGACTAAGGTAGTAATACTGTTTCTTTTTAATAATGACAAACTTTATTTAAACCAATTAACCCCGTTTTTTATGAAAACGTAATCCACTAGAAACTTATAAGAGGTTATTTATCATCAATCAAAATTCAATTACTACTATTTATTAGCTAATTGCTAATTTAATATCTTTATCATTTTAATCATTCAACATCCACCTGCCTCTCCTCGATTCATTGTTACTTATTATTCAAATTATAAACCATAAAGGGAACATTGCACTAGTGAATATTATCCCATTAATCACTAAACTTTATGGAATCAATTATTAAAAATACAAATGCTATACTTTCTGAAATTTAAAGACTTAATAAAAAATGTACCATCTTAAATAATGAACATGCATGAACTTGAATTGTTTTCACACCTCATAAATCCTCAATAAACTTCTCACACTATTCCATGATTTTCACATGGGGTAAACGCTACAAGTAACCTAATACTTAAAATAAACTTAAGCATTTAAAAATATATTAATAGAAACCCATTAGGACCTTAGTTGATAATAAATAAGAACTGATTTCAGTTAATGCGCTTATCATTTATTTCACTTCTGGGTGTGTAGCTGAATTCCCCAAAATCTTTTTGGCCCCATAAGTTCAAATCTTGCCCTTCTGTCTATAAATCCTTCCCTCGATTTCACCTCAGCTATATTCATAGTTAAGCCCAAGTGCACATGTGTTATTTTACGCGCATCGCTAACCCGAACCCTCCATGGTGAAAATGATGAAACGGGGCCAGTATAGGGGGGAGAAGACATCAAAGACGTCTTTAAAGGGTCTCCATGGTTGATGCGTTGGGACTTCTGGGGGGAAAGAATGCGTGGGTGAATCTTGGGCAGTCTCAGTCTTTTCCTGGGAAGACGCTTGACTTTAGGTAAGTCATTTTGGAGCCTTATGAAAGGCAATTCTATCTTGAGTAACATCGCATACCAGATCTTGTTCGAGAGCGAAACCTTAGAAGACTCATGGTGAGGAAAGAGGAGGTACAGCTTGAACCTTAGGTAGGTGTCATTTCTCTTTTACATGTAATACTTAAAATTTAGAACCTAACGGCTTTTACGGGTTAACAGAAGTCTTTCTAATTGAAAGCTAACAAATAAAGTTGATGTAGAGTTTTAAACTCGTTATTAGATACATTTGGAAGATAAATTTTAAGTAGTTAGATAAAAAGTTTTAAAAATAACTTTTTTATTAAAGAACTTTTATATCGTCGGCTTATAGAAGAAAGGCACAAAGTCACTTCAGACTCGACTACTCTGAAATAAGGTTCCGTCAGATTTGGTGGTATTCCATCGTTTTGTTTTGCGGAATGCAATTTCACTGATTGCTTTTAAGCTTGGTGAGACTTTAGGAATTTGCTTGTTCATTAGCGATGTACTACCGCTATTAAAAGATCCCCTAAAAGTGCCTTAGTACCTTTCTCTTGTACGCCAACCCTATATCATAGACACTTGTTGCTTTAGCCTCTGATAATGTAAACTAGATTGTGTTTATCCAGCAAAATATCGCATAGCTATTTTTATTATAAGATTATCGTCATTTTCATTGGAGTTAAGTACCATTTGTCTTTAGCATAAAATGCTCTTAGACAACTTAAATATTAAGCATTTTCCTTCACAATAGAAGGATTAATGATTAATTTGGTTTTGTTGCAACTCAACCTTTCTAAACTTAGTGAGTGAAAAGGTTTAACTGGGAACTTAGCAGTTTGAAAATTATAGTTAAAATTTGAATCAATAATAAGTTACATTTTAGTGGAGTTTCACGGGAAGGCTCTTGAGTTTGTTGAACTTAGGTCTAGTGTTAGTAACTGTTCACTATCTAACATCCCTTGAGCAAAGGGGCTTGTAGGTTTCATATATGGTTTTAGCAAGTGCATCATTTTATTTCAGTACCTTGCTTTTAATAATATATTCTAAAAATCTGTGTTTAAATTATTTTAAGTAAATTGTTTTGACAATGGTCCTGCAGGCAGAGCCAGACACACACTCTTCCATTTTAAAATCTCATCTCTATTCATCCTATTCCAATAAACAAACAGCTTTAAGTCTGTTGCTATTAAGGAAATCATCTTTCGTTCAAAGCAAACTTTTTGCTTATCCTTTTATTCTTGGCTTGAAGCCCTGAGGCATTCATTTCTACAAAACCCCTCACACCACTTGAGGTCTCAGTCAGTGACTTGGTGTGGTCTCTCGGTGCTGCCTACTGGACGACTGTAGTGTTGCATTAGATTATTCAAATTTTTTTGTTTGCTGCACCACTACTCTTAAGTCTCAACTGCTCTTTTTAAAATTCGTAGATTCGCCGCCCCTTTGCTCATGGGATCGGGATAGTGGATGATGTCCGTTAAACAGTTCGCCCTTCAAGAGCCCATCCAAAGAAGGAGTCGCCTTTCAAGTGAAGGTGTAAATCTATCTCAAAATTATTTGCTTCCTTCTCGATGTGAAGAAATCACTGATTTGGGGTGGATGAGAATAAAAGCATATATTTTGTAGTTTTGTTTATCTTCTTTCTTTGTATTGTCTGTTGAAACTCCACTAAAACTGGCTGAACTTGTTCCAATTGAGTATTTTTGTTTACTTTTTAGCAGCTGTGTCTATACTAGACAGCAACTTAAGTTGAACCTACTACGTCACCAACAAACATATTAGTTCACATCGTGGTGTCATAATTTCGAGTGAAACAAAGAACGTCAATTTTAAAATATAATTATTTCGTAAAACCCATGTATAAATAGGGTCTTTTTATCACATTTCGCGTTTCGAAATTCCTCCTATCAGCCCAACAGGCTTTGTGTTGACTTACTTTCTCCTTCCACGTAGTGACGTACTGGGTTCACGAAACGATGTTGTGAAGTATAACATTGCTTGCTTTAACAGTTATTAATTTTTTCTAACGGAATTCTCTATTTTAGTAAAAGGGTATTATATGTGGGTCTGCTGTTATAAATTTCTCACACAATTCACTTCAAAGGATTCTGATTCTAAAAACTTAAATTTATATTACCCATTCAAAGAAATACAAAGATTAGAGAAGAGAAAAAAAATTAAACCTGCATCAAGAAGCAGTTCTTTTGAAAAATTTTGATCTAAGATTGCATTAACATAGGTTACCCAAAATGATTCTTTACTTCTTGTGGTTTTCTTACCACAAATTTATACCTTACAGATATTAATTATCCTTTCGTTAATTAATTATTTATTATAAATTAATTAATTGTTTTTTAATTATTATTTTATTAATTAATTATTTTCTAAAAGCCTGAATAATTAATAAATATAAATCGTTAAACCCTTTTACCTTTTCAGAAATATTTCCTCAAATAATTTAAATAAATTTGTCTATAATTCTAAGTTATGGTTTCCAAACTAATTCGGGTTACATAAAAGGATAACATAAGATTTTATAGAGGCAGGAATGTGTGTATCGCCTTTCCCCAATACCTGTTAAATTTACCATAATTCCCTTTACATCAAACGAAAATTCCCCCCACGTATTAAATGAAAAGTAAAACTACCGCATATAAATCTTAAAACCCCCATGATTATTGAAACCATGTGTTACATTACATAGCTTATTTTCAAAATTGACCAAAATTATTTAAACTAATTAATTCTACATTGATTTTTACTAGTTTCCGTAATTTTTTAAAAACTAAAAAATACACCAAACTTTCAAATTTTTCCCCAATAGATTGAAAATGTTAACTGAATAGTTTTTTTAATCTTCTTCGGAAGTAATTAATACATAAAATTCTTTTTTTAGCATTCCAATAATTTTCAAAGCTATTAAAACGCAGTCATTTTCAAGATTCCTGATTATTACATTCACAACAATAAATTCAATTTATTTTCAGATTCCCTATGCGTAACTCAAAAAATTCAATTATTTTCCATATTCTCCTTAAAGTTATCCTAACTAAAAAAATCGATCGTTTTTCAATAACAACAAAGGTTAAAATAACTAAATATTCAGTTATTGCAAGATTCCCCATGGTTATCAAAACGAATAAATGCGTTTTTGGCTATAGATGACGCGTGGAGCCGAATCACTGCCAGATCGAATGCAGGTGGGGCTGACGCATCATCTATTGTGACGTCACCTTCCATCATTGGAAGCATGCTCCCCTCACCAAAGGGTGGGGGGTTATCTCCCAGGGGATCGTCCCTTCACCCTCCCCCTGTTTGATCGGAGTAGAAAGAGCATGTAACACGATGTCAATTAATCCTACACCCCGTGGCTCCTTTCGGTTTCCCATGAGTAAAATAAAAGGCTTTAAATTCATTTGAAAACTTTTGAAATATGATTACCTTTTTTCACTGTTGTTTTTGAGAGGATGAGGCTTGTCAACCAGAGAGACGTAGCTTAAAAGTTTTATTGAAATTTCTGGAAATCGAGGAGACTGGGCAGTTTTGTAATGTAAAAGGTAGGGTTAAGAATTCATAGTAGGGTGCATTGTCTAAGAAAATTAATTTAACTCTTAGGTCGGTTGGTGGTTAAATACTAGCATTCCCCTAACATTTTCCCTTCGTTAATATTATAAGATTCATCTCCTACTCGTTTGTTTCAAAATATACCCTTTCAAACTACCGGAGCAATTTTGTTAGAAAGGGAATTTTTATTCAAATAAAAAAAGCTATCAAAGTCCTTAAATTTTATATATCCCTCTAAGTATAAAAACTGCTTGAAAGTACGGGTATTGATGAAAATTCCTGAATAATTATTCATTAGACTTTTATATGGGAGTTACACATAACATTCAATTAAAAAATATACTATAGTATACTAATACTCATTTAAATAATATTTTTTTATCTATGACACTAATAACTGAAATATACCTAATAATAATAGCCTATACTTATAATAATATAGTACCTATACTTAATATACCTAATTAAAATGAAAATTTAGCTTTTGCAAACGTTTTATTTAGTTTCTTGAATCCCATTTATTTCCCCTTTTCTCTGCGTTTTTTCTTTCTCATTAGATATACCTTTCCTATTAGTATGAATCCAAAACTTTTGCTTAAACTAAAAGTAAATAAGTAACTGTACTAAAAATTTATATTTCATATGGTAGTGCATACCCGTTTTAATAAACCTTTTCTAAATCCTCCTAATGGCTCGCTATTAGTCGAACCCAATTTTGTCCATCCATTCATCTATCTTATCAAAAACGATATTATCTGAACTCTTGTGGAGTAAAATTTCGAAATTTAAGATGTCTATTTGATGATATCAATCCAATAATTATACACGAGAAAACGATGAATTTTCAATGTCCTTATAAGTTTTTCCGTTATAAATTCTTCTTTTACAAAGTATAAATTAAAACACGCTGTTTTTAATGGAAAATTTCTTAGAAAAGCTCAAAAGTATATCTGATCTATCCTCCCAAGGTTGTTTATTCAGGAAAAATATTTGTTTATTGAGCTTGAGGATTTGACGTCTTTTCTCAATCAATCAACATTTCTATGTTATCAGAGAAAGAATTCTTCGGGTGCAAAACTCTTCTGCAGAACCCAGGTCAATCAAATCCCTGTAATTGTGGAGCAGTTCAAAAATGCCCCAGACACTCCCTAGTCATTATAAGCTGGAAAATCCTGGGGAAATGTATTTCTGCTACTTTTCCCGCATGTGTGGGATAAAAGAAGTGGAAAATTTGAAAAAAGGTCAAAGTATTCAATCCTCTCTTACGCTACGCAAAGGGACAATAATGCAGAAGCTGAGGATGCAGAATCTCATTTGGTTGCTATGGTAACATAAAAGGAAGCAAAACTCTTTCCGTCTTAAGTAACACGAGGGAAGCTTCTGAAACTATTGAATGGGATGCCGATTTTCTTCCCTTGTATTTGTGAGGTTTGCCCTTCTTATCAAGGTGTTTTATTGACGACGACGAAGATATTTTTTAAAATTCAATGAAATCACTTGGTTCCTTCTGGCCCACAGCTAAAAATTGACTTTTTTCATCACGGTGGAATTTTGATTGCTTTAACAGAATATATTTTTTGTTTTTTACTTTTGTTTCCATTTAATATGAAGGTTTTTTTAAACTTGACAGATAATCAGTTCAGCTGGTATTACTTTTAAAACTTAAAAATTAAACTATGGTGATAAAACATTTGGGGCGCTTTTTTATAACCATATAAATTCTTAACTCATTTGCTAAAAAGATAAATTCCCAAAATTTTAAAATTTAATCCATCAAAATTTATTAGTTATAACTATATAAACTAAAAAAATCTTCGCAGTGTTTAAGTTGTCTGGATTACTAATAGCAGTAGTTTTTTTCATAAACTTTTGTTTGGAGACATACATTTTCAGCTCTGTGTGCTTGATCTCAAGGATCCGCTTATAAACCTTCGTCAAGAAAGAGAGACACAAATAGAATTTACTGACACACAGAGAGAGAAAATACACCCAGGGCTAGGCCGGAATCGAACCGACGACGGTACAGTTCATAAACATGAGGTACCAATACACAAAATATTTATTTTTCCAATGAAATTTAAAATTTAGTTAAAAAGAAAACTGAAGCTAAGCTTGATAAAGTGTAGTATAGTGAAATGTTTTATATAATTTAAATATCATAAGGGAATATAGGGAAAATCTAAGAAATAAATCTATAAAATCAAGGCAAGTTAATTGTACTTTCGATTTGAAGACGGGTTCATCTAGGAATTTAAAAAATATAGGATGCTTTCAATACAAAATAATGATTAACATAATACAAAAAAAAGATTTAACGATGTAATTAAGATTGATTTTCCCACGATAATTATTTTTTTCTAACTTTTAAATAGAGTTTGAACTTCATATTTTTTAATCAATAAAATATGGGGCCTGGCGGCTGAATCGTGAAAGGAAAAACGTTTAATTGCCGATAAATATTTGTAGGAAATGTAAAATCATGACGTAAAAAGCACGCTTTACAGCTTTTAAAATAAAATTATGAGACCACCAACAAAAAAAACCCGGAATTTTATAAAGTTATTAATAATGTAAAAAGTCGTGGGGGAACTTTCATAAAAACGAGATCATAACTCCCTTTATCATCGAGTGCTTCATTTCAAAATCCAAAACTTCTTCTAATCTGCAGTAGCAAATATCATTTTTTTTGTTTGCAGTATGAGTAAGCTAAGGGAGAATGAATCCAATTCAAAGATTTTGAAAGGCAAGGTCGGTTACAGGGAGCATGACTCGCTTTATCGCAAGAACCAAGGCCTACCCAAAAAGGAAATCCTCTGCAGTTCATTTCCTCTGATAAGTGAGGCTCTAGGCCTTACTGGTCAGTTGACATGTTTGCTCATTTTTCGGAGCTAAGCCGATTGTGGAAGCGGTTTTAAGGGTTTTCTTTTCTCACCACCTCCAGAAAAGTGAGTACTTATGATAAAACTTCTTTAAAATGGCCGCAATTTAGTGAATAAAAAATTTTACCTTTTTTAAGGTTTCAGAATAATAAATGACGATTTTTAGCCTTGCGAATGATGAGGGGAGTGAAATTTGTACTTTGTTAAATTATTCTCGGGGGGGGGGGTTAAAAAGAAAAGGGAGTAATCTTAAACTTAATAGTTTAGAGTTAAGGTATAGAGTGAAAAAACAGCATTTCCTTGATTGTCTTTAAAACAAAATAGAAATTTGTCCCATCAAGCAAACTTGATGGAAAATATTTTGCCAATCATTCGTTGCTTTAAAACCATTGATTGATGAACTTTTGGCTGGAAAACATCTTTGTCGTCTTCTTTGGATTTTAAAGAATTTCATATTCCCCTAAAATCGTTTATCCTTTTCTGTACCATACTATTCTTAAAAAACTAGAAAATGTAAAGTATGATAAAACTTAAAAAAAAAACAGAGAAATAACTTGTCTTGGACCTCATCTCCCTATTCCTTATAGTCGAGTACCTGTTGCTAGTTTAGTTCAAAACTAATATAATTAAATCTAAAATCTGATCACAACATGGGGCATTGTTGATGCATCATTTCCAAACTGTAAATTTCCCGTGTCCTTTCAAAAACAGTAGATTATTCTTTCTTAATCCCCATTCTCTAATACGTACCCCCCCCTTCCTCCTAATCTTCAATATATATTTTTGAATGTGCCCATCTACATAAGACTATCCCTTTGCCTTACAACGACCATTCATAAGATTTTTTTTGTGACTGAACATCCTGAAAAAGTAGATTCTTTCAATCTAGTAGACCTAAGCTAGTAGATCTAGCAGTTTTGCATGTCCATCCGTAAAAAGCAGACTTCCGGGGGGCATATTCTATTTCCCTCGCCGTTACAGAGCATTTCTTAATAATCTCCAAAATCATAATTAATGTGTTCAAGGTCACTAATCCACGCTATTAATTATGATTTTGGAGATTATTAAGAAAAGCTCTGTAACGGCGAGGGAAATAGAATACGCTTCCGGGGGCACCTGGGGAACGTGTTGAATCGATTGCGGGCTGAGCGTAGTTTCCTCCACAGTTAAAAGATGGCGCTTCTGAGAGGGAAGGGAAGAAAGCGCGGTGGGATCAGTGCCTCTCGCAGTGATAACACAAGCTGCCCGCTTTAATCTCGGTCTTATCAATCGGAAGGTACGTGTCGGAGGTGGGGAGAGATGCGAGGATCTATAGGCAGGGATATCGGACTTGGGGCATTTCTGACCGACCGGTGAGTATATTGTAAACTTGTTCCCTTTTGGGTTTTTCAAGCCCTCTAATCTATGTTACAAATATTTTTATTTGTCAACTTGTAAAGTGCGGTATGATGCTGAACTGAGTCTTAATCTATCACGTGCTTTTGCATCACCCACTTGGCATTCATGTATGAGGGAGGTCAAGGTTTTTATTGAAAGCATTTATTAATGATGGGAAAACTTTAAATATCAAGTGTTGGAAAAATGAGAATCGTTTTTTGAATTATCCTTATATTTTTGTTTACAAATGTCTTTTTGTGAAAACGTTTCCGTTTGAAATATTTTCCCGATTTTCTTATTCTAGATGTTTTGAAGTATTGATGGGAGTTATATAGTGATAGCCTTGGTTAACTTCTCTCTTTTGCTTTCCTGAGTTCCTGTTGAGGATGTAAGATGTTTTTGCTTCTCAGTTTTGGAAATGTGTTCCTGGTAAAAACCTTCCCTGTCTGTTAGGAGTGTGTGGGTGGAACCGAAAAGATCATTCTTCCCGGTCAGGAAAGTCTAAGAACTGTCATTAAATTACCCATTAATGGAACACTTGAGTGAAATAACACGACCAGCATCGAATGTCATAGAGGAAGATATTATTCCAAGATATACTTAATGCATTTTTTTTCTCTTCAAAGTTAAATAAGCCTGTTTAAAATTTTAATAACTACAATAATAATAAAGAAATAGTGCTGGATAAAAATTCGTAAATTTTTACATGGGACTATAAACATTTTTTTTAAAAAAATTCAAATCATAGAAAAATTTCAATTATGTTACAAAGTAGTGGTTCCTGTATCATTATTTTTAGAAAACATCTAAATTAAAAGCTTTGATAGAGGAAACATTTTATAGCCAATAATGTTAAAAGTGTAAAAAGTTTATAATTTATACGGTTTAGGAGTTTTTGCTTTTTGTTATTGCACTTGTTTAAAATTACATCAAAATTTTAAATAAATTTGAATTGGTTTCTCTGACTTATGGAATTGTGCTGAGGAATTAATACTAAATTCTCTTCCGGGCTTGTTGGCCGTAGTCTTGCAGATGTAAAAGTACTATACGTTTCAACTCCAACTACGGGAGTCATCTTCAGTAGAAAGTTAAAAAGTTGTAATGACTAAGACGACGGTATCAACACGTAAAAGAAAACAAGTATAGATGGTAAAAATGTCTTTTTCTTTTACTTGGTGACATCAACGTTTTAGTCATTACAACTTTTTATAAGTCTACACAGTTTTATTGTGCTAAGGAATGTTTGATAAAAAAACTAAATTTCTTTGAGATAAATTTAAAGTAACGGGAGTATGTATGATAACATCAACCGCAAAACCCTCATCACTAAATGCAATTAATTCTGAAAATGTTCTCTAAGAAATATTTTGTTTCAAAACAGGGAATTTAAACAATTTCTTTCAAGCCTAGGTAAAATAACTAATTAACGGATCCCTTCAACAAATTATACTAGATTTAAGTTTATGAAACAAAACCTTTCTTTATCGCGAATGGTTTCTTATTAAAGTTTGAGTGAACATCTGAATTTTTCACATCGTCATTCACCTTCTTCATTCAATCTAAATTATTATAATTCCATTTTATGTCTTTGAAGTGCTTCAGTTTGCTTCGTTTATCAAGGAAAAGTTAAACCTCAAAAAACCTATGTGACCATTTCACACTTCTTAAAAACTGCTAAACAAAGGAAAACCTATCCCCCTGAAGACCTCTACATCTTCACTTACTCCTTGAATTATTCCATAGACCCTGGTGTATTTACAAAACAAAATTCTCTTTGAGTTAACCCAAAATCTTCATTCCACTTTCCATAAAACTTTTATCCTGGCAAAATATTAAGACCCCGCCAATGTGTCCCATTTCACACTAATTGAAGACTGCTTGCTCTATAAACTAAAGCTATTGAAATTATTGAACCCTAGATTTTACAGACTCTGAAAGATCTTAGACTCCTTCTATTGTAAATTTGCCTGGTTAAAAAATATTTAACTTTGATCCTCTAAATCCCTGAGTTTGATAAGGGAAAAATTTCCACTCAGGTTCTCTGAAAAATATTAAGAACCCCACATATGTGTCCCATCTCACACTAATTGTAAACTGACTTATAAACTAAAACTATTGCACATTATTGGCCCCTACATATTTACAGACTACTTGAAAGAGCTTAGACCGCTTTTTGGGTCAGATGATTTTCTCTGGTTTAAATATTTAACTTTAATCCTATAAATCCCCCTAAGTTTGATGAGCGAAAAATCTCCACTCAGGTTCTCTAAAATATATTTAAACCCTGCCTATGTTTCCCATCTCACACTAATTGAAAACTGACCTACAAACTTTAACTATTGCACATTATCGTCACCTTGATCTTTACAGACCTTAGATCTTAGACCTCTTTTGAGTTTAGATTTACTCTGATTAAAATATTTAACTTTGAGCCTATAAATCCCTGAGTTTTATAAGAGAAAAATCTCCACCAACGCAACTCAGACTCTCTCAAAATATGAAGAACCCGCTTATGTGTCCCATCTCACTCAAATGGAAATCTACCCTACATATGAAAACTATTACGTATTATTAGCCCCTAGAGTTATCATGTTTAGATTTGCCGTGGTTAAGATATTTATTTAACTTTGAGCCTGAGTTTGATGAGAGAAAAGTCTCCACTCAGGCTCTCGGAAAATGTCGCGAGAGAGCCTCGCCTATCTCACTCATCCCGTTCCATTTGAAAAGTGCGATGACGAGCCAGTTATTCGAAAAAAGCGACTGCCGTCTGAATGCGACGGATTCATTAATGAAAAGAACCATATACCAGAGCGCTTAATTAGCTTTCAAGATATGATCCCTCCCGACACGCTGCGAGAGGAGATGAAGAACACTCGAAATGAGTCAAAGATGAAAGTGGAAAAAAAAAGTCGGGAGATAAACGGCATCTGTCTTGTAGTGGTTTTGTGACGTCACGACACCGCGGATACACGACAATAGGGATGAGAGAGAACTGTTGCGTCGGGAAGAAAGTCCTCGAGTAGGGACTCCACACAAATAAACACATGCCTCCCGCCCCCATGTCTTTACTGAGAAGCAATCGTTGGTTGGTTAGTTTGTCGGGTTTTTATGGGCAAAAGGGTGGGTAAAGCAGTGGAGAGGCTTCTATGTTATCTTCCGCTTTCAGAATCGGACTGCTTTTGATGACATAAAAACAGAAAACGTATTTTATAGTGAAGTCTTTAATCTTTTTTTAACTAAACAATTTACCCATTTAACTAGTTTAAATATAAGTGAAGAGGTCATAGAGGAATGAAAATTACGACCCCAAATATGCGTGAATCTTAATATGAAGATAGTATCACACCAGTTTTTAAATTAAATATAAGTGAACAGATCATGGAGGAATGAAAATTATGGCCCCAAATATGCGTGAATCTTTATATAAGGATAGTATCACACCAGTTTTTAAAGAAAATTGGATATTTGTTCTTTAATTTTTATGGTTTCTTATTGTTTTCCTGGAATCTTACTTGATTCTACCCTGTAATGAATACTACTTCATTTTCAACATTAAGTATGAGTTTTTAAAAGCTTTAGAAAATGGTAGAAAAACGGGTAAAATAAATAAAGTTTAAAAGTTTTCACACATGAGATGGATAGCTCAAAAAAATAAAGTAGTTTAATTAAAGATAAAGAAGTTATTTTAAATTGTTCACCATTAATTGAAGTTTTTGAGTTATAATCCTATAGTTAAAAAATCCCTTCAATGATTTAAATTTATGTATTGAATGTAAAATCTTTCCATATTCCATTTGTGACTTTCACAAATGCAATATGGAAAAGACCCTCAACAACTCAGGAATAAAACACGGGATGAAGCAAGGGAGAATCAGTCATTCAATTGGGATGTGAATGCTGATTGTTTCTTTTAGAGAAGATTACTTTTAAGTTCAAGCTTCTCAAATATGGAAGGGGTTTCATATATCGGATTAGGGAAGCAATTCCTTGTGATAGTAAAAAACTTTCCTTGTTTTTATATTTCTCTAGACATCATAATTTTATTTTTTATAAAATTTAAAATGAATTTACACTTCGGTTTCGGTATCAATATAAACAATTTACAGAATAAAATTATTGTATACAATTCAAATAACATAAATTTAGCATAATAAAAATAGGTAAATTTAAAAATAGTATTTGTGAAACATTTTTTTAAACATTTCCACGTCATTTTAATTTTGTAAAATTACTAATCAATTGGATTCATATTTTAAAAATTATTTTCCTTTTTATTATTTAAACCTCAGATTTACCTAGTTTAATAAATTTTAATAAAATACCACTTTTCGTTTGATGGCGATTAAACTAAAGTAAAAATCCTTGGATTAATGTAAAAAGCGGACCCACTTATGAGATGTAACATGCCACCATCAGGTGGTTTCGAACCCAGTTTCAAGTGCTATCGCGAGTATGATCAGGAAAAGGAGTAGCACAGATTAGTAATGCTGAAGTCAAACCTTCGCCGATAAAAGAGACTTGAAAGATATTGGAGTTTGAACGCCCTTTGCTTTTCTAAATACGGTTATCAACATTGATTTTGGAAGCCAGACTGGGTTACATTTATTTAGCGTTATCGTGGGTCTAAAATTATACAGGAATGTAAACGATAATTATATAAATGGGAAAGGCTGAGTGTAATGCTGAAAATAACTGCGAAATTCAAAAACCTTTACGTAATTTCACTTCACAATCTTTTTGTGAATTATATTAATCTACAGAATTAAATATTCGATTATTTTTCTTTACATAACATAAGCATCAATATAACGCACTAGTATATCTTGACTATTATAAGAAATAACATGTAAAAATTTTAAGTTTTGTTATCAATTGTTAAATTTTTCGCATTCCTTTTATCTATCCGTAACTCTTTAAACTTATAAAATTTGTTTAGTTAATTTAATTGGAATTGGGAAAATTACACTTAAATAAGCATAAGAGATTCAAACAATTCCTTAGGGGTTCAACTCTAGTATACGCGTTATACTCTAAAGGAAATATTTAGGTTTTAATATAAACAAAATATATTCAGTACAGTATTTTATAAAAATGAATTGATTATTAATATAATTTTTCTTACACAAAACGTTGAATTAAATGCAGTTATTTTACTATTAAGCTCATAAGATATAAATTTTCGCATGTAGTAATCAGATACCTGACCAATCTTTACTGAACTTATGTTTTCAAACTCTATTTTGGGAATCCCAACTTCAATTCTCTTTGCTTGGGAACTCAAAAAGGCGAGCCTTCCCGTTCCACCGTGTGAGGACCAGTCGACATCTCCGAGGTATTTTCAGAGTAATTAACGGTCTAGATAGAGCTATGAAATTTCATTTCCTTAATTAGAAGTGGGCATAAAAAGAAAAGACTCGCTAAGTTTATCAAATTAGATTGGCGGAGCGGCCGGATGTGAAACAAGAGAACTTTTGTTTTCACGCAGCTTTTTTACTCGCTCTCAAGACACGTCGGTGGGACCCTTTCGGTCTTTTTTGTCGTTTCCTCTCTGTCCTAATTGTCGCGAAGCTGAATGAAGTGAATAATGCCATCTCGTTGAGATAACCCAAATCGAAAATATGTAGCTCGGTGACCGTAGGGACTCAAATGGCAACCGGCATAATTTACTTTTGAATTTTAGCTTGGCCACCCATTAGAGATCTAAGTAAGCCAAGGAATAATTCCATAGGGCTACTCAGGGAAGAAACTTTAAACGACAGAGAACTGCGTAGTTAAGATTTTCTGTTCTGGCGAATTATGTTTAAAGGAGTTACCACTTTCTTGGGTGAAAAATAAATAAAAGAAAGGTAGAAGTATTTTAAGTTATTGATATATACCTTTTCTATTGATAAAAATATATCCGAAGCTTATTAATTTGTATAAAGAAAAATGATGACGCCTTTAAATTATTTGATATCGTCTTAAACTTTTAGCAACCTAGAATAAAACTGGCTCTAAAGGAGAAAAATTCATTAACTTAGGTTTACATTTTTATATTTTGATCACCAAACAAATGTGGCACTACTCTCAACAACTGCAATGCATGAAATATTTGAAACTAAGTAATAAAATTAAAATATACACTAGATTTTCAATTATATTGGAAACTGTTTTAACCAAAACCTCAAGTTTACCCCCATTGTAAAAAATACAGGGTGTATCCACCCAAACTCTGCATGGGAAGATTCTTTGGTTGAAAAAACTAAAAGAACTGTAAGTACCCGTACGACAGGTACTTACTTGGAAACAGGTAATATACACATTGACAATATTTACTTGAGAACCCTAAATATATCAATAGCTCAGAAAGTCAGAAGTCACTTTTAGAATTCAAAAATTTAAAACCCTAAGAATTTTTGCTCTTACTATTGTCCCCTATTGTTGAACTCGTGTGCCATTCCTTCACCATGACTAGAGTATCAATATATCACCCAAAGAAAACTCGTCTTAGAATGTAATACACGTTGAACAGATGAAATATAAATGTTGTCTATGTTGAGTCTTAAAAAACTGCAATTTGAGGGCATAATAGTTTTTTCTTTCTCGGTCACAATTTTAGAGGGTCTCAAAGCTACGAATTTGCACAATGATCTTTATTTCAGAATTCATACAAAACTTAGAACAGTTATGATTTTATAACTATGTTTCATAAGCTATCTGCTTAATCGATAATAGAAAAATTCTATCACAAAGCTGAAATAATATGGATAATTTTGTACATAAATTGTGTGAAAGGGGAAACAAAAATCTATAGAAATTAAATAATTTTAACTTTAAAAATAAGTGTAAGCTTCAAGGGTGTTGAATTTTATTTGATCATAAAATACCTTTAAAATATACTTTCTTTAATTTCCTACTCAATAATATTAAATCCAGATTAATTTCTCAAAAAAATTATTTTCTTAATTTAAGTTTTTTTTTAATTTTCAACTGTTTTCAACTAAATATATAACTAGGTTTTATTCTAAATCTAGTAAACCAGCTTCATTTTTTTATTGGAATTATGTTAATAAATAAATAACGAGAGAGAAAGATGGTTCTCAAAAAGAAAAGGAAACTCAATGGTTTATCCGGATGAAATAAATTCTTTGCAGGCTTTCGGTTTATTCGGAGCGACTGGTTTCCCAAACAAATCATCAGTACGTAAAACCGCGCGCTTTTCAAAAGTCAAAATCTTTAAACTTTAAAAGTCTATATATATGTTAGATAAATATCCAAACAATAATAATTAAATCCTGAAAACATTTATTAGACTATATTTTTCGCGATAGGTTATCCGAATCGAATGCTGAAAATCAAGTAAACCTGTAAGTCTGTTGCCAGAAGTACTATTTTTTTAATCAAAAAGGATTTTAAGTTTTAAATAATTTTTGTTAGTCAAATTCCAAAAACTTCAGAATTACTAAATTTTAAATTTTTTTGAAAGTGAAACATCCCTTATCAACCTTTTAACTTTTAGTGAGGATTTCAGTAGATTCCTCCCCTCTTTCTTCATCTATATAATCTTTTTTTCATATCTTAAATCCCATTTCCATACTCGTCTAGGTTTCTCCCTCTTCCTGGTTTTACCTTACAGAAATATGGGTATTATCACCATATTGTCTTTCCAAAAATGTATAGTTTCTCCATAAATAAACTCAACCAAGTATAAAATTCTCAAAATTATTCACCTGTAACTATTAAGGTTCACTATTAAGGATTATACCCTGAACTTAATACCGCGGCTAAGTAACTATACCGAATACCCTCCTTTACCTAGGATAAGGACTCTCAAAATTTACACTTCCCGGTTTTACTCGTCGAAACTACCGGCCTATCTCCACACTTTTCTTAGTCCGCTTGCATATGTGAACGGCCCCTCCAGCAGTCCACATTGGTCCCACGAACCACCTCCCCTATCGGCGGGACTTCCGCAGTCCCATTCATTCATTGGCCCTCATTATTCCATCTGCAGAGCGGAAATTACGTGTCCAAATGAGGCGATTCACAAAACTCGTCCTTCGGTGCAATTAAAAGGACGAGCGGAGGCGATCGGTGTGTTTAGTCTCCGCGAAATATGACATGGCGCGGCTGCGGCTGCTGCTATCAATATTTGTTTGTCGAGTCTCTTATGGCCGTCCTAACGGTCACGATAACAATGGACTCGTGTTCAGATTGGTTAAACGGGCTCCAGAGGTTTCGAGAATTTCTCCTTTCGTCGGTCAGATATTTCTTGCATCAGATTAACTTGGGAGAGAATGCAGATAAGGTAAATCTCGCTCCTGGATTAGTGGACGCTTTCCTTACTCATTGGTAAATGAGTGGTGCAATCTTAGAGGGATTCAGTAGCGGATCCTTGGGGGGCGGAACCGAGGCACGTGCCCCCCTAGAAGGGTTACTGGATAAATGACTTCGGAAGAGAAAAGATAGTTTTAAAAAAATAGTAATTTGTAGCTTTTAAATGCTTAATTGTGTAGCCTAATCCCAAAAAAGTATATCATCCTTCAATATTTCCAAAAACATAGTAGTTTCTGCTACTGGAGAGGTTTTAAAATTCTGGTGAAGATTCGTCTAAATTTTGTCATCTATGGCCAAATTTAGTTTACTTCTAGTATCATTTACGTAAATTTTACATCTTTGGTATGAACTGAACTATTTGGGGTGTTTATAAAAGAGAGTAAAAAAGAGAGTCATCACTACATCCCATATTTCAGTAGCCCAAAGGTAAATTTCAAAAGACGCCAAGAAAGTATGGAATGCCTATTTGTTCAGTGATGGTTTTGAATGGAATTTTTTTTTCTCTGAAAACTATCGGAATTACGTAGTTGTTCGAGTAACTAATATCACAATTCCATTTTTTTTTGCAATACATAATACAAAGATAATTGTGAACAATATCCACTGGTTTCAGAATCCGAAAAGAAATTTATTAACTAAAAGTTTCAGAAACCTTAATTCAAAAACACAATTTTTTCATTTACTTATTATTTATACTGTTATAATATCAGGGATAGGATATTAGTATATTTTTCCAAGTACTTATAGCAAATGGGTAATTAGTTAAACAAAACCTTTATGTCTTTTCCCGTTTTAAACCCTTATGTATTGTCTCATGCAGGATCTAATAAAATTCAATTTAAAATTTATCTTTAAAACGGATGTGTTTAAGTGATGTTTTTTCTCAAATTTAATCACAATGAAAAAATTTTCAAATGTTGAAACTACTTTTTAAGGGTTTCTAGAAAACTATACAAGACTAAATCACGGATATTGTATAATAAATATATCATTTAACTCTTTTAAAACTATAATATTTAACTACAACTTAACTAGTTCAAAATAAAGTGTATACTGGATCAAATAGCCAAGGAATATTACTAAAAATTTATCTCATTCAATTAAATTTTTAGAAATAATTTTCAATTTACCCACGTGTTTTTATCAACTTTAAACAGAATTAATCTATTACTCCCATATGATTCTTCAAACCGTGCATGAATGATTCATCAAAACGATCATTTCACGACGTTAAAGGATATTTAAAACCGCTTCTTATTTTTAAACCTTTTACGATAGGTACTTATTTTTGAAAATATAACTTAGTTTTCTAGGTAAATGTTAAGCAGAATACATCAGCATTTTTCTTCTGGTATTGCATCACACATAATTACTGAAAGTGATTAATATTTTCCCCATCATTTATTTGAACTACGTTGCAGAAAAGTTATGAGGTTCTATATTAACTTATGAAATATTCAACTGAAAATGTTTTTTTACCTTTGAAGTTTTTCCCACTACCAGACACAGGAACAAAATGCTTGATTAAATCCGATAACATAAAAATAGATTCAAATTTTCTTCTTGTTCAAATTCTTTCGGAAACACCGGTTTTAGAAAGTATAGCTTCTATTGATTTTTAACAGCTTTTAAAAAATAAATTGCATTTAATGAAATTTAGAACTAGCTATTTATGTCTATAATTAGAATTTCCTACCATTATTTCTTTATTTTTTTATACTTTATTCCTACTCTGGAGTTATTCAATAATTTCAGATTTAGTGGATCCATCATCAATGTCTGGTTTGAAGGATGATCGAATACTGCCTGAATGAAATGTTAAGTGAAACCTTTCAACATTTTATAAACTATGCATATGTGTTCTGAGTTTTTATAATTTTTAAGAACTGTCTGTAAGGTTTTAACATGCATTGTTAGAAGCCTTCAGTAAATAGGATTTTCTATACACTGTTTGTAGAAACTCAGTAAAAACCTCTAATGATAAAATCCTATACGCAAACCAAGAAAGATCCATAAAATATTAGTTTTATTTTTAAATACATAAACAAATATAGTACAATGAAGTTCAAATTAAATTTATTATCAAATAAAATTTTCATATTTTATAATGACACATTACATAGTCTACCTTTGAGAAGTTACTCTAGTCTAGTTATTCATTTCACTTTTAAGACGAAAGTTAATTTATTTTGAAAAATTTGCAGAAATATAAATAAAAATAATAAAGGAAATTTATGGATAAAAATCAGTACTTAATAACTTCTAAATGATTTTTTTTAATATTTATTTTTACATTGAAACAATTTAAAACTTTAATCCATTTTTTGCCCCTAATACTTTTTCTTAAATCTGTACCATTACACCCAAACCAATCAACCAAATTCTTGAAATATCGAAAAACGGGGTGAATCGGATCACATTTGAAAAAAAAATTTTTAAATCCTCTTAGTTCCGCAGATTAAATTCTGACTTACTCTACACACTGTTTGAAGTTGTTTCAGTCCTCAAAAATTATTTTACAATAATATCTTAGGTCAACCTCGGCTTTGAAGTTGTATACTAAAAAGGTCACAAAGAATTGGTTGTCAAAACTTTGCTAATTACACGAATAAAATAACTTTCTTTTCTCAATTTTCGGTATCTCCCATGTGCTCCCAATTCTTTCAAAGATTTCTTTGCAATCAAACTTAAAATAAATGGTCATTTCGATTTTTGCTGAATTTTTTAGTAAAACAAGTCTATTCCTACTTTTGATGCAGGTGAATCGGATCAGTCTATAAAAATGTTAGGTTTTTCTACCTTTAATCATTTTACTGGTTTCTATTGGTTATTATCAACCCCTAAATGCATGAATCGATGTAATAGGAGCCATGAGGGAGCATAATTCCCCTCATTATTATATTTTCCTAATTATTTTCGTATTTTGTATAGGAGAAACGTCATTCTTACGATTCATGTATTTTATTTTAAAAAGTTTCTTAATTTTAGTAATATATATTCATTTTACCTTATAAGACTATTTAAAGGCTAATTGTAGAATCCTGTATCACTTAAGTGCGTCCAAATTGTATTTTTTCGACGCAAAACTTGCAGTGATCCAATTCACCCCGCATTGAGGGTAAATCGGATCACGACACTTAAAATATATGTGTAAAATCAAGCATTCAAGGTAATTGAATTTTTCTAAAAGCATTGATACTCGAAATATTCTTTTCAAAGCATTCCAAAATCTTTTGTAGTAAATTTTTGGTAGCAGTTCAAAGTTCAAAAGTGGTCCGATTCACCCCGTTTTACGGTACATTTTTAATTACGATTGCTTCTCTCTTCTTAGATATCGTACATCTCAGGTATCCTGACTGCTGTTCATCAAATAGAATATCACGTATCCTTATCATTCGATGGTTCTGACTGTAATTGTGAACTGGACGTAAAAATGTTGGACGTTTTTCTTTCTACCCAGGTAAAGTGCTTCTCAAGTGTCCTGATTTCAAGAAGATAGTTTTTTATCCTTAGCATTCGACTGTCCTGGCTGCTAACTGCACGGAGAATTTTTGGACCCTTTTCCTCTCTTCTCATGTATCCTGGATCTCAGGTATCCTGTTCATCAAAGAGAGTTTCCACGTATCCTTATCATTCGACTGTCCAGACTGCAATTGCGAACTGGACGGAGAACTGATAAGGGCTTGTGGCGACAGAAAACATCAATGAAGAAATGCGGAGAAGATATCTTTTCTTCATGTTTTTATATTTACTTGTAACTTTTTTTCCTTATTTGTTCACTATCCAAGATGTTATAAAATCAGGATGAATTGCAATGCCTCATCGTAAAGGATGTTTCAAAAATTTGAGATTTGAAACAGCGTTTCTTTGGGTCATGAGAGTGTGTTGGGTATACACAATACTCCAATGGAGTATGGATTCAGCACAGTCACTTTACTATGGGTGCACAAAACATAAAGTAGCTACGCTGATTCCATTGATACCTCTAAAAGCACTCCTAGTGTCAAAATAAGAAAGTTGAAAACGTAATGTGAAAACTAAAAGAGATCACAAAATCTTCAATCAGTTAACTGTTTTCAATATCATAACAAGATTTCATGAAAATATCTCTTTAATATTTGAGAGGATATTGACGATCTATTGATATTTTTGGGATGGGTAAAATTTAGAAACTTCTCTGTTTGTTGTTGTGAAGTGTCGAATTTAAATGCAAACCTAAAAAATTTGCATCAAAAAATTGGAGAATCTTAAATTTGGGGCAGGCTTCTTTTTAAAATCTAAAAAGGTTCTCACTTTGATTGCTAACATGTCCGTCAATACGTTCTATGCTTTTATATATCTAGATATTACCTATGCGTTTGCCAAAAAGTTTCAAATTGAAAAGTTTTGTTCTATATCTTCAACAAAATTAGTTCTCTTCTTATTTTTTTGCCGCTAGGAGAGTTGTAAAATACATTTTAATGAGCTAAGGAGTACACGTTAAGGATCCTCCCATCACTCTCCTGACCCCAAGAGACGTTGTATCAATTACAAAGCCTTGAAAGGTCTTTCGAAAACCTTGTAGATATAAAAAAGGCTTCACCCTAAAATATTTTAAAACTACGTAGTTTTAAATATTTGACATCATAAAAAAGCTAAGAAAAAGTTCTCCTAAAAGTATCCTAATTATTATATTAAAGTATCCTTTAAAAGTATCCTAATTATTCGAGGAGATATTAGCAATAAAATTTAACACTTAGCATAAGGAGTCTTCCCCGAATTCAAAACCATATCACACATCATTATCCAATTTATTTTATGTTTTTATTCAAATTTATTGAAATACATCGTTAGAAATCGACTAAGTTTCCATATTTTTAATAGTCCTCTTTCGAGATCCCAAAAAGTGCTAACTTTCATTGCAAAATATCTTTGAATATTAAAACTGAAACTATTTCTCTGTGCTTTCTTTATGATGCCTTGTACAATTTTCTATATAATTGAAGTTTTTATTATATAATATCTCCTGTAGTTTTTAAATTAGTTTTTAACTTTTTAATGCCCACTCTAGGAGCGCTGTAAGTTAATCTCAATAGACTCAGCCTACCATATTCATTTTTCTATGGGGCCTCCTATGATCCTAAGAGACGGTGTTAATATCTTTAACAAAATTTAATTTTTGACTTTTTTTTTGCCAAGTTTATTCTACAACTTTATTTGATAATCTATTTTCTAAGATCATTTAATTTTGAACAATTACCTACTTGAGTTTACAAGCATTCCAATAAATATGGTAAGTCACAATCATCAACACAACACGACTTCTAAAAATGTATTAAACATTTTAGAGCAGCGTTTCCCAACGTGGGGCGCACGCCCCACCGGGGGCAATACCATTTTCTAGGGGGGTAATTTGAAAATTTTCAACCAAATTGCCCCCCAAGTGGGACCAAACCCAGGGGGAAAATTAAAAAAATTTTTTTAAAGAAGTTTATCAAAATCTGACCCTATTATCCTATCTAAGAATGTATGTCTGAAATCTGAACCAGTATGTATCAAAACCAAGTTGAAACCCTGTTTTTAGAGTCTAATTTCCAAACCTTTTCTGGGGGATGACCCAAGATCTCTCTGTTTTTAAAACGCTTATATTTGAAACTTTTTACATTAGGTTCATCAAAACGCAAATCTTACCTAAAAATTTATAACCAAAATTTCCCAACTAAGGGTACCAAACTAGTTAAAAGCCTGTTTCCTAGAGTCAAATTTCCGATCATTTGCTGGGGGAGGACCCCCAGACCCCCCTTGGTATTTAGAACTTAATTACTCATAACTTGATTTAGTTCTTTAGCATGTAAATTCTACCTAAAAATGTTCTGACTTAGAATGAATGAAGCTTCATTAGACTTATTAAATATACATAGGAGGGAGGAGCTAAGAAATAATTTTGACTCCCTCTCAAAATATATTTCTATAAATGCCACTGAGACCGGGGAAGGGGGCATGGAAAATTTAGAAAGGCTTTGGTGGGGCATGGACCAAAAAAGGTTGGGAAACACTGCTTTAGAGGATGTAAAGCTCTGACTTTTCTGCCGTGGTTCTTGACTTCTTAAAAGGTCGCATATTGTTTAGCTAAACAGTGTTTTTTCTACGGAATTTTTAACCACAAATTATTTGTAGTAATAAACTTTTTTGGTCTTACTTTCTGATATTTTTTATTTTAAGCAAAGTGGTATTCTTCTTAAAATAAATTTTCCAAGAAATACCATGAAATTCGATAATTTACATTAATATAATTTTATTAACACAAATGTTTTACTATTTTTAATTATTTTGCATAAGTAGTAAGAAGTAATTCGATCGGATTCAGTAATGTCTCTTCCACACACCAAATTATTTAAACTAATCCGCTACCCTTGCAAAATAAAAAATGCAGTTAAATACAAATTTAAATGATTTGTGATTCTATCCTCATCCCATCCACGAACTCTCCTTTCTCATAAAGAGTAGAATATATGCGAAACATTTCTCCAGCTGAGAGCACGAAATCGTCCTTTAATCTAAAAAATATTTAACTTATTTTTTTCTTGAACAATTTAAGTCTCAAATGAAGTTTTTAATCATTCTGTTTAAAAGCATGGTCGTTTGAGATGCCACATGCTGACTTGTCGGTACTAGTCAACTTCGGTGTAATGGGCGCTTTGGCTACTTGTTTTGTTTCCTAACAAAATCTTTGCAATATTTTTTGTTTTAGACAACAAAAACATGATCACATCACGGCTCGACGCTTTTTGAAATAGGATTTGACCAGAAGAGAAAACGTAGATAACTCATGTGGTAACGACAATTTATTCTATTTCTCAATTTATTTTTATTTATTTTCCATAATTTTGTAAAAATTAAGGATATTTCATTATCTTTTTGATGTGTTGTGTATATTCAACTTTTAATTGAAGATACACGTACGTAAAAAACAGCCATGATCTCAAACTTCTAATCCTATTTAAAATAAATAATTGGTTTAATCTATGAGACTCACATACGAGTTCAACTTTATAATACAGTATTGTGGCAGGGTACATTTTCGAAAAATTATCAAGGTATTTAGAGGAAAAGTTCAAAGAAAAAGTAGAAGATAAAGAAAACTGGTGTTCATTTTTACCAAAGTTAGAGAAGTTAAAGCTAACATTAAAATTTTACAGATTTGAGAAATAGTATGAAAAAAATTCACAACGTTTGAACAACGTTTCTACATTTTACAAAATTTATTGCAGCTCAGAAACAACTAACGTACTCTTATATTTATTTTATTTCTCTTCTTCAAGATACATAAATATCAATTTAAAAACATTACAATTTCATTAAAATTATTACTAAGATAGTGCTTTAATAAATCAAATACACTAGTCAACAAAATTAAACTTTTTTTGGCTCAAGAGCAAAATGGGGTGATCCTAATAGAACTTTTTACGCTGAATTCAAATATGCAAGTTATTTTTCTCCATCACTCTCAGTTTTATTTTAATTTTGAACTAAATATTGCATTTTACATATAGACTTGAAAGTATTCGAGTTACTTAAAGTCTAAAGGTTGAAATTTTCTTCGGTGTATATGATCAAAAATGTTCCATTGAAGGGCCCAGAAGTAACCAGCAAGAATTCTAGTCCCCTATTGTCCCTGCACCCCCACTTTAGTGTAAAAATTAAGAACCAAATGGTTCAGACTCAACAGCATCTAACAAAAATTATTATCACGGACAAAAATCATAGCATAAGATCCATAATGATGGTTAATATTCGACATGTGTTTAAATTTACCCTAACAAAAATTTGAAGACATTCCACTGATAAAAGAGTTCTATGCACGATCACACTTCATACATACGGTAGCAACGTCTATACAAACTTAAATAAAAAAAATTTGTGATTAGATATGATCATACCAGAACTTATTGCATGATTTATAAAGTGTGTTCCAGCTTTGAACGAAATTTCTAGTAAGGAAGTGAGATATGCTGGATCAATCTTCTCTTAAGTCAAATTCTTGCTCCTGTATCGCTCCTGGTGGGTGGGACTGATAATCAAATTTTTGTAGGTCTCGTCTGATCTTGATTGAATGTAGATCATAGAATCTCCTAAAGTTAAGGTGTTTCATTCAATATATTGACTCTCGAGATAGCCACAGTATGATTGGCGCACAGTATGAGTGGATCGAAATTACCTTCTATAAGCCAGTAGGAATAAAGAAATATGGTTTGTTATGGTAGATATCAATAATATTATATATTATTATATATACGCCTACTAAGCACTACGAAGCAATACTTAAAATTTGAACTGTGCAAAATATGATGGTGATAGAAAAATTCTGATTGCAGATTTAAAATCAGCTCAAAAAACTACCTGGAAACACTATAAAAGTATCTTGGGCCAAAAACCTTGTTTACTAGTGATATCAAATGAACGTCAAAAATTAAAAGTGTAATGCACTGCACTTTTAATTCTTGATAACCAATGGGCAGAAACTTTGACTATCATCGTTTAGCCAGGAATTGTGCCCTAATATTACTACCTACTCAGGGACCCGTGGACCGAGGTACTGCTACCTGTGCCACACACACATTCGCTTATTGTGACACACTTATTATTAACGAACTAGGACAGAAGCAAAAAAAGTCCATGCCATGTACTGAAGCGTACGGCTTTACAGTCAAATTCTCTCACCATTAGAATACCCCAAAATCGGTTTTAATTTATTAATTTTCGTATTTAACGTTAAAAACTTTATGTTTTTAGCAACTTATCCTTGTTTAACTAACCCTCTTAATAAATCTTTAATTAACATGCCGAAAAGGTGTTATATAGGAACATTTAAGGGGTTCTGATTATTCGAATGAAAAATCACCTTACATCCTAGCAATTCTTTTAATCTAAACGAACCTAATTGACTTCTACTTCACTACCTAACTCAGGCATGGCCAACCCGTGGCCTGTTTGAAATAATTTTGTAACCCGCGAGAATTTTTTTATTTAAAAGTTAAATTTTCAGGGTTAGTTAAGGCCCCCGGAAATTCCGGACAAAGTGTACCAAAACGCGTTTAAAACTTTTTAATTAGCGTCGAATTTCCAAAAAATTTTCTGGGGGAAGACCCACAGACCCCCCTTTAGTGATAGGAACTCTATTGTTCTCAACTTTTTTAGGAAATTAAGTTCAGCCAGGTGCAAATCCTACCTCAAAATTATTTTTTTATTTATGCATTGAATCTATTGAATATGCATCACTCTTTCCCGGTTCTTGTAATTTTTTAAATATAGTTTTCGTTGTGGTTCATGTATTAACAATCTTTTGATCTACAGGTTTTCAAACTAAATACCAAACAAATTACAAAGGCAGAGTTATTTCAAATTAGAGACAAAACACAAAAATTTTCTCCCTCGCATAAAATAAAATAGTCTTCTTTAATTTGAAAAATTATCCAAATAAATTCTACCTCAGGAATACTTTTAAGAATGTATCTTCCTGTAAGAACCAACAGTTAGCCACATCTGGAAATTATTCAGCTTTATTAAACCAGCACATTTATCCTGGTTAAAAGCAGCAAGTGTAAGGTTAATTATTTTTTCATTTGTTAAATTTTTTAAGCAACCGGTTATTTCCCATATACGTATAGATGTGCTTGTTTTCCAACAAAATTTACTTCTGTTTAAAAGATTCTTATCATGTTTAAAATTGAAAAAGTAATGCAGCTTCTAATTATATATGAGAATTTATAGTAAAGAACACCTACAAGGACTAAATGGGCCTTAAAATTATAGACGAAAGCCTCCGCAGTTAGTAAGAAGATCTTGAAATAAGAAGAGGAAAATCTTCTTCCTTTAATTTGTCCCTTATATCCGTCCATGCTTGCTATTGAATAATGTGTTTTTTTTTCAGGTAGATACAAATATCGTTAAGGCTACTTTCTGCTAGAAAAAAGCTCAAATTAATTTTAATTTCATTTCTAATTTTGTAACTGAAAAGAACATAGTTCTTTACAGTCATTCTTTAATAAGGCGTATTCTCCTGAATCAAACAGTGAGTAAAAAATAGTCCATTAAAAACATTATTATGTTTTCAGAAAAGAAGGATTTCTGTAAAGGTTCCATTTACATATTCCTTAATTTAATAAGGATGAAATTAATATGATCATTTCTAATTTTCTTTTAAAGTTCTATGACGGAGTAACAAAGGAGTTGGATCAAAAACATAGTGTAGACATATTTTACATAGATTTTCAAAAAGCATTTGATAAGGTTCCACACTATGCATTGCTACTCAAGTTAGAAAAATTGGGTATCAGGGGTAAAACATTATTGTGGATTAGGAATTGGTTGATAGGTAGGAAACAGAGGGTGCAAGTCAAGGGTAATTATTCACAGTGGGCAGAGGTCATGAGTGGGGTGCCACAGGGGTCAGTATTGGGGCCAATTCTCTTTATTATTTTCATTAACGATATTAGTCAGGACATTAGGAACAAAATCAGCATCTTTGCTGATGACTTAAAAATTTGGGGTAGGGTAGATACTCAGGAGCAGGTACAGTCGCAGAAAAAAAAAGTGAGACAGTTCGCATTGTGAGCGAACTACTGGGGTTAGGAGGATAATTTTTGTGTCATTTTTCATGATTTAACTTCTTCTTGAAAATGAAATATAGTTTATGTCCTTAGGGGGCCGTCTACATATTAAACGAAGCACCAACTTTTGTTTTTCCTATGGGCGACATCAAAGATTATTCCAGATTCTGAAAGAGCATCCCCTAAAACCCCCCAAAACCAAATTTCATGTCATTTGGACCCAAAACAAAGCCAAGAGTTGGGGTTGAAGTTCGTCGAATTTACGTTGAAATCTCGTTTTTCTTGTTGAATTCTCGTGCGGGGTTGATGGTTGTAAGGATCAAAATCTAGAATGCAACGTAAAAACGAGATTTCAACGTAAATTCGACGAACTTCAACCCTCACTCCTGGCTTTATTTGGGGACCAAATGACATGAAAATTGGTTTTAGGGGGTGATCTTTCAGAATCGGGAATAATCTTTGATGTCGCCCATAGGAAAAACGAAAGTTGGAGCTTCGTTTAATATGTAGACGGCCCCCTAAGGACATAAACTATATTTCGTTTTCAAGAAGAAGTTAAATCATGAAAAATGACACAAAAATTATCATCCTAACCCCAGTAGTTCGCTCACAATGCGAACTGTCTCACTTTTTTTTTCTGCGACTGTACAAAATTTACAAAGGGATCTTGATATTATATCGCAATGGGCTGAAAAATAGGGTATGTCCTTTAACATAAGTAAATGTCAGGTACTTCATATGGGTCGGGGGAATGGTAGGGCAGAATTTTTTCTGCAAGGGGACAAAGTTAAAGAAGGTAATATGATCAAAGATTTAGGGGTGATTGTAAATTCGGACTTTAAATGGGTTCAACAGTGTTCATCTGCTAGTAAAAAGGCTAATAGGATATTGGGATACATTAAAAAAACTGTTTCTTCAAGGTCCGAGGATATTATTTTGCCACTATACAGAGGCTTGGTGAGACCTCATCTAGAGTATGCTGTTCAGTTTTGGTCTCCATACTTAAAAAAAGATATTGATTCAATTGAAATGGTTCAGCATAGGGCTACTAAAATGGTCAAGGGTATATCCAGGCCTGACGAGAGGGGGGGCAAGTGGGGTTCTTTCCCCGGGGCCCGGGGCAAGAGGGGGCCCGGCAGCCCCCCAGTAAAAAACCCAGTTTATTAGAGTCAAATTTTCAAAAAATTTCTGGGGGAGGGACCCCAGGCCCCCCTTCAGTATTTAAACCTTTATTGTTAGCACTTTTTTCATAAGTTCATTAAAATCAAAATTCTACCTAAAAATGTAAGTCCAAATTTTGGTTTACGTGTACCAAAAAACAGTTTGAAACCCTGCTCTTAGGGTCAAATTTCCAAAAATTTTCTGGGGGAGGACCCCCAGCCCCCCTTTCAAACTTGAACCTTTAGTATAAAGTTCTCTTGGACGCAAATTCAACCAAAACATGGGTTGAAAAGCTACATTAAACCTTTTAATATGGATGAAAGGAGGCCTGACGAGAGGGGAGTTGTAAAATTCCAGAGATTTTCATATTGAGTACTTAGATGGATATCATTTTGAATAGTTTGGAAATTAATCTTTTTACCCAAATGGGCTAAACTGAGTAAATTCCCACTTTCTAGGGGCACATTTTCAAAAATTTTCTGGGGGGTACCCCCAGACCCCCCAAAGGAATTCATTATGAGGGGGAGATTATAAAAACTCACTAAAATTTCATGCATAAGATAAATCATTAAATGGCTTATAACGTCATTTAAGACAGTCCATCCTTGGGTGACACTCTGTTGTGAACAATATCCAAAATTATGAGTTAAAAACTTTTTTTAGGGTCGAATTTCTAAATATTTTCTGGTGGTGCTTGATGTTAGGGTCGTGCCAAACTAGCGGCTTGAAGACGCCAAAGCCACAAGAAAACTCTGCTTATCAAGATAGGGGAGAAAGCATGGAATTGAGCCGCACTCTCCCCTCTCTTGATAAGCAGAGTTTTTTATGGTTTTTACGTCTTCAAGTCGCTAGTTTGGCACGATCCTTCATTGTATTATCAAGAAAACGAAATTTATTGAGTTCATCAAAATTCAAATCTCGCCTGGAAATATTCTAAAAATTACATTAAGTCTATGCATGACTGGTGGTACTTCAGAAAATTTTCGCCCCCTCCCTCGAAATGAGTGCACGTGACCGGGGCCCGCTTTTTGACTTTGTCCCCGGGGCCCGGCTTGGCTCTCGGCGGCCCTGGGTATATCCAGTTTAAGTTATGAGGGAAGATTAAAGAAGCTAAATATGTTCACTCTAGAGAAAAGAAGGATTAGAGGGGATTTGATTCAACTTTTTAAAATGGTAAAGCAAGGGGACACAGAGGGACTAGATTTCAATACGGGTAATAGAACAAGGGGTCACAATTTCAAATTGAATAAAGTAAAATTTAAGACGGAGTGTAGAAAGCATTATTTTTTTATTAGGGTAGTGGATAGATGGAATGCGTTGCCTGAAACAATTGTAAATTCAAGAGGGGTAAACGAGTTCAAGAGGAAAATTGACAGATACTGGGATTCCGGTAGTTTGAGTTAAAAAGACTGGACCAACCTTGCTGGGCTTACGCCTGTAGTTGGTCGACTTAATTTGTATTTGTATTTGTATTTGTAATCAACATTTCATTTACTCGGGAGTACGAGATTTTTGTGTCACCCCTTATTTTTGGCTTTTCAAACTTTTGTCAATAAAGTGCTGTAGAAAAAACACCGTATTGAAAGGATCTATGGTTTGAAAAAGTTTTAGAGCAGTTTATTCAAATATTTTTAGTCTTAAGATGCTTTCATAATCTTTTCTTTTTTCCTAATAGAAGAGGCTAACTGCAATTTCTTGACTTGTTATACAGGGTGATTCAGAAATAATCATCAATATTTTGGGGGGAGGTAGAGGGACCCTAGACAAGCATATTTCGAATAGGGATGGTGGGGCGCAGCCTTACCGTTAAAGAGCTAGAACCTAATGTAGTGCGAGCGCGTTTCAAAAGGCTGTTTTTAGAAGGCCAGTATGACGAAACAAAACATAATAAAATGAAAAACATTATTGTATGAGGTAAAGGAGTATCCGTACTACTTAAATCCTCAATGTGATAGAAATTGGACCACTTTCTAAACCGTGGGGTTAGTTTTAAAACGTGCAAAATTAATCTCTTAGTCAAAGAATGGAGTTCCCTTAATGGTATTAAGAAAAATAATGATCGGGGAAGGAATTTTCAATGATCAAACAGTTTCAATGATCAATGTTACGATCATTGAAAATTCCTTCCCCGATCATCATTTTTCTAAATAACATTAAGGGAACTCCATTCTTTGACTAAAAGGTTAATATTGCACTTTTGAAACTCACTCCACGGTTTAGAAAGTGGTTCAAATTCTATCAAAATCATGGTGTAAGTAGTAGGGATACTTCTTTACCTTATGCAATAGATTTTTTCATTTTATTATGTTTTGTTTCGTCATACGATCCTTCTAAAATCGTCCTTTTGAAATGCGCTCGCACTACATTAGGTCCTAGCTCTTTAACGGTAAGGCTGCGCCCCACCATCCCTATTCGAAATATGCTTGTCTAGGGGCCCTCTACCTCCACCCAAAATATTGATGATTATTTCTGAATCACCCTGTATAGAATGAACTATGAATGTTCAGATCAAAATCTACATGAATATTTTTAATTCATTAATTAATTCATGTGTCTATCTTATCATTTTCTAGTGTCCTCAGAAAGTTATCTAAATAAATTTCTTTCATGGACAGAAAGTTATTTCTTAACATTTTTTTGTAACAAAAAGTAAAATATTTAATTGATCAAATGTTGTACCTAGTAGTAATAAAAGAAATAAATAACTGAATGATGCAAAAAAAAGTTTATCGAACTTTGCTTTTGCATAGTGAGTTAACTTTTTTAATGATGTAGAATTCTTCTTCGAGTCTATAAAAAGTATTTAGTCATTTACCATTTCATAATTTTAAAACTAATTTTTAGGACATAAAATTTCCAAATCAAAATAAAATTAGGTTGATTATGTATTTATGAGGGTTCAATAGTTCAGGGACATCTCTTAGTCGAACACCGATCTTTTTCTTTTCAATTAAAAAAAATTTAATATGTCACTAGAAAATACGTTTACGATTTAAAAAAAAAGTACCAACGTTTCAAACAGGTATAATTTAGGAATAAACGTGTAAGTATTGAAAATTTGTAAGACCACAGTCCACCATAAAACGGAATTCTGGATAGACATTTATATTAAAGAACTCTGATTTTAGTTTTAGTCAATAATTAGTGATACAAGAATAATTTCCTTGTCTTTCAGGTCCGTGGCGCCATCTGCTACAGATTAAATGAAGACAATGGGAAAATTAGAGAGACTCTAACTACATTCTTTTGTATAATAATTGGATTGATATGATCATTAAACAGAAAATTAGCATTAAAGATTCCCCATATCAATATAGGATATCACTTCAATCAATCAAAAAAATTAAAACAGCAAAATTTAAAAAAAAACTCCGTTTTTGAAGTTGAACTAGCTAACAGCCGAAACAGTGAACACATTAAACACCATTCCTTTTAAATACAAATAATCCCCACTCACAAGCGCGTCACTCCTCAGTGTTATCAAACCCGATATTAAATTTTATCAGGGTAACTGTAATTACCGTAAATAAGAGCAGTGGCGCATACACGAAGGGGGACCAACGGGACTTGATTCCCCCGTGGGGGGTCTGGTCTAATCTTTGGGAAGTTTTATGTTTTTTTTAAAAAAATGGAAAAAAGCAGAATCAGTTTTGGTTTTTTAAATAATTAAAACACCTTCACATGCATCATCATGGTATTTTCTAATGGAATTCTGTGAATTATGAACTTTAAATTATGAACTTCTAATTAAACAAATAACTTAATTTAGCCTTTAGCCGCATCCAAGGTGTTTTAGAGGATTCAAAACCTCTACGTCCTCGAAATTTTAGCGTTAATATTTTTTCCTTGAAAATAGTGCGGGTTACAATGAGCGCGATTCTCTTCGAGTGCAATATCCAAGGAGGTCTCAAAATGAATAAAGCACTACATATTAGGGATTATTTCTCTAGAGGGAAGACCCTTAGAGATATATCACCCTATATAGAGACCCCTTTATATCAGGAGCGTCCCTCTTTATTTTTAACCAAGATATCTCAAAGTGAGCTCAAATACTACTTTTAGGAGGCAATTTTATAACATTTTTCTGGGGGAGAGCCCCCAGACCTCCCTTTCTTAAGTATCACCTGTTATTACACAAAACTTTTACATTAAGTGACCTTCTTAATTGCATTTGCCCGAAATATACCAGGTATCTTTGGGGTGGGACAGAATTTTTCCAATTAACTTGGACTCCCCCTAAAAGAAATTTCTGGCTGCGCCACTGAATAAGAGCTCTTTCTCCAAATTATTATTTGTTCTTAGTAATTGAATTTTACTTAAATTCCATAAATATTACTCGACACTAAATTACTTGATATAGTCCTCAATTTTTCCTACACCAGCCCGATACGAATTATCTGAATAAATTATAGAAACGAAAATCGGAATGATATCATTATGACTTACAAGAAAGCAAATAATTTTATTACTGATTGTTATATTTAATCCTATAACATAAGGGAGAATATAATCAAAACCTTGAGTTAGTGTTTATTGGATAAGTGTTTCAATAGAGCAACCAAGAGTTTAAAAAAAATTCCGTGGTGTAGATTTTCTTTTTTTCACTTATGTTACTATAATAAAATTCTAATATAACAATTTTATTACCTTACTTTGAAAAGTTTACTAACTTGGTATTCTGCACACTGTTTTTTAGATTTGTCATTTGGATTTCATTTTTATTCATTAGTTAACCGAATTAACAATTTCAAAAGAAAAAGCTTGTAGGAACTTAAACAAGTATTTAAGTTTTAGGCTTTATAAACTAATAATTTGTCATTAAGATGTTAATCTTATGTAAACTCAATGCTCCAGACAAGACTCAAACATTTTGTTTATTGAAACTGAAAAATAATATTTCATTCAAAGCTTATGTTTTTTGCTTTTCTATTTATTATTTTAGGATATATTCATTATAAACGGTATATTAGATATAATTGGTATAAGAGCTCTTCTAAAGCATTAATAAATTTAATATGATCCTCGCTTTCAATAGATTTTTCCAATTTGCGCAAACTTCAGCCTGTTATTTTTCTTGAGTGCCTTGTGTTGTTTCGTTATTTTCAGTTTAGAACCAATATACTTCGGACTTGCTATTGTTTAAATGTTAAAATTAGTATTTCCTATCAGTTTATTAATTAATAGTAATCCTATCTAGGGGGGGGGGTAAAAACCCGCACGGAGCAAAACCACTCCCCGCGATTTTTAATTGTTAATAATCGATTCAAAAATTGATATCCATGTGGCTGGTTTCTCTTATTGTGACACATTGTTCTAAGAAAGTTCTTACCTCTAAGTCACTCAAGAGTTTAAAAGATGTTTTTTTCATCACTTTGGTGTAGTTTTTCTGATTTTTTACTTTAACATGACTTTACTTTTACATTCATTTAAAATAGGGATTGAGGATAAGAACCAACAAATAACGCATGATATAATAGCTCTTAAACTTCAGTTTCTTTATGAAATAATTGTCTCAACATGTCTCCAAAAGTAAAATGGCTTGATTTTCAGAATAAAGTGAAATGGAGAAAATCCCCGCAGGTTTTTTGGGGAAAATCCCCGCAGCTTTAAAAGCTCAGGAATTCTTCCCAAAAGGAAAATGGGACCTATATGATCTCCTTTTTAAAGGTATGGGGGAGTTTGAAAGACTATTGATTTATATTTATATATAATTTATATTTTTGAAATGGTGTTCTTAAATAAAGTTTAAAAAACACATTGCATAATAAGACAAAAATAATAAGGTTATTGTCATTATTGCAATTTATTAATAACTCTCCAACTATAAGTTCTTTCATACTACATAGTAGAGATTACACTCGGTATCACTTAATAAATGACATACTGTCTCATATAGACATAGTTTCAATTTCCAAACTAAAATTTTAAAGAACCTATTTTTTGAGAACTTATTTTTACACTCTACATATTTGATGTTAGTCGACACCGAAGAAGTTCTGCGAACAATTACAATTGCAACTGTGGTAATTAGTGTTTAAGTATTACAGTACGTTTAATTTATTTTGCTGTTTTTCTCGTGTGTGCATAAATGAAAGTTAAAACAGCGTGCGCGTCTCATGTCTCAAATTAAGGTTTAAACTCAAAAGAGTATTTTTGAGGATAGCACCCCTTACAGAACTAGGCATAACAGACCATTAAAACACTTAGAAGCTCTATCATAAAAAATGGCACACTTTAAAAGTTTATTAATTCACTGTATTTATCTTGTTCTAATTTTTTAGGTATTGAAAATATTTCAATGAATTCTTCTAATGCTCCATCTTCTACTGCTTGGATCTACCTGACATCAAAATTTAAATGTTGTGATAAAAATTCAAATAAAAGTTGCTATTAAAAAGAGAGTAAGATTCATTTTAAATATTTTTTGGGAATTTCACCATTACAGCAAACAATTAGGACACCTATTAGTTTTATCCAAAAGTGGAGAGATGGTGAATAAATGATTTTGTGTAATAGAGTTAATGATAAAAAGTTCACTACCAAAAAATACCTTCTAACGGCTCATACATTATGTCAGTGGTTCTTAACCTATTAATTTTATGATCCCCTTTTTAAGTCGTGTATTTTGCTGACCCTCTTTTCTAAATTATAGGTAAAAAAAATTTTTCAGAAAATCTGCAATAGGAGTTACTTGTAACAATCGCTGCTCTAAGTTATCAAGTCAAATCAAATCAAATCAAAATTTATTTTTACTAATATATATATACATTAGGGTGTCTCAAAAAACTTTTTTTCGAAAAACCTCGCTCCCCAGGGCTTTTCCCATTCCTTTTGGTCCCAAATGATAGTGTGTAAAGTTTCAGCCCCCTAAGTTAACTCTAGGGTTTGCCTGTAGAGCCCCAAAGATTGAAAAAAGTGGAAAAAATGACCAATTTTCAGAATTTTTAAAAATTATATTTTAAGATTGATACTGCGATAAAACCGGTTCAGATGTGTCATTTAGAACTTATTTAGATGGAATATATTTATTTATATGTATTAACTGCACCCTATAGCCCCTATAATTTAAGACTAAAACGTACTACTTTAGGGACGTTGCACTCGCCAAAGCTTATAATGCACTACCGGTGGACGAAATGAGTTAAATTTGAATTTCTTCGAAGGAACTCCCTCAAATAATACCATTTGGTGATAAATTGATATTATAAATTATAAAAACCAATGAAATAACAATAATGAGGTCTTCCACTGAGCTTTTAATGTAAAAAGTGATTTTCCTCTAAATTTCTCTTTTCCAGCTAATCAAACCCAAAATTTATATTAAAAAAGACGGTTTTTGTACTTTTTTAGATACCAAATATTGAAACCTTTATAGGGGTTTCCTTTTTAATAAGTAGAATTAAATTTTAAACCGCACAGATCGGAAATGACATGGATATTTCCCATACCAGACGTTAAAATCGATTTTCTGTTCTTAGGTTTGGAAAATTACTTCCTTTTAACGTATTAGGGGAAAATTTTAATTAAAAACTTCTTTCTTTAACATTTCAACCAAGATTCACAAGCATTAAACTATTTTCCTAATTTTGAAAAAAGGAAATCCATTTTCACATCTGGTATATAGGAAATATCCATGTCATTTCCGATCTGTGCGGTTTAAAATTTAATTCTACTTATTAAAATGAATCCCCTATAAAGGTTTCAATGTTTGGTATCTAAAAAAGTACAACAACCCTCTTTTTTAATATAAATTTTGGGTTTGATCAGCTGAAAAGAGAAATTTTGAAGAAAATCACTTTTTACATTAAAAGCTCAGTGGAAGACCTCATTATTGTTATTTCAATGGTTTTTATAATTTATAATATCAATTTATCACCAAATGGCATCATTTGAGGGAGTTCCTTCGAAGAAATTCAAATTTAACTAATTTCGTCCACCTGTAGTGCATTATAAGCTTTGGCGAGTGCAACGTCCCTAAGTAGTACGTTTTAATCTTAAATTATAGGGGCTATAGGGTGCAGTTAATGCACATAAATAAATATATTCCATCTAAATAAGTTCTAAATGACACATCTGAACCGGTTTTATCGCAGTATCAATCTTAAAATATAATTTTTAAAAATTCTGAAAATTGGTCATTTTTTCCACTTTTTTCAAACTTTGGGGCTCTACAGGCAAACCCTAGGGTTAACTTAGGGGGCTGAAACTTTACACACTATCATTTGGGTCCAAAAGGAATGGGAAAAGCCCTGGGGAGCGAGGTTTTTCGAAAAAATGTTTTTTTTGAGACACCCTAATATACATAGTTAAGGTCAAAACAAAAAATATAAGGGAAAATGACAAAAATACACGTATGAGACACCAAGGAGTCAAATTGACTCTTACAGGTGACCGAAAATTATACATCAATTGATTTTCAAGAAAAAGAAAAGATAGAAAGAAAGGAAGAAAAAAAAAGTTTAGATGAATAATTAATAAAATACGGGTAATCTCAAGGCATAAATCTAATTGTGATTATAAATGATGGTGAGGTGCTGTAGGGTGAGCTTCAGATTATCTTATTTAGTGAGCATATGTTTTAAAAATATTGTTCAATGTCAACTATTGAGTAAAAAAATAATTTTAAAAGCTTTTTAAATTTTAGAGGAGATTTTTCTGATTTAATGTGATTAGGCAAGCTATTGAATAGTTTTGGGGATAAATAGGTGAAGTGTTTTCTAAAGATTTCTTTTCTAGCTTTAGGAATTAAATAAGGGCTATTAGAACGTAAGCTATAGTTTAAGTTTCTGATTTCGGCAGTGTTATGAGAGAAAAAATATACTATAGTTTTGAAGAAAAACAGGTATCTGATGGGAAAAATATTAAGATGTTGATAGGAAATTAAATTAGACGTGTGATTACTGCTTAGAAATTTAACAATTTTATTTTGGATTTTTATTACAGGATTTAAGTTACTTATGTAGTCTCCGCCCCATATTACACTGCTGTGCAAAAATTAAGGACGGAACTGTTTTTTCAACGTAACACGTAGTAGAACTATTTTTCATTCATGAAAATCATACCAAAAGATGTTTATTGGGTGAGAATACAGGGCCCGAGAACAAATTTTCCCTATCCATATTTTAAGGGGGTAAATGGACCCTCCATTGATAATGGAGTTCCATTACACATTTGTAGCAGTGGCAGAAACGTCTATGTAAGAGGTATTTAACCGAGAAATTTAAGTGTTTTAAAATGAATATGATTATTCCTGAACTCAATGCATATTTTTAAAAGTTTGTGCCGCCTTTAAATAGTATGTTTTTAGGTTTTATTGAGAGATATTGGTCTAATCATCATTTTTGGTAAGTTTTAGCTTCTGGGTCATTTTTGGTAAGTTGTATCTTAACGTAACCATGTTTTTAGTAGGTCTCACATGTGCCTAACTGAGTTTGGGTCTGGGGACCTGAAAAGTAGCTTTATTCTTTCAATAGCGTTACTTATGAGCAACTTTGAGAAAGTGATATTGTGATTTTCAGCAGCTTTTCGATTAATAAAGAGAAATATTTGATCCGAGAGGTCTTAAGATATAAAAGGAACATGAGAACACAGGTACACAATTGCAGATATCAGTGAAAACTTCTGTGCTGTCTAAAGGGTGTTGAAACGGCATAAAGAATTGCATAGTTTCACAGAAATGACATCTGTTATTAAAGTTTAAAAAAAAGAAGTATTTTTAGTGTTTATGGACTTTATCTTGTCTGAAAAGAAAGATATATTTGTAAAAATATCTCCATTATCTTTAAAATGAAGTTTAAAGACATCGAATTTCTCCTCTAAGTCTGTACTATCCTTACAGACATTTCAACACCCCATACACTCAAAAGAGATTTTCCCTAATGTCTGCAATTGCATACCTGTATTCTCATGGCCCATTTGCTTCTTTTAGAAGACAATTTGGGTCAAGGATTTCTCTTTATTAGTGAAAAAGCTGCAGAAAATCACAATTTGACTATCTCAATGTTTTTCATTTGAAACAATATTCAAAGAATAAAGTTACTTTACAGGTCCCCAGACCTAAACGCAATCAGGCATATGTGAGACCTTCTAAAAACATGGTTAACGGTAAGATACCACTTACCAAAAATGACCCAGAAGCTAAAACTTGTCAAAAATGATGATTAGACCGATATCTCTCAATAAAACCTAAAAAATACCATTTAAAGTCAACACAAACGTTTAAAAATATGCATTGAGTTCAGGAATAATCATATTCATAGCAAAAAACTTAAATTTCTCGGTTAAATACCTCTTACATAAACGTTTCTGTCACTGCTCTAAATGTGTAATGGAACTCCATTATCAATGGAGGGTCCATTTACCCCCTTAAAATATGGATAGGGAAAATTTGTTCTCGGGCCCTGTATTCTCACCCAATAAACATCTTTTGGTATGATTTTCATGGATGAACAATAATTCTACTAGGTATTATGTTAAAAAACAGATTCGTCCTTAATTTTTGTACAGCAGTGTATAAGGCCATAGCTAATTAATGAATTTATCCAGGAGTCATATAATTGTAATAAAAACCTATTGCTAATGATACTTTTTAGGTGATAGAATTTATATAGGATAAAACGTAGTTTTTTTGTTAGGTAATGAACGTGAGACTTCCATTTTAGGTTGTAATCAAGATTTATGCCAAGATATTTTATGGTAAGAGTTTGTTGAAGGGGAGGACAATTACAATTAGAAACATCCCAGTTGTTTGAGTGCAGGTAAAGAGAAAGAGGAATTGAAGGGCCATGAATACAGAAATTTATATACATGGTTTTCTTTATATTAATTGATAATTTGTTAGCATCAAACCACTTTTTTATGTTCAGGAGATCATCATTTATAGATTTTTTTAAAATATTATTGTTTGAACATGAATATACTAAAACGGTATCATCGGCATAAGTAATAATTTTTCCCTTTAGTTTTAGATTACAAAAATCATTAATATAGATAATAAACAATAAGGGTCCAAGAATGGATCCCTGGGGCACTCCTGACTTTATATTTAAAAAATTACTATTAAAATTATTTAGGCTAACAAATTGCTTGCGATTATTTAAGTATGAATTGAACCAATCAAGGGCTATGCCACGGATTCCAATTGAGTAAAGTTTATCAAGCAATATGCCATGATTTACGCTATCAAAATCCTTGGATATATCTAAGAAAACAGAATATAAGGGAAAAAATCAAAGTCAAAATAGCGTTAAAAATAACTTTAACCATAATCTGAAGATAACAAGATACTAAATATAAATAAATCTACATAAAAATAATGCAACACACAAAATAACAATAAAAGTTTTTATTAAACTTTGAAATGCAGCATTTAAAGTGCAGAAGATTTTTTTTCACTATCAAGACACAAAATATCATGTAATAAATAAAAATTACAATTAGGATTACAATACCATGCTCACCAGTAAATTAATATAACTGAAAAAAATTATCCCTAGAATTTCTCTTCAAAGTTAAAAGAGCTCAGTGTTTAAGCTTATGAATTGTTTTAGACAGAAGTAGGGTGAGTTTTTTTAGTTTTTTATCAGGGTTTGAAATTCATAATTACGGAGATAGAGAAAAAACTCAAAATCATCGAAATTTTTATGTGCCACTTTTAAAAATCAGACAGCGTTTTTCATCACACGCGGATTATTGTTGGGCGATCAGAGAGTAAAACTCGCATCGTTATCACTAGAGTGGTTATCACTAGTGATGATCGTTATTATAATGATTATTTGTGAGCATTATTCCTGATTTTTATTTTTCATTCCTGAAAATAAAAATCAAGAAAGATCGCCAATCCTCGAAAACTTAGATTAGGTGAGGTGAGAACGATGTGTTTTAGTGCTGTTTTCAGTTTTATTTTTTGATCCCAATATCTTCATCGCGAATTAAAGATTATTATCAGAGTAAGACCGTATCACTCAAAAATTAATCATTATTTTTAATCAAAACAAATTAAGCTAAAAATCTAATCATGAGTTTTATGCCGTAAATAAGAACCGATTTTTACGATTTTATTCAAATTTTAATCATTAAAGCCGGTTTTGGCGATCAAGTGTGATCATTGTTTTTATTAGTACGCACGCACAGGGCTTGAAATTGATAATTATTTATGGTGACTGAGAAAAAAATCGGAGCCGGATCAATATTTGTATTCGCTAATTTCAAAATTCATTTATCGTTTTTCATCAAACGGATCATAGTTTGGCGATCATAAAAGAAAAATTACGTTTTATCACCATTGGCTATTTCTTCGTACTCCATAAGTTATTTTTTTACAAAACACATTGAGGCTACAATTTTCACTGAATACATTATTTATTTAATAAAGATTTGTTTATTACGGGCTATAGGTATACCTACTAGTTTAGTATTACAGTAATAGCTGATATTATTTAAAACTTTTATCCAAACCCATCACTGTGTCACCTATATTAACTTTTTCCAATTATAGTTATCAAATTATTATTATGAGAGATCTTTAAAAAAATAAAAAATTACTCTTACTTTCATTTAGAGCCCCCTCTAATCACTTATTGGGTTCATGTTAACCTTTTCCTGTGTCATTTTGAAATCACTCTTCTCTTCGTTAATTACACTAGTCGACAAATTTCAACTTTTTTTCCCTAACAAAAATGAGATTAAGTATTTCTGACTAATTTCAGGGTGTAGAATTCAGAAATAGTTGTGAAAAAGCTGCAGCACGTACAGTTTTTTTGTTACAAATATTGCACTAGTACTGTAAGAAACGGACAAAAGCGTTGAAAACACTCCTTTTTAACAATTAATCTCATTATTTTAGCATAAAATACTATCATAATTAAGATTATATACATGTTTCAGACAACATAAAACTAAAAATCATAAAACATTCATTAAAAACGAGGAAATTTGATCACTTTTTGTCTCTTAAGTGGCGTTAAATCTCCTCTTTCAATGAACCAAGAGCTGTAGCCCAAAATTGCTATTTCGCAGTGACCTGTGTATCGAGTAAATGTCCTAAGGGAATCTTTATCCTTGTTTATGATTGACTACAGTGATAATTTCCGGAAAAAATAACCTACCGTAACTCGATGCTAACCAAATATTTCATATTTGGATTGGTGCATCACATAGTGAACAATTCTCGTAATTTGAAAAAAATAGAAAAATACATTTTTCTTTCAAAGTAAATGGTTCTGATTTCAAAAATCAGCATTAAAAGTTTCAAAAAAATATTTAAATATTTGAAAATAAAAGTAGCTAAATTCTAGTTACTCTCAAAACTCTCGTGACGTAACAAACATCACGAATCATCGTGATGAGAAGCTAATTCTCATCATTAGTTTTTAGAGCTTAATTCCGCGCGCTAAGCAGGGAGAGTGACCACAAAGGAACACATATTACAGTGACATGTTTTATGGAGATGTTTGTGAGTCCGAGAGTCCAGCGAGGGTCCGAGTGGGTCCTTTGAAAACGCGGGCTATTGTTGATCTCTTTTTATATCCGGCGGAATTGTATAAAGGGTAACTTCAGAGAGTATAGAAGGGAGAATTGTGTGGGGGCTAAATTATGAGGTCAGGTGCGGAATTTTGGTCTGATAGAATTAGATAAGCCCAGGTGTTGAGGAGAAATCGGAGGTAGATAAAAGACGCGTACTCGGCAAAAAGGAGCCGCAATCGAGGGGAATAGAAAATTATGAGACAGTTCCTTTAGAATTTAAAAGTTGATCTGATTTGACCAAGGGGGGAGAATTAACCAGTGGGAATCCAGAAGGGTGGAGTTAGGACCCTAGGTAGGCGGTAAAAACCCCAGGATTGGAGATTTTAATACAATGGGAAAAAGTTTATAAAAGTCCTGGGAGAAGGAAAATCGTGGCCTTTTGGGAAATATACTAAAATTTATAAAAGTACGGAGTGTGTTGAAGTTTTCAAAGATGGTAACTTAAGTACTAAACGGACTCAAATAGATAGTTCGAAAGTCGTCATTGCCATGTATAGCAGAAAAGGTGATGTGTGTGATTCTTCATATTGTCAGTGTTATAGACAAGGATTTTAAACTTAATTGTGAACCCTTTCCTGAAATAAGTGAAATCAAGATATATATATAATGGATAACATACGAACAACATTGCGATTTGGGGTGAGTCACAAAATATCATCTCTTTCTCTCTCTCTCTCTCTCTCTCCAATTGATAATAATAATGTAATTGAATTTAATAATAATGTAATTATTGATAAACATATGATATGATGGCCAGGTGTTATGATCGAGTCACTTAATGAAATTGGACTGTAGCTTTGGCATATAATTAAATAATGTTATTTTCATGAATTAAATTAAATTATACATATTGTGTTGAAAGTTATAATTATAAGCAATAGACAAAGCTACATTTATTAGTAAAGAAATGTCGAAGATCTGGCCAATACAATTGTATAACAATTATTTTAAAAGTGTGTAACCTATATTAATTAATATTTAAGAATTTAGATTAATATGATAATATAGTATTTTAGTAAGATTTTAAAATTAACCTATTCATTGTATATATCATTCTCAATTTTTGTAAACATATATATATTATTTAACTTTAATAAAATTGTGTTTATTATATTATTCGTGTCATTCTAATCAGTGGGTTAGGGAAAAGTCTAGGTCCTGGGTTATTATTACAATTGAGTTGTTATTATATTATTGAGTAATGTCAGATTTTATATAAACACAACGCAAGTACTTAATCATTTATGAATCATATAACATTAAATTAACTTTAACATAAAACTAAGGGGATAACTAAGCTCCACATTACATATAACATTATCAATAACATTAAATATTATATAACATGAACATTAAAGCTAAGAAGATAAAGTGGCCCCCCAGCAATGGTGCCGTTTAAATTTTAGAGGATGATCCTAGACATTTTCCTGATTACTGATGAATTGACACGTTTATGGATTGCATGTTCTGTATGAAATAGTGATTTTAAAGATGAATTTGAAAGTTGATATAATAGTTGAGTTACTTGAAATTATAATTAAGTGTTTTAGAGTGTATACTTGTATTTGGTATCATTTAAGTGTCATAGTATAACACACAATGGGAATAAAAATCTTTTAATTAGACTTACAGTTTAATTGCTATTACCTAATATTAAGTTAGGCGTTAAATAGTTACGAAAATGGCTTTTTCTAAATTATCAGGGATCCAAACGTTCATACCACAATTTGATAATAAAACAGTAGTTACTGCTAAATACTTTTTAAATACACTGGAGTCGGTTTCTGATCAGGCTAATTGTACCCTTAATGAAAAACTAACAGTGCTAAAATCAAAACTCCGCGGAAACGCGCTTTCTCACATAATCAGAAATCCCCAATTTAATAATGAAACAAACTATGATAAATTCAAAGCAAAATTTTTAAATTTCTTCGACAAAAAACCCACATCATTATACCATCTAAATACATTTTTAAAATTAAAATTGATACCCAATGAGACTAAAAGGCATTTTGCTAGTAGAGTGGAAGCAGCCACGATAGAATTTTTAGGCCAAAATATTGAGGAAGAAAGTGAAGAAATAAAAATATTAATCGAAAAAACTAAATTAAATAGATTTATTCAGGAAATTTCTCCAAATGATAGGAATCTTATATTAATTAAAAATCCTAAAAATCTCACAGAAGCGGTTGAATTTTTGGAATTAATTGATGATAATAGGGCAGAAAGTTCCCCGGTAAACTGTGTAAATAATCCTGAGATGGAATCCCAAAATATGTTAGAATCGAGAAATAATAAAATTAATGAAACCTTGTCTGACTTAAACTATAGAGTACAAAACTTAAATTTACAAGTTCAAGATAAATGGGACAGACAACCGTCAAATAATAAAATAACGTGCCAGATCTGTACTAAAAATCATAGTGCCTCAACCTGTCATCATTATTTAGGCGTAATACAGCAAAATAACTTCGAAAGAGAAAAATATATCGATGATAGAAGTAGGACGCGGTCACAGAATAACTTTCCCTACATCAGACCGCATAAAAGGCCGTTCAACCCCCACGGTAATAACTTAACCTCACCCCATATAAAATACCGCTCAAAGGACATGAATAGGTACCCCTGCAGGAGTTGGAATGGTCAACCCTCTGGTATCATGTATAGGGAGTGTACTCAAAGAAGGGGTCCACGCATGATAGAAGACGGATCTTTTCAGGGTCAGTATACCTCTGGTAATTGGGAACAAGATTCTTCCCCCGTCGACAATTTTACGACCTCACAGAATATCTCACAAAAACGGGGTAGTAATAATACTGATTCGCGTGAAAGATTTGAAGGGTTTGGAAGTAGTAGATTGGAATTAAACAGATCCCCAAAATTTGAGGACGATAAACACTATGTAATTAACACCCAAATAAACGAATCTGCCCAATTTTATCTCCCTGTGGTAAAAGTTAAGATCGCTGGAAGTATGCAATACATACTAATTGATACGGGAGCATGTTTGAGCCTCATTGAAAAGGATATTTTTGACAAAATAAAGAATGACCCTTTAATTAAGGAAGTAAAATCTCAACCCACAGTGAGCTCATTGACAGGTCAGAAATTAGATATAATTGGGACTTATAACTTTCCCATATCATTTGGAAACAAAAATATCAATCACGAGTTATTAGTGATAAATCAAAAACTAAATTCATCATACGTAGGAATTTTCGGAATTGACCTTCTTCAAAAATTTAAATTTCAAATTGATCTTAATGAAAATATGCTTGTATCTCAAAATACGAGGATACCTATAAGGGACGCGAATGAAGTTAAAATAAACAAAATTAATAGTATAAAATTTGAATTTGCTAAGTTAACAAATAAATGTATATTAAATCCAAATGAGAATAAAATACATACGTTGTCAATCGATGCTCCGGCTAAAATGGGCGATTTGTTTAAAATTTCTAAATTGCCTCACTTAATTGATATAGGGTTTCAGGAAGAAACTGCAGTTGTATCCCCTAATAAAACCATTCAACTCACAATATCAAACCTAACCACAGATAGAGTAGTAATAAATAAATTAACTAAATTGGGAACTGTGGAGAAGATTTCAGATGGTAGAGATATGGAATATATTAAGGACCTCAGACGAAAACAATTTAACATTAATGAATTTAGCTTGGACCATTTACAAGGAAATGTAAAACGTACATTAGTAAAACTTTTAGAAGAATTTTCGGATATTTTTAGCAGCAATTTAGAAACTATAGGCCAAACTGACCAAATAACACCAGAAATAACTGTGGACAGGTCAAAATTACAAACATCGAGACATTATCAAGTTCCATATGCCTTAAGAGAGGAACTTAAATCTCAAATTGATTCATTATTACGGGCAGATATAATTCAAAAAACTAATACTCATATATCCCATCCAGTAATTCTGGTCAAGAAAAAACCAACTGAAGGTAAAATAAATTATCGCATAGTATCAGATTACAGAGAGACTAACAAGCTAATTAAATTTAATAGACACCCTTTGCCCTTAATTAATGACCTACTAGACAATTTAAAAGGTTCTGAATATTATTCAACCATTGATCTACAATCCTCCTTCTTTCAAGTCAAACTAAAACCTATAGATAGGGAAATAACTGCCTTCAACACAATTTTTGGATCTTACGAATACAAATCTATGTCTCAAGGACTTTCTTTTGCCCCACAAATTTTACAAGCTTTGACAGATAAAATGTTATCCCCTATTAAAGATTTAAAAATTAGCAATTATATTGATGACTTTGCAGTTGCTTCAACAGATGTAGAGTCCATGCTCTTTAAATTGAGAAAACTGTTTGAAAGACTACGTCTTTTTGGCTTAACAGCCAACCCGAAAAAATGTACATTCTTTGTTAATACAGTGACATTTTTAGGGCATAAAGTTGATAAGCATGGTACTCAACCAATTGAACTAAATATTAGAAAAATTCAAGAGTTCAAACCCCCACGAACTCAACGTCAAACAAGACGATTCCTTGGCTTATGCTCATATTACCGCAAATACATCAAAAATTATTCAGAAATAAGCTTGCCTCTCACTGACCTTACTAAAAAACGGCAGCGTTTTATTTGGACGCCGGAAGCTCAAAAGGCTTTCGAAATTTTAAAAACTAAACTATCTGAACCCCCCATACTAATTCACCCCGATCATGAAAAACAATTTATTTTAACTACAGACGCGAGCACACACACAGTGTCTGCATATCTCGGTCAGAAAGATAATTTAGGCATAATTCGTCCCATCTCCTTTTATTCTAGAAAACTTTCCCAAGCAGAGAAAAATTATCCCATTCATCAAAAGGAATTTTTGGCCATAATTGACTCCGTTAAAGCATACAAAAATTATTTATATGGTAGAAAATTCACGATTCGATGTGATAATTCGGCAATACGTTCAATCAGAAAATTAGAAAACCCTGCAGACCGAATTTCACGATGGGTATTATATTTGCAACAATATGATTATACATTTGAGCATATACCCGGCTCAGAAAATTATGTTGCAGACACCCTTAGTAGATACTTCCATCAAATCAATGCTATAGTACAACAACTGCCTACTGTCCCTGAAATAGCCAATGAACAAAAACAAGATCCTAATTTAATTAAACTAATAAACAAGTTAAAATCCAAAACTTTCGATTTATCCCCATCAGAGCAAAATTATTTCCTTGATAACGATATATTAATGCATGCAACTGAAGTAAAAAGATCAGTAGGACCAAATTTTGTAAAACAGATTGTTATTCCAGACACATTTAAACCAATAATTATCAAACTAGGGCACGCAGCACATTTTGGCTTATCAAAAACATATAATAATATTAGGGTAAATTACTTTTGGGAAAACATGTATTCGGATGTTCAAAATTATATACAAAGTTGTACTCATTGTATTGGCTATCGAAGTCCAAATCGATTAGCACCATTACCCCTACAAAGAAATTATATTCCTAGTCGCCCTGGAGAATTAGTGTCCCTAGATTATGTTGGTAAATTACCCACCACTGCAAAAGGAAATTCGTATATTTTAGTCTTTATAGACCACTTTTCCAAATTTATGCGTCTATATGCAACCCCAAATATGACAGCGGAGACAACTGCTGATAAGTTGTATGACTATGTTTGCCTAATGGGCACGCCAAATACATTATTGAGTGACTTGGGTAGGAACTTTACATCAGATCTTTTTAGGCTAGTTGCAAAACGGTTAGGAACTGAGAAAATTTACACAACAGCTTATCACCCCCAAACAAATGGGGCCAACGAAGTCACCCATAGATCTTTAAAGACTTCTCTATCAATTTTGGCTAGGGAAACTAAACAGTGGGATGACGATTTACCATTTTACGAGCTCTCATATAATACTTCATATCACTCAGTTATTGGTGACAGACCTAGCTATCTGGTCCATGGTTATGATATTAATGTTCCCTTAACCCCGGTATCCCCAAATACCCAACAAAATCCAAATTACGAAAACTTATACCCCTCATATATTGAGAAAAGAACTAAACAATTTCAAAAAGCAGTTCAAATTGTAAGATATAATTTGCTAAAAGCTACTGAGAAAATGGAGGAATATCAGCATAAATCAGCCCAAGAAAGAAATTTTTACGAGGGACAACTTGTATTTTTATTGGCTCCTGAATTAGATAAAAATCAGCATCTTCCCAAACGACGGAACTATCAGGGCCCGTATAGGGTAATACAAAAACATAATGCAGTTAATTTCACAATCAAAAATACAAAGGGCAAACAAAATACTATGAAGGTTCATGCTTCGAGATTAATCCCCTATCCGGAACGGAAAGAATATTTAGAATTACGGGAAGAAAATCAGGGCACACAGCCAGTGACAGTACCGAAGTCCTTCCCCCCAGCTCAATTCGATGATGACGATTCGGAAGATGATATCCCATTAGCGTTATGGGTCTCTCTCCAAAACCAAGGAGTAGCTAACCAACAAGCCCAAAGTTCTTGTTCAGAGGTTGCTACCAATGATGCAGAGGACTCACAATCCTCAGGAGACGAGACAATAATTTATAACGCGGGTGAAGAACCTAATAATCAATTAGATTCGAATGAGCAAAGATATAATGTATCTTTAACTTTAGGGGCGTCACAAAATCAACCGGACTCTCAATCCCAAAATTTTTGCACAGAGGATACAACCCCAAATGCTAATAATTCAGAAATCCAGGGAAATGAGATGCAAAGTAAGGAAATAAAAGAGGTTGGTAAAAATGATGGTCAAGTAAATGTGCCAAAAACGCGAAAGAAGTTTAGAATTGAACCGCGAGATTTTAATCTAAGGTCCCAAGATAAGGGACCAGTTAGCGTGCTAACCACACAAAATACTGAGGGAACCGAGAATTGTAGTACCCAGAATAGTGCTAGTAACGCTGGCGTAGCTAATAATGATGTAGATAATCGCGGCAATTCATTGCTAGAGAAAAATCCCGACAATTCAGAAGTAGAGGATAATTCCAGTAATCCAATAATAGAAGATAATTTAATTGTAGAAAATGAAATTGAATCGGATACATCCAATCACACTTATCAAAATCATGAGAATCAAAACGTACAACAAAATGCAGAACCTCCAAATGATCTTTTAACTTGGGCACTTAATATAACAGCTCCTTCAGACCCTAATGAACCGTCACGTGTAATTCAGTTTTTAGATAGATTAGCAGATTCTTTAAGATAAGATTAATTTTACAAAAAAAAATGGATATTTAAATTTAAAATAATAATAATAATAATAATAATAATAATAATAATAATAATAATAATAATAATAATAATAATAATAATAATAATAATAATAATAATAATAATAATAATAATAATAATAATAATAATAATAATAATAATAATAATAATAATAATAATAATAATAATAATAATAATAATAATAATAATAATAATAATAATAATAATAATAATAATAATAATAATAATAATAATAATAATAATAATAATAATAATAATAATAATAATAATAATAATAATAATAATAATAATAATAATAATAAAATGTACCCCTAAATAAAATATTAATGTGTTCTTAATAAACTATGATATCAAAATAATTGTCTGAAAAAAAAATTTTATACTGTTATTTTCTATCATGTTATGAATATTACTAACTATGTAAAGAGTTTCGCAAATATATACCAAAAATATTTTCAAATAGTATAATTCCTCAAGGAATAATAAAAGTTTGAACTGTGGATAATATCTTACAACAAATGCTTTTGTTAACAGGCTTGTGAATAATTCTTGCCGCAGTAACAAATAGCATAGGATGACCCACAATCATCCATAATAATGATATATACCCAAATTCAAACACTATCAATTTTTCAGGATATAATTGTGTTAATTCGGATTTTTTTTTATATAGTAAATACATGGTATACAAATCTTGTACTTGTTTGGGTAGAAAATTGAGGAAAACAAAATGAAAAAAAAAGAGGACATAACTTAGCATAATTCTTGAAAGGAAAATTCATAATTATTGTGCCATTAAAAGTAGTAATAATAATTAAATAATTGAAACTTGCTCATCACAAAATCAATTAGACAAATAACAATAATAATGAGCAGAATAAATTTTTTTTTTTTTGCACAAATATTCTAAATTTGTTTTCTAATTCAATAAGTATTAAAACTTAGGTATTTAAAAATACATTTAATAACACTCATAATTAGTAATGAGGAAATTAGAAATTATAGGATATCTTAACTTATGGAAACAAAATAAAATATATCAGCTAAAGTATGTGTAGTTCAAAATTGGATACCGATATTCACAGAATTGGCAAAAAAAAAAAGATAACTTAAGGAATTAATTTAATTGAAAATGTCATGCATTAGTCCAGGTTTAGTGATACATATAAAACTAGTAAATCATATAAAACATTATCATAAATAAAAATCAAAGTTTAATTAGAGATTGATAATTTTATTCGGGGCCTGATCAACCTTGAATATTATATTTCAGTCTCTCATAACAAACAAAATGTAATTTAGTTTTTTTTCACTCATCTTGTGTTTCATCAGCATATGGCCAGATGTTGTGGATCACTGGGTGAGGGAATATATTAATCTACCATTAAAAATTTTAGAAAAAAAATATTTTACTATAATTTTAATTTCAATGTAAATAATCACATAATCATTGTTCAAGTAGTTTCATAACTTAAAAAACTTAAATCTTTAAAACCAAAACTTCCTTAAATAATAGGAAACTTAAAATATATCTTAGAAATTAATAACTTAATCTTCACAGATTAACTAATTACAAAATTATATTTAAGTTATTTAAACCCTGATATCCAATTTTGTCTACATCAAAATAAGGAAAAGTGAGAATACGAAAGGAAGAATTATTAGCCTAATTATGATAAACTAAATTAAATAATGTATAGAACAGTTGTATGTATATAGATATAATGGTTGAGCAAAATATTATGGAAACGAGAGAAATTATTGAAAATAATGAATGGATATGTTAAAATGATGCTAAATATAAATGATAAATGAAAATTATGCAAGTTTACTAAGATTGTATGGAATTGTTTTACTTTAAGGTTTTGTATTTAATTAATTTTACAAAGTATATTTATGGCATAGCTTTAATTGAGGTTGTGGAAAAAAAATCAGAGGAGTTTGTATACTATATATGAGGATTTTTTCCCCTTGAAGGTTGAGAATATGTTTAAAACAATAAATCAAATAATTATAAAGATTATAAAAGTTTATAATTTTCCTGACTGATAAAATGAAATTGTAAAAACGGGAAATCACGTGGACGAATTTTTAAGCATGTTTTGAGAATCAATGAAGAATTCCTTGAACAGAATTGAAAATATAGATTGAACGGTGCAAAGTTGAGGATTATAGAACGATATATATATATAATTCAGGAAATTATTAGTTGTGAATTTCTGCGTTAAGATTATGGAAAATGATTTTTAGAGTGAACTATGTTGTATCGAGGGGAAGTTTCATTGTTACTAGGTATTTATGATTGTGTGAGAAAACAAAAATCAAATTATGTAAATGAAGAAAGTTTGAAGTTTGTAGGGATTGGAAAAAAAAAATAGAGAGAATGGCTGGAGTTTAGTAGACTGTCACAAATAATTTTACTAGCCATGTGTTAAAAATTTTTTTGTATATAAATGTAAATAATTAAATGAAAATATAAAATTCGATCAGGAAATTAAATTTCGAATCAGAAAATTTTATGAGTGGAAAATTTGTATACTATGAGATAAAATTAGTGTTCAAGAAAAAAATAAAATGCAATCTTGAATTTTGATTCTTGTGTGTGGTTAAATGAATGATATTTGGTATAGAAATGAGTAGAAGAATTTTTTTAATTGTATGTTTTTTTTACTTAGAATATTCTTTAGGTATATGTTTTATTTAGATCTCATTAGAAAAACTAATTAATGAATATATTTTAGTAATGTGACCTAAATGTAAGAATGGTAATTAGCTAAGGAATATTTTAGTTAATGTGTGAGTTTTCTTAAGTTATAACTCTAGGTATATTGATTAGATATTTGGATATTTTTAATATTTGGAAAGAGATAATGAGATATGAGTTGATGACTGTGAATAACCCCTTTCGTTACATCAAAGACTTACAAGTACTACATCGAGTTCTTCCCGAAAACGATCGGCTCTTGACATATAAATGGTGATGTTTCGGCTATGAAGTTCTAAGCTCCTTATGGCAATAAGAACCCACCGTTGCCAAGGATGGGCAACCACTCTACTGAGGAGAACATGTTCCTCCACCACCTCCCTCACCCAGCCAGGGTGACACAATGGCACTGCACAATGGGAACCCCATCCCGTTGCTTCCTATCCCCCAACAAAGATTGTGCCGAGAGGCAGGGATTCCCCTTCCATAAACTGTTCGAGGAGAGAATGTTCCCCCACCACCCCATCACCCAACTATAGGAACCTCTCCTCATCAACACAGACTTTTGACCAACACGTTTTATACAAGGAAGAAGCGGGCTTCTTACCTTGATAATCTCATAGCCTACAGTAGCTACAAGGCGGGGGAACAAGGGCCCACAACCGGAACGTTATTCTCGTCAGGTGGAGAAGAGGGTGGAATTCAGGCTTCGAGCCTTCATTTTCACACCCTCCCCTTTGCAAACTTACCAAAGGTGAAAACATAAACTATTCTTCAGAGCCAGGAGGACCTAGGTACGAGGATTAGAGAAACAAAGGAACCTTATCTCCAAATGCCAAACAGGACATGCATTGACGATGATGTGAGATTTAATTCTGACCACAAAAAAAAAATTTTGACAATGAACATTTTGGAACTTGAGACTAGTTGAATGTGAACACCCAATTGGAAATCCGGATAATTTATGACGTCATATTTAAGTGTTTATTTGTGTTGTTCATGTTTTATGTTCTGTGTTTAATTTACGTGTTGTGCATCATGTTATTAATAATTTTCTCTTTTAGTTGCCGAAATTTACATTGCCAAAATTGCATGCTTAACCCTTTTACTACTATCTATGTAAACTGTTATGATTTCTTGGGTTAAATTAAGAAATTTAATAAGTATGATTTATTATAAAATATTATTGATAAATATTTAAAAAAAAAATTTAGTGAAAATCAAAAGAAAAATTTACTTGTAATCCAGTTTTGGAGACTGGAAATTTTTTGTGTATGGTTGAGAGAGAGATGGAGAGAGTGACTTAGTTCCCTGGAGGAGAGTGAAGATGATGAGAAGCTAATTCTCATCATTAGTTTTTAGAGCTTAATTCCGCGCGCTAAGCAGGGAGAGTGACCACAAAGGAACACATATTACAGTGACATGTTTTATGGAGATGTTTGTGAGTCCGAGAGTCCAGCGAGGGTCCGAGTGGGTCCTTTGAAAACGCGGGCTATTGTTGATCTCTTTTTATATCCGGCGGAATTGTATAAAGGGTAACTTCAGAGAGTATAGAAGGGAGAATTGTGTGGGGGCTAAATTATGAGGTCAGGTGCGGAATTTTGGTCTGATAGAATTAGATAAGCCCAGGTGTTGAGGAGAAATCGGAGGTAGATAAAAGACGCGTACTCGGCAAAAAGGAGCCGCAATCGAGGGGAATAGAAAATTATGAGACAGTTCCTTTAGAATTTAAAAGTTGATCTGATTTGACCAAGGGGGGAGAATTAACCAGTGGGAATCCAGAAGGGTGGAGTTAGGACCCTAGGTAGGCGGTAAAAACCCCAGGATTGGAGATTTTAATACAATGGGAAAAAGTTTATAAAAGTCCTGGGAGAAGGAAAATCGTGGCCTTTTGGGAAATATACTAAAATTTATAAAAGTACGGAGTGTGTTGAAGTTTTCAAAGATGGTAACTTAAGTACTAAACGGACTCAAATAGATAGTTCGAAAGTCGTCATTGCCATGTATAGCAGAAAAGGTGATGTGTGTGATTCTTCATATTGTCAGTGTTATAGACAAGGATTTTAAACTTAATTGTGAACCCTTTCCTGAAATAAGTGAAATCAAGATATATATATAATGGATAACATACGAACAACATTGCGATTTGGGGTGAGTCACAAAATATCATCTCTTTCTCTCTCTCTCTCTCTCTCTCTCTCCAATTGATAATAATAATGTAATTGAATTTAATAATAATGTAATTATTGATAAACATATGATATGATGGCCAGGTGTTATGATCGAGTCACTTAATGAAATTGGACTGTAGCTTTGGCATATAATTAAATAATGTTATTTTCATGAATTAAATTAAATTATACATATTGTGTTGAAAGTTATAATTATAAGCAATAGACAAAGCTACATTTATTAGTAAAGAAATGTCGAAGATCTGGCCAATACAATTGTATAACAATTATTTTAAAAGTGTGTAACCTATATTAATTAATATTTAAGAATTTAGATTAATATGATAATATAGTATTTTAGTAAGATTTTAAAATTAACCTATTCATTGTATATATCATTCTCAATTTTTGTAAACATATATATATTATTTAACTTTAATAAAATTGTGTTTATTATATTATTCGTGTCATTCTAATCAGTGGGTTAGGGAAAAGTCTAGGTCCTGGGTTATTATTACAATTGAGTTGTTATTATATTATTGAGTAATGTCAGATTTTATATAAACACAACGCAAGTACTTAATCATTTATGAATCATATAACATTAAATTAACTTTAACATAAAACTAAGGGGAAACAACTAAGCTTATGTAACAATTAACATTAAATCTAAGAAGAGCAAGTGGCGCCCCAGCAATCGAAAGGCTATTTTTGATTGGCTGTTCGAACTCTTGTTTGTACCAACTGACGTCACGCAACTATTTGTGAAGTAGCACTCATTTTCACGCTCTTTTGAACTTTAAAACTATGAAATTTAAAAAAACTAATTAAGCCTCAGAATAAAAAATTTGCTGCAAAATTTCTTTTTAAACCATGTCTATCGAATAAAAAATGCGGAAATTGTCCTTTAGGATCAACAGGCTGCACTTAGAAAAACAATAAAATTGATTAGATCTCCCCCTCGAAGTTACCGTTCTACTTGTGTTCCATTAAACCATTCCTGTCTATTTTACCTCATATAATAATTACACTAGTCGACAAAATTAAACTTTTTTCCCCTAACAAAAATGAGATTAGGTATTTCCGACTAATTTCGGGGTGTAGAATTCAGAAATAGTTGTGAAAAAGCTGCAGCACGTACAGTTTTTTTGTTATTAATATGGAATTAGTAATGTAAGAAACGGAAAAAAGCGTGGAAACACTCATTTTAACAGTTTATCTCATTATTTTAGCATTAAATACTGTCATAATTAAGATTACATACATGTTTCAGACAATATAAAACTAAAAATCATTAAACATTCATTAAATACATTTGATTTTATCCTTTTTTGTCTAGTGGTGTTAAATCTCCTCTTTCAATGAACCAAGAGCTGTAGCCCAAAATTGCTATTTCTCAGTGAGCTATGTATCGAGTTAATGTCCTAAGAGAATTTTTACCCTTGTTTATGATTGACTACCAGTGGCGGCTCGTCCATAGGGGCTGCGGGGCTGCAGCACCCCCAATCAAAATTTCCCGAAATTTCAATTTTTATTTGCTTTACAATATTTAAAAAATTATATATTTCACCCTTTAATCTTTGTCCTTTATAATCCTTTTCAATTAAAAATTCTCTGCTATGCCGTCTCGCCAACAGATTTCTTTCCGGGTCGATCAGCCCCCTCAGATATACCTATTGTGGTATAAAACTCTATCTCTATCATATCAAATGAAAATATCAAGAATTTAGCATGCGAATCTGTTAGGGGAAAAGGGGCTGCTTTTCAGCAGCCCCGACCAAAATAATGATATCTTTTTCTCTTGAGAGAGCTGTAAAAAAATTGAGGGAAGAAGAAAAATATACGATTTCTCCTACTAGTAAATCACATTGGCTTTTTAGCTTATTTCTCACTCCAACACTGTTTTAATATTTGTTCATAGCTTCTTTTTTCTTTTCAACAGAGGGAAAAATCTTTTCTGATATTTCGGCAAACAATAAAGATTTATGTTTACTTTTTTGTAGACACGTTTTTAATTCTTTTTATATAAACAAATTGAATTCGAAATGTGGATTTTAGTTCATATTCTCTTGATAACCTGATCTTCGTAATAATCAGCTATATATTAATTATTAAGTGGGAAATCGAAATTTTATATTGTTCCCATATTTTCTATTTGATTTTTTCCATGTTTTTGTTTAAAAGAAATATTATTTGGCATTATATCACTTAAAATACGTTGCCAACTTGGTACCGCCGGAGCAGCACCCCTTATAATTTTACCTTCGAGCCGCCACTGTTGACTACAGTGAGATTTTCCGGTAATAAGTTCAAACATGGATGAAAAATATTATTTTTGAGTGATACTCAACATTCTGTGGCTTGGTAAGATTAAAGATAACCTTCTATTGGGATTAAAACATTTTTATCGGTCTTATTTTCTAAAAATCATCTTACCACTCTCCTAAAAACCATTTTCTAGCTGATAATGTGTTTTTATTATATTTTCCTTCATAAGCAGGGTTGTGAATTCTTTTTTAAGCAGAGGTTCATACTGACTTTGAGTTTGCCTTCACTTAATGGTGAAAAAAGTCCTTTTAAATACTTTTTGAAATGTTTTTTTTTTCTGTATTTGTCATTGATATTTAATAACTGAGATAATTTGAATGTCCTCCCCATACTATAGGGTTAGTAATTTGCATTCTAACCACTGCAACACACGTGAGGAGCCCACATTTCATTTTAGTCACCTATTTGGACCCAAATCAGTGGGAAAAAACCTTTTCCCACTTTTCCTGTTAAATATTACCGTTGAATTGTAATTTAAACCGTACCCAAATTTAGCAAAACGTATAGGGCATAAATGTGCAAAATCTACACTGAAAACTCGTCAATTTTCAAAATGAACCGCAGTACAAAAACATAGCCACACTTTTAAAAGAATGTTGACATACTGGGATACTAGAAATAAATTAATTGGATGGGATTGCAGGGTTGCTATTTGAGAAAAATGACGCTTAAAACGCAAAAATTAAGAAAAAAGCAGAAAATCGAAAATTTTTGTTACACAAAAATAGGACGTGGTGGAGCTTTTTTACTTGCAGATATTTAAATAACTATATGAATTAGTAACAAAAATAGTAATTTGGTAGTTGTTAGGAAACTACTGTCGACTAGTGTTATAATTGAAATTGAGTCATTTTTTGTTCCATTGTTCATTCAAAGTATATGTGTAGAAATAATTGCATTTAAACATTTAATTAAATATAAATACAACGTGATCACGTAAAATTGATCTAAAACAGTTTTAACTCTCAAAATTTTTCCATACAAATCAATAAGTTTCAAACGGTGGAAAAGTGCCTTTTTTGGTGCGGTAGTACCTTGGAGTGAGCCAACATTTAGTTATACAAATATTTATTCCTCTTAGATAATGTAATTAAAGTAAAAATTATATGAACAGCCACTTGCATATACAGGGTGTCCCAAGATAACTGTCTATATTGCATTTAGTAAATGATTAAAAGCAGGGCTCGATTTCAGCCGGAACGGTCCGGAACGGCGTTCCGGAACCTCTTTTTCGGAAAAAAAATTATATTCAGTTTTAGGAGTCTCCTAACTACGGCCCGCGAGACCCCTTCATCAGGCCAGTGGATACCTTTCTATGTACGAAAAAAAAGTCCTAAAATGAATTAAAACCCTGGTTTTCCTGTTAAATTTCCAAAATTTTTCAGAGGGAGAACCCCCAGGCCCCCCTTTTTGTACTTAGAGCTCACCTTTTTAGCTTTATTTTTAGATTATGTTCATAACAGTAAGAATCCTACCAAAAAATATATAAAAGGCACATTTCAATTTAAAAAATATTTTAATGCATTTTTACCTTTATTTGCAAATAATATTTGTGATTTAATTGTAAGGTTGTTATTTAATTGTTGTTTTAAAACATGATTGTGAACTCCCATTTGAACTACCCACAATCCGCTCCTGGTGTTGATTATTTTTAATATTTGAACCAGATTTGCCAGATCGCTGGGCAAATTTGCAACATCTTAATTCTACCATTTAAGGACTTTAACCACGCATTATATTCCTTAAATTGGCAAAATATACTACACTAATGGTTCATTTATGATTCGCCGTCTCTCTTCCTACAAGAGGCACCTGGGGGAAAAGTAAAACCCACTGTTAAAAAAGGTGTATAAAGAGTTCATCATCTTATTCAATAATTAAGTTAGAACACTCTTCCTAATCTAGTACAACACATTTGAATTTATTTTTTAAATTTAAATTTGAAAATAAATGCTTAAGTTTTGGCATTAAAAAGTTGCTTTTCTAGTTTTGATACCAATAATTTTACCGTTCCGGTACCTCTTTTTTTAGAAATCGAGCCCTGATTAAAAGTATTCTTAGGTCATAAAAATGAAAATTTCTCATTTTCACCTCATGAGGAGCGTTGTAAGACGTAAAAACTACGTAAATTCTACTTTTTTGAGCGTGCGTTTTATGGGTTTTATTCATGATATTTTTTCTGCTTAAGGTGTCGTTTTCTACTAAATCGATGCTGTTCTACAATTTAGTAACTGACTAATATAGCAAACCTCTAATAGTTTTGAAAATAAAGTTTGTAAATCCTAAAATTTCAGCTAGATGGCGTTGAAAGTTGTTGCATCAGATAGGACATAGTCACTTTACTATACCTAGACCCTACTTTTATGACTATATCTGTAGGGGTTCAAATTTTAAAGGGTGTGGACAGATATATTGGAACACCCTGTATACATTGGCCAGCTCTATAAGATAACAAATTTTTAAAATCCCCATACGCACAAATTGTCTTCGCGTTTATATTGTAAAATGTCATCTAGAAAATCCTCTAGCTAAGCAACATCTGATCAAAAATTTATTTTATTGATTGATATAATTTTGATGGTCCGAAAAAATAAAAATTTAATTTTGAGAAGTAATACGTTCCGAAAATAAGTGAATTAGTACTTTTTCAATAAAAAACCCCTTGGCAGAGAGACATCAGAAATCTAAGCAAAATGTCATCATGTTTTTATTTACTATAGGGGAAAGTATTGAACCTCGGACCTACACTGTTTCTAGCTAATATTTTTGTTGTAGGGGAAAGTGGGGACGATTGTTGCAAAATTTATTATTTGATCTCAAACAAAGCCATTTTTTATGTTAGAGTTATGAAAATTGGAATGAAAATAGATTGATATATACGAAATACAATTTTGTTAAGAAAACTGTCCGGTGCACATGCATTACAATATAGTAAATAAAAATCGAAAATCGTTACAATCGACCCCACTTGAAGGGTCTATTATAACACAACACAAATTCATTAAAACAGATAGAAAATCATACAAATTTATTAAAAATATATATCTTGTTAAATAATAATTAAATACATAGACTATAGAGTAGCAATAATGAACTTTCCACTCAAATAATGAGTTTATAAATGATAATGAATGATTATGAGTAAACAATAATGAATAATTTTTCAGAAAAGCAATTAGGATAATCATATCTGAATTCCCCAATGGTACAACGAACTTAGGTTCATTTTTTGGACGAAAAATGGCTCTTCTTCCTTCCCTTGATCGAAAACTTAATTGTGTGGATTATAACGCACTAGATTTTCATTTTTTTTTCTTTTGAAAGAATCTGTATAATGTTACATGAAAAATATCGTGCTAACGAGCAACACTTCTAAAAGACTTTTTAGACACCGAAACCTCAGCAGCCGCTTCCTTCCTTCTTTCTAGACTCTAATCAGGTAGGTCTCTTTCATTTTTCCCTTTTAGGTGATCTCGGCATCCTAAAACCGTAAAAAATTCATAATCATAAGCCAAAATTAAGGTTAAATAAAAATTATAAATCAATACATCGAAAATATTTTTGAAACTTGTGATTTTCTACATTGGGGTCGGTTTTAACATGTTACAATCGACCCCACATCGTCATTTATAATTCAACTAACAATAGTATCATCTTGAAATTAAGCACAATAAAACAAGAATACTTGTATATACAATCAATTATCTTGTGCTAGATACCTGCTGTGAAGGAGAAAGAAAGTTACACAAAAGTAGAAATTTACTTCGATGCTCGAAATTCGCTTTCCGCTCACTTACACAGCCACAACTCAAGTGACAAACGTGGCGATCTCTGATCTTCTTTCATTCACCTGCCTTGTACTTACTACCATCTTCTTTTTACCCAGGAAGCCTCTCATTTTGAGAAAAACAATGTGTTACAGTTGTTCCGTGTTACTTTTGACCCCACTCTCCCCTATCGCAACACTGGACATGTAGTTTGCACTCTTATAACCAGAGCTATAGGGGAGAGTGTTGTACCTGTGGACAAAAATCACGTTTGGATTTTTCCCAAGACAGGTAAAATCACATTTGACCATTTAAAGTGCCCAACCTATAGTCCTAACCTTTGTGAGTAGGGGGATATTTTTTATTAGCTAAAATCTTGAAAATTGAATGTTTAATTAATTTTAATAACTTGAAAAAATTTGTGTCCATAGGTAGAACAACGTGCTCTCCCTATGGGCAGACCCAGTTGTACCTGTGGACACCCTTAAAAAGGAAATGTTTAGTTGAAAAAAGCTAAAAATTTACATTTTTACTATTGTATTACCTTTTTATAACATATTTCAAGCCTTTTTAAAATTGGAAATAGATTTTTAAAGCAAAGTAGTTTTAGATCGTAAATGATCATTAAAACGAAGTTGAATGATAAAAGTCTTGATTTTTTACCAAAACACATGAATCACTTGGGATTTTCAGATCAAAATTTAAGGTAATAGTTTCATCAATCATGCTAATTGATCTGATCACTTCACTGATCCAAAAAAAAAACAATTAGATTGACACTTAGTTGTGCTAGCATTTGGTGGTAATAACTTCCGTAAATCTTCTTCAGTGTAAATTTTAAGTTTTTTTGTAATCATCATACTTAAATGAGATAGGGTGCTTAAGATTTTACACCATATTTTACACTAAATGCCAAGTAGAATCAAAAATTTTTAAAAGTAGTTAAGATCACAAAATATTTGATTTTTCTTCTAAAAATCACTTGAAAATAATCACCGACAAATAGATAACCATTTAGAATTAATTTAACATGCATTAAAATGTTTTCACTCTAAAGAAACTTGATTCAAAAACGCCGATTAGCTACAGACACCCACAAGAGCGTGTCAGTTGGTACAACACTTATGGTGTCCGAAGGTACAACATCAGGTGTTTTTGCATTCGAAATTCTATAAAAAATAAAAGAATTGAGATCTGACGATTTCTAATATCAAAAATAAAGAGTCAAAATCTCGGGGATTCCCCCCATGTATCCCATTTTATCATATCATAATCATAGGGGAAGAAAACAATTAATGTAGTGATGCACTAAAAAAACTTTGAGCACCTAAAAGCAGTATTTTTATTATAGAAAATTTAAATAATATTTTAAAGAGCTGATTTCACGTTATACTCAAACGCAATGTTTCTTGTCCATGGAGAATTATGCTGGGAGCAAAGAGAGGAAGTATAGTTCCCAGAGCGGTGCCTGAATTTCGAGTTTAAAAAGGATTTTTATTAAAGAAATACTACAGGTTACTTTGATCCATTCATTTATAGCGATTATTTGTCGTAATTTTCGAATAACGGTGTTCATTTTAAATTTTACGAATGCATAGCGCGGAGTATTCTTCCGCGCCTTGTGACGTAGTATGGACAAGAAAGACTGCTGTGAAGTATAGCAACTAGATAGCATCTGTTTACATTCCAAATCGACCACAAATTCAAATTAACATTTTTTCCCGAATTTTAAAATGAGGTGGCTGAAGGTACAACCGTCCTTAGGTACAACACTCTCCCCTAAGTCTAGCAAATTTTTTTTAAAGCTCACAATTTGAGTTAATAAAAACTTATTTCACTCCTCAAAAGTAAATTTTCTAAGTTTGGCTTCTAAGCTATAGCTTAAAAAATACAGATTATTTGCATTGAATTTTATATCTTAAAGTTTTAACTATAATGCTTCTAGTATGTGCTTAAAATGTGTCTGTGGGTTAACTGAACACCGTACTCAGACATTTTTTCAGAAAATGATCAAGCATTATACCTTGGACCTACACAAGATACATTTAACTATACTCTGTTCATTTAGAACTGGCGCTTGAGAAATAGAGCTTTCCCCCACGATAGACGCGTAACCATAGTTACTCTCTTCGAGCAGCCAATAGTAAGCATTCTTCGTCACTTTGATAGAGATAATTGCTATGGTTACCAATCGGTGGTGGGGGAAGGAAATATTTTCAAGCGCCAGTTCAAAATGAACAGAGTATAACTTGAATGACTATAGATTGTTCATTTAGAATAGACGGGTGAAACGGGAGGAAAAACGCTCAATAACGCTTAATAACGCTCATCACGGAACCTCAGTGACCGATTCTTTTACTGCATTTTAACTACTTCTGTTTAGAATGCCAAGTAATTGCACAAGGAAATTTTTCTATTATAATTATTATATTAACTGCTTCTAATACATTACGTCTCCGCCACCTATTCAAAATCAACATACTATAAAAAATCACTATTCTTTATAGTACACACTTTTTATGACTTGGTATTTTGATTTTAAAAGCAGGGTAGGATTCAGTGTCATGACTAAAGCTAATTTTAAGTGACATCTATAATTCTGTGATAAAAATTCGTGCTTTTAAAATTATGTTGAAAAAAGCTCCCGATAATTTATTCCAATTAGACTTCAACGATTAAATCTCGCCAGGGAATCCTACGTTTTTTTAAAGGAGGCTTATATTTTCATTAAATGAGAAATAAACTAAGCATTTTTGACATAGGTCCAAGGTACACTACCCTTGAATTGAAACCAAGGTACAATACCGGTGTTGTACCTTGGACCTATTTTCAGTTTTTTTTTTCATAAATTACTTAATGAAATACTTCAATTAAAATATTGTTAAAAATATATGTGGTGTATGAAAGGCTAAAGTATCGAAGGAAAGTTATTTACTCAGTTTATTTTCAAAAAACAAAATACAAAAATCGGTCCGAGGGACAATACATTATTTCCCTACTTTTTTTCTGTTATCTCTCTATTCTAAAAAAAAGTTTTTGTAAATGGTTTCCAGAGAAAGGCTTTTTAATTACTGATCCGCATAACATGTTTTTGGTATCAAACTGTTCGGATTCTTTTGAGGATGTGCAAAGTGCCTTTATAATTTCTAAAAAAATTCTCAATTCTAAGATATTTCCATTTTTCTGGATTACGGATAAGGTTGCAGTTAACAGCAAGAAACTGTCGTACAATTTATTATACCTCCAATCACAATGACCAACCGACGTTACTCATTAACGATGAAAATAATTCCTTTCACGCTTTGAAAATGCGCTTCAAAATATGTACTTTCTAAATAAAATATTTTTAAAAGACTGATAAGAGTTTTCCAGAAACTCACAGATCTACTATTCAAGTATAGAATTTCACACACCAAAATTAATTGTTTGTAAACATTGAGTGCAATGTAGATTTTGTCTCTTATCATTTTTAATAGCTTAAATAGTATTGTTTAAAAAGTATGTTTTAAAACTAAAACTTGAATGATAAAACACTAGATATTTTGACGAGTTACTAGGTACTATATTAAATTTAACATATTCATTGCTGAACGTTTTTGTAAATATTGAATAACAATAGCACGAGCAGACTTGATGGATATTTTCAAGGAAAACGTGTTGATTAAATTATTGATAATTTAACCAATAAATATTCTAACTTTTAAGAGAGTGTGCTTCAAGAAAGTTGGTTGAAGTTTTTTCTACTAATTGTTATAACGAATGTTTTGTAAATAAATAATTTTAGTGAGCAGGGTTTTGTGGGGATTGCGAAGCGATCCGAAAGGCCCTGCGTCAGCAGTTAACGGGGGTTGGCGAGCGATAGCGAGCAGGGGGCGGTAGCTCCCTAGTAACCTAAAAAAACAATTGTCTATGGAAAAATTGGAGAAAATAATTCGTTCATAAAAAGCAATAATACTATATTTACATGATATAATAAGGTATACTACGTCGAACCGGACTTATTTCAACTGATCAAATCGTAACAGTGCGGGAAAACTTCCCGGCTATACTTTACTATCCGGGGCCCTTTTCGCCAAGGGCGATAAGTCGCCAAATCTGGCAACCCCTATCCGGTCAATCCTCCCGGGTCGCGATCCCGAGTCTTCTGATGCCCAAATATTTTTCAGAAGGTGTGGTAGGGGTCTAGGGGCACATTATACCTTAATCCCATCCTCATATCCCTTTTTCCCCACGGAAGCCGGGGTTTTGTTGGCGGGTGCGCTGCTGGTAATGTTGGTTTTCTCTCCAAGCACCAACTGTTTTCTTTGTTTAAGAACTTTAGAATCCCGCGTAAACCAATTATTTTAATAAAAGTGACTCAGAACCCACCATTGAGAGGTATTATTTTCACCAGGTTCAATAAATCTATTATGTTTTAAATTTTTATTCATACTTTAATTTCTTTCCTTCAATCAAGTATATTTTTGCAATCTACAATACATATCTAAAAACTGTATTTGCTAAGAGGATGTCATTTTAAATCCAATGCTTCTAACTAGTGTTGTTAAACTGTCGAATTCCTTCATGACTAGAAGCAGTGGCTGCCCTTTCCTCAGGCCCGTAGCTACGGGGGGGCCAGGGGGGGCTGAGCCCCCCCTAGCATCTTTATTTGCCCCCCCTTGAAAATGTTCACAAATTCTATCCACAAGCACAGCCACGGGGGAAGGGAGGGGCAGCTTCCCCCCCTTTACCTACCGATGTTCCCAAATGGGAACATCATTTTATGGAATTTTTTAACCACTTAATTTTTCATGTAGGAATTTGATACTTGGTAGAAAGCAACTCAAAGATATAAAGTTATTTTACATGCAAAAGTTTTTCACTTGAAATTTAATCCTTTTTTGAGAATTTACATCAAAATTAGAGATTTTTGGATGTTCCAAAAGTTTCACAAGTTTCAACTTGTGAAAATTTTAAATAAATTTAGTTTTAAATAATTTTGCTGTGTCTAGGTAGCTTAAGTACACATCTTCCCATTTGGCTTGACAGAACAGCTTTATATTTCAATTTTAGAGAGTAATTACCAATACAACGTTTATGTTCCCAAATGGGAACATCGGCGTTTGGGGTTTAGTATTTGAGGGGATTTTTATAACATGCAAAAATTATTTACTATTTTCTTTAATTTTTTGTACCTTTTTTGTCTCAAAGGATCTAAACAGGTTAAGAATAATGTTTTAAATTCAAAAATCTGTAATTTTTATTTTTTCACCTGATTTATGGAGAAATAAAGGCCAAATCTTTATAACAGATTCTTACACTTGAGTATTTTTCTAACTCCCCGATCCATTAATTATCAGTAATTATCATTAGGGGTTATGCAAAGAGCATATTTGGAGTGTTTCGGAGGACTTGCATACATATTTTGTTCAAGTATTTTTTTACATAAAAATTTTAGGAATAAAATTGAAGAATTGTGAAAATAAGGAAAAGTGTGTACATCTTAAAACCCTCTTCTAACGTAAGTTTTATGTAAGAGATATGTGGTTCAGTTCGGAATCTTCTATGAGAAACACAGTTTTAATGAATCAGTGGAGATAATTATGATTATCACTTTTGAAAGCTAATTAGATTTGAATGTAATTAGTTGATTTTATGCTAGATATCCGTATATAACAGTAATTAAAACTAATTTTTCTAAGATAATGTAACTGTTTAGCTTTGAAGCGCATGGGAACACCCCAATGTATTTTTTATACCAAAATATTAGTCATAGTGCATGAAAAAAGTGCGGAAAAGCTTTGCGTACGTAATAAACATATAAATTTTTTCTTATGAAAATCTATAAAATGATACTTAATCATCCAAATATGGATAATAAAAATAAAAAATCCGTACACTATCATTAAAATGTTCATAATTATTGAGTAGAAACCTATTTCAATCATTTTATTTGAATTAATTGCAAAATATGTGCCTTTTGGAAATCCCCCTAAAAACTTCACCCCAAACGCCGATGTTCCCAAATGGGAACATCCTCAAAATCATACTTAGGAATTTTTTTCTGCCAAAAAATGACTAGAATGGTTTTAGTAATGATGAAACACGCCAGGTAAGCCGAAAATCAGAACATTTAACTCGAAATTTGAATTGCGGCGTTTAAAAGGTTAAAGAGGAGTAATTTACTTCTTCTAGCTAAGTTAAAACCCAGTTTTTAGGGTGAAATTTAAAAACTTTTCAGGAGGAGGACCCTTATGCCCCCCATTTGTGTTTAAACCTTTATTATTTAAAAATTTTTAAATAACAATCATCAAAATTAAAATTCTACTTATAAATGTATGTCTGAATTTGGTCTACAAGTACCAAAAGCAGTTTAAAACTATGTTTTTAGGGTTAAATTTCCTAAAATTTTCTGGGGGAGGACCCCAGACCCCCCACTTGTATCCCCCATTATTACAAAAACATTTTCCTATATTAGCATAAGAACAGGTCAGGATCACACGAATTAATAAAGTTCTCTAGGACGAAAATGCAATGAAAATTGTTTAACAAACTACAATAAATATATTCAATATGCATGGAAGAGCTGATCAATATTTTTAGGACCCTACAGAAATACACTTCTATATACCCTAGCACTGATTGAAAGGGGGGGTTAGGGAATTGACACCCTTTATAAAATTATGTCTATTTAAAGATTATTTATCAAGGAGTGATCCACCTAGATTTTGGAATTTTCCTTTCTATTTCGGAGCTAAAAACTGTTACTCGAAAGCAATTATTAAGTGTTTCCAGTATCAGCTCAACCCACATACCCCCCTTTTGGCTTGAGAACATGTATTGTAAGCAAAAATTTACATTTGCCTTACAATATTACTCAGAAAATTTAAAAATAGAAAAATGTAGGACCTAACTCCTCCAAAAACAAAGTCTTGTAATCTTGTAACAGCTCCCTGGGCCTGAGGGTCTTATGGGTTTTGTCCCCTCCTAGTCAAACAGTTATTGAACCTACGCCTTTGATAACTCCTGAAAACCCCCTTGCCCCCTCTGAAAAAGTGGGCGCCCCACCAAAGGGAAATTCCTGGCTACGGGCCTGCCTTTCCTTGATTTAAGAGTGGCTCCCATTCATATTGTAACATGAACATAATTTTGCACATAAATGGAGGATGGATGGAGGAAAGAGTGAAAAACAACATAAAATTGTTGGAAGTGATTTTTTAATGGTCCACACCCTTAAAGACTAATCAGATCAATAAAGAGACAGATATATCTTTCTATTGTATTTTAAGCATTAGCATAATTTGTTTCTTATATGAGATAAAATTGTAAGGTACGCGGGGGAAATACTAGTACGCATTTTGGAAGTAGGTAGAATATAGTTCATGATCATATCACCATAAAATTTCAATGATATCTCAATCACTACTACATCTGTATTAGCAAAAAAATATAGAAAAGATATAAAATTAACAAATATATTTCATACATTGCCACATCCAGAAATTCCAAAAACTTATCCCATCTATCTTCACAGGTCTACCTCACCAGCTAACGGGGGATCTGGGTGCTGGTCCGTCTATGTTACGTACCACTTACTTTGCACTGCTTTCAATATTAACTCTTTCAGTTTCAGGAAATAGTTTACAAATGTATCAAAACATGCCTTTTTTATTACTTTTACATTATTTTTTACATTTGAAAGCAGCTTGCTACGCATGAAGAGAGATGAGTGCAAATCTTTTAAAGAAAACACCCTTAACAAGATATTGTTCGCAAGAAAACAATCAATTATAGTAAATGTTTGCAACACTTAGGCGTAATACTGTTTCTACTTTGAATTTCAAAACTAGAAGCTATGTTGAAATGGAAAAGTGTCCAAATTATAGCTCCACTAGTTCCTAGGAACATAGAACTCATACATAAGCTCACATAGAAATAGTTGTTGTTCACAAAGAAAGCTGTGATGTGGGAGCTCCCCTTCCACATCGTTAAAGTGGATAAGCAGTACAGAAAGTTACAAGAGCTCCTAATAACAAGGTGTGAGGTGCAAAGGGGGTAAACAAGGAGGGTTGGGGTTATATCCCAAAAACAAAAAATTTTCCATTTTTGACCATAGAAAACAACTGAAACTACCTCAAATTATCACTCAATATTTTTTTTCTGGCTAGGCTACCTGGAGTAGTCTTCTAGATCGAGACGACTTGGTCAGAACCACTCTTAAATCAAGGAAAGGGCAGCCACTTCTTCTAGCCATGACTAAATCCGACTGTTTAACAACGCTAGTTAGAAGCATTAGATTTACAACGACATCCTCCTAGCAAATCCAGTTTGTAAAAATGTAGATTGTTAAAAATACTTGATTGAAAGGAAGAATTTAAAGTATGAATAAAAATTTTAAAAATAATAAATTTATAGAACCTGATGGAAATATACCTCTCAATGGTAAGTTCTGGGTCACTTTTATTAAAATAATTGGTTTACGCGGGATTCGGCGATGATCTTAACAAAACGGATGGGAGATGGAGGGAAAACCAACATTACCAGCACCGCGCCCGCCCACAAAACCCCGGCTCCCGTAAGGAGAAAGAGGGTGAGAGGATGGGATTCATGGTGGTATAATCTCCCCCTACCACACCTTCTGAAAAATATTTGAGCATCAGAAGGCCCCAGAACCGTAAGAAATACTAAAAATATAGCTATTTTTTTTGAAAAAAGTCGAAGCTTTAAGCAAAAAACAGTATAGAAGATATTATTTGATAGGGCTAAAATTTCCCACATTAGTTACTGTTATGAGTAGGCATGTTTTCCGCACTGTTACGATTTGGTCCGCTGAAATAAGTGCGGTTTGACGTACTATAGTGATATAATTATAAATATACTTATTACCATATTTACATAAAATAAAATAAAAAATATAGACTTTCCCACATCCAAACGAAATCCCTGACATTTTATTAGTGAATAGTTATAAAATTTTAATTTAAATGTTAAGAATCCAATCGTGATACTACCTTTACTCGCGGTGACTCCCTCTTTTAATAACACTAGTCGACAAATTTTAACTTTTTTTCCCTAACAAAAATGAGATTAGGTATTTCCGACTAACTTCAGGATGTAGAATTCAGAAATAGTTGTGAAAAAGCTGCAGCACGTACAGTTTTGTTGTTACAAATATGGCACTAGTTCTGTAAAAAATGGACAAAAGCGTTAAAAACTCATTTTTAACAATTAATCTCATTATTTTAGCATAAAATACTATCATAATTAAGATTATGTACATGTTTCAGACAATATAAAACTAAAAATCATTAAACATTCGTTAAATACGATGCAATTTTATCACTTTTTGTCTCTTAAATGGCGTTAAATCTCCTCTTTCAATGAACCAAGAGCTGTAGTCCAAAATTGCTATTTCTCAGTGACCTATGTATCGAGTAAATGTCCTAAGGGAATCTTTACCCTTGTTTATGATTGACTTCAGTGAGATTTTCCGGAAAAAAGTTCAAACGTGGATGTAAAATATGAATTTTGGGTGATGCTCAACATTCTATGGCTTTGTAAGACTAAAGAGAACCTTCTATTGGGATTAAAACATTTTTATCGGTCCTATTTTCTAAAAATCATCTTACCATTCTCTTAAAAACCATTTTCGAGCTTATAATGCGTTTTATTAAATTTTCCTTCATAAGCAGGGTCGAGAATTCTTTTTTAATCAGAGGTTCATACTGACTTTGAGTTTGCCTTCACTTAATGGCGAAAAAAGTCCTTTTAAATACTTTTTGAAATGTTTTTTCTGTATTTGTCATTGATATCAAATAACTAAGATAATTTGAATGTCCTTCCCATACTATAGGGATAATAATTTCTATAGAACTACTATGGACTCTTACGCATTTAAAAAGAGCCACATTCTAACTTCTGCAACACACGTGAGGAGCCCAGATTTCATTTTAGTCACCTATTTGGACCCAAATCAGTGGGGAAAACCTTTTCCCACTTTTTCTGTAAGAAATTACCGTTGAATTGTAATTTAAACCGTACCCAAATTAAGCAAAACGTATTGTACATAAATGTGCAAAATTTACACTGAAAACTAGTCAATTTTCAAAATGAACTGCAGTACAAAAACATCGCCACACTTTTAAAAGAATGTCTACGTACTGGTATACTAGAAATAAATTAATTGGATGGGATTGCAGGGTTTCTATTGGACAAAAATGACGCTTAAAACGCAAAAATTAAGAAAAAAGCAGAAAACCGAAAATTTTTGTTACGCAAAAATGGGACGTGGTGGAACTTTTTTACTTGCAGATATTTAAATAACTACATGAGTTAGTAACAAAAATAGTAATTTGGTTGTTGTTAGGAAACCACTGTCGACTAGTGTAATCTATTATTCTATACTCTGTTCATTTTGAACTGGCGCTTGAAAATATTTCCTTCCCCCACCACCGATCGGTAACCATAGCAACTATCCATGTCAAAGTGACGAAGAAGGCTTACTATTGGCTGCTCGAAGAGGGTAACTATGGTTACGCTTCTAGCGTGGGGGAAAGCATTATTTCTCAAGCTCCAATTCTAAATGAATAGAGTATATTAGAGAAGGAAAAGGTTTTCCTATAATTTTGTCAGTAGTATCATTGTATATGATAAGTTATTTTTATTTACCATGAAGACAGTTATATTCTAATCAGCTGTGAAGGATACTTCAAGGAACCATTTTGATGTACTACTACCTATGTTTCTGTGAATGGCCGAAATTTGGAGAATGTCGACATTCACCGGTGAATGTCGACAATCACATAGTCGCTTATCTGTGAATGTTGACAATCACCATCGGTGTATGTCGACATTCTCCAATTTCGGACATTCACAGTAACACCTATATTGAGTGATAGAAAATATTGCTGATTAGATGCGACCGAAAACACTCAAACAATTAGCTTTTCAAAAATTCGTTATTCTTTATATAGGTATTTAGATTGTATTAGTAATTTACTAATGATTAACGTGTTCAGATTTTTTAATCCGTTAACTAAGAAAAAATTTAAATTACTTTCTAAACCAGGTTTTTATTTTTACTTTTAAAATTTGATGTTGAAATCAGGGTTGGCTAGATTGGACCCAATTGGGTTGGACCCAATGGGTTTTTTCAAAAAACCCATGTGAAAAAACCAGGGTTGTTACGTTTAAAACACTTTGTTTAAAACACTTGTTTTAAACATGTTTAAAACAAAGCAAAAAAAACATTGTTTTAAACACATGTAGTTTTTAGCAAGTTTCTCCCTTAATTTAGGCAAAAAACTCAATATTTTCATGTATGGATCACCCAGAGCCTAAAAAGATAGTGCCAAGTATAAGGCTTGGGTACAAACCACCAAATTGCCATGACATAGGCAGTACATTGCTTGATAAAGAGCATGATGCTGTGAAGAAAACTTACAAAAAACAATCAAAAAATCAACTTTTAAATTTAAAAGAATGAGTTGTTTGTAGTGTATTTGAAAGTATAGCTTTATTAACCTAATTTCGATTTGAAAAGTCAAATTTAAATTCTTTAAAATGATAAATTTTTTATCATACTTATGTCGAGGGTAAAAAAAACAAATAAAACGTTTTAAACAAAAAAAAACAGTTTAAAACAAATAAAACATGTTTTTTGTTTTTTATTAAAAAAAACATGTTTTTTTTCAACCCTGGAAAAAACCCACATTTTGGACCCATTTTTGGGTTTTTTCAAGAAAAATCAAGATTTTGGCAGTTCTTTCAAAATTTAATGTGTTTTTCAAAGTTTAGGATATTTTTACAATTTTAATGGGTTTTTTCAAAATTTAAACTAGGTTTTAAAAATTAAATGGTGTTTTTTCAATTTCAGGGAGCTAAAGTTAAATAGGTTCTTTCATTATTCCCAGGGATGTTGCGGCTGCGCCAATTGCGCCAAACTGCGCCAAATCCTAATTCATGTGCTAAACTGCTACAAAAACCGTATTTTGAGCAAAATTGCGCCAAAACTGCGCCAATTTACGATTTTCTTGAAATCGAATTATCAAACTCTCCGCTCACGCGAAGAATACCTTCATCCTTAGGAAAAAAACTCAAATCGTCTATGGAATCTTTCCCACATTTCTACCACTTGAATTCAAAACCAAAACCGATGACGTCAGCTCAATTTGCTGTGTTAAGTCAGTTGAAAAGTCGAAAAATCGCGATTTTTCGCAAAAGTTTCGTTTTTTTGCGAAGTGTTCCGTTCTTCCCCACGACTTTCGTGGATGGCCGCGGGTGCCGATTCAAGTTGGCTTCTTCTTGAGTCGTCCGAAACCCACTAGTCCGGTGGTCCGAGACCCACTAGTCCGTGGTCCGAAACCCACTAGTCCGGTGGTCCGAGACCCACTAGTCCGTGGTCCGAAACCCACTAGTCCGGTGTTCCGGAAGTCGGGAAAAATAAAAAAAAAATTCGGGTTTTTTTGCGGAGTGTTCCGTGTGAATGTACTTTTTCTCTTTTTTAAATTTATAAATGCTCCTACTTTTAAATGGTAAATTTTCTAAGGTACCTTTAAAGGGTTGCAATTTTGCCAGTGGCGGATCTACGGGGGGGGGCTTTCGGGCTGAAGCCCCCCCAAAACGTCTAACATTTTACTAAGTTTGTCAAAATGCAAAAAAATTATATCCGAAATTCGGATGAGGCGTACCAAAACGAGTTAAAAAAGTGGGGTTTTTGACTTAAATTTCCAAAAATTTTCTGGGGGAGGACCCCCAGACCCCCCTTTTAATGGTTTGAGTCGGATAATTTACTACCTTTTCCGTATTACCATTGGCAAGAAGATTCAATTGGATTATGAAAATTCTTAGCCCCCCAAAAACCAAATCCTGGATCCACCACTGAATTTTGCTAAGACAGATATCTAGCTGTTCAAACACCTGTTTTTTGTGTAATTTGTCTTATAAATTTTTAGTAGTTTCATGCATTGTTTTAAGATTAATAATTGGGATAAATTATCAGTATATTTTAGTAACAAGAACTATTAACCCCTGCTATGGATTTTAATTTTGGTTGTTGCAAAAAATTGATTCGCCCTGTTCCTGCTTTAAAATTAAGATGAGTTGCTACAAAATTTAAAATCGGCTGCTACAAAAATGGTTTATTCTGCTACAAATTTTTAATTAAGCTGCTACAAACTGCTTCAAATTTTAAATTTAGCTGCTACAAAAACTGCTACAAAATGCTCAAAGTTGTGCAACATCCCTGATTATTCAGTGGGTTTTTCAATATTGAATGTAGTTTTTTTTTCAAAATTTAGGACGTTTAAAGTTTAAACTAGATATAAAAATAAAAAATAAGGAAGATTTTTTTGAAGTTCAGTGGGGTTTTTTTTGAAAGTTGAATAGATTTCTTTCAATATTGAATGGGTTTTTTCAAAGTTAAGGATATTTTTTAAATTTTAGTGGGTTTTTTCAAAATTTAAACCAGGTTTCAGTAAATAAGGGATGTTTTTACCATTTCAGTGGGTTTTTTCAAAGTATAAAAACTTTGAAAAAACCCACTTAACTATGGAAAAACTGACATTATTTTGACAGAATACATTTAATATAGAAAGAACTCACTAAAATTTGAAAAAAACCCACTTACTTTATAGGAGAAAACCACTTAATTTTGAAAAAACCCACACTTCTTCCTAAAAAACCCAGTTTTATGTGGGTTTTTTCAGGGTTTTATTGAAAAAATCCGATAAAACCCAACCCACTTGGGTTTTTTCAAAAAAACCCGGGTTTTTGCCAACCCTGGTTGAAATATATATAGGGGAGAGTGGGGCTATTTCGCACATGGGGCACATTCGGACAGACGGCATTTCCCCTAGTAATTATTAATTTAAAAATCTGAAAAAAATACCAGTAGATGGAAGCATGACTACCACCTCCTGCATGAATTTTCAAAGCCCTGATCCATTTTCTTGTATATGTACTAGACATTTTCTAGCGTTAGAAGCAGCAAAGTAAATTTTCTTGTCATTTTGTCGGCGTAAAATATCAATCAAAAATAACTCTCAAGTGGACATTCAGCATTTTATTCAGTTGAGGTACTACTAAAGTAAGTTTCTAGAACGGTTTTATTTCCCTGCTTTAATTATAAATATCTTGTTGGGACGTGGTAAGCTTGAACTGGTAGATGGGGCACATTCGTACACCAAAAGATGGGGTAGATTCGGACAGTGCGAATGTGCCTCATCTTTCCCATTACTGATTAGAAAGTGATTTATATGTTTATAAGTGCAGTATATTTAATAACTTGAAGTTAAATTGTTTTTTATTGTAATTGTTTCAAAATTTGGTGATGATAGAAAATAAAATCTTAAAGAAAGCTTCAGTTTTAAGGAATTTAGACCCAGATTTAAACATTGAAGAAATAAATGTCCCTGATAATTGTTTAATACCAATTGACTTGGTGATTTTATTCAAGAAGAATTTGCTACTAAAAAGAAAATTTTGTTATGTTGGTCAAATAGAAAATTTTGAATTGGATGGTGCTTATTTAAAATTAATGATGAAAAACTTTAAAATTAATGACGAAACTTTTATTTTCCCAGTAAGTTATGATTCAACATTCATACAAAAAGATAATATCGTATTACAAGTTCCCCAACCGTCAGTTTCAGGTGTTAATAAGCGAGCTGTTGGTTCACTTTTCTTTTCGAATAAAACCTGACAGTTAAAATATTGGTTAAACTTTTTCTAACTAATTATAATATGTGAAGTGTCTCAATGTGCATTGTGCAATATACTTTTTATTACTACAATTGTTTTCCTCATCAAAAACTTAGATGTTCAATATTTTCTGAAGTTGTTTTCTTTTTGTAAAAAAATCTTCAACTTATAGAGAAAAATATGTAAAATTGCCAAATATTTCTTTTATTATCCTTAATTTGAAGTGCCATAAACTTTTTAGTTCGTAAAAATAATTATTTTATAATTTTTGCATGCGTACGAATGTGCCCCACACGTGTGCGAAACTGCCCCACCCATGGGGCACATTCGCACGAAATTTTTCGTTTTTTAGATTGAGGATATAGGTTAGAAATTCTAGATGAATGCGACCAATAATCATTCTAAAATATCGGGAAATGTCTTAACTTTCATTTGAATCCGAGTTTGTTTCAATATCTCATCTAGATCCAGAGAAATATGCCGAAATGCACTTTTTGTGCGAATGTGCCCAACTCTCCCCTAGAGTTGTTTTCTAAGAAAATTGGAAATCCATTCTGTTAAACTTTTTAAAAATTAAGAAGTGAAAACATATCATCTAAAGATTTTTACATTTCAGATAAAATTAAAGTTTTTGTAGGGTTACTTGGGGTAAGTATAACACCTCCTAAAACTATAATATGTACAAGAAATTTCACACTTACTCGAATTAATTATGTTACAGCTTGTAACACCGATGTGTTTCGCATATATTTAATATTTGTTTAATTTATTTTAAGATTATAGAAATAATTTAAAATATATAGATTTTCATAATGGATTTTTTGGAGAGTTCAAGATGCATTTTTCAAAGAAGTATTTCCAGGTAAGTTTTCATTACATTTTAATGTTTATTGAACTGTTTTGCAGAGTTTAACGTAAAATGCATACTGCTATTTGAAATTTTTCAAAATTTTGAATTTTGAAGTGTTTAAGAGCGGAGTCCCACTTACCCCATAGTTTCAGTATGGTTGAGGTAAGGGAGACACCTCAGTATGGTGCAAGTTTGAGTATGGGGGACCCCTATTTATCTAGTAAGTGAGACCCCTTATTGTGATGTAAGTGGTTCTAGAGGGTCCCAAATGATATAGGAACTATTACTGAAGACATGGGCGAATTTAAGGGGGGTTATAGGGACAATTTCCCCAATATTTTCAGAAAACTTCGATTTGTAGTAGCAAGACCTTTTACTCGCCACTTCAAAATTTTTGCCTAAAGAATACTTATTATGTTTTCCACTTTTACAATTATGAAGAGAAAAGAATTTATTCAATACGTCTTCCTTCAGAGTTTAATAAAAACTCTCAAATATTAAGCACAATTTTTAATTTTTAAAGTAACTAATTTTTAAAGTTATAAAATATGTTTATAGCTTATTACAGAAAAGTTACCTAAATAAAGGCAGAATTTACTTATGTATTTTTCAATTCTTGCACGAAGTAGAGAGTGTGTAAGTTTTCCACTATGAAAAAAGGAGGCACGAAGAAAAAGAATAAAACCTGTTGAACATGGTTGTCGGAAAAAGACAACGAGAGATGAGTAACTTCTTGAGGAGTATCAGTTAAGAATCGTTTAGAAAGACTATTCCCGTTATTTATTTGAAATTGGAAACTAAATAATGTCTGGAAGCTTAGTTAGAGCTGGATATTTTTTATCTGGAAATAATTTGATAAGTTACAAATTTATTTATTTCTACAAATTCAGATATACCGATAGAGAGATGCCATACTTCTTCAATACGAAATATACAACAAAGTTTGTATAATCTTAAATCGATGATCCTGAATTAAATATCTTTTATTGAGGTTTATTCATGCAATCATGATCTCAAAAGGGGGAGAATCGCATCGAAATTTGATACGAATTGGCTATATTCTGTTTGGGAAGAAAGAAAACAAATAAAGCGATTATGAGATGTTAACCATGTGTGAGTGAACCCAAAGCTCAGCAGAATGTATTATTTGCGCTATGATCACACCGCAAACCCTAGATAGGGTAGAAAATTAATGGATTTCCAATAACACACAAAATTTATCAATACAACAATAGAAACTCATTCCGCTAGCAGCTGTGTTGAATACCTAGAAACAGTAATTAGGATTGAATATTTTATTGACAGATTTCATCATTTATTCTTACAAAACTCTAGTTGTGTTATGGCGAATGTTTTTTAATTAGCTTTCATTACTCGGTACAGCGATAGAGTTATCGTAATTGGTGCAGTATTTTCTCTGCTTTGAAAAGGTTTTATACACTCAAAGGGAGCATTTTAACAATAAGACATAATGGTGTTGCGTTAATAGAAACTGAGTTTTCAAGTAGAAAATCAAAATTTAAATTTTTATTAAGATATTTGTGATGGTAATTTCAAAAAAAATAAAAGGCAAATTTCAGCAAAATTTGATACACTTATAACAGTTAAAATATATCTTTGCGTTTCTAAAAGTGAAATTTCCTCCTTAATTTTAAGAAATGGTAGGAAAAAATTGAAGGTAAAATTGTATAGGTTTATTTTACACAGAGGCGTCGTGAGAAATGTTTAACTTAGTGTCTTGGAAGTTATACAAGCTTTGAAAATTTAAAGATATTAAACTTATTCAAGTCTCCAGAAATATTTCTTTTCTCTTAATACCTTGAAATGTTTCTTTTCAGAAAGTAAATAATTTATACCCATAAAATATCTGCTAGGCTAAAATAGACACGGACTTTATATTCACAGCTATTACTTTACATTTTAAAATTGTAAGCGAACCCCAAAAAATATTTTAAGCTGTACAAATACAAAAAATACAAATAAAGTCTACACTACAGGCTTAAGCCCAGCAAGGTTGATCCGGTCTATTTAACCCAAACTACCGGATTCCCAGTATCTGTCAATTGTTTTCTTGAACTCGTTTACCCCACTCCCCACTTGAATTTACAATATTTTCAGGTCACGCATTCCATCTATCCACTACCCTGTAAAAAAATATTAATGCTTTCTACACAATCCTAATTAAAATTTGCTTAATTCAACTCAATTCAATTGTAGATTTTTTAATTCATTTGGTCTCACGCAGCCAGCCCTGGCTAATAAAGGGTGTAGTGAAAAAAATTATTTTATCTAAAAAAATTAAGCCATACTCTTTTTCAAATTTTTAAAAAATATCGATTTCTACAATTTTAATTTTAAAATTCAAATTTCAAAATGTGGTCGAAATTGTATATTTTGTTGAAATTTAGTATTTTAATAAACTTTTGGGGCGATTTCATTAATTTTTCTTATTAATCCCCAACCCGCAAATAATGTTCTAAATAGAATAACTTAAAAATTTGCTAACAAATTTGCGTTTCAAAATCCCTGTCTATTTGAAAAGTAATCTTTATAGATTCTAAATTCAAATTCTATATTTTATGAATAACTTATTTTTTAAAATAAGGATTTTTTGAAATTCTCGCACACTTTTCTTTGAATACTATCTACTTAATTGGGAAAATGCGGATGTATAAATGACTACTAAAAGGAAGTACTCTTGAGTTCAAAAGCTTATGTATTTGAAGATGAAAACTTATAGCTCTAAGAGAAATATCCTTAAAAAATAGCTATTTGATGAAGTGGAGAGTCCGAAAAAACGAAACAATTGCTGGAAGAAATAAATGTAAATACGTACTCTTGAGAATCCTTCAGAACAACCTCAGAAAATATTTGTCTTTTCAGTTAGGAGGGCGTTTTTGCTCAATGCTGCCGATATGATATAAAATTGATTTCCAGAGCCTTCAAGAATTTCTTAAAATCGAGGCTTCAAAGACCAAATTGTTTACATTTGTTGATTTCATTTACTACTGGATTGATTAGAGATGAGGGGTTCATATTTGATTAGGTGGAGAAGGAGGCTTTTTTATTCGATTACCCGGGCTTTTAGATAGAGGCAGAAGTACAATTTTTTAGGTAATTTCTAGCTCTACAAATTACAAAAATGGGGAAAAAATAAAAATCTGTATCGGAGGTTCTTGAATGTCTTTTACGCAATGAATTTTGTTTTGTAAGAGGCTGTTTTGTTAAAGAGGCTGTTTATAGTATGTAAAATATGGAGAGGAAATTAGAATCACATCCATATGCATCAGATCCATATCTTGTGTATTTAAAAGCATTGATATCTTTCTAGCAGCTTTATCTGTATTAAAATGCGATCGCTTTTGTTTTTAATTTTCTCTATCGCTGTAAAAATTTAGTCAATCCTGAATTTTCAAATTTTATCAATTCGAAGCTAATTAATCATAAATATGAAAAGAAATTAATTTTGAAAATTTAATAAGTGAATTTTAAAAATAAACAAGATTGTCTTGATTTTTTTTTACGAAAGTTGCTTCACTTTATGTGATTAATAAAGGAAATATATTATTACTTAGATTCATTTGTAATACATATGTGTAAAATATTCCCTGTTCGTATAATAAAAAATGCTCAAAAACTGTGAGATTGGCCAAAAATTAAGTAAGGAAAATAAAATCTAACCTGTACTATTTTGATACTCAACGAAGATATGGAGAAATTGGGATTATGAAAGATGGAGAAAAAATCTTATCAAAATTCATCCATTAGAAAATCTTGAAAAATCTATTAAAATGTATTAAATCCTTTTCCTTTCTTTTTAAGTTCAGAGTTTCCCCAACTTGAAAGTCAAACGCAAATGAAAACAAAGTTTACTCATTCTATCTCTGGTTTTACGTCCATAGTGAAAAGTATAAAAATACGTCATTATATTTAAAGAGTTTTGGAAACTCAAAAGTACTTTGGAGCAAGCACCTGAGCACGAATTATTGCGTTCACGCTGAAAGAAGGCAAGCCAAATGTTCTTCAGCAGAAGTTAATGTTAACAAGTTTCGGAAGGTGGGAATATTTCATTTGTCGGGAACCGTTTAATCCTTCATCGTGCAGCCATACCGAAGTCCTTATTGTCACATAACAAAAAAATGTGAACGTTTCATCAAACAAACCGTTGCTGTTAATGCTCCAATGAGCTTAATGCTCTTTAAAGTATCCGAGCATTACATGAGCAAGGTGGGAGAAATCTTTGCTAATGCCTTTCCGAACCCAACACGAGAGGGCGCTTTAGCTTAATTAAATGCAGGGAAATTATTTCCCTCAACTATCGTAATCGTAACTGTCACCTGGCAGCTTCTTCTATCGGGGATGTTTCTAAAGGGAGTTTGCGCATTTCATAAATTTTTATTAGGAGGGTGGTCTAAAAGGAACACGGTAATGACACAGTTGCGTTTATTGCCACATTAAAATGATAAATAACAAATAATTACAGAACCCGTTTTGGGATACCTGGAGGAATATCTCTAATCACGATTATTAAATCCAATAGTGCTTCATAAATTTAAATGTCAAACGTTGGAAATCTTTTAGCAGATTTTTATACTGAGATATTTAATTGGCTGGGCGAATTTTTCTCATGATGGCTCGTAGTATAAAAACCACACGATTAATGGCATTGGAAATTATTTTATATTTGCTTCAATTTTCTTTCTACCAGTTGTTGCTAACTTGTGCGTGCGTTATGAAGTTGTTGGAAAGATATTTAATCATTTTTGTTGATCCTCATAGCAAATTCATGTTATTTTTACTATGGGTTGGGAGTTGAAAGTTATTATTTTTTCGCATGGCGAATAATAATCATAACAACATTTAAAAAATCACAGCGTTACAAACATAATTGAGATGATAATTGTTTTAAATATTTTTTGTTAATTTTTTGCAAAATCTTATGTTAAATAAAATTAAAAAAACTTATGTTATAAAAATATATAATAGAAGTATGATTCTAAAACGATTTAACTACTTGAGCACTGGGAGAGTGGGGTATTAAGAAACATGCAAAATTCCACAGGATTTTCCTTTAAGTTTATGAAGCTGATTTTTTACAGAATGTTTATTTCATCATCAGCTTTCTTTTTAAAAAATACATTTTCTTGTAAAAGGGATGAAGTATTTCAATAAACGATGATGAAGTGGTGAGTAAGAGTTGTCTTTCTACCCACCGTTTTCAGTAAAATGAAGTAAAAATAAACTTCATTGAATTTAAAATGTTAACTTGATAAATGAAATAAGAACAATAAAATATTAATATAACAAATAGATAAATTCGATAAATAAATTTTCATGTATAAAATTCTAGTGTTTCTTACTACCCCATAGTTTTATTTAAATGGGTACCGGGACTAAGTAACAGGGCACTTTTAAGAATGATCCACAACCTTAAATTGAAGAAACAAAGTGAACTATATAGCCCCTTTAACCTCCTAAAAGTTTCACTAAACACACTAAAACAAGATAAATCGAAATAGTTGAAAAGCTTTATTTTACGTTTATGATTTTGCTGCCCGCATGACAAACAGGAATTGTTTACTGAAATAATTATTATTAATTTACAAGGAATCTCGTGTATAAAAGTCATTGTGATTCACAAAATTTTATCAAACTTGAATGATTGTTTTAGAAAAAAAATACTTTTTACTTTTCCACCAATTATATACTATTACGTCCAATTCAAATGAAACGTAAAGCTAGTAGAGAACTGAATGGGAAAATGTATATAAATCCTAAAAACACCTTCATAATCAAGTTTCACGGAAGTTTCAGTTATTACAATTCTGTAGAACTTTCATCAACGATTAAATAAATAGGTTATTTTATTTTATTCATTAACTTTACTACTTATTTATTATAATTTCTTATAATTTATTTTACATTATTTTTAACTTATTATTTTATTTATTTATTTACTTTATTTATTTTAGCTTCCAATTTAATGAAATGAAAGTAGTGTAACAAAATGTATTTTCTTTAAAATAAATATATAATGATGAAATTGGAGGTTTAAACTAATCATTAAAATAAGATGTAACATAGTTTTTTATAAATTGAAACGAATTACGAAAAAAATCAATTTCATACACATTTTATATTTTGATTTCAATATCAAAAAAAATTATCAAGAAATGTCTAGATTTTTGTGAGAATCTAGATTTTTCCCCTTAATTCTTTTTCTTTTTTTAATGATCAGAGCTTGGTGAAGGTTTGTTTTTCCCTTCATTTTCAACGTAGAACTAGTGAAAACGAAGTTAAATAAATTACTAAACCTATAACCGTTTTCATAGTTTTTATATAATTGAGCAAAAAGTGTTGTTAGAAATATTTCTTGACTATTTTTGTTATTACTGAATTTAGATAGGTTGGTTTGCGCCTTCTCTGTAATGTACTTAGCAAAAGCGATACTAATCTTGGATTTTTGTTTGGAGGCTAAAAGAAAGACTTTTCCGATTTTAAGAGAATGAACCATGTTATTTACTTAATTTTTTCTGATCAGTTACTTTATCATGAAAATAAAGATATAAAATTGAAATGTACAAATGTATGAATCCAGAAATTGAATATTATCTGGAATGCTTCTTCATCCTTATTGACTCTCTATCTCTCCCTAGATTCACCCCTGTATTTTTGTCTCATAGTAAAGAAAGTGTTTAAAAATTTTAAGGAAAATTTCTTCTCCTTTAGATATTTTAAGTTTAGATTTGATGAGCTTGCAGTTTTAAAGAAATTTACACCGTACATGTGCTATCTGTTTAAAAAAAACATCATTTGTAACTACAAAATGCTATTGCGTTGATTTGGCATATATTATAAAATGGTTTTATTTTCGTCTTTCAACAGAAGAGATAAAAATTATAAAGACTGCCCTTATTATTTTTAAGAAGCCCTTGAAAGTTAAAAATAATATTTGTGTGACTTTTCCGTCATGTAATTTGAATTTAAACCAAACACAATAGCTCTCAAAACTGCAAAGGATGCGTGAAATATTTTTTCCTTCTTTTAAAAAAGAATAATTACTTTAAAGGATGAATTGTCTGGTTTTTTATTTTCACCTTAAGTAGAACTGACATTTAGAAAATTTGACTAATTTAAGTTTCATTCCAATTTACCTCAAAAGCTAATTCCTTAAAACGACATAATTATCTTCTCAAGGGTACTTGTTTTAAAAATAAGTTCTTCTTTAATATTTAAACAACTTTGTTTTAATATTATTTGTTCAATATTATGTTCAATATTATATGTTAATCTCTCATATATAAAACGATTAATATCAAGAAATTTGATCAAATGTAGTGAAATAATTAAAAAAATATATTTCAAGACATTTTCTAGATTTGGTAAAGAACATGACTCTTTTCGGACCTTTAAAACCCCGCATTTTCTTGAACAATGGGTTTACACCCTTTTTGTATAAATTAAAATTCACACAAGAAGGGATGTTGGACGAATACATAAATAAAACTTATTTTTGAACAAATTTATCTATTTCAGGGGAGTAATTTTAAGTTCCCTAAATTTTTCACTGCATGCACTTTTATTTTTTAAAATATTCGTGTTATGGAAATAAGCAAAAACTTATGATTTTTTAAAAAATCCCTTTATTTTTTATAATAGGGTCACTTGGGGTAAGTGGGACCCCTTTTTGGCCTAGTACATTTTTGGAGCTTTATAGAAAAAAATTTAAAGGGTTTATTTTGTACTTGTTGACTAATTTCGTTAAAGAGTCTATCGATAAACAAAAATTTATCAGTAGTTTCTGAAATAAAACTTTATATTTTTCTTAACTGGTCTTTTTATCAAAAATGAGATGGGTGACCCACTTACCCCAAGAGATGGGGTAAGTGGGTCACCCCCTCTTTATTTATATTTAAAGCAAGCGAAACTTAAAAAGAAGTAAGTGGGTCTTACTTGATAAAGTACAGTAAATTTCAATACAAAATATTTTATTGTAACTGTGTCCATGAGTGAGAAATATACTCACATCAAAATCAATATGACAAGGTAAGAATAGAATGAAAAGTAAAATATGTATTTTAAAGAATATTTTGAAAGGCCAAAGGGATATGTTTTACTTTAGCATATAAAATAGTGTTTAAAAACATAATAAGGTTGATTAAGATTTATTTTGGCACTTTAATACACATTGTAAGATAAAAAAGAAATCGGACACACTAAATGAGAATGAACACTATTGATAAGATATTTCACTTTACTCACCATAACTTAAATTGAAACGCAAATTTGATATAAAATGTCGATCAAACTATTTATAAATTTTAATGAATTTTGAAGTGGTGAGTAAAAGGTCTTGCTACTTGCTAATATAAATCGAAATTTTCTGGAAATATTGGGGGGAAATAACCCCCTTAAAATCCACCCATGTCTTCAGAAGTAGTTCCTATATCATATGGGACCCTCTAGAACCACTTATATCATAATAAAGGGTCCCACTTACCCCACACTGAGGGGTCCCACTTACCCCAACCATGCTAAAACTGTGGGGTAAGTGGGACCCCCCTGTTAAACACTTCAAAATTAAAAATTTTGAAATTTTTCAAATTGCCGTATGTAATTTAGGTCAAACTCTGCAAAACAGTTCAATAAACATTAAAATGTAATGAAAACTTACCTAGAAATACTTCTTTGAAAAATACGCCTTGAACTCTCCAAAAAATCCATTCTGTGAATCTATTTTAAATCAGTTCTATAATCTTAAAAATAAATTAAACAAATCTCAAATATATGCAAAACTCATCGGTGTGACAAGCTGTAACATAATCAATGCGAGGAAGTGTGAAATTTCCTGTCAATATTATAGTTTTAGGGGGGTGACCCACTTACCCCAGTGACCCACTTACCCCAAGTAACCCTACCTCAAAAAAGCTTTAATATTTGATGTCCACTCGCCTAATATATTTTGAGACAAACAAATTGTTGACATTTTCATTAAAATCTGTCATAATACCTATCATAATTTTTTTTAATTAAGAGTATGACAAGAGCACTGGATCACTCCTCCCTCATATAGTGCTTGTTAGAATCCATTATGTATTGCATATCCATTTATATATTTGACGTAAATATTCTTAAATTCTCTTTGTCTATCTTTTCCTGGTAAATTTGACATCGATTAGATGAGGTGTTGGTTTTCTATGCTTAATCGGAAAAATTTATTGTGAAAAATGCAGATGATATGTAATGTTCAAGACCTGTAATTTTACTCAACGCCACTTTAAAAAAATATAACCAATAAAAAAAGAATTAGTGTCACTTGGGGTAAGTGGGACCCTTTTTTGGCCTAGTACATTTTTGGAGCTTTATAGAAAAATTTGAAAGGGTTTATTTTGTACTTGTTGACTAATTTCGTTAAAGAGTCTATCGATAAACAAAAATTTATCAGTAGTTTCTAAAATAAAGCTTTACATTTTTCTTAACTGGTCTTTTTATCAATAATGAGATGGGTGACCCACTTACCCCAAGAGATGGGGTAAGTGGGTCACCCCCTCTTTATTTATATTTAAAGCAAGCAAAACTTAAATGGAAGTAAGTGGGTCTTACTTGATAAAGTACAGTAAATTTCAATATAAAATATTATATTGTAACTGTATCCATGAGTGATATATATACTCACATCAAAATCAATATGACAAGGTAAGCATAGAATGAAAAGCAAAATAAGTATTTTAAAGAATGTTTCGAAAGACCAAAGGGGTATGTTTTACTTTAGCATAATAAATAGTGTTGAAAAAAACATAAGGTTGATTAAGATTTATTTTGGCACTTTAATACACATTGTAAGATAAAAAAGAAATCGGACACACTAAATGAGAATGAACACTGTTGATGAGATATTTAACTTTACTCACCATAACTTACATTAAAACGCAAATTTGATATAAAATGTCGATCAAACTATTTATGAATTTTAATGAATTTTGAAGTGGTGAGTAAAAGGTCTTGCTACTATAAATCGAAGTTTTCTGAAAATATTGGGGATTTGTCTCTATAACCCCCTGAAATCCACCCATGTCTTCAGTAATAGTTCCTATATCATACGGGACCCTCTAGAACCCCTTATATCATAGTAAGGGGTCTCACTTACTAAAAAAAGAGGGGTCCCACTTACCCCAACCATTCTAGACTATGGGGTAGGTGGGACATCCCTCTTAAACACTTCGAAATTAAAAATTTTGAAAAATTTCAAATTGTAGTATGTATTTTAGGTCAAACTCTGTAAAACAGTTCAATAAACATTACAATGTAATGAAAACTTTCCTGTAAATACTTCTTTGAAAAATGCGTCTTGAACTCTCCAAAAAATCCATTCTGGGAATCTATTTTAAATTAGTTCTATAATCTTAAAAATAAATTAAACAAATCTCAAATATATGGGTCATTCCATGTGAAATCAACCAAAAAATGGCAAAATTCAACCTGACCCCCTCGGATTTTAACAAAAATTTCAGGAATTGTTCTCTTCTATGATATAAATGAGAAAATGTTTTTATTATTCAATTTTATCAGTATTTTTTTTTATTAAAAATCTTTGAAAAAAGGAAGAAAATGCAATTTTTCACTTTTTAACGTATTATAACTCCGGTTATATTTGTCCGAGAAAAATCTATTACCCGTCGTTTTAAAGATAATTTTACAAGCTTTAATTTGATATAAAGTTTGACTATGTCCACAAAATAAATTTACTTTCATGGTTTTTTTAAATAAAAACGTTTTTAAAAAATAATGTTGGTATCCTTCAATTTCTTTGAAAATTATAGATATATTTAGTAACTTTATGAATTATGATATTTGAAATTTACAGAATGGGACCGCAACGGGATCAGGAGTTATAGCAAAAAGAATTGATTTTATCACTTTTACTCACCACTTTTTAAGTTAAAGTGGCCAAAAACTGGGTTCTGCGCAATGTTTGGTCACTCTAACCTCTGAAATAGTACTTCAAAACAACTCTTTTTGTTAAAACTCCTGATCCCGTGGCGGTCCCACTCTGTAAATTTCAGATATAATTTATAATGTTGCTAAATATATGTATAATTTTAAAGAAATTGAAGTATACCAACATTGTTTTTTAAAAGCTTTTTGATTTAAAAAATCATGAAAGTAAATGCTTTTCACGGACATAGTTAAATTTTATATAAAATTAAATCTTGAAAAATTATCTTCAAAACGAGAGGTGAAAGATTTTCTTAGGATTAATATAACTGGAGTTATAATAAATTAAAGTGCGAAAATTTGCATTTTCTTCCTTTTTTCCAAAAATTTTAATAAAAAAAATTACTGATAAAGTTGAATAATAAAATCGTTTTCTCATTTATATCATAGAAGGGAACAATTCCTGAAAGTTTCATTATAATCTGAGAGGGTCAGGTTGAGTGCCGGTTGATTTCACATGGAATGACCCATATGCAAAACTCATCGGTGTGACAAGCTGTTACATAATCAATGCGAGTAAGTGTAAAATTTCCTGTGCATATTATAGTTTTAGGGAGGTGACCCACTTACCCCAATTAACCCAAATTATTACAAATTAGTTAACCAGAAAATTTTAATGATACTTTCGAAAAGTTTTTATCTCGTTTTCCAATTAGCCGGAAAAAATCCAGACCACAAGAAAGCAAGCTAAACCTCAAAACCGCAAGCCCCGGCACCCAAAATCTGTGCGGACGAGGATCTCCTGTTCACTTGCTCATGTGCTCCTATGGACGAGTCGCCACTGTTTATATGTGATTTCCTACTGCGTAAAAAGATCGATCCTCCGGGTGTCACCAAATAGGTCCAAATGTTCAAAACTGAGTAAATGCATTGCATCTAAGGTTCCAATTCAAAAAAAAATTCTTGGGTGATCCCAAGAATCTCCATTTTTGTTTGGAAAATGTTTTGAAAAGGTTTTTCTCAATTTCAAATTTGTGACATGAAACAGTGGAAATAACAACATTTCAGACATAAGATATGTATACAAAACCCAGAATATTTTTTTGGGGAAAACATTTCACAGTAATATTTTAGTGTTTGAATATAGGTGCCTCTAAACTCACCTGTCAAATTATTGGTACATGTCATGGAATAGGTCAGTGTGGTCCAACCCGCGTGCCGCATGCAGCACTTGGAGATATTTTCATGGCACTCGGCAACAACATATAGGTGTCTTAATAATACTAAATAAAAGGTAATTCCCTTTTCAGTTTCATTTCAGAATTGTGTTAAAAACCCGTTTTATCGGTCAAATTTTCATAAAATTTCAGGGGAGATCCCCTGAACCCCCTTTGAACTGTCTTCAATGGACTTAAATTAAAAAGGGTTATTAAAAGTGTATCAATTGAAGATCCATTTGGGGCAATAGTAAAAGGAGTTGTCTAATCAGTAGAAGCAAGTTGCAATTAACATTTAATCTACAAGTATAATTTCAGAAATTTTTACTACAGGATCAGAGTTGTGTACCTATGTATTAAGAACTCAATTTTGGTTGTCAGAAGTTCCTAAAATCTCTTGAGAAAAAAATCTAACCTCTTATTTGGATATGAACAAATTAAGAAATGACACTTGTAAATAACTAAAACCTTTAACACTCCTTGCTCTTTCATTTTTAAAACATTGTAAACGCCAATTTCATAATATAAACGAGACCTAGTCAATATTTTTGCATCGCATCTTAATGTAAGAAAGATATTTTTCTTAAGTAAAATTCTTAGTAAATCTTTATAGTTGAAGTATACGTTCCACTGTCGAATTATAAGTTAGATTTGCCGGTTTTAAAATAGTAAAATGTAACTTTTACTGTCTCTGGCACTCACCTCCGTATAAAAAAGTTTAATTGGTACTCGGGTAGCTAAATGTTGGACCCACATTGGAATAGGTTATCCACCCATGACCTAGGGGCGCAAGTTTAGAACTGCTGATGGTTGGCGACTTTTGGCTATTTGGCGCCATATTTAGAAGCCACATAATTCACTTAACATTAGTTGGGGTTACTATATAGTGGTTTTTATCGCTAAAAACTTGTACCTAGGTCTTATTAGACTCATTAAAAACGTAAATTAATTAGGAATTTTCAAACTTAATTTTACCACCACAATTTTATTCACCATACGTTTAATATAACCATCAAGCAATAAATCCTTCACGAAATTTAAAAACTTTCTAAAACCATAATATAAGATTGTAATTATTGTAAAATAAATTTTTAAATTTTGGGGGGTCCTATATGTAAAATAAATACTAAAAACAAAAGTGTCTCTCGAATACTATATACTATTATTAATTTGTAACTAATAAATGAAAGTATCCTCCAAATTTTTGGGGTTCTATGTTCGAAATTTCTTTTTCTAAATCTGTTAACATATTCTTTAATAGTATGATCAGTCAATATTATTATCAGTATCAGTGTAACTTCAAGAACTCGACCATCTTTAATTCTAATGTTTTCTCTTGATCCCTAGTTTAACTTCTTATTAAATAAATTGATAAAATCTTGGATAATTTGAGTTTGAGAAAAAATTATTTGACAAAATATGTCACGAAAAATAAATAGGGTAAAAATTAAAATCTAAATGTTTACATCAAAAGAATAAGAAAATACAAGTAAGCCCGGGGGAGGTTGTTACGAAGGATTCTAGAAGGTAGATATTTTTCAGACATCATAAGGTACTTTTTTAAAAATTGGAAATTCATCAGTTGTTTCAGAAAAAAAAGGTTTTTTACAAATATCAAAAAGCTATTCTCTTTTTACTAAATTTTCTCACTAATTTTTCAAAAAAATTGATACTTTTCAACCATTAATAAAATGAAAGTAAAATCGCTTTTATATTTTTTATAAGGGGCATATGAAGTTGAATGAATGAATTTGGTAGAGGGGGGGCTCCCCCTCTACTAAAACGAATTAAAACCCCACTTTTAGAGGCATGTCCGAAAAAATTTTCTGAGGGGAGGACCTCCCCTTCAGTGGCGTAGCCAGAAAAAAATTTCGGAGGGGGATATTGATATTTCGGGAAGGGATATGGGGTATTTTTAGTGGTTTTCTATGGTCAAAAAGGAAATTTCCTGAGTTTCGGGGGGGATATATCCCCAAATCCCCCCCTCTGGCTACGCCCCTGCTCCCCTTTGTACTTGGAACTCCAATATTCACAATTTTTTACTATTAGGTTCAACAAGATGCAAATCTTCAAAATGTGTTAGAAAGCTACATTCAATCTATTAAATATGCAAGGGAGAGGGCTTAGGAATATTTATGGGAATTCTTCTCTGGTGCAAAGATTTAGCTTATCGGTCATAATTATGACTAAATATTGTTTGGGGACAGATATCTCAAAAAATTAAGTTAGGTTAAGACTTAAAATTATTTCTACAATAAATTTTTGTTCACTTTTTAAAATTAGGTGGCTACCTAGGCCGGGTCAAGGCCTAATGGTAAATCAGGGTCTGGCTTACAAAGGGGATAGGAAAGTATATGATTTGTGACATATCACCTAAGAGGAGCGATAGTTTGGTGGAGGGAATAATGGTAACCCTAAAGAATGGCTAAGATAATTTCCAGAAAGACCACCAGAGACCGCCGTCACAAGGGCGTATAAATGGGGGGACCGAAGAGGGCCCTATCCCCCCCAAAAAAAATTTGATTTAGGTATACGAAAACAAGTTAAAACCCTGTTTTTAAGGGTTAAAATTTCTGAAAATTCACAAGTTTTTTAAGACGCAAATTTTACCTAACATTTATTAAAAAGTTTCATTAAACCTTACATATGTATGAGAGGGACTGAGGAATAATTTTTGGCCCCTCCCAAAATAAACTTTAAATTTACTAAGTGGGGTGCAGTACACCCTTCAACCTTCAACTTGAATATAAATTTGGAGTCAATTGGTTCTTGCCAATAACCTCTGCTTAACATATTTTAGTAGGAATGCATGACATCTGACAAAATGGGACACTTCGACTTCGTAACTTTATTTCAAATGACGCCTTAGTTATTTTTGCTCTGCTCAAAATACTGTAACAACTTAGCGTACTTAGACCACTGACTTATAAAACAAACTGAATTGACAACCTCCAATAGCATAACATGCGACCGAACGTGAGTAGAACTTTTTCTTGAAAACCCCCTTTTTCAGGTGCGGATTTAGGTGGTGAACCCTGAGGATGCATACTAGATAACTGGGAGGCAAGCTGTCCAAAAAGCTTTGAGCAAAATTTAGAATGGTTGTTTCATGCGGTTCATAAAACAGTGCTAACAGATGGATGGAGAAACCTAAAAGAAGATGGAAATCCTTTATGCGCGGACACACACTTCAATAAGGTGTGATACGGTTTCGGCCTTTTTTCGGCACGCTTATTCGTCACTCCAGCTTGTACTAATGGAGCTTCTACGCTAAAGAATATGTATTTTTATCTGAACTTCCACCCATTTGGTTCGACCACATTTTAATTACTATTGAAACATTTAAATTATCTTATAGTTTTGTAGCATGTGCCACACTGCAGAGACATGTGAGTGTTGTTATTTAAAAAAAGGTTTTTTTAAATATCGATTTAAAGATTAATTAAATTTATATCGAATTTCCACTTTGGAATCTAAAGGCGGCTTTAGACCACCCGGTTTGCGACAGCGATTCCGCGGTTTTCGGGAATTTTGACAACCGCAGTAACTCAGCGACCTCTCGAAAGATGGCGCTGTTCAATTGAGGGAAGCGGGTCATTTTTTTGTCGCGAACCGGATGTCGCAGAATCGCTGTCGCGAACCGGTTGGTCTAAAGTCGCCTTAAATGTAAATAAACAGAAGCCGGCAGTTCTGCGAGCTACTTAGCGCAGGAGACTTCCAGGTCTGAAAGTGCTAAGGTTTGAACTTGAACCTCCCCCAAGATTTAAAAGGTATATAAATTAGATATTTTCTTTTATTCGACATCATTTTAACAGGGATGCCAACCATTCCGTTTTGTGGAATCCTTCCGCAATTACGGTGAAAACTAGAAAAACTAAGGGCATTACGCAAATTATATTTTTAAAACAAAGTACAAGAAATTTCTTCTTAATTTTCTGTTTTTAGCTTCAATCCTGCTATTTTAATCTGCATGGATGATTCAAAGGCTTTTTCTTTGCTGATATTTTGGTTTCGTTCCTTAACTTATCGGAATAGCTTTTATGCTTTTCTCATGGGCGCTTTTGTTATTTTTTTATTTTCTCACTTCCGACAAGGTTCGCTCCGTTTGGTACAGCTTCGATAAAAGTCTACCAGCCTCCATGCTTACCCACAGCTCAAATGATGACACATAACCAGAGGGGGGATTTGGGGATATATCCCCCTCCCCGAAACTCAGAAAATATCCTTGTTTGACCATAGAAAACTATGGTACAGCTGGGATAAGCGTCGACCAGCCGCCATGTTTACCCACAGCTCAAATGATGACACACAACAATATAGATCTAATTTGAGCTGTGAGTAAACATGGCGGCTGGTCGACGCTTATCCCAGCTGTACCAAAACTATTAAAATTCGCCCATATCCCCTACCTAAATATCAATATCCCCCTCCGAAATTTTTTTCTGGCTACGCCATTGATGGTTATGAGCTATGGTACTTTCGTATTATCCTGTCAATTGTGCTGCTGAAACTGATGGTTGACAGAATAATACAATAGAACCAAAGCCACTGTGATGGAGATTTTGTGGTTTTACTTCATAATTTAAACCTCTCATTTCCTGAGCCTATAATGTAAGTAGTATGAGAAAATGTAATGATTTGTTTGTTATTTGTTTCTTTTTTCGAAACTGTTTTCATCTATATGTTCAAGTATTTGCATTATTTTCTGCAGAAACAACTAAGATATTGCTTTTCACGATAAAATAATTATTAATTTTAAAAAATTTCAGGTAAAATGGCTGCTTGTTATTCAAGTGCAGGTGTACTTGCTCTACCAACTGTCTATGTATTTTCCAGAATAAATAAGCTTATTGAGTGTCTTAGAGCAGCTGCTTTACCTGGAATTCAATTTAAAGCTGTTGAACTTGAAGGTACCAATTTTTAATTTGCATATCAGAATGGTAGACTTACCATACGTCCGGGATTACCCCGGACAGTCAGGGGTTCTTAGAGCTGTCCGGGGAATAGTCCTGGGACGCTAAAATGTCCGGGTTTCATACATTTAAGATTTGCCAGACATTTTTATGAAAAAATCCTGATCAAACTATTTAAAATTGCGTTTTTTTACGTTTTCTAACGTTTGTATTACTTCAGAAAACTTACTTTCAGTGAATTTTGTGATACAAATTAAGTCAATCAAACAATTTTTGAAAAAGTAATGTGAAATAAAAAAATAAAATTTTATATTTTTGTTTTATGTTTATTAGTTTGAATAATTTTTTCTTAGTGTTTAATCTTTGGTAATTTGATACGGCACTTATAAAGAAATTTAAAAAATATGTCCTGGGTTGGCCCCGAGAAAATATGGTAAGCCTACAGAATGGAGTAACAGTAGGTACTTGCATATTATCCTGTTGACTGTTCAGTAGTGCCTTGGCAGGGGTCTGTTTAGAAGAAATTTGGGTCCGTTTTCGGACCCTTCACAAAATTTTTCGTTGGGAAAACGGACCCTTCACAACGTATTTTACCTTAAAAACGGACCCTTCACAAAGTGTTTTGGCATTTTAAATGGTCACTTTTTCACAATACTGCAAATTTGTGAGCTTATTTTCACAAAAACAGGCTCCTGGCTATAAAGAATTAATTTAACACTAACTAAAATTCACAAAATTATGAGTAGATTTTCACAATTTTTAAAAAACCGTACCCTTTCACAAAAAGTCTGTACAGACCCCTGCTTGGGTGCCCGCCCATACTTAAGGGAAGGAGTGCCTGGGAATTTTACACAAAATGGTCAATAGGATAATTTATAAGTGCTGAAATAATGATACTTATATATTATCCCATTGACTGTTCAGCGACCATCTAATTCAGTTACACAGCTGTAGAACAGTCAGGGGCGTAGCCAGAGGAGGGATTTGGGGATATATCCCCCCCCGAAACTCGGGAAATTTCCTTTTTGACCATAGAAAACCACTAAAAATACCCCATATCCCCTCCCAAAATATCAACATCCCCCTCCGAAATTTTTTCTGGCTACACCACTGAGAACTGTCAATGGGCTTCGACTACGTTTTTAAATTCAGCGGCCTGAACGATGGGATAATACGCAAGACCCAAAAAAACTATCATTAATTCCATGAATACAAAAAATCTCAAGTCATAAACCCTGAAGAAAAGTTGCTTTGTGAAGTGTCTTGTGTATCTTCAAGTTACAGGAAAAAGACACTTTGGGTTAATATTTCGCTAGTGGTAGTGTGTGATTCGCTAGGCTGTGGGGAGCCTAGTGGTTAAGGCATCGGCCTTGGGATCGGAGGGTCCCGGGTTCGACTCCCGACACCGCTGAAGACCCATCGAGTATATGCGGAGTACGTGCTCGTTAAATCTGTGGGTCCGAAAGTCCTGAGGTCGGTCATGGCGCAGTTTACTTTGGGTCCAGGTGTCTGGAGACTATTTCCCTCCCCTTCAGATGCATGGCAAAATTGTGGAGGTGGCGATAGGTAGTGGCAGCATCTATCATCTCATGAGGCAGAAGTCGGACTCCTGCCATTTATGGGCCTCACTTTCTCAGGAGCCGCACCCCCTTTGCCTTGAATCCTTGTGGAGCTTGGGTATTCCAAGTGGCACACAACAACAACAGTGGTAGAATTAAACTAATGAACAAGCAGATTCCAAAGCCATACCTAGGTGAAACGTAATCAGTTGATTTTTGAAATTACATGGCACAAAAAGAAGCCATTGGGTATTGCCAAATATGGTGTAACCTTGTAAATAGTAGCTAAGCCAGTTTTTCCTGAGTATGCCAATGATATTTAATCAATGTGTTCTAATATTTTCTCTTCCTAGATCCAGTACCTTCTGAAGATCAAATAAATGAAATCAAAGGTGCTCAAATTGGCATTTTTGATCCAACACTCCTTGTGAATACTTATAAATACATGCCTGATTTAAAGTGGGCACATAGTACTTGGGCTGGTTTGTATCTTTTCTTTATTTTGTATTTAAGTCAGTCTTTGAATTTTTCCCCTTCTTATGTCTATTAATATTTTTTTATGTTTTCAGGTCTTGATCCTCTCTTGTCTCTTGATTACCAATCTGAAGAGGTAAACAACTTCTAACAACTAAGAAATGCTAAAATCTTTTTGTTCTCTAGATATTATTTCTTAACTTTTTAAACTCAGTGCTGTGGTTGAATCAAAATATTTAAGGGGGCTCGCATCTTCCCATGTTCACCCCAACCTCAGCACTGTTTGAACTTAAGATTAGTAGTATATATTTCAGTTCTCTTTGCGCATTGTTTGCTCCATAATCCACACAACTTGGACACCATTAACAAACCGTATAAATTTTAGAATCGTTCTTGTAAATAAAACCTTTTAAAAGTATTAAAATCTTTGGTTCTTACGTATTATCCTGTTTACCGTGCTGCTGTTTTTAGAAACATTATCAAAGCCCATTGAATGTTCTATAACTGCTTCTAAATGGTCCACAGGTTAACCCGTAAATACCAAATCTTTTTACCAACTCATTGTATTAGAATTATTGCTACGAAAAATTACTCTGAATTTTTTATCTGCATTTTTATTATGATTTTCAACCATATTCTATAGCCACTATATATTTTAAAACTCATTCCCTAAAATCCTTTTCTATTATGTGATAACATTTTTTTCTTACAACAGAATTAAAACAATCATCATATACTATTATTTTTATCAATTTTAGCATGCTTCTTCTAATTATTTTCTTTAAATTTACCTACATGTTTTATGCAGCCTCCTTTCATTATTACCCGACATGCCTCAGACGCATTCAGTGTAACAATGGCTGAATATGTTATTTGTCATATTATAAGCTGTGAAAGGAAATTTAAACTCTGTTGGATGAGTCAACAGACCAAAACTTGGTATGATAATGAATCATTTCATTTTAAATTCTTGCTTTAATTGTATTTTTTCTAATATTTTCACATTGAAAGAAAACTATTTCGTTTCTATTTTTAATTTTCTTAATTGAATCTTGTTTTACAGGTTGGTAAATGATTGTTTTACAAACTTCCGCAACCTGGACAACCTTACAGTTGCTGTACTTGGTGTTGGTAACATGGGAAGTGCAGGTAATGAATATGTTTCTCTTGTTATTCTAAAAGCCCTAATACTTATTCTTAATATATGTTATTGCAGTTGTCATCATTTTAGGGATGATAGCATTCCTCTGACATATTTAACTTCAAAAACTTTGTTTTGCCTTTCCAGATTTTTTAATAGACCTATATGGCTTTCCTTTTATGCACTTTTTAAAATATTGGTATTTTTGTTTTGTGCATTTATTGAAGTGTTTAGCTTTGCTCACAAGTATTCATGTTTATGCTTGGGTACTATGAAATTATGTAAATTTAGGAACTCTAGGTGTTATTGTATAAAACTTTCATTGGAGAAAATTACTACATCTTTTTATCAGGGTAATTTCTTTTCGACCCTCAATATTATAAATTTTAATAATATTTTATTTGTATGATATTTTCTAGATAGGTTTTAAAATTGAATGTTATATCCTGTGTGAATATAAGTAAAATAATTAACATACTAAATCCTTAGCATTCAAAATAAGATCTGTCCAACTAATAAACTGGTCCAACAGTGTAAAATATATATGCTTTGTCCTTAGCTTTGGAGAATATCAGTAGTACAAGTCTGTACAACGAAGGCCCCCTCGATAAGTGTTACGATTTTTTCATCTAGTTTAGGTTATTTTTAACAGAATTCTTAACATCTAAGGATAAAACATCCAGATTTTACACTGTTGAACTAAGAATGCTCACTTCAAGTATTTGTTCATTTGAGTATCTGTTACTTGTAACCTTTAACTTATCAAGTTCCAATTTTTAATAAAGCTATTGAAACACACATTATATTGAACATAATAAGCAACATTATATTTTTAGTGGCAAAATTTCTCAAGGATCGAGGAACTACTGTATTTGGTTTAGCAAGAAAACTACATAATCCAAACCGAGCATTTGATAAGTAAGTTCAGTAATATATAAATGATCTTGGTTTAAGTAATCTTTAGATGTGGTTGAATCTAGAAACTGCTATGTTAGTGCAATTTCCAAACTTTGTCTATTTGCCATGGTGGTAAGCAAATGATATACTTAAGGGAAGAAAGGTAATAAAAATAAATATTTTGAACTGGTGCTGAAAAGTCATAACTTTAAGATATTTTCCCATTAAGTAATTAAGTTTAAGAAATTTTGTTTTTTTAATTTGGCTAAATGTAACTTTAATTTTAGAATTTTCACCCAGATTGAAGATATTCTTCCAGAGTGTGACTATATTTGTAATACACTTCCAAATACACCTCTTACTCAAGGCATGTTGAATAACTCAATTTTGCAAAAGTGTACAAAGGTAAGATTTTTATTCTTTCAGTACATTCATACACACTCATTCCATTGTGCAATATTTAGTGATTCAAACTTACACTTATTATGTACAGTAATTCAGAAAATGTTTCATCTGTCTGATTTATTTTCAAATTTTGTTCTAGTTAAGAAATTTCTGTACTGCTGTTCTCATCTCATAATTTGCTCTGTCAAAGCTCATATTTTTATTACATCGTTAGTGCCAGTTTTTTATATATGTGTTTTATGAAAAATGACCATCACTTTCTCTACATACTTGTTTTACTTCTATAATTTTCTTCACTTTTTTCTTGTTTCAGAAACCTGTTTTTATCAATGTTGGGCGAGGCAGTATCATTTCTGAAACAGAGCTTATTCGTGCCTTAAGGTAATATTTTTCTGATGTGATAAATGCTATATTTATGTAAAGTGAAACATGTACTATAGTTTTTTTTTAAATATTGTAGAACTGGATGTTTATCTGGAGCTGTACTTGATGTCTTTGAAAATGAACCTTTGCCGGAATCTAGTGAACTTTGGAATATGGATCAGGTAATAATCAAAAGAAAGATTTATGTAAAAGTAAAATCCATCTATCTGTCAGTACAATTTTAAATCCTTCACAACTTATAAAATCCTATTTTACTTTAACTCTGTTTTCATATAAAAAATATTAATCTCAGTCTTTGAGTGTTGATTTGTTATTCTCTTTGCCAAATACGTCATATGCAATATTTTTTTATATTTTTCTGAAATATTTATTCCTATTTAGGTTTCAAATTGCAAAAAAAAATAAGTTTTATTTGGGAAAAAAACTTATTTTTTAACTCTCATTTTGCATATTTTTATTAAAATGCATGTTTTCTAAACTAAACTGCTGAATTTTGTTAGTTTGTAATATTAAATAAAATGACTTAGTGCCATGGTTTGAATACTTTAAAATTGTGATTAATTTATTTATTAAATAATATTTTTAAGGTACAATCATTTATTATTTCAATTTTTACAGGTTACCATTACTCCACATGTGTCTGCACTCTCAGATCCTAAAAATGTAAATGGCTTCTCCTGATATTTCTTTGCTAGATTATTTTCTTCGCTGTCACATCTTTTTTAAAATGTTATGTAATATTCTATTCAAGGGAAACTAATTATAATGATCAATAGATCTGCACAATTTTCAATATTTAAAAACAATGAATTCAATATTTAAATTGACAAATGAAAAATATATACTTCACTCTGAGCTATATCACTCAAAGGAAAACTGTTCTATTTGATGCATTTTGCCCAAAAAAGGTCCTTGTGTCATAAAACTATCAAATCATCTAATAAATTTTAATTATTGATTTGAAGTATTTTCTCTTAAAACGAGTAGGTACTAAAGAAATCTTAGCTAAGGGTCAATTTTAATTCATTTACTATCAGAAACCTAACTAGCTTAACTTAGATGGTAGTACAGAGCTAGATGACAAGCAATATAATAGGAACATAATACAATTTTTTATGTTTAAAAAGGAGTTTCCATATGTAGTTTGAAATAATATCATCTAGTAAATGTTGAAAATTATTAAACTACACAAGAAAACACATGTACAAGCTTTTTGAAACTCTTTAGGTAAAAATTGCTTGTGAGCTATTACAAAATATCATACTGTTTCAATGTATTTTTAGGAGTTTTTTCATATTGTCATTCAATTAAAATAATATCAATTGTTAGAGTAGTAAAATTGCAAAGTTATTGTAAACTGCAAATCAGAAAAGGGATTTTTTAGAGTAGTAAATTTATTCTCTGATAATAAATTGCAATCTTAATACTTAATTGTTAATAGCTTTTCATAGATTATGAGGAATTTGTCTGTTAATTTTGTTTCTATCATTTCAGATAGCTGAAGATTTTATTGATAATCTAACAAATTTCACTGATGGCCATGGCCTGAAAAACGTTTTTAGCTGGTCAGCTGGGTATTAAAAGTAAGTGATCATTTTTGTTATGTATTTAACCTTAATTTGTTTTGAAAATAAATAACGATTCTTGTGCTTTGACTTTTTTTTATTTACCTGGTTTTTTTAAATTGGAGATTTCTATTAATTAGGGGCCGTTCAAATATTACGTAAGCACTTTTTTGGTCATTTTTAACCCCCCTCCCCCCTTGTCAGCAAAGATAAGCAAAGAGCAAACCCCTCTCCCCCCATAGGTGCTTATGTAATATTTGAACAGCCCCTTAGTAAGAGATATCATTAAAAGTGAAATTCACATCTACTTAAAAGTCTTGCTCTTACTGTTGAGTACTTTTGTTACTTTTTAGCAACCAGTACTGCTAGAGTACCAAAATAATTTAACTGAAAAATAAGGAAAAATGGGAATTCTTCCTGAATTTGAGTTAAAACTGAAATGAGTTGCTTTCTGCAATAACAAGCTAACTTCAATTCAAAGTTATTGATTTTACTCATTGTTGCTGCAGAATCTCAAATCTTGGAATGACTATGGCATTTATGTTTAGGTAATTTTGGTAGAAATTTCTAAATATCAGCAATGCCAGGAGTCTTCTTAAAAATAGCACTTTTCTTAACATGTGCCTTGAAAGATAGGATAATCATATTCTCAAAATATTAACTGTGGATGTTATATTGTCTGTCTTTGCTAGACGGTTGGGAATAGAAAAATCTAAGTTTGAGTAAGGGTGCGGAAAATTTGATTAGCTAGCTTGGCTACTGAAGCACCATCTTCAAAGAAGAGGGGAGAAAGGTGGGGTAGTTATTGGGGAGAAGTAACCAGTTTGGCTCTCTCACTATACCTCCCCAACCCTAGAAAATAAATGCACTCGCTCATTTGGGGTTACACTAAGCGCCTAGGAAGAAAAGGCAGACTATAGAACTAGTTTTAAAAAATGTGTAGTTTGGTATTACACAATAAGGGGATGTAGTGTTTATCAAAAATATTACATATTTATTACTAAAGTAAAGAACACTGGAAGTATAAAAAGTCGTTCATAACTTTCTTCAAATATTCAATGTTAAAGAGCTAGAAAATTGTCTACTTTGTAAAGTGGAGTAGTGCTTTATGTTGTGCTCTACTGCATCAGCTCCTAACTCTTCCTCTTCAGGATCCATTCTCAGTGGAACTACAAGGCTTACTGTCTGATGGAAAGAAATTTATATTGATAAATATAAAAATTATGTATTTTATGTACATTGATTATAAATACATGTAATTAAATAAATATTTTTTGTTTGTATCATGGTCTGTTGAATGGATAAAGCTAGGGGTACTCAAAAAATGGTGTATGCGCCAAACATGGGGCATAAGACAAATAATTGCATCAGTTCATTTGAAATTAAATTAAAACTGTTTATCTTAGAAAATGAATATCTGAGTCGATTCCCTTGCTTTAAAACCTTAGTGAATATGCTGAGAAGAATAGAAATTTGGTAACATGTATTGAAAAAAATTTAAATATTGCAAGAGACACTAAAAGCTGTTTTCAGGATTTTGGTAATGGAAAGAACTGTATTCTCTCTTTAAAAACCAATTTTTCTCTTTTGAACAAATTTTAAATAGCTAAAGTACTGCAAGGTAAAGTACTAACTAAGTACTAAGGGAGGGCTTTTTTATTGGGGGCTTTGGGGTAAAGCATCTCTGAAGTATTGATTGCAATTTATTTATGCACCTACTGTTTTTCTTTTGATTGGTATTGATTTGCTGAGGCAAACCAAAAGTGATACTCTTCAGGTGTCTCCCATGTATCCAAATATTAGTTAAAGCTCTAATTTAGAGGATCAAATTTAAAAAACCTTATGAGGGTATCCCCAGATCCCCTCTCTGTTTTTGCTTGGAACACAGTATTCAAAAAAAAAGTTCTGCATTAACCCTCTGTCGGTCGCAATTGTACTTTTTCGCACACCTAATACATTTTCATTCACCTTTCGGTTATTACGGGGGTAGAAGTCTGAAATTCCTGGTACTGCTGAACCAACAATAGTAAAGGGGTCACGTGAATGTCTCTTCCTCTTTCGATCAACTTCCACCTGTCTCCCCTCCGAAATACTAGTTCCAGCGTTGTCAAAATTACGTGACCTTTTTACTATCGTTGGTTCAGCAATAGTCTCCTATCTTTACCGGATGTATTGCACCAACCATTTCATTAAATTTGTGCGCTTTGTTAAGTTTGGTTTTCACCATAATTTCACTATTTGACACAGTGGACCCAATCTCGTTTTATTTCTTTAAGGTACATAATATTCTATTTTGATGCATATTTATTTTATTTATTTATTTTTCTAATTATTTTTAGTTTATGGCGGTTGAACATACACCTACAAAATCGTACCTTATACACTTACCTCGCAAAAGATAAAGTTGTGCAATATGTAAATCTATGGCTACTACCTGTAGGTTCACAGTTTATAGCTAAAAATTATATATTTTGGAGTTATTTTATAATAGCATCAGGGACTGACAGTGGTCGATATGCCTGGTCTAGGACCTGCAAGTATTAACTGTGATATTTGTGATAAGGTCATTCTAGACATGAGTTCAAAACCAAAAATTTAGAATTAATATACCTCAGGTTTCACATCATTAAATTTTGACTACGATATTGAATAACTGATGATGTAAGTTTAATTTTATGTTTTTTTATTTTTTTCCTCAATTATTAAAAACCAATATTGGATTTTTATGTGTGTGTTTTGGCACATTGCGACCAAATGCGTAGGTTTAGTATTGCAACCGACGTAGGGTTAAGAGGAAAGGGTTAAAGCTGTAAATCCTTTCAAAGTTTATTTTCATTACTGAAAAAGTATATGACTATTTATTGTATGAAAGTTGTTTTTGATCTTATTGCAAAAGATACTTTTAAAATTAATGTACCCTGCTAGAAGGCAAATCTGGATATGCCCTTGAAACTTCTCCTAGTGTAATTTATAAAATTATAATTAAAAGCACGAGTTCAACAACTTTGTTCCCTGTTAGATATAAGCTTAATTTTTTTAATACTATGAAAGCAGATGTTATTAACCAGGTTTATTAAGGTAATATACTTACCCATAAAAGAGTATAAGTTGTTGCCAAGCTCCAAACTCCAACAACAATCGTTGATAAAACTTGAATTCCTAACAAGTAAAATCCACCTTTTTTAAACACTCCCGCTTGTCCTTTACTTAGAGATAATATGGGATCTTGTTCCACAAATAAACCTACAGCAATCATACCCCACAATGATCCTGCTAAGTGTACTGGAATGGCTCCTACTGGATCATCTAACTTTATGGCATTAATTGCTGGCATTGCAAAGTTTGTGAACAAAGAGCTGATGGCTCCTATCAGAAGAGCTTCCCATGGATTATACAAAACACAGCCAGCTGTAAAATATAAATGCATTGTTATGGAAGATATAAACTTTTTTCTATTTTTGCATCTGCCATAAGAAATTATTTTCCATCTTGAAATTTTTATCCTTTTTTATATTATACAATAAATGTATCTAAAGCAGATTTAATTGCGCACTTATATAATGTAATTAATCGTAAGGTTTTATTACTTTATGAAATTGAAAAATAAACATTTTACCTGTTATCGCAACTAAGGCGGACAATATTCCGTTGATTAGATTGGAAATGAGAAATTTTCTTTTGAAATAGATTGAACTGGAATGAATTAGAAAACATTTCAATTTTCATTCAATATATTCAACACCGGAATCAAAATCGCGTGAATCAGCCCAGAGTTCACAAACTGACTCTTTGAATGAGTTCCTGGTAAAGTGCAGCATTGAAATGCTTACCAATCATCATAAAACCCTAATGTGTTCCCGTTGAACATATTTCTATTCTCTCGGTCAAAATTCAGACTAAAAAATTTGTTGTTTTTACAAGTCAAAGACCTTGCAAAAAACGTATAACGCCACTTCCAAACATGGATCTTCTTTTGGAACTCGCATGGCCATTAGGGTTATGATTCTGAGACTTTTTTAAAAATATTAAAAAGCCTGATGTTGCATTCGATGAACTTTTGCCCATATGTTAATTTTATAGCATTATTTTCTTTATATTGAGAAAAAACCTTGCGCGCCTAACCTCATTTCACTTTCTAATATAGCAATCACTAGTGTGTATCGGGAAAAAAACTTTTTTACAATAAACCTCGCTACCCAGGGCTTTTCCCATTCCTTTTGGTCCCAAAAGATAGTGTGTGAAGTTTCAGCCCTATAAGTTAACTCTAGGGTGTGCCTATAGAGCCCCAAATTTGAAAAAAAAAGCGAAAAAACTACCAATTTTCAGAATTTAAAAAATATTTTGATATTTATATAAAACTGGTTTAAATGTGTTCTTTAGAACATATTTAAATGAATTATATGTATATTTATGTGAATTAACTAAATTGTGCCCTATAGCCCCTATAATTTAAGATTAATAAGTGCTAGGGATGTTGCTCTCCCCAAAGCTTATAATACACTACCGGTAGACGAAATGAATTAAATCCGAATTTCTTCGAAGGAACTCCCTCAAATGATGCCCTTTGTTGTTAAATTGATGTTTAAATTAAAAAGACCAGTGAAATAACAGCAATTAGGCCTTCCACTGAACTTTTAATGCAAAAAGTGCTTTTCTGCAAAAATGCTTGTTTCTAGCTGATCAAATCCTAAATTTTCTCAAAAAGAGGGTTATAATACTTTTTAAGATCAAAAACCTTGAAATACCTTTTTAAACCCTTATAGATTTCATTTTTATAAGTAGATTTTAACTTTAAACCATATAGATTGGAAACGACATGAACTTCTCCTATACCAGGAATAAAAATAAATTTTATCGTATGAAATTATGAAAATTACCTCTTTTTAACGTATTAGGGGGAAAGTTTAATTGAAATCTTCTTTCATCAAAATATGAACAAAAATTTACAAATATTAAACAATTTTCTTTACTTTAATAAAGAGATCCCATTTCTCTTCTGATACAGAAATAACCCAAGTCAATTCCGATCTGTTTGATTTAAAATTAAGTTCTAAGTAAAAATGAAGCTTATAACGGTATTTGAAAGTATTTGAACTAAAAAAATACAATAACCATCTTTTTTAGAATGAATTTTGTATTTGATCAGCTAGAAACAAGCATTTTCGAAGAAAAGCATATTTTACATTAAAACTTCAGTAGAAGGCCTAATTACTGTTATTACTTAACTGGCCTTTATATTTAAAACATCAATGTAACACCAAATGGCATCATTTGAGGGAGTTCTTTTGAAGAAAATTGGAATTTAATTACTTTCGACCACTGTAGTGTATTATAAGCTTTGATGAGCGCAACGTCCCTTAGTATAGTACCTTTTACTCTTAAATTATAGACACTATAGGTACAGTTAATAACCTTAAATAAATATAAACCATCTTAAATGTCCTAAATAACACATTTGAACCAGTTTTATATCAATTTAAATATCAAAATATACTTTTTTAAAAATTCTGAAAATTGCTAATTTTTCCAATTTTTTCTTAATTTGGGGCTCTATAGGCAAACCCTAGAGTCAACTTAGGGGGCTGAAACTTCACACACTATCTTTTGGGTCCAAAAGAAATAGGAAAAGCTATTTTACAAATCTATGATTTATGTAACAATCAGTTTCAAAAAAGATATTATTAACTGCCTTTTAGTGCTTCAGCCATATAAAAATCTTATTAGGCGCGCAAGCTTTTTTCACAGTTTTCAAAAATTAAAGTTATTTTCAAGAGTTATGGACCAATACTCATCATTTGCCACCACAGGCTTTTAAATCTGAAAAAAATCATAACCCTAATGGCCATACAGACTCCAGACCTAAAACCATCTGCCAAATATTGTAGCTGGAATCCCAACAACCATTACCACCAAAAAAATTGACTTCATCACCTTCTGCTTCGCGTAAGAAATTCAGTCTTATTACTTTTGGGACAGACCTTGTATTTGTTTGTCGTGAACTATGGGCACAATTTTTGTGTTGAAATTATGATGCGACACCCTTTATTTCGTAAAATGTTTTAATTATTCCATAATAAATTAAAAATATGTATTGAACTTTGTTTTATTTTGCATTGGTGGTGCTAACACCTTCTAATTTCCATACGCAAGAGGGTGACTGTCGATTCGGTAGTACGGGCCTGGGTATGGTAAAAAATAGGCTAGCACAGTCCACATTTAAGGACTGACAGTCCAATTTTGATCGCTGACAATACTTTGGAGACCCCTGGTTTACAGTTATCAAAATTTTCAAACTAATAGCTTCGATATTAATCTTGCGCAAACCATAGGTTTTTAAGTAAAAAAAAATCAAAATAATTCATTGTGATTGACCCAATAATGTACAAATTACTGGAAAAGATAGAGCTTTGCTCTCTGTTAGATCTGTGCCAACCATCATAGCCAATTTGTTACAGAATTTTAAACATCTTAAGTGTAGTTTTAAAGATTCTTTTTATTTTATTGGAATGTAACAACTCTCACCTGAATATTAGAGATACTAAACCTCCTCCTATTGAAGCATTTATCGTTGTTATTGCAGATCTATAAGTAAAACGTATTTAATCTTCATGGAGATTCTAAAACTGTCAGTTTTTGGTATGTTGTCTTTTCATATTTACCTGGATGCATATTTCCACCTCGCTCCTGTTACACCAAACGTGCTTCCGCAGTTGAATCCTAACCAACCCCACCTGTAATGTGTATGACAAAAGACTCAACTCATAAATTGTTAGATTTTAATTAATTAAAAATAATTTCTTTATGTATAAAATAACATGGAAATTACCATCATACTTTAATTTATTTCTGAATTTATGTTATACAGGGATGCGATTTTTCAGACTTTTGAAGGATTTTCAGACTTTTTAAAACTTTTCAACAAAATTTTCATACTTTTAATGCAAAAAAAATAGCTTATAAACTGGAATTTTCAACAAAAAACTACATCTTTTGCATTTGGTGAATATTCTTGGTTTATGAGGATCTTTCCTTTGGTAAATTTTTATATCTGAATCTGAGGACGCTAAATAATTTTATTTGGTTTAGTTTACGATCTTCTTATCAAAATTCTTGCTGTTTTCAGACTTTGCTTTTTTGTCTATCTCATCCCTGTTTGTATTTAAAAGACTGATATTATTTTACTTTGAAAAGTGGTATCATAATTATAACCTGCTTTACCTGTGGTCCGCTTTTGAAAAGAAGGCAGAAATACATGTGTATTGAGATTGAAATTAACATTTTATACTTATTATCTGGCTATAAACAAGATAATTTCGCTCTTTTGTATTGTATAAACCCCTTTAAAGAACTTCGAATTTTTGCCGCCCTTGAAACGCTACATTAGGGTGTCTCAAAAAAAACCTTTTTTCAAAAAACCTCGCTCCCCAGGGCTTTTCCCATTCCGTTTGGTCCCAAAAGATAGTGTGTGAAGTTTCAGCCCCCTAAGTTAACTCTAGGGTTTGCCTGTAGAGCCCCAAAGTTTGAAAAAGTGGGAAAAATGACTAAATTTCATAATTTTCAAAAAATTTATTTTATGAGTGAAACTGGATAAAAATGGTTCAAATGTGTTACTTAGGACTTATTTAGATGGGTTATATTTATTTATGTCTAATAATTGTGCCCTATAGCCCCTGCAATTTAAGATTAAAACGTACTACTTAGGGACGTTGCGCTCACCAAAGCTTATAATGCACTACCGGTGGACGAATTGAATTGAATCCGAATTTATTTGAAGAAACTCCCTCAAATGATGCCATTTGGTGCTAAATTGATATTATAAACTGTAAAAGCTAGTGAAATAACAATAATGATGCCCTCCACTGAGCTTATAATGTAAAAAGTGATTTTCTTCTAAATTGCTCGTTTCTAGCTGATCAAACCCAAAATATGTACTAAAAAAGGGGGTTGTTGTACTTTTTTAGATACAAAACTTTGAAACCTTTATAGGGGCTTCATTTTTTATAAGTACAAGTTAATTTTAAACCCTACAGATCGAAAATAATACGGATATCTCCAATACCAGAAGTTAAAATATATTTTCTTTTTTTAAAGTTAGGAAAATAGTTTAATACGTGTGAATCTTGGATGAAATGTTAAGAAAGAAGTTTTATAATAAAACTTACCACTAATACGTTAAAAGGAAGTAATTTTCCTAACTTAAAAAAAGAAAACCGATTTTCACGTCTGGTATAGGAAATATCCATGTCATTTCCGATCTGTGCTGTTAAAACTTAGTTCTACTTATTAAAAATGAAACCCCTATAAAGGTTTCAAAGTTTGGTATCTAAAAAAGTACAACAACCTCCTATTTAGTACAAATTTTGGGTTTGATCAGCTGGAAACAAACAATCTTGAAGAAAAACACTTTTTACATTATAAGCTCAGTGGAGGGCCTCATTATTGTTATTTCACTAGTTTTTACAGTTTATAATATCAATTTAGCACCAAATGGCATCATTTGAGGGAGTTCTATCAAATAAATTCGGATTCAATTCATTTCGTCCACCGGTAGTGCATTATAAGCTTTGGTGAGCGCAACGTCCCTAAGTAGTACGCTTTAATCTTAAATTGCAGGGGCTATAGGGTACAATTATTGCACATAAATAAATATAACCCATCCAAATAAGTCCTAAGTAACACATTTGAACCATTTTTATCCAGTTTCACTCATAAAATAAATTTTTTTAAAATTCTGAAATTTAGTCATTTTTTCCACTTTTTTCAAACTTTGGGGCTCTACAGGCAAACCCTAGAGTTAACTTAGGGGGCTGAAACTTCACACACACTATCTTTTGGGACCAAAAGGAATGGGAAAAGCCCTGGGGAGCGAGGTTTTTCGAAAAAAAGTTTTTTTTGAGACACCCTACGCTACATGCTCTTAAAGAAAAATGGTTTCCATAGTTTCCGAGCATATATTAAAGTTAACCATAAAAAATGACACCAAAATTATCTCCTCTGAGACATTAGCTTAGATTGTAAATTTTTTTTTATCTGATGTTGTCTCTTTTATGCTTGTTACTTGTCATAACATTTACCAGCTCGAAATTAGCGTTGTTGCAAAAAACAATTGTGGGTAACAAACTACCAAACCAGGACCTATCAGGGTTCCCCTCAAAAGTAGAAATTGATTTAATTACTGGGAAAATTAACCTTTTCTTTTTATTAAATGTCTAACAATTTGTGAAGTCTCGCATTTAGTTGGAGCCCGTGTTCCAATAAAGCCCAGGGAAGCTCACCGTTTTTAGAATTGGTGGTAATGACATGCTATAGAATTTGTTATAAAGCAAAAAGGATGTTAGTTTTAAAAACCTCTTCGTTAGGGTTACGATTCTGATCTTATTTCAAATATTCAAAAGCTTGATGTTGCATTCACGATGAACTAATGACCATGTGTTAATTTTATGGTATTTTCTTTGTATTGAGAAAAAATCTTGCGCACACAATACCATTTGACTTTCCCATATACACTGCTCACAACAATTAAAGGATATTGGTAGTTTTGGTACATATTGGCAAGCAAATAAAATATTTGCAGTAGTTCAAGCATTTTTCATTAACTTAGGGCCATTTAAAAGCTAAATCCATGCAGTTATCAAAATAAAAATTTTATTTTTACTTTTTTTTTATCAAAATTGGAAAATGCACATTTTGTGTAGTTAAGCAAGGAAAGTGAAAAGTCAATCAATACTTAATTGAAAATCAATTTCGCTTCTGGTATGCTTTCTCGTGACTTAAAACAACGTTGTGGGTTTGTTTGCCACCAGGTTTGTTTGGTTTTTTATGAGGGGCTGGGGTATTTTATCTATTTTCCTCTTTTAGAGCATTTTTCAGCACCTGAACTGTTTGTGAGGTATTGGAAGGGCAGCAATTCGTTTCTCAAGCATGTCCTAGACTTGTTCTATTTGATTCATGTCGGGAGAACGTGCCGGTCGATCCCTTTCTAGCGATTTCTTCCATCTTGAAGAATATCTTTAACTAAGGTAGCACAATGTTTTCTGCAATTACCAACCCTGAAAGTTAAATTATCCCTGATTTCTCCTGCATGTGGGGCAACCAGATGTGTAAGGATATTGACCTTATTACCCTGAACCACCAGAAATGGTTCCTTTGGCTGTGGGGGGTCTTTATTCCATAGATAGAGATGGTGCTCTATATCATCACTCCACATCTTCAAATCTGACTTCCTCATGCACAAAAAATGGGTTATTTTGTGTTCCTTGTACCCTCCAGGCAAAAATCAGAAGTTATCAGGATGAACTGATAGTCAGATTTGAAGATATGGAGTAATGATATAGAGCACCATCTCTATCTATGGAATAAAGACCCCCCACAGCCAAAAAAAAACATTTCTGGTGGTTCAGGTTAATAAGGTCAATATCCTTACACATCTGGTTGCCCCTCATGCAGGAGAAATCGGGGATAATTTAACTTTCAGGGATGGTAATTGCAGAAAACATTGTGCTACCCTAGTTAAAGATTTCCTTCAAGATGAAGAAATCGCTAGAAAGGGATCGACCGGCACGTTCTCTCGACATGAATCCAATAGAACAAGTCTAGGACATGCTTGAGAAACGAATTGCTGCCCTTCCAATACCTCCCAAACAGTTCAGGTGCTGAAAAATGCTCTAAAAGGGGGAAATGGAGAAAATACCCCACCCCTCATAAAAACCAAACAAACCTGGTGGCAAACAGACCCACAACGTTGTTTTAAGTCAGGAGAAAGCATACCCCAAGCGAAATTGGTTTTCAATTAAGTATTGATTGACATTTCACTTTTTTTGCTTAACTACACAAAATGTGCATTTTCCAATTTTGATAAAAAAAAGTAAAAATAAAATTTTCATTTTGATAACTGCATGGATTTAGCTTTTAAATGGCCTTAAGTTAATGAAAAATGCCTGAACCACTGCAAATATTTTATTTGCTTGCCAATATGTACCAAAACTACCAATATCCTTTAATTGTTGTGAGCAGTGTAGCAATCACACATCACCTACTCAATCATACGTCAAACTTAAGTGCCCTCGCGCCTTAAAATGCCTTTGAAAAACTGGATACAGGAACCATCAGGCCAAATCGATGTGCCTCGATACAGTAAGGTGACCGTGGCCGCACTGAGCTATAAAACAAACTGGAGTTGCGACTATGAGCGTGCCGAAGGAAGGCCAAAACCGCATCACACTTATCGAAGTGTGTGTCCCCACGGAAAGGATTTCCATCTTCTTTCAGTTTTCCTCATCTGTTAGCACAGTTGTATGAACCACATGAAACGACCATTCTAAATTTTGCTTATAATATTTTAAAAAACAGGCATGGGCATATTCAAAGGGGGTCATGGGGGAAATGCCCATCCAACTTTTTGAGAAAATTTCATTTTTATAAGGGAAAATTATGTTTCCAAAGTCTTTAGGGACAGTTTGCCCTCCCCAGGTATCCAGTATGCTTCAACACACACAATGTTAGTCTATGAGGAAATTGGTTAGTTTTGCAGTTTGTTTTATAGCTCAGTGGGTGACCGAGAGGGCTGCTAAGCTGATGGAAGAGCTTCGTAACATTTGTAAAAGTGTCAAATTCCTGAACAGCAATTTTATAAATTATAATTTACACCATTTTTATTATTTAATTTATGTTGTATTCAGCTTCAAATAAATTTTATTAACTGTTTTACACAGTACTTCAGCATTATACAATAGTTTATTAGGTGTGCAAGCTATTTTCAGTTTTCAAAAATAAAAGGTATTTTCGAGAGGTATAGACCAGTGGTGCCCAACCTACGGCCCGCGGGCCAAATGTGGCCCGTGAGGCTGATCCATGTGGCCCGCGGATCTTCCAAGAAAACCACGACATCGTGCGAGACATTATGGCACTTACATCTAAAAAAGATGATAAAAAAAGTAATTCTTCGACATTCGGTAATAATTTTTTTACTTCTCTGTTTTAGTTTTTTCTATACACGAGGAATTTGTCATAGGATAAATATTTTTCAGTATCAGTTAGCCATTTGAATTCAGTTTATAAGGATCGTTTTAGAACCAAACTTCGAAAAGATGTCCGATCGTAAAAAGTTGAAGATTCACTCCAAATGCCGAAACTTTCAAGAAAAGTGGACAAATTCATATTTCTTCATTCAGCGAGAAAATAAACCGTATGTTAGGAGACTGTGGCAGTGTTTAAAGAACACAATATCAAGAGACATTACGAAACGAAACAGATAATCATCTTAACTCAGTTTAAGAATAAGTGTTACGAATTTGAAGCTGAATTTACAGGAACTATTAGAATCCTCCGAACAGATGCAAACTTCTCATTGAAAACGGGTTTGTAATTTTTCTTCATGTTTAGAAAAATCCTTAAAAGTGTTTGTGTGGCCCGCGAGATAAATCTTCAAAAGCAAATTGGCCCTAAGGAAAAAAAAAGGTTGGGCACCACTGGTATAGACCAATACTCATCATTTGCCATCAAATGCTTTTAAATCTGAACAAAAAATCAAAACCTTACTCTCCATATTCAACTTACCATAGAATGAACATTCCCAGCATTGCGTTCGTTGGCGAATTGATCTCCTCAAACTTTTTGCTTCCGTCATATCTTCCATTTCGTGGTCCAACCATACCCACAGCAACCAGAGCTGAAGCGCCGCCCACCAAATGGACCGGACAGCAACCAGCAATGTCCACCACTCCAAGATAATTAAGGAATCCGTGATCACTCCAAATCCAACCAGCTGGCAAGCAGTACACAAAAGTGTTCAGAAATGAGTAAATACAATAGGCTGTAAAATTGAACCTTTCTGCTACAGCTCCAGAAACAATAGTTGTCGCTGTGGAAGCAAAGGACAGTTGAAAAATATAAGTGGTGTATAAGTATCCCATGTTTACTTCTTGGGTGTCTACAAAATAGTTCCCTACCCCTACAAAAGGATTGCTTCCTTTGGCTTTTCCGTAGCTCATGCCGTAACCAAACATCCAGTAACTCATCCCTCCAAACACCATGTCTACTATATTTTTCATCAGTACATTGACTTCGTTTTTTCTACTAACACAACCAGATTCCAAAAGAGCAAAGCCTGGAAGACATTAAGAACGAAGGTTTAAAAGCAATCAATCTATTTTGAGAAAACTTCAGGTTTTAAAAACTTTGAGTTCATTTTTCCTCATAAGATCTTACTTTTTGATTTTAAATGTCCAGATTCATTTAACGCATTGATAGACCAAACATTCCATACTAGTTATTTCTATGAATTCATTCAAAAAGGTTTTTACCCCAAAAATAATTAAATTTCTCTAAATTTTAAAATCACGCACTTTGAATTTTTATAAATTTATTTCTTACCTATTTCTTTTCAATAAGATAGTCAATATAACACTTAATTATTTTTATAAGATTATGTAATGAAGAGGAATGCAACTTGTGCTCCCTGGGTCACTCTGAAGGTAAAAATTACTTCCCCATAAAAAAAACTTAGATCCTCTTTTCATCTTACTTGCGGATTCGGATTCTTCTTATCAGTTTTAAAATTTATCATTTATTTTAGTATCGATAACGTGGTTTATTAGATGGCCTGTTAATATAAAATTGAGAGGAGGGAAAATTTCTAGGCATTTTGCATACTGAAACAACTTAAAATAAAACTATGGGTCGTCCTCCTTCGCCAGTGTTTTACATTGTTCTCACTCACTCAATTTCTTATACGTTTCAATTTTTGCTTAGGAGATCGGTGTATGTATGGATATTTCACAAAACCAAAAATGTAAGACGACAACAGGTCTGAGAAACTTTTCAGAGCCACATAGGGACAGAGAGAAAAACTGAACACATAATCATACAGCAAATAAATAGGTACCTTGATAGTAAAATCTAAACTTATTCTTTTATAGCAATAAATTACTCCTTACCTGATTGCATAGTGAAAATAATGAATGAACTTGTCATCACCCAAGTTGCGTCATCATAAGTGATTCTGCGATCCGAAGATGTAATGTTTGGAACACAAAATGAAGAATTACAAGCCAGTAGAACTCGCCTTAAAGTCATATCGACTCTTTTGTTTGCAAACTTCCTTCATAACACTAACAAAATAGGGTTCTTGCATCTGTTACAGTTCTATTAGGGTTCTGTAACATAAACTTGATTTAAGAATCTAAGTTCTGGGTCAGTGTTGCTATTCTCTAACTAAACCAGACATGTCTTATTTTTTCTTCAGTTATATCCTTGATAAATATCTGAAAAACAATCAGTATCTAGGAACAAATGCTTTCTATCAATTGTAAAACGAAGAAGATTCATTTAATATTTATTTCATTGATTTATACGATAGTGGCAGATGTTTCGCTACGGATGTTTTTCAACAGTGGTTACTAAACTGTGCACCGCGCAAGGACGGACTAATGGGGAGGGGGCGACCCCCCCGAGGAAAGTTAGTTTAAATACTGTTTTTGGGGACTCATTTCCAAAAAAAGCAAAAGTCACTGTTGCGTAGCAAAAAGTCAGTTCATCCCCAATGGTCTAAAAATGAGTCGAAACACTATTTTAAAGAGTCAAATTTACTAATTTTTTCTGGGGGAGGACCCCAAAACCAACCTATTTGACAGATTAAAGGTAGTACCCCTAAAACATTCAAACTGAATAGGAAGTTTATAATATTTTTCAATGATCGTAAAAAAAGCGTCCTTTACCTTATTAGGTGTGTGTGAGAGAGAGATTAGTGTTTATAAAGGATACTGGTTTACCCCCATTTCGAAACAACTAGCTTATGAGTGTATTTCATGCAAAACTTAATCCTAAAACCTTCCGTTTCATTGAGATATTGAAAATCTGAAAACAATTATGACCTGCCCTTGTCAGTCATAAGTTCCCCTTTTTGAGGCCTTGGTCCCTTTTGAAAAAGCTTATAAATAGGCAAATATAGAAACTTATTTTTTTTGTTTAAAACGTTATTTTAAACTTATTATATGTCAGTTTTAAGTCTCAAAACAGCTCAACAGTGCTAGTTTTAAAGATATTATTTAAAAACACTTTATTATCTCCCAGGGAGGCCTTACTGTAAATAAAATATTTCATCTGTCCGCCCCCACCCACAAAATTCTGGCGCCGCGGTGCCTTGAGACGCTTCTCCATGAGATCTTAACAGAGGTTCCACGAAACTTTTTAAAATTTTCACACCTCTTCGGTTTTGTTATTAAATTTCCCAAAATTTTCCCCATCTCCTTTTTTTCTACAACTGAAATCCTAATTATCCATATTTGACTTGGTAAACAAGCATTTAATGTGTTTTACTTTATTAACATCGTATAGAGTTGGAATAATTCGAAATCGAGATTTTGTTTTTCATTTTGGACTGGTCTGAATTCAATCTTCTAAAATAGTATGTTAGTTGTATGCATTTGATCAAAAGAAAGCATTGGAAAACAAAATTACCAGAACTTAAATAAAAATTTCCCTTTTTCAAAATAGAGCGCTTTTATTTTTTATTTTAGAGTAATGGGGATATTTGACGCTGTCCCCCGAAATATTTTGTCCCTCTCTCCAAAATATATAGATTTTGACCAAAGTGAAAAAATACCAGGTTGCTCCCTAAATATTTTTTAAAACTGCAGCAGTGTTTCCCAACGTGGGGCGCACGCCCCACCGGGGGGCAATATCATTTTCTAGGGGGGCAATTTGAAAATTTTCAAATAAATTGCCCCCAGGTGGGGCCAATCCAGGGGGAAATAAAAAAAAATTTTAAAAGAAGATTATCAAAATCTGATCCTATTATCCTATCTGAGAATGTATGTATGCATTAAATATGGACCAGTATGTATGAAAACCAAGTTGAAATCCTGTTTATAGAGTCTAATTTCCAAACCTTTTCTGGGGGATGACCCAAGATCTCTTTCCTTTTAGAACGCTTATATTTGAAACTTTTTTACATTAGGTTCATCAAAATGCAAATCTTGCCAAAAATTTATATCCAAAATTTCCCAACAAGGGGTACCAAACTAGTTAAAAACCTGTTTCCTAGAGTCAAATTTCTGAAAATTTGCTGGGGGAGGACCCCCAGACCCTCCTTGGTACTTAGAACTTAATTACTTTTAACTTGATTAAATTCTATACCATATAAATTAAAAATGTTCTGAAAATCTTCACAGGGCTCCCAGCAGGTCTCTTTTTCCCTAAAAGTCTCTTTTTTCACCTGAGGTCTCTAAAAGTCTCTTTTTCAGGATCAAGGTCTCTTTTTTTCCTTTTTTCCCTACTTTTAAGGGTTAGATTTACAAATTTTTTTACAAAATTACAAATACAATTGTAAAAATTAAATAAAAAATTACAATACAAAATTGTTAGATTACAAAATTTTACCCCAGACCCCCTCTACCTTTGAAATTTTCCTCTCTTTATATCCTTTTGCCGTAGAAAATTCTGACTTACAAGATATCGGTCTCTTTGGGTGTTATCAATGGGTCAACAATATTAGTTGAAACAATACTTTGAAGGCTAATATTCCCCAAACTTCCAGTGAAGAACCCTCATCCCTGTATCTATACTTGGGGTTCATATTTTATACAAACTGCAAACAAAATTTTACAGGGTCTGTTAGTTTGAATCAATTCTCCCCCCTCTAACCCCCCACAATAGTCTGGTTATGGATTTCAAGTGTGAAATAAAGCAATTAATATAAATTTGAAAATTATTTGTAATTGGTGTCAAATCTTAATGTATAGTACATTTCAAAACAATTTATTTTGTTATTAGCACCTCCTAAATACATAGAAATTCGTTAAAATTATTCAACAACAAACTTTTAGGTTGCAGACCTGTATAATTAAGGCATCTATTAGGGTAAAATACAAAAATTTTACGGAAGCCATGGAAAAAATTGTATGTGAAAAATAGTCTGTTATAGGGGTATGAAGGATAATTATGACCTTATGACATCCTTATTTAGCAGCATAGCCAAGATTTTCCTTTGAAGGTCCAAAAATGCATTATTGTAAATCAACGAAATTTCTGTAGTTACCCAAAAAAATTTGTCATTTTTAATTATACTCTTCTCTGTTAATTAAGAGGTTAACTTCTATGTGTTAATTAGGATCTCTCCTCAAAAACTTTTTTGCGAATTTGCCCCTTGAAAACAGTGTCGAACTCGTTTTTGGCGTCAGGCCCATAACTAGATATTTGTTTCAGGGATTTGACTCAATACTATTTACTTATGAGTGTTTTTACATGCTTTGTTTTAAAACGCTTACTGTGATAGGATGTTAATCTGTGTACAATAAGTCTAAAGTTTGAGGGCGCTTCACCAGAAAATTTTTGGAAATTTGATCTTTTAAAGCAGTGTTTTAGCTCATTTTGAGACCTTTTCAGTTACATCCAAAGACGTCCTTGCAAGCCACACTGAGTTTCAAAGGGATGTTTGGGGTCCTCCCATAGAAAATCTTTGTTATTTAAACATTAAAAGAGTAATGTGTAAACTCACATATTTGAGCCCTATTGGGTTACAACTACTAATAAAGAGGATCGCTCTTCAGAGATATAATTGTAGAATTATTATGAGAAGCACAGTATCAAAATTTCTCCCTTGAGTGGCAACTGGTTATTATAAAACCAAAACTATAGGGTCTAAAATATTTTAGGTCTGAACCCAAAGAACCCCCCAGTTTTGGCTACGGCACTGTTTTTTTATTCAAGAATAATCTTAACTTTTCAGTTTTTGTATTTTAATTTGATTCAAGTTACGAAAAGTATACTTTCTGTTTTGAAAGATTATCCCAATATTTCATTTCAACATTTTAAAATTACCTTGAAAATATACTTTTTTATTTTAATTTAATTTTTTTTATTGAACCAAAAATAAAAAAAGAATACAATTACAAGTTCACATAGCCACCTGGGATCTCAATCTTTGGCAATCAATCGTCTTTTTATCTATAATTTCTACATTAATTTTATGACATTAACTATTTTGTGAGGGTAAAACTCTGAAATTTTTGTTTCATCGACCTATTTTTTTCAAGACACTGTTAAATTTTGACTTAAAATTTCGCTCTCTTTTTTCTCTTTTTTAAAGATATTAGGTCTCTTTACAAACCAAATGTCTGCTGGGAGCCCTGCATATGACTTATTAAATATACATATGAGGGAGGGGCTAAAAAATAATTTTGGTTCCCTCTCAAAATATATTTCTATATATGCCACTGAGACCGGGGGGGCCATGGAATATTTAGAAAGACTTTGGTGGGGCATGGGCCGAAAAAGGTTGGGAAACACTGGTTTAGAGTGTGCTTAAAAAGGAATTTCCCTCGTGGTTTACGTTACTAATGGACGAACAAGTATTTGAGAAAGAGAGCATTAATCAATTCTATTAATTCTTAATTTCTTATTTAAAATAGAAATATTGTAAATAATCCTTAAATTTCTTATAGCTCTGTCACCCAAAAAATTTTGGGTGACGTACAAATTGTTGGTTGAATTCAAGATTATTCGGTTTTTATAGTGTTTTATACAGTATTTATTTTCCTTTGAAACAAATGTGTTCTAAATTAAGTACATTAATGTGTCTACCTTCCACCACTAAGACCACTCAGCTGAGCTGTTTTTCACAAGTTATTCAAAAATCATAAGAGTTATGGAAATATTCGGAAGAATGTATTCGTATTAAAAATTAGCATAAGAGTAGCCATCTATTAAAACATTATCTCGATTTTGTACTTAATTCTTACTTCAGACCATACACAGAGCATTAAGTAGTTTAAAGAATTTTCTTAAATGATTGAGATACAAACATGTTTTATTTTACTGAACTGGTTCTAATTTCACCAAGACCTACATATAATCTATTTAAAGAGCATAACATAACCTACAATCGGGGGTCCTCAACCTTTTTGTACCTAAGAGCACATGCCAGAATATCGGTCGAATGGCGGGTACTATTTTTTTCCAAGATAAATTTATACTGGTGGACATAGTTAATAATACACACTATACATATAATGCACAAAAAATTTAATTTTAAAAATTTATTTAACATATGAATATAATTAGTATTAATATTCTTTTGTTAAATAAATGATTACTAAGTTGCTTGCAAAACATGCGAAGTATAAAAATTATTTATAAAATATAGAGTCAGTGTGATCTTTGCCATTGCATTTCACTGGCCAGCGCTTTGTGATTGGGAGGATATGATGAAATTCCTGCTCGCAAGCAATCGTCAAGGTGTTCATCTGTAAGTCGTGATCTACATTTTGATTTTACAGTATTCATTGTCGAAAATAATTATTCACATAAGTATTTTTGGAACCAAAAAAACGACTTTATTTTATAAGTTGCTCTTTTCCTGGCGTTTTCTATTTTGGTTGTGTTTTTTAAAAAATTGCATAGCATTTTATTGGATAATGGAAAACTGAAATATTTTATCGTTTGATCGCTGAAATATTTATCGACATCGACGGGCACAGGGTTGGGGACCCCTGATCCTGTATAATCCATAAAAGTTAAATATTAAACCATACTAATTTTTATATTGAAAATGTACATGCATTTTATAGTAATAGCATATATTTATTTATAAAAGGACACTTTTCTTTCAAATTATGTTGATTTTATAAAATTTTATGGCTTGAAAATGGTGATTAGGTTCTCGGTAGCGTTTACCTAAGAATGAAATTTATTTTATCGTATATTCTAAAACTAAGAAGGAATCCTATTTAGATAGAAGTAGAATCGATATTGTATTAAATCTCTTCTTTAAAAAGATTTGAGATACAGCTGGTTTTCAATCAAGTGGAAACGAAAAGTTGTATGTTTCCCTACAATTAAACTGCAATCAAAAGTACGCTGTGATTCCATGTGCTAGTTAAGTCCATTAGTTGTAATCTAACGTTGTAATTACAAATCTAAACTAATTTTTATAATTGAATCGACACACAGTGTAACGAGTCTATGGGTGAAGAGGACAAAAATCCTCTACGACGTAATATTTATAAATAAATCATTTTAATTATGCCATCAATTTATCCTTAACAATCAATTCCGAGGAAAAATTTGATTGGAATAATATTTTTTTTAAATTGACCATATTTATATCTTAACTCCATGTTATTTCACTGGGGGCCATTCTTTCGTAACTTCTGTTAAGGAAAAGCTACTAAAAATTGGAAAAAATAATTTTAACCATTAAATAGTAATTTTAACCCTTTAATACTCCTTTCGGGTTAGACTTTAGTCATATTACGCGTTGCATAAATATTCTGTGTTGAAATTAATGCTGAATGTTATCTCAATAGGGACCATTCTTTTGTTATTTTCTACTACTACTAATTGAAAACTAATAAAATTTACACCTGTATCCTAGTCTTTCCTCTTGGAATTACTAAAAACAAAGAAAAAAACAGCTGTTTAATAGCAGGTGTTTTGCTAACAGCATATTTTCTCTTTTGATTTCCAAAAACCACTATATTACGTATAAGCTTATTCAACGACTTTCAGATCCTTCATAGTTCTCCGTTTCAATTTCTTGAAATTAATTAGAAAAAACAAATCAATCACAAAAAAACTCTTAAAATATAAATACAAAACACCAGTACACCATTTACACTTAATTTCACTGTGTAATTAAAGCGCAACATGATTTGATATCAAATAAAAAAAGTGTTAGAACTAAGCTGAAATCAATATGTTTCGTATGGAGCGGTCGAAATGGTGCTTCATTTTTCGCGAGTTTCGTTAAGAGATTGCGCGCTTCAAAATAAGATTATCGCTAAATCGGCAAGTTTCGGCAAGCCAAAATATGATAAATATAAAGTTTGGAACATAATCATAAGTGTGTCAAAAAATGTGTGTGTGGCGGAGGTATCTTTCGATAGTTTTTTTAAAAGTCTAATTAAAAATGAGTAAGTTACAAAATTTATTTACATCTAAAAATGCGGTCAAAAAAGGAATAAAAATGCATTTACCCATATTTTTTTTCAGACAATTCTATAAAACAAGAATGAAGTGAGAAATATTCACCTTTATTTAAAAAATTAAACGTTTTTAACTGCCCGAAAAACGAACTCCTTTGTTGATGATCTGCTACTGTTGTTTTCATGGCAGCTGGTTTCTCCCATTTCAATTATCGTTTGCGAATATTAAAAGAAATATTTTTCTTTTTTATTATCGATTTCATATGGTCTGAACTCTTCTTAATCCAGCTAGCACACCAAAAATAAAAAATTTGAAAGTCAAAATTTTGATTTTTGTCCATTGCTCGTTACACTGTGCGACAGTTTAAAAAAGGGAATAAGTCCAAAAGACCAAGTTTTGCGAAAATAAGGGAACAAACTGTTTAAATAATAGAATTTTTATTGTATGACCTCCAAACTTTTATTGAAAATTTAAATTTATTTTAGGACGTGAAGTATCGATGGGGAAAAAATTGGTATTTTCAAAAATTTTCTACTTTTTGTAAATGTTGACTGATTTCTTTCCTTTTTTTTAAACGCTTAACAAAATTTTCGCTTAGATTGACACATATAAGTGTTAAAAGTTACCTAATACACAGTAATAAAATGTAATGAATATTGCTAATTAAATTAGTTTAAGGATAAGTCAGAGGACAATAAAAAATAAAATAAAATTTATTTTATAAAATAAAATTGAATTATACTTTTGTATAATCAGTTTAAAGAGAAAATGTGAAGAATAGATTGAAAGTAATAAATGCCGTTTAATGAATGTCAACCATTCATTGACTAAACATTGAAAATTAAATTTTATTTTTACTTAATTACTGCACAAATGCGAAAAATAAAAAGACTAAAGTGTATTAAACGAAAAAAAAATGCTTCATAAAGTCATTAAAATCATTGAGGATGTCAATTTTATGATTTCTAATGAGATGGCTCGAATTCATTTCAGAAAGGGGTTTTTGTACCACTCAGTTTTTTTATGCAGAATATGACCTTTTAAGTTTTGATCCCCTATTTAGTCCCTTACTCCTAGTGAAAGTTAATAGAAAATAACATAGTTTTAATTTACTATTTATAGACAGGGTGCGCACAGTCCTTAAAAATTCCTCAGATTGCCCTAGTCTTTACAAAAGGTCCCTTGAAGTCCTTAATTTCCACATTAGAGTTCTTACTTTTCAGAAGAACGCAGGTTCTTCTCTCTATGTATGTTTTTTAAGGGTATTTTATCAAAAGTAAATTTTTAGGAAGAAGTCCGCTCCACCCGCGAATTCCTTTGGTAGGATGCTGGTTGTGTTATGATTGCATTGTGGAAAAAATAACTTTATCTATGGTTAAGATTCCGATGATTTTTCTCGGAACCACAATATTTGAGCGTTTAAGTTCTACATTTGTGAGGCTTTTAGGCTTTAAATTTTTTGTTAGCTGCAGCTTGATTTAATGGTCCAGAGTTGTCAACTCCCAATTGTTTTAATTTTTCCCGGCTTCCCGATTTTTAAAGACAGTGCCGTACGCAACTACGTTCTGTAACGTGCTAAAGAACCGGATTTCGCCTAATAATGGTCGCCACAGAACGCCTGCTCAGGAGGTGGCGTTATGAGACGATCCTGCTGACGTTTTCCTCCTGAATGGTTGAAGCGTTCCATTACGTAGCAAAGCGCGGGAACTGCAGGGTACAATAAAACGCACGTGGTTCAATGAGTTCATGACGTTCTTGAAAACCAATCAGCGGCATGCCGGGCAAATGACGCAGAAAAATGAAAGTTGAGTTGTTTGGAAGTAGGATTCGACCGGTCTCAAAATCGTCGCAAAACGTAGTTGAATCCGGCACAAAGTTTCCTGATTTTTATAATTTTCTCTAGTTCTTTCTTATATTTCATGGATTTTTGCAACTTTCAGACTTCCAACTAAATAAAAGAGCAACAATAAAGGGTTATTAAAAATGTACTGCTTCATCGGAAGTTTCCGAGACCCACGACCCGATAGCATTGCGGAAAAAGCAAACTTATGATCTTGACGAAAGAGAGAAATCACTGAAGCTCTGTTCACCTACGCCGCTTCCGTATTTTTTTACTCAAAACGAACAATTTTAAAAGTTGTTTTCCCAGAAAATTTGTGTTGGTGCAGCGAGTTCGTTTGGTGAAATACCTGCAAAAAAGTCGGCTGTACACTAGGGTGGGTCAAAAAATTTGTTTCACATTTTCCCAGGGGCACAGCGACAAAAGGGTGCCGCCAAATGGTCTCAAATTGACGTGTGTAAAATATTGTTCGATTATAATAACTCTTTTTGCCTCCGGATTGGCCTCAAAGTTTCGATTACTATAGTATTCATGTAAAAATGGACAAACGAAAATCAAGCTTTTACCTCGATTTCACGAATCCGTCATGAATGTAAATGTGCACAATGGTATAAAAATCATCATTGAAGACTATAAAATAATTATAAATGAAACCATAGTTGAAATACTTGAGTTGTAATACAACATAGTTTGAAATATCTCAATCAAAAAAATGTGCGAAACTCTTATTGCCAGTTGAGTAGGATGTTAAAAACATTAAATTTTTAATAAAAATGGATGTCAGAAGGCGGGTTCCTTTTTTGGGTTATAGATTTCAACCCAAGGAAAACATTTGGATAATAGTTTAGAAGTTGGGGTTTTCCTTGAAATTTCATTGGCATATTAGGAATATTCCATCCCAAGTGACCCCATATGAGACCCTAATGTCCAAAAATAAATTAAAACCACATTTTAAGAGTCAAATTTTGAAACATTTTCTTAAGAAGAGCAGTAGATCCCCGTTTTCAGCATAAATCTCAGTATTATCCCCAAGTTTCTAAATAAGCTACATTACTTTTAAAAACTTACTTGTAATTATCTTAAACAGTTAAATTTGCTATATTTTAACTTTTATGAACGCATAAGGGAATGCTAAGGAGCCATTTTAGTCAATCCTCCCTCCAAAGAAGTATAATTTCATGGGCCTGGGTTTCAGTCTATTGTTATAGCAAAAAAATAGGTAAATCATGACTGAGGTGAATCATAACTGATATATTGCCTAATGAACGAACTATCTATTCTACAATTGTTTCAACAAATTTTTGCGATCATATTTGGATCCCAAGACTAACCAGGGAAATAACTGTCCCCTGAATTTTGAATGCGTGGCATATTTATAAAAAAATTAACTATTTCTACTTTTAAATTTTGATTTTCAAGGCCTGGAATGTCCTGAAAGTATTTTTTATACTAAGATCCTTAAAAATCCCTTAATTTTAATTCCTAAAAGGCTTTAAAGTTACTTCAGGGAGTTAACTGATTACCTACATTCTTGTGAAATCCTTATGTGATTTCCTTAATGTGTGATTAATGGGGGGTATGTGAAAATCCTTAAATCCTATTACGGACTGAAATTTTCATGAAATATCACGAATTTACATTTATGCTTCCTGACTTTTGCTTGTAAAGTAGGCTTGGCGCATTTCTACGGCCGGCAGGAAAAACAACTTAACACTCACCAGCTCGTTTTTTTAGTGTTTCGCTTTTAAAAGCTTGTTTTTGGGGAAAGTGTTCTTTTACAGTTGTCAATAAAATTTGAATAATATATAGCTGGCAAATTAAAAGAGAAAAACAAACTAAATTATGCTACCCCTATCTATGAAAGGAAAATACATTAAGATTATTCTTGAAAAGTCGTTGAAAGCATTTTTTACTGTTTAAAGATAAATTCTATTTTCAAGAAGGTCCTTAAAATTTTAGAAAGTGCCCTTTGAAAGTCCTTAAAAAGTACTCAATTTTACTCTTTAAACTTCTGTACGGACCCTGTAAAGATGAAGAATATCTCTTAAAAGTTTTAAATTTTTTATATTATTTATTATTACACCTATTTTGTCCTTTTTGGGGGGAGTAATCATGCAGGGTATTTTGAGGTGGTATGAGGTTGAGGGTATATCTATTTAAAAGAGAGCCTGGACCATTATTTCGGAATAAAATTTCATACCCGAACTACTGGGTGGTATTTACCCTATTCGAAAGGAGTTGGGGACATACCACTTAAAATTATAAAAACATGACCCTTCCAATTAGGTTTAAGACCATTCTCTGTCTTTATTGGAAAAATAGTAATGATTTATAAAATAATTAAATGATATAGGGGTCACACACACAACAACAATCCATTATCCCGTTTAATTAATTTAATTGGTTAAATTGGCATATCGCATATGAAAATCACGTACTTAATCTTCTTTGTGTGTAATTTTTGAGTCTTACTCAAAACACAGGATACGTTCTGCAGAAGAACAACTTCACTAAAATCATATTAGCAGATTTAGCAGATTTTTTAAATTTATAGAAGAAAAGGAAGCTATTCCAGCAAAAACTTTTAAAAATTTTGTTTGCCTGAATTAACACATTTCAAGCCATAAAGAGACAATATCTTACCTCAAAGGGAAATTAAATTTTAACTGGAATCTCTCTACTTTTCCCTAAAGAGACCCACTATTGTTAAAGAAATATTAATTATATCTATTGTACTCTCTTTTATGTAATACTTATTGAAAAAATTGTTTAATGAAATAAGTCTTGTTAATATTGAGCGCAGTTTCAGGCAATATCAAGAAGCTCTTTTACCTTAATGATGAATAAAACAGCATTTTTCGTTTAAAATATTTATTGAAAATAAGATTAGCATCTCATTATATAGTATCCCATGCAACTCGATGACCGTTTTCAGTTTTTAGGTATTTCTCCATTAAATATTCATCCCATTCATGTCTTGGTGGTGCCTTTACTTTCGGAAGATGAACCTTGATACCTTGTCGTTTTAACTCACTGATCATTCCTTCGTAATCGTAACCGAAGTGTCGAATATTGTGTTCGTTGAAATCCGCCCCTAGAAGTTCTTGAGACACTGTCATCCGGATGGGGGTGACATAGTTGATCAGCTGAAAAAATGGCATAGTAGTTATAAGACTTTTAATATAATTTTATAGAAGAATTCCAAGTAGAACATTAGATCGTATCATGGAAAATTTTTTAAATTAAAAAAAGGAGAGTAAGGTGAAACTGCCCTTCTATAAAAAGTGTATGTAACTAAATAAAAATACCTATGATTCCCAAAGCATTTTTCTGTTTTGAATAATTTTTTATTCACTTATGTTATAATTTAGTTATGAAAAAAGCCTTCAATTTGTAGTACAAGTAGGTACTACACTTATTTAAATTGTTATTACATTTTTTTATATCTCAAACAATATTTAAGAAAATAGTAGGTATATTGGTCAAATCTTTTTAAATCACCATATATATATACATGGTGTTTCAAAAGTCCGTTTCGCGGCTTTTATTTGGAACCAACGTGTCTTAAGGTCACAGAAGTAAGGTCTACCCCTAGGTAAGTGACCCTGTAGAACCCATTGAGATGACTTACAGATCCCATAGTGGCGAAATAAAAAGTTTACAAAATTAATTTAAAAACTATAGGAGATAGAGCAAAAACCTCAGTGAGAGTATTGTTGCCAACGTTAAGAACTCACTGACAAGAAATTTCATGATAATATCTTCAATATTCGCGGAGATATTAGCATGTGAAAACAGCCCTTTTTCAGGGCTTAAAAAAGCAAAAGTTCGTAAATTTGCAAATTTTTAAGTGTCATTGTGTAGTTTTGTGTTTTTTAGATGAATGAGGACAAAATTTAATCAAAAAAAACTTTTTCTTTTTTTAGGTCTGAAAAAGGGCTATTTTCACATGCTAATATCTCCGCGAATATTCAATTTATTTTCATGAAACTTTTTTCTGTGAGTTCTTCATAACGTTGGCAACAATACTCTCGCTGAGGTTTTTGCTCTATCTCCTATAGTTTTTAAATTAATTTTTTAAACTTTTTTATTTCGCCGCTAAAGGCGCTGTAAGTCATCTCAATGGATTTTCCAGGGTCACTCAACTAGGGGTAGACCTTACTTCTGTGACCCTAGGACACGTTGGTTCCAAATAAAAGCCGCGAAACGGACTTTTGAGACACCCTGCATATAAAGGGTGTTTCAGATAAGTGTTTCATAACTTCTAGAGGAGGTAGGGTATATCAAGACGAACAAGAATTAGTATAGGTTAGGGGGTCGCAAGTGGGGTTAAAGGTGTGAAAATCTGGGGTCAAAGCTAGCAAAAAACCTCGCATATCTAGGCAGAAAGAGATGCAATTGTTTGATTCCGTAATTTATTACATTCAACCAGTTCAAATTTTTCATGTAAATATGAGATTAAAGTGTTTATTTTTATCAAAAAAAGACCAACTATTATTACTATTTTATTACTAGAATCTTGTTGGTTGTTTGGAGTAATATGGCGCAAGGAACTAGAGTCTGGAAAAGGGACAATTGTAACTTTTATCTACTTACAACGCATGCCTGATTTATTTATTTGTCTGTTTTTAATTAGAATAAGCACTTAAATCTCATTTTTACATGAAAAATTTGAATTGGTTGAATGTTATAAATTCTGAATTGAACAATTGCATCTCTTTTTACCCAGATATGCGAGGTTTTTTGCTAATTTTGACCCTTGATTTTCACACCTTTAACCGCACTTTCGACCCCCTAACGCCCTAACCTATACCAATTCTTGTTCGTCTTGATGTACCCTACCTCCCCTAGAAGTTATGAAACACTTATCTGAAACACCCTGTATATTTCGTCCAAACTTCAAAGTTTGACCACAATTCTTTCTGAACAATGTTGTTTAACAACTGACCAAAACTTAAAACTCCTTTAAAGAAGTAAGATTATTCGGGCACCGGTGACTTCAGAATTCGGTCAAAAATGCACAAATAAAACTGTTTTCTAGAATCATTAGATCGCTAACGATATATAGATGTTTGAAACCTTTAAAATGAGAAACGTTGTGGACATACTCCACGTGGCTGTACACAAGCAAGATAAAAGCTGCACGGATAAGAAATGAAAACCTCCGCCCTTGAAGAGCCCGTTGAGCCCCGCTGTCATATTGAGCAAGGGGTCAGCCTCGACGAAAAGACCGACGGCCGTCATGCCCAGAACACCTCCGACCCCATGAACGGCCACTGCCCCTACGGGGTCATCTACATTTAGTCGGTCCAGCAACGGAGATGCTTGGTTCACTAAGATGGCACACAGAGCTCCGACTACCACTGACTCCCAAGGTCTTAGAAATGCGGAACCAGCTGCAAAGATTCAAAGGTTAAACTCATCTGTTTGAAAGCAAAATTATTGTTCGTATTTAATTTTGCAACTTTAACCATACTAGGTAACTAACCGATGGGTCTGCTGAGAACTACTAACTGTCCAAAATTAAGTACTGAAAATAATTTAATTGTTTATCGATATAGTTTGCATTATCTAAATATCCAGACCTTTTAAAGCTTTGTTTCATTTCTATTAAGATTATTGGTTCATTTCCGTTAACAGTACCGTTAAATATCGTCAAGGTGTTTTAGACAAAAAAAAATATTTAAATATAGCCAAATTGTCATGGTTTCATTGAAATAACTACATTTTAATCTATTAGTTTGAATTTTTTGGCTCTACTTTGAATATTTGGCGTCAAAACCAGCTTGGTGATTTTGAACGGGACAGATAAAGGAATTCAACCAGAAAATTATTTCTTTACCTTTTCTTTAATAACTTGAAAGTTCTCGTAAGTTGCTCTTTGATCCTTAAATGTCTAAATTAAATTTAAATCTCTGTGAACACTAATGATTTATCAGATTAATATAAAAAATAATTACTAATTAATTATGTTTTTTTACTTCGTATAAGACAGTGCTGTTCCTCTACCTTAAATTTCTATATTAGAATAAAATTACTTATCTTTCATTTCTGTCGATCATGTTATTGAAGTATAACCATTATTGTTATTACTGAAACGGGTGGGTTTTTTTTAATAAACAGACGACAAAGGCTTTCTTAGCCTAAACTTACCTGTTACACCTACTAACGCTCCGAGAATCCCATTCACCGTGTCACTCACCCCAAATGTGCCATTTTGTAGGTACCTAAAACAAACCAAAACTCATTAAGTAGTAGTTCTATTAGTATAAGTATTATTCTACCTTCTACCTACGAGACGTTGTTTTAAATCTTAAGGCCTGAAACAGACTTTTCAGGTTACCGTGCATTTCGAAGCAATCTGGTATTGAATTCCAAGCATTTTATAACCTCCCCCTACCATTTTTAGTTTTCAAAATTGTACACTTACGTCATTATAAGAGCTGCCATTCCTCCTCCTAAGGATGCGTTGATAGTATTTATAGCTGCTCTGAAATGATATTTTAAAATTCTTGTTAATGATTAGGGAATTTGTTTTTCAAAATTTTCAATTTAATGGCAAAAACAAATTGTTAAGATAAAAAAAAAATTATAAACTAATATAATTATTTATGTAATATAGTATGATTGCGCTCGCTTTATTTGAAAACATCTTAATACGTATTTACAAGCATCTGATTGCTATGTTGCCTTTTCGGCACATACTGTCCATTATCAATCAAGGAAAAGCTTGTTTTACAGAACACAAAAGATCGAAGTAAAGTTGTTTTTTCTGCATACTGTCTACTCTAAAGGAAAAACAAGTTCTACAGGAACAAAAACTGTAAGTTGTTTTTTCTGTATACTGTCTACTATGAAGGAAAAACAAGTTCTACAGGAATCAAAGCTGTAAGTTGTTTTTTCTGTATATTGTCTACTCTAAAGGAAAAACAAGTTCTACAGGAACCAAAAATGTAAGTTGTTTTTTGAACTCCTTTCAGATTATTAAAAACTAGTTTCACCTAAGATTAAAACTTATGTAGAGCTTTCATTCAATGAAGATGTTTCAGCGAGAAAAATATTGTTTATTGAGGGGGATTGTTGTTACTCACATTAACCAAACGTAAAAGAATCCGCTTTTAACAAGGGAAATTCATTTGCAGCAAACAATAGTTTGTAGTAGGGTTGAAGGGGGATCCATGTTTATATATTTTTTTAAGTATCTTCTGTGTATAAAATTTTATTGAATTTTGTAAGACTACAAAAGTTTAAACATAAAGAGACGTTTTAAAGTAGAAAGAAATAATCATAAAGCTTTAATATTAAAAATAATTAACTATCTATTCTATACTTAAAGACTAATTACTATACAAATTCTTTAAATATGGTCAAGAAGCCTTATGAACATTTTACTCTTGGAAAAATATAGAGTGGAATTTTTTTCTAGACAGGCAGACAAATAAAAAAATGGAAAATCGGTATTTTTAAAACTAAATAATTTGTATTTTGTATTGAATAACTTTAAAAAAATTCAGTGAAATTGATGGAATTTTAAAGCAACAGGAAACATATAAGGTTTCTCCACTTACGCATAGTTTCTCAAATGAATTATTAAAAGACGATATTAAAGGGAAAAATGCTAAAAAAATCATTTGTAATTGTGTAATTTGTAACTAGATTTCAAAGTAATGTTCTACAATTGCAAAAATGAAGTTTCTTGTAGGATAAAAATTGTTATCTTTAAAAAACAATCTTTAAAACAGTTACGGTTCGGTTGCATTGGTAATAAAAGCACATCTTACCTTCCAGAGTACTGCCATTTATTGTCTGTGATACCAAAACTACTTCCAGTATTAAACACTAACCATCCCCACCTAAAAAAGTTCAAAATGTTATGATTCTGAAGTTACACTTCCTTAATCAAAATTGTGCGACTACACTTCGTATTAACAAAAACCAGTGGGCCCTAGTTGTTTTAAGTTTGTAGTTTTGAAGGTTCTAAGATGAATAATTCAATAGAGTGTTTGGACCTTATATGCTACGTAGATTTTTGAAAGAAATTCAAAAGGAATACAAGATGAAACTGTAGGTTGTCGTACCGATAAATACGCAGGAACCGTCCATGGATGACTTAGTTTAAATATTTTTTAACTTTCTTGATCTTATGTTTGGCGTGGAACGTCCGATCTAGGAACCTTGTACAGATTAATCGGTTATGAAAGGTACCAGAAATATATAAAAATCGTTTCATTAAGTCCATCTATTTTTTTAAGTATGATGTCATATCCATGAAAACACTATTATTACGTATTTTTAGCATCTGCATCTGAGTGTGTAAACATAAACATATCCAAATTACAATGTTCACACTTAACATACAACGTTTTAAGCCGGATATGATGTCATACTTTTTTTGTTGCAATATTCTCGAAAATTATGCGTCGTAAGGTATAGTTCTGCGGGCGTTTTTAATATACAGGGTGTTTTAGATAAGTGTTTCATAACTTCTTGGAGGGGAAGGGCACACCTAGACGACTGGGAATCACATAGGAATGGGGGGGCGTCGGAAATGCGCCCCTAACGAGCTAGGGGGTTTTATAAGCGGGCATGGAAGTTGTATAATCCGCAGTGACACATTGACACGTAACCTTTTAAAAACCAGCGAAATCGTTCGATTCCGGTATTTGTTACATAAAGACCAATTTAAGAGCTGAAATTTCAGCTCTTTAATTGGTTTTATGGGATAAATACCCGAATCGATTATTTTAATTCGATCTTACTTAAAAGGTTACCCGTCAATTTCCACAGGGAATTTTTCAACTCCCCATGCAAGCTTGTAAAAACCCGTAGCTCGTCAGGGGTGCATTTACGAACCCCCATTCCTATGTTATTCTGAGTCGTCTAGGGGTTTCTTACCCCTCCGAGAAGTAATGAAAGACTTACTTAAAACACCCTGTTACTATACACCCTGTTACACCCCCTGAACTATACCTCCTTGCAAGGACCCTGGTGTAAAAGTCACCCGGAGTTAGGGTGAACTTGTTGAAACACCGTGTAAATAAAACACTAAAAAAAGTATACTCTCCACAATGTGAACAAGCCCATAATGGCATTTCCAGGGTCTCCCATGGCCAAAGAGTCCGTCCCTTGGTCGTAGCGGTGCAACCTGGGCTTGAGCATAAGCGCCGCCACCAGGGCCGAGGCCCCTCCCGTCAGATGGACCGCGCACGACCCCGCAAAGTCGATGGCCCCCATCTTCTTCAAGAAGCCGTGCTGGCCCCACATCCAGCCCGCCGGGATGCAGTACGTGATGGTGTTGACGAACGAGAAGACGATGTAGGCGTTAAAGTCCGCTCTCTCGGCCATGGCCCCCGACACGATGGTGGTGGCGGTAGTGGCGAAGGACAGCTGGAAGATGAAGGTGGCGAACACCCCGCCGTCGCTCTCGTCCGTGTCCACTAGGAATGACCCTACACCGCAGAAGGCCGAGGTGCCTGGCCCTTGGCCGTACTGCAGTCCGTAGCCGAACATCCAGTAGGAGAGTCCGCCTAGGACGACGTCTACTGCGTTCTTCATCAGGATGTTGACTTCGTTTTTCTTGGACACCGCGCCGGATTCCAGCAAACCGAAGCCTGCAAGAAGGACAGAGGAGGGTAAATCATTCAAAAATTCGTTCAATTTCGTTAATGGTCCCCGTTAAATACCGCCATGTTCTTTTGGTCACCGAAGAGTAGAAATATTGCTAAATAATTTTAAACTAATAGATTAAAATGTTTAGTTAGATGAATAACGGTTCAGTTTATCAATAAAAATCTGAAAAAATTGTCGATATTTGAGTATGAGGCCTTTAAAACAGCTTGGCGATATTTAGAGTGAACGTTATCGGAATTGAACCCAAAAATTTAATTAATTTGATTACGGTATGTGGCTACCTTTAGGTTTTTTTAAATGTTCAAAATTTTAATAAATCATAGGCATAGGTATTAATTAGAATTAGAGCAATGGAACATAAAGCAATAAGTTTAATTTATTTTTTATCAAAAAAATATGTAAGTTTGAAAGTATGGTCAAATGTTCGCATATTTTAGTAAAGAAAATGCGTTTACGATAAATTTAGTTTTAAAAAATCCAAAGCACCTATTCGAAAATAACTTGGGATATACATAAATTTATTACCTGTGTTATGAACTAGAATATAGTAGTCTACTCACATTATTTATATTCATTCATTATTTTTATACATTCATGTATTTTATTTAAGAGAAATTTCCTTTATTTTACTAAACAGATCCTCATAAAACACATATTTATATAAATAGACCTTAGAGTCTAGTTCATAACAGAGTTACGTATGTGTATAGGATGTGTAGGAAATCATACAAATTTGTTCTCTTAAAAGCTAGGAAAATAGCAAAAAATCATAAAAATATAATAAAATATTTCAATTCCAAAACAAAGTCTATATACCTGACCTAAAAAAGTTTTCAATCGTTTAGAATGTGTAGATTTACTGTGTGAAGATTTTTTGACAAGGTTTCTGGGATATATCATGGAATACACCCTTTAAATAAAAGTTAGTAAGTTTTATAGGCTTTTTTTCTTAAATAATAATTTAAACCAGGGCATGCAATTTCAGTTCTAAAGGTACTAACTAAAATTTTAACTCGCCACTACTTGATTCATATTTTTTTATTTAAAAAATAGTGTTTGCAGAAACATTATGGAAAGTAAAACTTTAAAAGAATGTAAAATGAAAATACACTGCAAAAATAATAAAGCTAACTATATCTAACGCTTTTCTGCCTTTACAGTGGCAACATTTTCACAGTGGATTTTGCTTTGATTATGGCAAGAAAACGTTTCCTTTTTAAAAGGTCCGAAAAAACCATTAATCCACTTTCTGTCCACATTACTGGATGGCACTTCCTGACAAACTTTATCTTAATTTTTAAACACTTAGGCGAGCCGCTCGATTGAGGTTCCTTGATTTGGACATTTTTTTATTTTAAACTCAACATTTTTTTTCAGGGAAAAGAACTTTATCGCCAGCCTTAAATTTTTGGTCGCCAATGGAGATTTGGTGAGCGGAAATTTCACGCCCTGATTCAAATCAAATAAAATAAAATTTACAATGAAAATTAAAGAGCAACAAGAGTTTGGTCTAGTCTACTGAGTGTTGGTCATACGTGAAAAAGCACATAAGCGTCTGTTTTTCCTGAAAAAAATATTGTGAAATTGAGCAACGTTTTCATTTTTAGCTGTACTAACTATATATAGAGTTTTTTCTAATTATCTATTTTACTAATAGATGTTAATGTTATAGCTTTAACGTGAGTTTACAATAATCTTTTTGTCTCCCCTTAGCTCAAGTCATCATAATAACTTTACTTAAAAAATATCAAACAATTTGAATTTAATTCACCCCAACTTCAAAATCTTACATTTTAAGATTTATTAGTCTGTTTAATTTTAAAGAAAAGTGTTTCCTTACCAGTTTGCATTGTAAATATGACAAACGAAGCCGTTAAAATCCATGTTGCATCATCAGCATTAACTGGATTCAATCCACTTTCATTATCTTCCTCCATTTAAGTCTATCACAATAAAACTTCTTTCTAAATTGAAAAGATAAAATAATATAGTTTTGTCTACAGCTCTCGTTTTCTAACATTTTGAATACGGAAGGAAAGTGAATTTGAAGTAATTTGAAGAATATTGGGTATTATCATTTTCGTATTCATCAACTACATATCGGAGGAGATGTCCAAGAATTCATGATGATTCATCCGAAAGATAAAAACCCTTTATTCATTATTAACTACCAAGGTAAACTTTACGCGCCCCCCTTTACAGATTTTGTGGTTTTGAATAATCTAATTAATTTTAATCTTAAGTCTTTGTGTATTGTCTGTAACTTAATGAAATTTAAGGGTATTCCATCAGAAAATTTTCAGAAATTTGACCCTTAAAAACAGGGTCGAACTAATTTTCTATGTCTAATATCAATATCACCTACTCAGATTTAAAGAATTCAATAGTCACCACTCAATATATATTTTTGTTTTTAATTTATGTTTAAAGATGAGAAATCTAGGAAGTTGTTCGAATCGCTTCGATTTTAATGTAGTGCCATTTTTCCACGTTGCGACGTCTCACCTAATTTAAAAACCTACTGGTCGTAGTGACACTCGTCTCGTTAGGAAAATCAAGGATATGCCACTTTGAAATTTAATTTTGTTTTTAGAAAGTAGGGATAACTTAATGCAAATAAATCAATATCTAATCATTTCGCATCTACCCATAGTAATAGAAGTCGACATGAAAATTTGGTTATTCAATAAACATGAATAAAAAATATTTGTATTGAATACAAGAATATTATATTGTATATCATAAATATCATAAGTTCAAGAATATTATATTATATATAAATAAAAGAATATTTATATTGTAACGCAAATTTAAGATTCATAGAAACATTAAAAAACAAACAATTGAACTCAATCTGTACAATTTAATCCATAAAAATCCCTAAGTTTTAAAATCATTCTTATGCTGAATTAGCCACCACTCGTATTCATTGAGTGATAAAAAAAACATTACCTGGAATTCTCCTTAGAGTTGAAAATAAATCTTCAATTGTTTCCCTGTATATCAGTGTTTTAACTGACGTTTTCCCTCCGGATTCTATTATTTATAAAAGCTTTCAAGCAGAATAAAAATGAGGAAGGCGTGGCCTACAGTTGATCAACCCTCTATTTTAGTTCCTATTCCTTTTATAAACACCTGTCAATGTTGGACGAAAAAAATAATGTTCCTTTTACTCTCAGCATTGTTTTAGAACTAAAATCTTCGAATTGTGTATCAAAAATAACCCCATTTTTATGACATGTCTGATATTTGATTTTCTAGTTTATAAAACTTGCAAATTTATCTTTTTTTCGTAATCTTTAAATCAAACTTGATTAAAAATGCCGCCTGCATAACCATTGGCGTCGGCGGCTCCTGAATATTGGGGGGACGCCTTAAGGTTTCGGGATCCTATAATAAAATAATAATAATTATTATTAATTTCCTCCCCAAATGTTTTTACAAAGTACTGGTTAACTACCCCAAAATAATCGTTTTTCTTTTTTGCCCACGATTAAGAATTTTAAGGTGGTATTGAATCAACTAATTAACTTCTGTTCAAATTTTTTATAAACCGTTTGTAACTTTTTACTATAAAAGGGGGGCGTTTGGGGGTCCTCCCCAGAAAATTTTTGAAATTTGACCTTTAAAATACAGGTTTTAACTTAACTTTTAACTTTTTAAGTGTTATAAGATTACAGTTTCAAAATTAAATTTTTTATGCTTTAACCAGTGCTGTAGCTGGATTTTTTGAGGGGTCTCATTATATTATTATTATTTTTTTAGCTAGAAACAGAATATTTTGCTGTGATAATGTTTGCTGAACCTGCATTTTCACACATCCCAACGGTTGGGTCCTGACGAGCTTATTGCGCATGCTCGGGGAGAAAACACGCATGCGCATTATGCTCGTCAAGACCAAACCGTTGGGATGTGTGAGAATGCCTTCAACCTACTCTAAATGAAATCGTGTTCTAAAAATGAGGTGTCCGTCTCCTTCTTGTATATGTACCTCTTAAATTGCCATTGGTATATTGACACCATCCTTTATGAGTCAAAGTCTGAGAAACACTCATTCAGTAAATTTTTAATCGATCCCTGAAAATTTAAAAACATAGTTTTTTAAACAATGTTCCCAATTATTGGGGGGACACGTCCCCCCCGGCGACGACGCCCGTGTGCACAACATAAACGGTGATATGAGCTAAATTTATCCAGTACAAAAGGCTTGACTTTACGTTTATGATCTTGCTCGCCACATCACCTTCAAATGGGAATGTTTTACTGAAATAATTATTTTAAAACGATAAAATGTTTATGGGATATAACTTAAAGATAATCTGTAATTTTTTTTCGGATTTTTAGGCCCGCACACATAGCGACAACTTAAAATGCTTCTTATTACCCCTGTTTCTTATTACCCCATTCTCCCCTATTGCAAGAATATGCATTAAGTAAGAGTAAGGTATTTTGAGTTAAAACACTTGGAGAGATGTTTTCGTATAGTATAAGACTTTTTAAGTTACCTCGTATTGTACTTATTTGTAATCAATTCAGAAACCGATTCAATAATTTTTCTGAGAAGGCAAATTCTTTTCCAAATCTTTAGAGAAAAAAACTTTTATGTTAAATTTTCTTCGCTTTGGTTTTTTATATCCTTCAAGACTTATTGACCCACAAAAAAAAGAGTTAACGGGTCGCTAAAAACAAACCTTCAGAAAAAAATTTGGTATAGGCTTATGAAACTAAATTTAAGTTCCAGGCCAATTTAGTAGTGAAATTTGAAAAACAATTCGCAAACACAGAAGGTAAAAAATCTGATCTCAAGAACTCAAATTGCAACAGATATCTTTAATTAAAAGTATCCGATAAAATACTCTCAAGAAAGCTCCCCAAATCGTTATCTTTTAATAATAATAATAATAATAAATTTTAATTTTATAGGCTTGCAAGAGATGCTTATAATAGGCTAACTCTAATCCTCGTGTATTAATTATCAAGTTTATTTTTTGGTAAAATTTGAAACGAGAGTAAAAAATTTAAGTATTTAAAATTAACTGAAAAGAGAAAAATCTGAACTCAAAACATTAAACTACGACAAGGAAATTTCAAAAACAGTTGTTGAAAAACAGATTAGACATCATTAAATATAAAGAACAATGTTCTTAGGATTCAGAGCTATGTTCGACTTTTATTTTAAAATATTGAATTTACTAAATTTTATTTGAACTTTTCGTGTCGATTTTTTGAATTTAGAACCATTTTTTACTGGAAAAATGGACTGCTTTCTGTTTTTTAACGAGTGCAGGACTAGCCCATGAGCGGATTTAAAGGGGTGCATGGGGAGCAAATGCACCCCCAACTTTTTGAGAAAATTCCATTTTTATAAGGGAAAATCCTGTTTTCAAAGCCATAAGAGACAGCTTGCACTCCAGGTTTCCAGTTCTCCCCCCAGGGTTTGCAACCTAATTCCGCCCATGGACTAGCGCTAGCCCATAAATTTATTAAAGCAATAAACAATCACCACTCAAAAAATAAGGGGAAATATTTTAACTCTGGAATCCTGGTGGTTGTCCGATACGATATTGTTTTCGACAGCTCAATTATAGGAGTATTCATGGGCGCCCATACATAAGGGCAGAGGGGGCTCGGGCCCCCCCCCCTGGAATTGTAAAAATTTACAAAAAATCTTCATTTAACTATTATAATATATAATTTTATTCAACATTCTATTTTATAATTTCTACTATATCAATACTTTATTATGATTTTAAGCTAATTCAAAAGCAATATGAAAATTGTTTCCAACAATTTCATACACTGAAATATAGCCATATCCACCACCCCAGTAACAAAATCTAGGAATCCAGAATTCTACTCCTATCATGAAAATCATGGGTAACAATCCTATTAGGTTGTTGCCCAAAAGTGTTCCAAATTAGTTAAATCTATACTCTTAAAAGTAAAATTTCAAACATTTTCTGGGGAAGGACCCCCAGACCTCCCTCTTTTTAGTATCACCTATATAGGTATATTATGAACAAGTAGATTTCTATATTAAGTGTAAAAGTAAAAAGATTAAAAACTATAATTAGAGGGTGTTAAAAAATACTACGCACAATACATGAGTGAAACATAAACTTCTATAACTTTGAACCAAACCCTCCTCCCCTCGAAACAAAAAAAATTACCTGACTGAAAACCTAAAATTTTTCTTGGAGCCCCCCCTTGAGTTTTAACATGTGGGCGCCTATGGGAGTATTATCTCTTATGATTTAATGTGTCTATATGCCCGACCTCCACGAAAAAAAAACTTTTGACGGCGTACATTATTGTGGGGATTAATTTGGGAATGGGTCAGGGGCGTCATTTCAGTTTTTCGTTGGGGGGCAAGGAATGTTTTTAAAATGGGACCGGACCTTGCTGTAAGAAGTTTTTTTGGCGGGGGATTGCCTCAACTTCATTTTTAAGGTAATATGATGTCAAACTTTGACAACGTGAACTCCAAGCAAAAATGGGGGGTCTGGGGGTTCACCCCCAGGAAAATTTTGAAAATTTGGCTCTTAAAGTAGTGTTTTAGCTCGTTTTGAGATCCTTTGGGCTACATCCAAAGAGAACAGTTTCTTGTAAACCACATAATTTTCTAGGGAAAAGAGTTGTAAATAAACGTTTTAAGGGGGGCTAGGGGGTCCTCCCCCAGGAATTTTAATTCCCCTTTAAACTAGTGTTTTATCTATTTTTCAAACTCTTTGGGGAGCTTCTAAAGAGAAAAGCTTCTTATAAGAGGAATAGTTTTCAAGGGGAAAAACACTAATTAAGAGACGTGGAAATTTTAGAGGGGGGCTGGGGGTCCTCCCCCAGAAATTTTTTGAAATTGAACCCTCAACAGTAATGTTTTAACTCTTTTTGAGACATTTTGAGTTGCACTCAAAGCTTCTTGTGGAAGTTACAGAATTTCCAAGGGACTTGCAGCTATTTTTCATATTACAGTGGAAACCTTGGGGGGGGGCGGATGCCCCCCCCCTGCCCTTCCTAAATGACGCCCCTTGAATGGGTTATTCATAAACATTGAAAAAAAATGTTTTGTGCCAAATCAGAGTGACTATCATTTATATAGAAACGGACCCTTTATCCGGAAACCCGAAATCCGGCTCGCGCTCAGAATTTTTAAAAATAATTTTTAGTGAGCAAATGCTACTACGACCGACGCGCAATGGTTGCGCCACGCCTTTGGTGACATCGTCACGATGTTAACGCAATTTGAATCTCGTTCATATCATAGGAAATTAAGATTTACGAGAACGGAAAAGGATAGTAGGGAGTGGAAGTGGGTATTTTTGTTTTACTAAAGCAGCTGCGTCTTTAATGGCGTTTTTTTCCCGGAACGGACCCGAAATCCGGGATTATGTCAGCCCGAGCTTGCCGGATAAAGGGCCCATTACTGTATTTCAACTTCTCTTCCAAGTTTTGTTTTTCTGTCAAAGTTTTTCTCGTGGCAGTCGGACGACAATAATTGTTTTTGTATTAGGGCAATTCCACGGGTAACTGACTGACATTTTTTAAGAAAAACACCTGGCATTTTGAAATTTTCTTCCCAAAAATAAATTATAAAAAACATTTTCTACCCAGTTTATTGCTTTCTTGTTAGCTAAATCTATTGGCACAATTAAATCTTCAAAATAGGTTTTTATTTATTTTTGAAAAATTTTAAACAACATGGTAACTGACTGACATTTAGAAAACATTTATGTCAGCCAGTTGCTGGACTTGACAGTCCTCTATGCCTCTATATAGAAGTGAGGTAGGGTTATGAGCTTTTTGACCCTTTTCCGTATCAGATATTTATGTTACTAACCATTCTGTATTTTAGGTTGAACTAACCTGCCAGCTAAATACTGGAGATTTACTGTCACCACTTAAAAAATTAAGGAAAATATTTTAAGGTTAGCATCTTTCCCTACCGCCTAGCGAACTTAGGATTGTCAACTGATCTGAAACGGGGCTGTTATACTATAACTCGCAAGAGTCATATGTGCTTGTAGATTTAGATCAGTGGTTCCCAACAGGTGGTCCGCGGACCACTGGTGGTCCGTGAGGCCTTCAGAGGTGGTCCGTGAGAAGATTTTTAAATAACTTATCCAAAAAAATGTGTGGAAATTTTTAAAAAATAGTTTCCACATTCCAGGAAATAGCAAAACACTACAGATACAAAAACATCACATTTAAAAAATCACAAGGCTCATAAATAAAAAATGTTATGTCCTCTTTCTCTCCCATGAATCATTTATTCATTTCTATTATTTTGCACAGTTTTATTCAACAGTAGTTTATTACAGAGTAGAAACGAAATGTGATGATGCGGAAAAGTATTGACTGAGATCTCGGGGTGGGGCTAATAAAGAATCGAATGATCGGATACGGATCGGTTTGATACGAAGCGAAACGTGGAAGTGTTGAAAGATACTTCAAACTCTGATGCTATGGTCAGACAGAGGTTCTTCTAGAAATCGCGGTATGGGTATGAAAAGAGGAAATTTCTGAGATACACGTGAAATAGGTTTGTTCGAAGATATGAGAAAAATGTATTGCTGAAAATGCGTAAGTTTTTGAACACATAAATTATTTTTTATTTTAATCGCTTCAAGCAATTTTCATTCAAATTTAAATCTACTATTAATATATTACCTCATTTGTTGGTTATGAAAAAGAAGAAAAATAACTATTTTACACTGTTGTTTTTTAAACCTGTAACTTTCGTGTAGGTGTAAACCCTTCTAGATTTACCAGATAAAAAGGCTTGATAAAAATGGTTAAATGGTCTTTTATAAAATGTATATTTTTAAATAATTAGATATAAAATTAATGTAATGTTAATTTTTCTTTAAAGTTTAATAGATTATTTGATTTTCCAAGTTCTATTTAGAAACATTGTAAGACTCGGTTTTCCTTACTTCAGAAAAAAGTCAAAATTTTATACCCTGCATGAGGAATGAATGCACAAAAAAAGGTAAAATTTTGAAGATACAGTTAGGGATAGAGATGGTCCGCGGAGGTTCAAATTTAAGTGAAGTGGTCCGCAGACATATTTGAGTTGGGAACCACTGATTTAGATAGATGTTTTTATATTGGACCACTTGAGTAATAGAAAAAGGCTACAAAGTTTAGCATCCTTCCCTCTCTTCTAACGATGTTTGGAGTGTCATACTGTTTTTATTCTAATCTGAACAGAAAAATGACTTCTTTAAGCAATTCTTATTCACCACTCAAAAAGTTATGAATAAGATTTTAAGTCGAGCACAATTCCATTTCTTTTAGCGGCACCCGTGCTTTTCAGTCACCACTCAAAAAATTAAGAGAAATTCATCAAGTAAAAGCGAAGCCCAGGGCGGTGGTTGGGGTTTGTGAATGGGAGATTCTCTTTAATATTAAGGTTCCATTGAAGGTCAAAATGATTGGCCTTGAATTCTATGGAATAGACTTAAAAGTCTTAAAAAATAGTAACTTTCCATTGAAATCTTGGGAAAATAGTAGTTTTTTCAAACAATTTAACTATTGCGGTTACAGTTATAGGTTGAAAAAGAAAACGTTAAGATCCCCACATTGGATAAAGCAGGAACAAATTTATAAATGCCCAACCGCATTTATGTCCGAGTGCTTTACCCGGGGAGAGGCTCAGACTCGAACCGAGGAAGATTCGATCTGAGGGCCTTTGTGATGGATAACGGTACTGTGCGCAAGCACACCAAGCCATCGGTTCCTGCAACCAATCAGATTATCTAATTAATTTAAAGTTGATTCTACCCCAATTTAAAAAATAATTTTAGCTTGGGCCCTCCAGAAGGAGCCACCAGCTACTCCTGCAACCACTGGCTTTCTCCCCCATTAAATCTAAATTAATAAATATTACAACGAATGGCTCAGACTCGAACTGAGGGAGATTCGATTTGAGAGCTTAATGGATCTAGCAACTGGTGCACTTGTACTCACACATCAAGCCATTCGTCCCTGCAATCGGTTAGGTTCTCTAATTAATTTGAAGTTGATGCTTCATGTTTACACATCACTTTTGGTCTGAGCCACTCCAAAACGGGACCAGCTATTCCTACAGTCACTGGTTTCCCTCACGAATTTTCTAGTAAATAAAATCATGAGTGACAAAAAAAACTAATACATTTACTACCCAGCAGTAGCCAGGGTTCGATCCACGAACCTTTCGGTTCTAAGCATTAAGCTCCAGTACTCCAGACTACCTGGTCAAATACTGCAATGATTTTATAGAACTATCCGAAGGTTTTATTTTTGATATTGTAATATATTATAAAGAAACTTATTGATTCTAATCTACATCGAGGACATCGCCGCTTTTTCAGTTTTTCTATTCTTCCTAGAATAGATAGCTATGGGATCGGGGTACTCCTACCGGAAATCACGTAGTATCCTGATATTTCATGCTATTCTGTCTCTTGGGCTAGATTCGAGATTAACCATCCCTACTAGATGAAAGAAAAAGGTGCTTGATTTGTTTTTTTCCTCTTATTTCTTAGAGTGGTGACGATAAATCATTCGAAAAAATATTGATATTAATCAAGGAGCAGAACCTTTCAGTGCGAAGGCGATGTGTGGTCTCTCCCAATTTATTCAACCACACTTACAACAGGAGGCGAATAATTTTTAGTTGTATCTTTTGTTCAGTGAATTATAACTTTAAAATTAAGTTTCAAAGATGAAATAGATTTTACAGGCCTTTAATTTTTTTTTAAACTGCTAAAAATTTTGCATAAAATGGTTCTTAGCTTTCACCTTTCATTGTGCTTTTGGAAAGTCATGCTTTTGCTCTTGGCAGAAGCTTAACTTCTTCCCCTTTAAATAAACTAAGTCATATTGCTAACTCTTCTAGCTCTCAGCCTACCAAAAGTTTAAAAATAAATAACTTTCAGATCATAAAATAAAGATGCATTTATTTACAGAGATTTAACTAATTTTATTACATCATCATATACTTTAATATTTTTTACACTTTGACATGAAGCTTTGAAAAAATGGAGAGAATTATAAACTAAAACTGAATCATTGAAGTATTAAAATCAATATTTTAGTTGAATTAGATAAAAAATCATTAATAAAAAATAGTTTAACTTCAAAATTCAGCTTTTAAAACTAAAAAGCAAAGGATTTTTAAGTATACAAAGGCAACTATTTGGGAAGTGATGTTTGATTATAATTAACTTCTGAGAGCTTCAAGTCTTTCTTGCATTTCATCTAAATCTTCAGTTTTGTGTGTAGAAGCAGTAGCTCCTTCTACCTCTGTATCTGGTAGAGATTCAGAAACAGCAGCAGGAGCAGTTCCCAATTGACCTAAGGTACATTTATGTATATGAAAATCTAAAAAATTTCTTCAATAAGTAATGGGCAAAAAAATTGCAAAAAGCAGTGAACTAAAACTTATCAACCAAGGGTCTGTCCAGACTTTTTGTGAAGGCTCCGGTATTGTAAAATATAAAAAAACTAATCACAATTTTGTGATTTTGAAGTTAGCATTAAATTAGTTTTTTTTTAGCCAGGAGCCAGTTTTTGGTGAATTTGAAAATAGCATCCCATATTTGTTGTACAGTAAAACCTCTCTGAGCGACCACCCCTATATAGCGACCACCCCTATATAGCGACCACCCCTGTTAACGACCGGATTTTGAAGGCACCGATTTTTTCCCCTATTCTCCTAATGTTAAAATACCCCAATTAGCGACCATTAAAACCCCTCCCAGCGACCAGTTTTTTTAATTCAGAAGAATTTTTTTTTGGTTTTTTTAAGGCCAGGAATGGAAATAAACATAACTAGAACCGGGTCATCATTCTAAATTATTATTTAACGTGAAAATAATCAAAACAAGAACGCACGTTACATTTTTGTATTCTTATCTTTTTCTTAAATTCTTATTTTTTTACCAATAAACCAGAGTTTTTGCATTAAAATACAAAATTATGGACCAAGAGCAATTCTTTTATCTTTTTTGTTCTGATACTTTTTTCAATCTGATACGAATGTGATTGAAAATAAAGATGATTTTGTCACATTAAAAGGCTAAAAATAAAAAATAAAGATTTAAATTTTAATTTAATTTTTTACTGTGGATCAAGTTAGATCAATTCTAAAAATTCATTCATTCAATAAGTCAATTCCATATTAAATACGTACACCATTTGAGTAGATTGAGATAATTCAGAACAGAGTTTTTTTAAATCACGTTTGTTCTAACAAGGAATTATTAAAGATATCTCAAGATTGGAAAATGAGAACACTACTATTTCTTTTAGCTAGCTATGAAGGAACACAATGAAATATTTATATGAATGAGACTTCAATGTTTTTTAGAGGTTTGCCTAACAAGAGCAATCACTAATTGTTTGAAAAATGTTTTGAGTAAGTTCTAAAGCAATCTCTTTCTATTTTTAAGATGACCCCTTTTGAACGACCACCCCTCTTAACGACCGATTTTTCGTGGAACGGAGGGTGGTCGCTCAAGAGAGGTTTTACTGTATTATGAAAAATAGTGTTCCTTTAAAGGCTAAAATACTATGTGAAGGGTCCGTTTATATGGTAAGGCGGTAAGGTAAGGGGACCCCCAGGTTTTATTAACTTTACAAGAAGGATTTTTGAAAAAAAAAGACATGGGGGCATGGAACATTTAAGAAGGCTTTGGAGAGGCATTGACCGAAAAAGGTTGGGAAACATTGATTTAGACCCTTATATTTTTAATAATTTAGTTTATTTACATGTTTTTTACATATTTTAGCTATAAATACATATTTTTTTACATATTCATCCATTTTTAGGATTTTTTATTAATAACCCCTAACATTTAATTTTTTTAACTGTAATATATTATGAAGTAATGTATGTAACATTTTAGTTTTTAATTGAATTATTGAAATACAGTTACAACAAAATTTCTGTTACATTGAAGAAATTTTACGGTCCCATGAAGTTTGTTTTAACAGGATTTTACTGTACTATGCTTTTAAGGTAGTGGCTCCTAAAATTTTTACATTCCCAGCCCCCTACCAGTTAAAAGTTTTATAGTCCCTCACTTAGAGACTTATAAAAGAGTACTTAGAAAAAACTAAACTTTGGTACTTTTTTCAATTTTGGAATGAGTAATGAAACAATTTTACCTAACTTGATGAAAACCTTAAATTAAAATTAAAAGCAGATAAAATGTGCTACCTTCCAAATATCTTCTCATTTCAAAAATATTACTCAAATAACTTATTTTAAATTCAGATTTATAACATTTCTAAAATTCAGATTAAAAAAATGTTTTCATAATGTATTAAAAAATTAAAATTACATAAAATATCCTTTGAATGAAACATAAAATATCTATTCTTATTTTTAAATACACATTTTTCCTTTTCATTATATATTTACCTGGCATAAATACATATAATAGGTACAGTCGGCTGCGAAAAAATCGAAACAGAGACGATTGTGAGCAATTGGTTAGGGTTAGAAGGATACTGTAAACTCCAATTTTCATGATTTAATGTCCTCTTTAAAACAAGCTATAATTTAAGTCTTTAAGGGGCCGTCTACATATTAAACAAAGCACCAACTTTCGTTTTTCCTTTGGGTGACACCAAATATTATTCCTGTTTCTGAAAGAGCACTCCCTAAAACCCCCAAAAACCAAGTTTTGTGGTGTTTGACCCACAAACAAAGCCAGGAGTGGGGGTTGAAGTTCGTCGAATTTACGTTGAAATATCGTTCTTTACGTTGATTTCTCAATTTTGATCCTTACAACCAAAATCCCGCGTGATCAAAATCGAGAATTCAACATAAAAAACGAGATTTCAACGTAAATTCGACCAATTTCAACCCCCACTCCTGGCTTTATTTGGGGACCAAAGGACATGAAAATTGGTTTTGGGGGGGTTTTAGGAGGTGCTCTTTCAGAAACAGGAATAATCTTTGATGTCACCCATAGGAAAAACGAAAGTTGGTGCTTCTTTTAATGTGTAGACGGCCCCTTAAGGACTTAAATTATATCTTGTTTTAAAGAGGACATTAAATTATGGAAATTGGCGTTTACAGTATCCTTCTAACCCCAACCAATCTTTCACAATAGTCTCTGTTTCGATTTTTTTGCAGCCGACTGTACATATTTTGAGATTTAGATTACATGGAAATCATAACCCTATTAATTAATTATATTTACCAAGCTATAAAAACACATAATTATTTTTCTCTAAATTAATCAGACAGTCACAAACAAGATAACCAGTACATTATACAGTAGAATCAAATGAAATTATTTGTGAGTTTAAAAGTTTGCACCAAATTTAAAAATTAGTGATCATAAAAAATGATAAAAATACAAGAAAACAAAATCAACTTCTAAATATGAGAGACTGAAAAAGTATTATTCCAACTTTTTTGTTTCTTTCTCTAAGACTTTATTGAGATCTATTACTTTTTTAATCATTATAAGGTCATCTGGAAAGTTCTGATATTTTTTACAAAGTTTTGTGTTGGAAATTTTTTTTGAGAAACAAGTAATTGGATAAGATTTTAAACACCAAGGATTTTGATTTGTGTGTATTTAAGAATATAACGAATGATTTAGGTAGTTCTAATGATTTTATTTCTTTTCAAAATGGTGGCTGGAAAAGAAGACCACACACGGTGATTTTTGTAAAAAAATTTTCTTTTGCTTAAAAAACTACAAAGATCACATAATTCATGGCTAAAAAAAGTTTCACTGTGTATTGATAATATATACTTTAAGATATCATAGTTTCAAGATTGATAGATAGGTTAAGATAAGAAATTTTGGCTTTAAAACTCCATATATTGGTTATTTACCATGTGATTTAAAGAACAATCATTGTTTCATTAAGCAGCTGGTATGAAGTAAAATAAAGGCAGCTGTTTAAATTGAACCCTAATGCTTGATTACACAATAAAAATATTTTTTCATAATATCATTGAATAGATTTATTTCTAATTTCAAACAAGTATCTTTTCATTACTGTGTTTTTGTATGAAGCAAATAATCACTTTGTTTGCTTACTGTTAAGTTTAGAGAGTATATTTCTGATGAACTAAATCGATAGTTTCTGAACTTATATTCAAAGATGATTTAATGTATTTACCATACTTTTAAATACTTGGGTCTATTTATAAGCTATCTCATTGATTTCTAAGCCGTTTTAGTGAAAATTTCTTTCAAATGACTAACATTAATTAAGTTTTTTTTATAGATGTTCTGTTTAAGACCAAAATTTCCTATCTTAAACTCATCAATCAATATTGAAACTATGATATCTTAATGTAAACATTGTTAGTATATAGCAAAACTTTAATTAGATATAAATGTGTTCTTCCTTAATTATATATGAAAATCGCCCTTTGCGGTCTTCTTTTCCAGCCGCCATTTTTAAAAGAAATAATACCACCCCAGAACTACTAAAACCATTCATTATATCTTAAATACACACATAAATCAAAATCCTCATTGTTTGAAATTTCCATCTATTACCAGTTTTTCAAAAAAAAATTCAAACACGGAATTTAGTAAAAACCATCAAAACTTTCCAAATGACCTTATACTATCTTTATCAACTATTCTTAAGCCATTTGCTAATTATCTCTTTGTTTAAACAATCCATATAAATATTTGGTAATAATCATAACAGTTGGCTTTGGTTTAAAAAATATTTTAAAATGAAAAGATTGAAACTTCTACAACCAATACAATCCAGGTCTATTGTAGAAGAGTAGTAGAGGTCAAAGATTGCTCATTAGCTAAAATAATTATGTTCTTTATACGTGTTAAAATTATTTGAAATAATATGCAGATAACAATTAGGGGAGACTTGGACAAAACCGGGTAGGTGGACAAAATGGGGAATAGAGCTTTATTCCTTGATTACTGGTGATATTTGGCGGAATCGGCTAGAACTACTTCCCAGGCAGGCGCCCTGACAACGTCGATTGGAAAGAAAGTATATTTACAAACCCGTCTCGCTGAGGGAAGAAATTTAAATCTTAAAACGATAGCGTCTGACACATTTGTCTACCGATGCTAAATACCTACAGATTCAGTATAGGTGAGTGCAGCGTATAGATACCTCATTATTTACTTGTTATTTTATGGTTTTTATTCTTACCTTGGAGTTGTTTGATCAACGCTAGAATAAAATTTCTTCAAAATGGCATGTTCGGACAAAACCGGGATGCAAAGGCTTTTACGGACAATTCAAATCTAAAGAAATTTGGATCCAGTGCCGACAATGCAAGGGGTGGGCACATGAAGCCTGCAGCAATGTGGATAAAAAAAGACCAAAATTTCATCTGCGATTTTTGTTCTTAAAATAGTTCCATTAAGTCCCTTTTGGCTAAAAGCAAAATCTTAATGGGTGCATTTTAAATTAATATTCTTATGGAAATTTTATATCGATTCAAAATTTAGAATGCCATTCCCAGCTATTTTTCTTTTAATAAATAATGTTTTTTCAAAGTTACTATTTGATTTTGATTCTTCTCCATCGTTCCCGGTTTTGTCCGAATAGGTCCGATAAAACCGGGACCTTTTACTCATCTGAAAAGTTTGCTTTCATGATCTATATTGCTATTGGTTATGATGTATTTGCTATTTTTCTTCTTCATAAGGGTCCAGTTTATCGTTTTAGCACCAGTATTGACTGTTTTGATCACACATAAAGTGAATATTCAACAAATAAAGTTTGGGTCCCGGTTTTGTCCGAGTCTCCCCTACATAGCATAAATCTTGGTTATGGAAAACAGCAAGTTGTCAAAATACAAAGACTGTTTATCCGTTCTGACCGTGGGACAGAAAAAAGCTCTTTCTCTCTCAAAAAAACTTCACTGTTTTGGAACTATTTAAAATTATCCACATGCATCAAAAGAAAAACCTAACTCTGTAAAACCCAGAAAACTACTACTATTAAAATCAGAAAAGGGAACAATTTTATAATAAATTAATTAAATTTAATTGAACTAAATATGCTATCCAATTCAGGTCATTTTGTAATTAATATATGATAAACAAATAAACATTTCTGAATAAAACTTTTCCAAAAATAAATTATTATGTTTTAAAGCTGATAACCAACCCATAATAAATTACGATTCACCATAATTACAATGTATTACGCAGTTCAAAAATCTGAATTTCCAAGTTACCCCAGCAGTTTTTAAAGCACTAGAATATATGGTTAACTCAAAAAATAGATAAATTTATCACACTATAAGAAGCTGAAAAAATTAGGGGTTATAATAACTAAAAAGAAATAAAAAAATTTACCAGCTGTCAGTTCCCACAAAACTTTATCAACTTCTTGATCAGCTTCATCTTCAAGTTCTTCATCTTCAAATCCTTCAAATGTATCTTCCATCATTTCTTCGATAATTCCAGCCTAAAACATGAGTTTGTAGTATTCTTTATATTTTACTTAAGACATATATTTACAGTAGAACCTTGATATAACAACATAGGAATGATACGATGAATTTAGAAAAAAAATAAGAACAACCAAGAAATATATACAGGGTGTTTCAAAAGTCCGTTTCGCGGCTTTTATTTGGAATCAATGTGTCCTAGGGTCACGGAAGTAAGGTCTACGCCTAGGTAAGTGACCCTGGAGAATTCATTGAGATGACTTACAGCACCCCTAGTTGCGAAATAAGAAAGTTTAAAAAATTTATTTAAAACAAAAGGAGATAAAGCATAAACCTCAGTGGGGGTATTCTTGCCATCATTATGAAGATCTCACTAAAAAAAAATTCATGAAAATATAGTGTTATTGGGTGGTTATGTTTTTTCTTAGCTGAATAAAGACAAAATTTAATCCAAAAAATCATAAAAACTTGCAAATTCGCGAACTTTTTCTGTTTTGAGGCCTGAAAAGTGCTATTTTCACATGCTAATATCTACGCGAATATTCGCGAAATTTTCATGAAATTTTTTTAAGGAAGTTCTTTATAACATTGGCAACAATACTCTTACTGAGGGTTTTGCTCTATTTATTTTGCCGCTAGGGGTGCTGTAAGTCATCTCAATGGATTCTCCAGGGTCACTTACCTAGGGGTAGACGCTACTTCCGTGACCCTAGTACACGTTGGTTCCAAATAAAAGCCACAAAACAGACTTATGAAGCACCCTGTGTAGCCTGGAATAACACATTCTCACCAGGTGCAAAATACAAGGCAACCTATGCAAACATTCTGAAATATTAAGAACACAATCATTCTGAGTAATTTGGGTTACAGAAATTCTTCCCCCTTCTCATGTTCTTCCATTGTTATCCTTATCTGCTGATTTTTACAAATTTTGACTGAAACTTGCAGACTCTATAATAAAAATAATTGGTTGCTGTGTGTATCGATTTAAAAATGACATTATTCCCATGATAAAATAATTATTACTTAATTACTGGTTATTATAACAAAGAAGTCTTATAAAGAGGTTCTACTGTAATAATGAAAATATAAAATTTAAGAACATTCAATAAGTGAGACCTATTCATGAACCATAAAAGATAAGTAATGTTTTTCAGCATATTGTTAAAAGCATTTAAGACATTATTATACTAAGTTTTTAATTGTTATAAGGATGCAATATTTTAAATTTTGATAGTATAACTTTATTATGTCACTGTTGTACTATTTTAAATATTGAAGAATACAGAAAATAAATCCAAAACAAAGCACCTTCATCATCTCTTTCGACAGTTCTTGCATTGTCTGTGATATTTCAGGCATTTTTACTAAGTTTTGCATGCTTTTCATCACATCAGTACTTTTTTCTAAGCATCCAGCAACTCTTAAAGTAGCCAACTGGTGATTCATACTCATCTGAACAGAATTAATCTGAGCTTTTGAAGTATAAATTCTATTAACAGAGCGCCTTGCTCTAATCACTTCTTTTGCTAATATCTTACAAACATCAGTGTCTCCTCTTTTAGCAGCATCCTTTAAGGATTTTTTCACCTTTTCTTCCTCACGCTGAATAGCTGAAAGATTAAAAATTCCATGTCATGTAAATTCTATCTCAGAAAGTCAGGTACACTGTTAAAATTAAAATTAGTACCCAGTTTTATTTTACAGTAGGTACTTTTAATGCTTTCTTTGAAAAAATTAGAATTCACTCAACTAATGAAATAAATTAGGGTATAACAAATCGGGTGTTACCCCTCAGACTATCAAGGAGTGACTACCGGAGTCTTCGAATTTCCCCCTAAGTTGGTAAATATGCCTTCCTTGAACAAAAAAAATTGAATCGTCAGTTGGAAGAAGGGAATAAGTCCAAAAATAAAGTTTTGAGAAAATTGAAAAAACTGTATAAGTAATAGAATTATCATTGTATAACCACCAAATTTTTACTGGAAGTTCAGAATCCTATTTAAAAAACATAGAAATCATCAAAACAAATATTCAAAATATTCAAAAATATCAAAATAAGTTGATGGACTTATTCCCTTCTTCAACCTTAAGAAATTTTTTTGATGAAAAAATCTTTAAAAACCCTTAAATTCACATTTAAAATATATTTCTCCTTAGTTTACACCACAAAATTGCGAAATAAAAAGAACAAGACAAATAAAATTCAAAATTAAAGTGGAACTGAGTTATTAAAGCAGTATCAATGGAGTGAGTGAATATGAATGGAGTCAAACATTCCCTACATAAAAAAAAGTTTGAAAAAAATTGAAATTAAGAGAAAATTTTATTTTAACTTTGTTTATAGCACAAATAATATTAAAAGAAAGACTAATTAACTTTAATTCCAAATTAAATTAAAAAATACAAGGAATGGACATCGATTTCACTACTTCAAGGGGTGATATCTCCCTATTGGGGTTAGTTATTTTCCCCCTCTTTTCACCCATGTTTAGAGAGCAAAGCTTGGAGATTGTTTTGAGCACAAAAAGTCAATTTGTCATTTTTTGGACTTATTCCCTTCTTCAAACTGACGATTCAATTGATCATCCTGGAAAACACTCATTTGGCTACCTAGGAGGGATGGCACCCACCCAAGCTTAAAAATTTCGAACATAGTTTTAAATGTGAATACATATAAGATTTAAGAAGAAATGGAAGTGTAAGAATTGATTTGAATAATTAAGTTTTTAGGGGTATGAACTGGGGTGTCACCTATCGATCTTTATTTAGAGTACACAGAATTATACAAATTTTCTCGGACGTTTACACAAAAATGTTTTTATTAAACGAAAAAAAATTATTGAATGTGTATCAACCCGTTTTGAGAGGGCTGTCACTCCTTTGGCTAGGGGGGGGACATCAAAGTTTTCCAATTAGTTCAACAAAACAAATTGAACGGAAAACTGCTATGGGATATCAACTCTTCAACCCGGGTGCCTATTCAGCTATCTGAGAGGTGACATTCAATCTCTATAGTCTGAATAGTTTTAAAAACCAAGGTAAAGGTTTGGCAGAGAAAAAAGTCCATCTCTCAGATATTTATTTTCTACAATCTTAAACAAGTAAATTTTAAATTCACATTTTACCTCAGGAAAATTTGAATACCAGAATACCCCCAACTGTTTCATCTTCTGGTTTCGCTAGTCACTAGAGTTCATCGTTTGAAAATTTCTGCCGTTCATCAGGGGTGTCACCCAGTGTCACAAATATCCAAACTTAAGTTTGCACACTATATTTAAAGATCATTAATAATTTTATGTTCAGCAAAATGCAAATTTTGCCTACAATTAATGTATGAAAAGACTAGATTGAGCCGATTAAAAATGCTTTAGGAATAATATTTTAGGCCCCTCTCGAAAGAAAATTTCCATGGTACGCCAATGGATTGAATTATCCCAATATGCTAACCAAGGGCGTATAAAAGGGGGGAGAGGGGGCCCTGCCCCCTAACCCCCGAAATTCGGACTAGGTATACAAAAACAAGTTAAAATCCTGTTTTTAGGGTCAAATTTCCAAAAATTTCCTGGGAGAGGAAACCCAGACTCTTTCATACTTGGAACTTTTGTCAAAATGCAAATCCCACCTAAAAATGTGTATCAAAAATTCGAGCTAAAGGCCTTGAAACTAGTTAAAACCTCTTTTTTAAAGTCCATGTTTCTAAAATTTTCTGGGGGAGTACCCCCAGACCCTTCTTTAGTTGTTTGAACTAAATTATACAAACTTTTCCTGTAGTAAGAAGTTCTTTATGACGCAAATTCTGCCTAAAATGTATTAAGAAGCTACATTAAACCTATTAAATATATATGAGAGATGCTAAAGAATAATTTTGTGCCCTTCCCGAAATAAATTTCTATATACGACACTGGTTTGGACAGGAGAATAACTTGCATCATAACTCATTGTTGCAAAGTTGGAAAATTAAAGGCAATGGTAAATTAAAACCTTTAATTTTGAAATTTTTAAATAATAAATTATTGGGTTGTCCCATAAGTTCTGTTACTTTTTACGAAGTTTCGTGTTTGAAAATTTTTTATGAAAAACTGGTAACAGGTGGAGATTTCAAACAAAGGGGATTTTGATCTATGTATATTTATGAACATAATGTGCGATTTTGGTAGTTCTCGTGATATTATTTCTTTTCAAAATGGCGGTTTGAAAAAAAGACCGCAAACGACGATTTTCTCGTATTTTTTTTCTTTTGTTTAAAAAACTAGGAAGAACGCATAATTCATGGCTAAAAACATTTTTACTGTATGTTTGAAATGTTTAGATTAAGATGTCATAGTTTCAAGATAATTCGATAAGTTTAACTTAGGAAATTTCGGTCTCAAACATAACATCAATTGCAAAAAACTTTCCTCAGTAATTGAAGTCATTTCAAATAAATTCTCACAAAAAATCATCAAAAACAATAAAAAAGCTTACAGATAGACCCCAGTATTCAAAATATGCAGTATATTAAATTATCTCTGTAATTAAGTTAAGAAAGTAGTGCGCACAATTCAAGCGCGCAACATTTTAGCTTATCCGAATTACACTCGGTGAACTTATACGCTATGCGAACAAAGCAATTATTTGCTTCATACGAAAACGCTACAATAAAAACAACTCGTTGGAATTTAGAAATATATCTATTCACCTATAATATGAAAAGATGCTTTCAATGTTTAAACTGTGTAAAAAAGCATTATGGTTCAAAAAACATCTGCCTTTTATTTGCTTCATACCAGCTGCTTAGAAAAGCAATGGGCGTGCTTTAAAAAACACGTGAAATTAGCAATATATGAGGTTTTAAAGCCAAAATTTCCTACCTTAAACTTATTGAATCATCTTGAAATTATGACACCTTAATCGAAACATTTCAAATATACAGTAAAACTTTTTTTAGCCATGAATTATGCGTTCTTCCTAGTTTTTTAAACAAAAGACAAAAATTACGTGAAAATCGTCGTTTTTTGTCTTTTTTTCAAATCGCCATTTTGAAAAGAAATAATATCACGAGAACTTCCAAAGTCACACGTTTTGTTCATAAATATACATAGATCAAAATCCTCTTTGTTTGAAATCTCCACCTATTACCAGTTTTTCATAAAAAAATTTCAAACACGAAATTTCGTAAAAAGTAACAGAACTTATGGGACAACCCAATAAATGCCATAAGAACACAAATTTAAATTGGGGTGCCACCTCAACCTTCAACTTCTAGACTGGTATCGCAAATTATCAGGGTTGGCAAAAAACCGGGTTTTTTTAAAAAAACCAAAAAAACCGGGTTTATTTGGTTTTTTGGTTTAAACCAGGTTTTTTTGGTTTAAACCAAGTTTTTTTAGAATTTTTTTTATTAGAATAAGTTATTTTAGCATTGATGTTTGAAATTGAGTTGTAACTAAGACATTTATTTCAGGGGATGTTTATAATTGATAAATGATTTGTATATTTCAATTAATTAATTAAAATTAAATTAATTTGTTTTAAAAATAATTTTTGTTTCTAAAATATTCCAATTTGAATATCTAATATTATTGTAGTGAATAAAAATCAGTGTTAATTTATCTTGGATAAATGGTTGAAATAATCAAATTATTTATCTTAATTATATATGGATTAATTTATGAACTTAAGAAATTTCTTTAGAAAGAGAAAATTTAATTTTTTAAATGAGAAGTAAAAGTGAAGTGTAAACAACTAATGTTAATTGAAATTGGATAATTTATAAAGATAATTAATTTGATTAATTATTAAATGGTAAAATAATCAAATTAATTATGTGGATTATTTATGAACTTAAGAAATTTCTTTAGAAAGAGAAAATTTAACTTTTTCAATAAATAAAAGGGAAATGTAAGCAACTAATGTTAATTGAAATTGGATAAATGATTGAGATAATTAATCCGATTAAGGAAATTAACGGTTTTTATTAATTTAGTAAAAAAAAACCAACTGGTTTTTATCTGTTTATAAACAAACCAACTGGTTTTTAGTTTTTATCATTAAAGAAATCAACGGTTTTTATTAATTTACTAAAAAAACCAACTGGTTTTTATGACTGACAAATAAGACAAATTGGTTTTATTAATTAATTAAAATCCAAGCCATATTTTATCAGTGAAAAACAGATAACTTTTGTGTATGTTTAGTTACTCTTTGAAATAATGCTTCATTTTAAAGGAAATTAATAAATGAACTATCTCTTGCAAAATACAATAAGTTTAACTTAAGCATTTAGGGTTAAGTTTAGAGAGAATTCAATAATTAAAACCATTAAATTAAAAGATTTCTGATTTTTAATCACCTTAAAATGTCAATTTTTTTATAAATCTGACCTTTTAATTTAGTGCAAAAGATTATACTTAATAACACTTTCTTTAAAAAATCCTGAAAATATTTTATAATTTCTAAAAAAACCAAAAAAACCAAGTGGTTTTTTTGGTAAAAAAACCAAGGTAAAAAAACCATGGTTTAAACCAATGGTTTAAACCAAATGGTTTAAACCAGCCAACCCTGCAAATTATTATTTATTATTTTTTCATAACCAAATTCAAAAGGGGTGACACCGAGAGCTTCCGCCCCAGGTGACACCCAGGCTAGCTACGCCACTCAATAAGAGAAAATAGCCCAATATTTTTTTATGCACATAAGTAAATAAAAATATTGGTACACAAAACAATAAATACATAAATAAACAATAAATAAAATTATTATTTTCATGTACAGTAGGGTGGAGCGAAAAAACTTTTTTTTGAAATTAAAAATGCCTGATGTGGGAATAGGTGCCATTTACGATAAAAATTAAAAATTCAAAACTTGAGTTTGATCAATTAATATCTTTAGGTTCCACATTCACGTTCAAGTTTGGATGTTTCATCAAATTTTACGTGAAATAGGTTATAAATGATTCCCACACAATTTTGGCTCCATTTTCAAACCACAGCAGGTTGAGTTTATATTCTTAGGATGTCAAACAACATTTTAAGACCTTCTACAGACCTGAAAGAGAGGGAATTTCCAATTTTTCAAGCCCGAAATAAGGGCACATGCCATTAAAATAGGCTAGCGACAGAAAAACTAAATTTTGAATAGCGGTGCAAAATAGATCTCAAAAGTGGCGTTTACCCTGCTTATTCCATGGAAAAATAATAAAAAATTCGTAAAAAATAATTTAGGTGTGTTTTAGGCCTATAATTAGAAAAAATGGATATTTTGCTTAGCGTATAATGGGAAAGTCTTAATCAATCAAATTCAAGTTTTAAATGTTATAGAAACTTTTAGTTGCCTTAATTTGGTGTCTTAATCGTCAAAAAAAGTATTTAAAAGGGTATTGCACTGTGATTTGAGATAAGAAGTTAAGGCATACAGCTTAGAATCGCCAAATGAGAGAAAAATTCATTTTTAAACTTATTTGGGTCATTTTCAAAATTTGCTTACATTTGCTGTCCCGAAGGTAAAACATGAAAATTAAACAATTAATCATTATTAAAATTTCTGTTTAAACTTTCATTTAGGTAAAGTAGACTAAATGAAATATTTCTAGCTTCTAATTAATAAGAAAAGCTTTAAAATTATGTAAATAAAGATATTTAAAAATACAAAAATAGCCAAAAACGCTTGTCCCTAACGATTTTCACGTTTTAGTAGTTTTCAGTTAGTTAGTAGTCACGAGTAGTTTTATTGTTATTTAATTTTACTTTTTGAAAGAAAACACGATAAATATCAAAATTACGAACTATTAAAAGGTTGTTATAATTGTAAAAATTAATTTTTTGAATTTAATATTTTTACAAATCAATAAAATATTTTGTCCCTCACTTTATGTCAACTCCCGTTACAGGCGAATTAATTTTAAAAAATATAATAATAATTATGCTTTAAAAATGTAGAAACACATTCCAAACGATTGTTTGTTTACTTTAGAATATATTTAAACCGTGTTTTTAATCTTCGGCTCGAAAACTATCGTGTTTTCAAAGAAATTATCTGTCGTTAAGGTAGCGTATTTTTATTAATGTCAACTCCCGTTACGGTAATTTTTGAGTAATTTTTAATAATTAATAAACTTTTTTGGAAATTTTAACCCCAGAAATATAGTTATTTATTGATATAAATAGGATATTTGGATATTTATTTCAGTTTCCAACCATGCATGTATGTTTTATTCTGTCATTTTATTAAAAATGTCAACTCCCGTTACCTGTCAACTCCCGTTACTATTATGTCATTGATTTTGAAAGTAGTATCAACAACTTTCCCTTTTTACGAAGGATTTGACATTTCTTGCTTGATTTATCGTTAATTTCATTAAAAAAAGGTCTTGCATATTTCATTTAAAGAGAAATAATGGTATTTGATATAATACACATAACTATTTTAGTTTAGGTCTTGTTTTTGCCTTATATATGTAAAGTACGGAAGTGCAAATTGATAACTTGGGATATTTTTTTAAAACACTTAACTATGGGCAAAAGTGTATGACCAACTGCTGTTCCATATACTTGAAACATATATAAAAACTCCTATATTAATATTATTACGAAATTATGAAGTTTGAAAAATAAAATTTTTATTCTGAAATGTAAGCGTATGGTGAAAATGACCCATTTATATTTACTTTTTCAGATAAGAGTATTAAAATTGCTTATAATATATCCTAAATGTTCCCTAATTATATCTAACACAAATCATAACCTTTTATTTGACTTTTCGTAGCTTTAAATTTGAAGACTTGTTATAAAAAGTAATAGTCCAGGTTAAAGTTTGGAATAAAATGCCTATGGTGCAATATAACGTTTTTTGGTCTGTTTTCTGCAAAAATACCAACCTGTGTGTTTTAAAAGCATTTTATGTACACAAGAATGAGTATAAGAGACTAAATAAAGTATTTGAATTTAAAAGTTTATAAATTTTGGGATTTTTAAGTTTTTTCATTCAAATTTGCATTTTTAGGCTTTTAACTTGATTTTTAAAAATTTAATAATGAACTCAAAAGTATTATTGACTATTGAAGTAACTATTAGCTTTTAGAACATTTAAAACTTGAATTTGAGTTATTAAGACTTTTCCCATTATACGCTGTGCAAAATATCCATATTTTCAAATTCTAGGACCAAAACACACCTAAATTATTTTTTACAAATTTTTTTTATTATTTTTCCATGAATAAGGAGGGTATAACGCAACTTTTAAGCTCTATTTGGCACCGATATTCAAAAATTTGTTTTTCAGTCGCTAGCCTATTTTAATGGCATGCACCCTAATTTCGAGCTTGAAAAATTGGAAATTCCCTCCCATTTCATTCCACGGAAGGTCTTAAAATGTTGTTTGACATCCAAAGAATATAAACTAAACCAGCTATGGTTTGAAAATGGAGCTAAAATTGTGTGGGAATCATTTATAACCATTTTACGTATAATTTCATGAAACATCGAAACTAACGTGAATGTGGAACCTGAAGATATTAATTGATCGAACTCAAGTTTTGAATTTTTAAGTTTTATCGTAAATGGCACCTATTCCCACCTCAGGCGTTTTCAATTTCCAAAGTTGGTCATTTTTGGCTAGTTTCACTCCACCCTACTGTACTGTACAGTTAATTTGACTTTGCAATGGTCTTTTACTCATGATATCAAGATGAAAATCAGTCAAAACAAAGGCAACATCTACTTTTAACATGAGAGTATGAATTTTCATTCATGTTTTCCCTGCTGCAGTAAACATTTTTATGATGAAGATTTTTGATTGGAAAATAAAATTAAAATACAATCATTTGAAAATACCTATTGAAGCATAATAAGATAAGGGTATGCTGGATTAGAGAATACTACTATAATTGGAAATATTAATAAATTAATCAACTTGCCTCTTATTTGTCGATCCAAAAGAAAACCTTCCTTCCTCAACTTGGAGGTCCATTCTCTAACCTGAATGAAAAATTAAAGATAGTAATTTTTGCTTCGTGAATAAAATACTTAAAACAATTTTTCTTTCAACTGACATTGTTCATAATTTATCTTTATACAGCGAATGTTATTTAAATGCTGAAAAATAGGTTACAAATACCAGTAATTAACTAGGATAAAAAAGTAAATTTTTCCATCTTTTCCGGGGGAAAATTTTTTTTCAGGTTTTTTCCACCTTCCCAAAATTTCTGAAAATTTTGTATCTTTAATTTTGAATGGAATACGAAAACAAAAAAAGAAACAATTAAGGAGGGTCATAAAAGGGGTGTGATATCAGTGATATGGGTGCATTTCCTGAGACTACTCCTGACCACCCCAGGGAAAGAACCTTGTTTTAAACTCCAAGAAAAGTTTTTATAAATGCATGTATTTTGTCCCATTCATCCCCGTGGTGGGGATGGATAGGACACCGAGTGGGGATGAATGGGACAGTTAAAAAAAGGTCAGAAATTCACAAAATAACATTTATTTTAAATATTTCACAACGTTTAGCTTTTTAAAGGAAGAACACACTTCTATTTTCTAAAGAAAAAAATTAAAAAGGCATTTAAAGGGCAAAAAACAGCCTACATTTTCGACTTAATGACGAATAAAGTTAACACAAAAACTGAAGCAAGTCCTTTAGTTCTTTCAGCTCAGAGGTTCAGGCTGGTGTTATTTCTATTAATGCTACTTGCTTTTTATGGATTTTTACTTTTAGCATTGGAAATAGAGTAATTTTGATGTGCCTGGACCAAACCTCCAAAACCTTTCCTTTCCAGATGTTACATTTGCCTACCATTCTGAAGGAACTTTTCATAAAAATTGAGCATATGAACCTGACTTGTTTGAATAATGGGTTAACCATAACATATTTGAGATGAAAGTTGCAAGTATTTGCTCATTAAGACTTTGGATATTCACACATTAGTTTGGAACATAGAACACAAGTTTAAACATAAATTTCTGCTCCCTACTTTAGTTACTTAATCAGAAATTACTTAAATGAGTTGAATATAGAAAGCTATTGATGGAAAGTTTTGGAAACAGGAAATAAAGTGATGATGGAACTGTCCCATTCATCCCCGCAACTCTTGTCCCATTCATCCCCATACCCACTTATTTTTGAAAAACTAAAATTAGACCACTGAGCTATAAAACAAACTGGAGTGACAACCTCCGATAGCATAACATGCAACCAAACGTGCCGGCGCGGAGAGTTACAGGAATTTCCACAACGGGGCAAAAACCACCAGTTTCTCTATAAGCTAACATTGTGTGAGTTGGAACTTTTGTGCGTTAAGGGGTTTTATTCAAGATATTTTTTTGCTTACGGTGTCTTTTCCTACTAAATCGATGTTTCTCTACAACTTTGTAATTGACCAATTTAGAAAATCTCTAATAGTTTTTAAAATAAAAGTTATAACTCCTAAAATTTCCGCTTCAGGGCATTGAAAAATGTTGCATCAGATAGGGCATAGTCATTTTACTATACCTAGACCCCCTTTTCATGACTATATCTGTAGGGGTTCAAAAGTAAAAGGGTGGGGAACAGGCACAAAGTTCTCCACGCAGACACAAACTTCAATAAGGTGTGATGCGGTTTTGGCACGCTCACTCCAGTGGCGTAGCCAGAAAAAAATTTCGGAGGGGGATGTTGATATTTCGGGAGGGGATATGGGGTATTTTTAGTGGTTTTCTGGTCGACAAAGGAAATTTTCTGAGTTTCGGGGGGAAATATCCCCAAATCCCCCCCTCTGGCTACGTCCCTGGCTCACTCGTCCCTCCAGTTTGTTTTATAGCTCAGTGAATTAGACTAGGAAAAAATCCATGGTATTTCTCCATTTAAATTGGAAACTATAATAGTAATATAAGTACTCTTTCAACACACTGTAAAATTTATAGCTTTAGTTAAATTATTTTTAAATAAATAATTACAGAAGTAAAACAATAAAAGTTACTTTTGGTATGCGAAAACACATTGTAGTCCTATTTATCCAAAATGGAAGCTGATTTCAATGAACACAATTTTTTGAATAGGCTAGGTACTACTATCTTATGGCTGAAATAACAAAAATTTAAAGTGAAGTTAAGGTATAAAAAATTGAGCTGTCCCATTCATCCCCGTTCTCTCCTACTGTAGGCCATATGCCCCATAAAACACCAACCAACCATCATTAATAGAAGTAGACCCCTCAGAATTATAGTATTTAGATTCTTACAAGAAATCCAGAGATATAGTGAAAGGTATTTAACTAGTAAAGGACTGTTGAAAGAGGTGTCACTCTTATTTCTTATCACGGAACGGTCGACAGGATAATACCCAAGTTCCGTTACTTTTGCTATAGTAAAACCATCTTTTTCATTCAGAAACTTGTAAGAGCTTAATATTTGTCTACCGTCGCTTGGCGGAGAAAAATCGGTTTCTCTGCATTGTGGAAGGCAGAGAAAACCGGTTTTCGTCCGCCTTCCGAAGGTAGACAAATAATACAAATAAAATAGTTAACAGCAACAAGTATGAAGCTATGGTGGCTTTACCTGGCAGAACACTCAAAAACTAATTTTGTTTTTAATTATAAGATTTATTGAAGGTGTCTCATCCCTGCCCAGTCTCCCGTATATATATATATATATATATATATATATATATATATATATATATATATATATATATATATATATTATTACTTATATAGGTAATAAGGGACTAAATATTTGCAATAAATGCAACAATTCAGAAGTCATTAATCTAGTAGTTCTTATATATTCTATGCATTGATAAATATTATGTGTTTTAGTGCTAAAACTGTTCTGGAACAGTTGTTGAACAGATATGTTGGAAACATATCTTTAAATTAATTCATTAATCAGATGACAAACTCGAAATAACAATGTAAAGATTGAAGTTTGATTTTAAATTTGAAAATTTGTAATAAATTTTTCTAATAAGCAAGAAATTAATGGGGTATTCAATAGTCCAAAATACAGGTTAGTAACAGATAAATTTCTAGATTTAATTTAAGAAAAATATTACACACCTGTTCCTTGGGAGCCTTTTCATTCTTGCCAAACAATCCCATTTTTTATTCTCTTTTAAAATCAAATCAAAGAAACATTCTAGCAGAATAATATATTCATACTTCTAGAAAATGTACGAAGAGTCGGTCAACTCAATGTTTATTTACAAATTAAATAGAAGTAAATTATAATTTCATTACGAATCGAATACATAAAAATCGATTCATAAAGTTTCCTTCCAAGTTCAGGTATCTATTCCAAAACTTCGATTTTCCTGATATTTTTCTTTATCCCCAAACCTTGGCGAGTTTTGGCGCTTTTTATGATAACTAAGAGTGCCATTTTGTACTGCTGGAAAGAATATTTATGCAATGTTTAGAGTTGCCACAAGGCATAACCACAGACAATAAGACAGACCGGTCAATAGGCGGGGCTTATCCAGAGAGCTCAAGTGGCGCCTCCGATAAACGGTCTCGAATTAATCGATTATTTAATATTTTTGCAATGGAAATCTTTAAAAAAATTTGTTGACGAAACTAGCAATATTCGATTTCGAAAGTAAACATGGATTTTGTGTTGCATTCTGGACTTGATTTCTAAGCATGATTCGGTATTATTCACGTTAATTTTATAAGCGTATATATTTTATTCAGATAACAATAAATACTAATATTATATATTTTCATTGTCAAGAATTCATTTCGAATGTGTCTGGGATCAGTATTTGCAAAATATGTGTTCGTTTAGATTCGTGGGGATTGGAACTTCATTAATACATCATGTTTGTCTTAAAGGACCAAGCAGGGCCGTGTGGTGGCATGAGGCAGAGAAGCAGCCGCCTCATATGTGGCAATTTTAGAGGGGCGGCAAAAGCCGCCTAAAATTTTAAACCCCTCAAACCTCCCTATTTGACACCCCACGTAGTCTGAACCGAGTTATAACCCTGTTTTTAAGGTCAAATTTTCAAAAATTTTCTAGGGGAGGACCCCCAGACCCCCCTTCTGCATTTGAAGATAATGTTATTAAAACATTTTATGCTCTGGATGAAATCTTACCAAAATATGTACTTAAAAGCTACATTTTTTAATTTCGTAAATATGCAAGGGGGACATGACAGAAAATGTTTAGGGTCCTTCATATCCTAGCAAAATCTACCTTTGGGGCTTCTGCATTAATAACTGCAATTTTAAGACAATGTTTGAGCTCCTCCCGTAATAAATTTCTAGAGATGACACACTGTAGAAAATTAAGTTTTTTGGTTTACTAATAAATATTGCCACCCCTCCCTTTCACCCTTTGTCCACCGCCCAATGAAGGTACCCAGCACGGGCCTGTATTCGAAAGTGTTAGAAACATCACACTCAATCTATAAAGTTAAAAAGTCTGGGGCAATTTAGAAATAATTTTAAACCAGCCCCCCATTTCTGGAAAATATTTAGTTAACAAACTAATACAAACTTGAAAAAAATTTCGGCGCCTATGGGGGCATTTCCAGGTTTTGCCTCATATACTGAATAAATCTACCGCTCGGCCCTGGGACCAAGGGGTTATAACCACAGAGTATAGAGCTTACGAAGTGTATATTTGGACTGCCCAAACGGCCCGTGGCGCATGCGCTGTAGGTCTTGTGGTTACGTAGCAGTCTCGGCGCTTAGTGATGGAACCAATGGAACGCCGGGCCGTGGAAATTAGAGTAGAGTTTAGTTGAAAAAAGGCCGTTTTATACAGTGCCTAGAGCTTAACAGAGATGCCATGCCAAACGGCCGGTTTCCTCCTAAGGTAATTAATTTAATTCAGCTATCAGATTATAATTCAGTTCAGCAGCCAATCAGAAAAAGCTAAATGCGATTGATTGAGCAAATGAAATGACTTTGAGTGACAGCTTCAGTGGGCGAATGAAGTGGGTGAGTGACAGGTGGGAAGTGGAGCTATAGGAGGTAAAAGGAGGCGGTCCGATGTACTCAAAAATCTCTATGGGAAAAGCCCTGTTAAAAAAGTTTCCATTAGCGTCTATGGAGATGAACTTGAACACTCTGTTAAGCTCTATACTCTGTGGTTATAACTGATATTTGCTTTCGAAGTGTATATTTGGACGGCCAAAACGGCCAGTGGCGCATGCGCTGTAGGTCTCATGATTACGTAGCAGTCTCGGCGCTTAGTGATGGAACCAATGGAACGCCGAGCCGTGGAAATAAGAGTAGAGTTTAGTTGAAAAAAGCCGTCCAAATATACAGTGCCATTTGCTTTTAATGAAAGACAAGAGATTTAATAAAACCATTTAGATTCATTATTTACTTGTGTGATTCTTGATTACTTTATATTTAAGCTTGTACTTTTACAATCGAGTTTTTCATCATATGCGATCATGAAATTTTGTTAATAAAAATAAACAAACCTTAATGATTTAATTTGAATTTTCTATCATAATAGCAAATTTTAAAAATTTCTTGAAAGAAAATGAATTTAATTTTAAGAAGGATTTAAATAGGCTTATGTGAACGCCAAGTATCGCGATCCTTAGGATCTTGTTTCCGATGGATCACGTTCTCACAAAAAGCAAAACGTCTCCATGGTTACCAGACCTAAAAGCTTAACTGTAACCACAGTTTTAGTGAAGGTACCGTGGGTCGAGAGCGTTCGTGTCGTGGGCCGCCCATTGACCGGTCTGTCTCTTATTGTCTGTGACATTATCCTTTTGTTCTAGCCACTGTAGCCGAAGAGAGAGAGAGATGGTGAAAACCACAGAGAAAAATCCTAACAGAGGGTCCAAAACGATATATTCAAAAGTTGGATGGATATGAGGGCGCCACGAGGAATTAAATGATTGACAGAGAGATCAAACTTGTGATTGGCTGCCACTCAATCTTCTATTTTCGAAGGAGAAGGAAAAAGTTTTTCTCAACCAATCAGGCTTTCCCCCGCCGCCTCTCGTGACGTCGATGCGATCGCAGCTCCAAAATAGCCCCATATCCATCCAACTTTTTGATTTCCATTAGCGCCTATGGCGACGGACTCTCTATTCTAGTACTCTGTGGTGAAAACAGCTTCTTTTTGAGGATATTTGCTTAAGGATTTGAATGAAAGTGTCCAGTTTAAGAGCGTTTTTAAGAGTTTAGGAACGTGGGAATAATGAAAGAGTGACAATTTAAGCACTTGCAGTGGTGAATTTTTTATTTTTTCAGAATCGTTTCAATTCATAAAGTTTTAATAAGCGTAAAAATGTCCTTTAAAAATGCTATAATAGTTGTGTTCATAATCGAAAATACTTCAATCCATAACATTTCATTTAGAAACGCAACTAACGAAAACAAATAGTATTATATTAACGGTATTTTGTATTCCTTTATGATTTTTAAGAGAAAATTGGGGGTGTTGAAAACTTGTACCAGACTTAATTAACGTATTTTTTTTAATATATTGCAGTAAGCTAAAAGAAGTTTATCGGTTGTATGATTTTCCTTAAAATAATGTATTAATTTTGTGTAATGAATCTTAAGTCTGAAGGGTAACAATTTTGAAAAATGGTAAAATCAATATTTAGCATTAAAAAGCTTTCTTTTCTACGCTTGAGTAGAGTACTGGACTGCCATTTTGTAGGTGATTATATCTTGTTGGTATTATGTGTTATCTGCATGTATACCATTGTCTGGGAAAATATTTAACTGCTATAGTTTGAGTCTTAGATAATGATATGCTAAATATGATAGACTATGATCAAACTTTTATTAAACCAGTAAGTATTCTGTGATTAGCTCTATACAATGTGTCCCATAAATATTAGGTCACACTTCTAGGGGAGGGTAGTAGACACCTAGACGAGTCAAAATCACATAGGATTTGGGGTCCCAGACCAAATCCCAGGGAGTTAAAAATGGAGCGACACCCCAAAAATATTATTGCAAAATTCAATTTGTAGAAAAACTACTATTGGTAAAAATTTAATTATGGTCTCAAAAGTTGTGGTTCAATATGATCTTTAAAATTATCTCAAAAGTCTTCACTTTAAAAATTTTTTATTACAAAAAAGTTTAAAAACCACAAAATAAATGTGAAAACTCTGCCAAAACTTTATTTTGTATTTCGAAATCCTTTCTTTTGATTTAATAATCTGAAAGATCATAGCTGAAAACCCTTAAGTCCACAGTGTCACGTAAAAACCATCAATATTAAATGCTTGAGATCCTGTTAAAGCATGGTTTGTTTAAGCCCGTTTTTTGCGTCCGCAAACTGCCGTTTTGGAAACGGCTATAGGAAACCAGTTTGCGCACGCAAAAAACGAACTTTAACAGGATCTCAAGCGTTTAATATTGGTGGTTTTTACGTGAAACTTTGGACTTAAGGGTTTACATCTATGATCGTTCAGATTATCAAATAAAAAGAAAGGATTTCGAAATACAAAATAAAGTTTCGGCAGAGTTTTCACATTTTTTGTGGTTTTTTAACTTTTTTCGTAATAAAAAAAATTTTAAAGTGAAAATATATAAGATAATTTTAGAGATCATATTAAACCACAATTTTTGAGACCATAATTAAATTTTTATCAATAGTAGTTCTTCTACAAATTGAATTTTTCAATAATTATTTTGGGGTGTCGCTCCATTTTTAACTCCCTGAGATTTGGTCTGGGACCCCCAAATCCTATGTGATTCTGACTCGTCTAGGTGTCTACTATCCCCCCTAGAAGTGTGGGCGCAAGTTCAGAGGTGCGGATGCGCCAAGTTTTTAGCGGTAAAGATGACTAATATGGTAACCCTAACTAATGTTAAGTGAATGATTTGGCTTCTAAATGTGCCGCTAAACAGCCAAAATTCGCCAAGCATCCGCACGTCTGAACTTGTGCCGAAGTGTGACCCAACATTTATGAGACAACCTGTATAATTCACTCTCTTAGTAGTACACTATTCTTTAATGTCCATCAACTATTACCTTTTTAAGTTGATTTAATTTCTTAACGTTTTCAAGAAAGTATCCCTGAATTACTAACTCTTAAGGGTATTTTATTTTGAATGTTTAATACTTCATTTTGTTTTACTGAAAATTATATCCATTTGCTTATTGGATTAGCTTTATATTATTTTTATTTCCTTAAAATATCTAAAAAACATAACACTTTTCAAAAAGAATTACAATGAGAAAGTTCGGGTTTTGACTAAAAATTTTATTAAGTTTGAATTAACAAAACCTTATAGTCAGGGTGCCCGCCGACACAAAGTACAACTCATACACACTCTCTCATAACTTCTAGTGTTGCTTAATTACACCTAGTCTGACAAAATTTCTCTCTTTCAAATTCTCGGAAACGCGGCTTTCCCTCTCCCATTTTTTGGAAAGTCGTCAATTTGGTAGTGTACCAAAAATTTATAGATACTCTATTGTCATAAAATGTAATAGCAAGAAAAATTCATGAATATCGCGTAAAAAAATGTCCGACAAAAATGTAGGTACGTTGCGGCTGTCCCCCAATAGGGTTGTTTCCTTCAACTGAAATTGATCATTTTAACACCAAAAACACTAAGAGAAATGCAAAAGAATAATTTACCCACGCTCAAAAAATTTTTAGACCAAATAGTTAATTAGTTAAAAGCATTTAAAATTTGGAGCCGCAAAAAAAGAGGCGTGGCCAGCTGTGACGTCATTTGGTATGAACCGGCGAAAAGTACCGATCCTTTGCCTTGCCTCTTGCCTGCATTTGTGTTTTGTTTTCGAACTGAGTATTTACTCTTTGCTTATCATAAATATTTTAAACTAAGCTTTCGTTTATTGTTCTTTTACATCATTACTGTACACAAAACAGGATTAGTTTTCAAATTGAGCTTGGTTTTATTCGAGCAGATTCGAATAATTCGCCGAAAATTTCGGTTTTAACTTCGGTTGATTTCCTTAGAAACGATACACGGTTCAATAAACCAGAAATAGAGGAGTTAAACAAGCAAGATGAATTCTATTTCGTATTCTGTTTTTAAAGATTTAAAAATATATTATATTTATTAATAAAGAGCATTTTTAGTTCGAGTACACTCCAGCATTGTGGTAGGGTGGTTTTATTTTCAACTCCCGTTTTGATCCTGAAAAAAGTAGTAGGAATTTTGAAATAATTTTACTATTGGTAACTAGTTACATCTTTGAGAATCAGTTAACATGTTTTCTGGAAAAAAACAGACATTTTTTATCTATTAGATATCGAGTTTACAAGCGCGCACCTCGGTCTTATTTCCCGCCAACCCATAGAGAAATCTTCTTTTTCGACATATTCCCCTTTTTGATGGTTTAAAAAATAAAAAAACTAATGAATATTTAAAAATAAGATAATTATCGAAGGTTACAGACATATTTAGTTACATTTCAACGTAATCACCTTGAAATGAACCATTTATTGCACCTTTTTCACAAGTTTTTCTAACCCTCATCTTGAAAAGTTAGATTTTTCGTTGATTTGCAGCAGTGGCGGATCTACGGGGGGGGGCTTTCGGGCTGAAGCCCCCCCCAAAACGTCAAATATTTTACTAAGTTTGTCTAAACTCAAAAAATCTATATCCGAAATTCGGATGAGGCGTACCAAAACGAGTTGAAAAAGTGGGGTTTTCAACTTAAATTTCCAAAAATTTTCGGGGGGAGGACCCCCAGACCCCCCTTTTAATGGTTTTAGTAGGAAAATTCACTACCTTTTCCGTATTTCCATTAACAAGAAGCTTCAATTGGATTATGAAAATTCTTAGCCCCCCCCAAAACCAAATCCTGGATCCGCCACTGATTTGCAGGCTGTAGCTCCATGAATCATCAATGCCTGGAACTTGGCTGATGAGCATATGGTTTTAAACCTGCACAATTGCATACTGAAAATCACCTGCCTTCCCATTGTTTTTTGCTAATGCGAAAAGAGTTTGAAAGAATAGAAATTACACAGGTTTGCAATGAAAAAGCTGTTTGAACAATTATTACGATTTCCTATGTATTTTGGTGTGCTGATAACGAAAAAAATATTGAAAAAATCCTATAAGTCAGGATTTTTCACAAATTGCAACATTATATTCGAATTTTCCCATTTTTTTTATAGTTTTTGAACATTTCTAGCTCCTCCCTTTTTAAAAATTAGGAGCTGTGAATGATGCACATAGTAAACTATCTCATCAGGATATTTAGAGATAATTATAGAGATTGAAATAAACTATTAGGCAAGACACTTAATCGTGCAATAATGAAGGATTTTTGTTGTATAGTTCAAAGAAACGTTCTTGTTGATAATCACAAGGGTAAATTTACCAAGAAGAGCTTCATAAGGTGGAAAAATTGGCTAAGGAGTGTGTAAATTAGTTTATTTTAGTTATATAATGATTTTTATGAAGGATATGTAATAAAAAATTTATTTTATAAGCATATTTTTATTAAAATTGAAATATTAACTTATTTTACAATCATACCTAAATTGTCGGGAAACATGCCATTCTAGGGCAAAACAGAGATCATTTTTGAGTTCAGGGATCCAAAAAACATTAAAACTAATCACCTCATTAATAAATTTGGATTAAAAAATCTACTTCTTAAGTGTATTTACATTTTTTTTTAGAAATGTTGCTATATTTGCTCAATTTGTTACAAAATGCGATGTTTTAAAAATAAAAAGAGGTCATATTTGGATTCAGCACACCAAAACACATGAAAATGATATTCAGATAAAGTTTGAGTCGAAAAATAATATTTTTTAAAAGATACTTTTTCTTAAAAAAATTGGCATTTTTGTTAAATTGTGAAGAAAGGTGAAGTCTTATGATAAAATGGAGGGCAATTTTAGATTCAGCACATCAAAAACCATAAAAGGTTTTATGGAAATATTTGAATAAAAAAATTAGTGTTAAGAGTCAATTTTTCAAAATTTTAAGGCATTTCCAAAAAAACCTAAAGACCTGAATTGTCAAAAAACGTGACGTTCCTGGGCAAAATGGAGGTCATTTTTGGATTCAGCGCACCAAAAATCATGTGAAAATAGTCCAAACAGCTCGGAAAAATTTTTTTGCGGGCCTGTGTTATCATATTGGCCGGGGGAAATAAGTTCGGGAAGCGCACTTGTAAACTCGATATGCTCGATTGCTGTATATTAATAATGTTTAAATTAATACGTTAAAGTTTTGAGATGATTCGATAAGTTTAAGATAGAAATTTTGGCTTTAAAACTGTACGAACTAGTAATTGTCCATAGTTCTTTAGTACTTCCCTCGTTCCGTTGAGCAGCTGGCATGAAATAAAATCAAGACAGATGTTTCTCTGAACATTGAGAGCTGAGAGTCTTTTCCATAATATCAATGTTTAATTTGTTTCCAATTTCGAACAATAAGTGTTGCATTTTTAATTTATTCAAAAATATTCATTCGCGCTTTACCGTAATTTAGCGAGGGCAATTCTCACAAGCTAAAATAATGCGTGCTTAAATATCGCACTGATTTCTGGATCTATAATTTAACTTAAGATAATTTAACTTACGATATATTACTAAATAGCTGTGTCTATGTGTAAGCTTTCTTGTGTTGATTTTGATATAGTTTACAGAAAATTTTCTTCAAATGACTAACAAATACCGAGAGAAGTTTTTCCCAATAGATGTTTTGTTTGAGATAAAAATTTCTCCTCTTAAACTTATTATTATCATCTCAAAACTTTGACATCTTAATATAAACATTGAAAATATACAACTTAACTTTCAGCAGCCATTTTAATCATGCATTCTCCCAGATCTTAAAGCGGCCAAATAAATTTTACGAAAAGCGTCGTTTGCGGTCTTCTTTTGTAGCCGCAATTTTGAAAAGAAATAATACCCCTACCAAAACCATACATTGTATTCTTAAATATACGTTAACCACAATCCCCTTTATTTGAAATCTCCACCTATTACCAGTTTTTCAAAAAAAAATTCAAAATCAAAACTTAGTAAAAACTGTCAGAACTTTTCGACAACTTAATATCTTTCGTGAGCAATTTGTGTTATCAAAAGAACTATAAATTATGAAACAAATAAGAAGCACTACATGTTTACTACACTATGTTTTTTAATAGTGCCAAATGGATACTTTAAAATGGTCTTCACAACAGTAGAGTTTGGAAGTAGCGGAGCCCATTTTATCCTTCATACAGGCTTTGAACCATTTTTTCCTCAATTTTTTGTTTCTTGGAACGATTAAGAACCTTTTACTTGGTGTTTTTGCAGTCGATGAAGTGCATCCTGGCACAATGCAGTATTCATAAGCTTTTTTTACTTCGGAATCCATTCTTTTTTACTGATGCACGTGCTTTCTATTGGGAAAAATAAGAGCACGCGATCGGCGAAACCTCGGATACTACCAAATGACGTATCTGCGCAGTGGCGCGTTTTTAAGCACTGTGACTGCGCATCCTCTTTAAAAATTAATAAAAAATTAAATTAAAGTCGTAGCGACCTCGGGATTTTTGATAACAACTTTTTTCACCTAATTCTACCAGGAAAAAAATAAAACAGAAAATGGGAAACTACCCTATTGGAACATGTTATAATAACGATAACCGAAAAATTTATTGATACCCAGCTAATTTTTTGGAAAATGCTTGAGAAAAATATGTAGAATCATGTCCTCATATTGTCCGACAAAATAGATTTTCCGGTCCGACACGCGGAAATCGTCGTTCTTACGAGAATAAAAAAAATTATTAATATCAGTTTATAATTTCGATTTTTAGTTTCTACATAAAGTGTAGAATATGAAAAATAAGTTGTCCGACAGTATAATAGTACCGTTTAAGTAAAAAATGAACAAAAACTTGTTTATTCAGATATTTACGAAGGTTTACGGTGTATGCGTTTGTGAGTGTATAGACGCCCCATTTCCTAAGAACCAGCTGATTTTTCCTGAATTGCTCAATAAGCATGTATGGAATCCAATTATTGAATTGTCCGACATAATATGTTTTCCGATTTTTCAGTCCGACGGCGACGTGTGGAAATTATCGGTTTCATGAAGTCTTAATACTTATTGATAAAATTCCTCACTTTCTCATTATTTTTTTATAATGGTCATGAAACATATGAAATGAATAAGTTAATCAAGAATCTCATTTTTCCCACTAAATTGTTACAAAAAATATATATATACTGGGATATATATTGATTTGATGTTAATCTTTCATAAATAATTGATTTGATTACTTTTTAAGCAAAATTTTTAAGATTTTATCCACATTTCAATTTTGTTGTAATTTTTCACATTTGAAATTTGGAATTTTATAATTCCAAAACTTCAAATTTTTGTAATTGTAAAATTTGAATTTCGCTCGGAAATCCTGAGTTTCGGTGAACGCTCAGGTCAATGCAACGCACACTACACCCCACTTGTGCGAAACAGTATTTTTCGGAGTCTGTGTGTACAGATGTACAGTGCAACACATAATTATAGGTCCATCTAAAAACAACATTACTACATTATGACCGGCCTATATTACGGGCGATATCTCTTACTCCATATCCACGGTCACCGTATCACTCAATTAATCCCTTTTCACGTTCAGAAAGCTTTAAACCATGCTTGTCTAAAGTGCGGCCCACGGGCCGCATGCGGCCCAAAAGCCTTTAAAATGCGGCCCAAATGCAAATTATAAAAATATTTAAATTTGCACATTTTTATTTTAAGAAATAAATGTTTGCAATATTTTTCATATAAATCGATTCGAACTGAAATAAAAATATTTATGGAAACAAAAGGGGAACCCCCTGTGACTGAATTTAAAGACGAAGATTAGGTTTTAGATTTAGCTTTTTTAGTAGACTTAACAGAACATTTGAATGGTTTAAATTTGAGACTTCAAGGGGAAAAAATCAATTTATTAATGATATGTTCCAGAATCCAGACAATAACAGCGTTTGAAAGAAAGTTGACATTTTGGCACAATCAAATAAAAGTAAAATATTTGACACATTTCAGTACTTTGGCTGCACATAAGCCTGTGAATTGAACAAAATATATGCTGCATTAATTTGTGATTTAATTCAAGAGTTTGAAAGAAGATTTCAAGATTTTCGAAAAAGTTATCACTTCAATATATTTTTACCCCATTTTCTCTAGAAGTAAATAAATTACCTTCAAATAGAATGCATTGAACTGCAAAGCGACATTCAACTGAATGAAAAATTTGGGAATGTTTCTTTACTGGTGTTTTATAAAGATTACCTACCCCACGATAAATATCCAAATTTTCACCATCATACTTTATTAAAGTCTTCAGCTTTTGGCAGTATAGTACCTACATTTGGCTTATTCAACAAAAGCAAACTTTATCCATCTCATTAATTTCAATTATTTCTATCTTTATAGAATCCAAACTAAATTAAACGAAACTTTTACAAATTTAAATTAAATATGTACCTATACATATCTAATTAAAAGTTTTAAAAATTATGGTAAATCGAAGTTAATTTATTTTAATAAAATTACATAGAGTAAATTTTATTTCAATTTGTTGAAAAAATATTGTATGTGCGGCCCAGCAAATTTTTTTTCGTTGCTAAGTGGCCCTCAAACGGTTATAGTTTAGACACCTATGCTTTAAACCATGCTTGTCTAAAGTGCGGCCCACGGGCCGCATGCGGCCCAGAAGTCTTTAAAATGCGGCCCAAACGCAAATTATGAAAATATTTAAATTTGCACATTTTTATTCTTAAAAAATAATCAAATTTTGCAATATTTTTCAAGTTTGCAATATTTTCATAATTTTCATAAAGTAATACTTTTTATATAAATCGATTCGAACTGAAATAAAAATACTTATGGAAACAAAAAGGGAACCCCCTGTGACTGAATTTAAAGACGAAGATTAGGTTTCAGATTTAGCTTTTTTAGTAGACTTAACAGAACATTTGAATGGTTTAAATTTGAGACTTCTAGGAGAAAAATCTATTTATTAATGATATGTTCCAGAATCCAGACAATAACAGCGTTTGAAAGAAAGTTGACATTTTGGCGCAATCAAATAAAAGTAAAATATTTAACCCATTTCAGTACTTTGGCTGCACATAAGCCTGTGAATTGCACAAAATATATGCTGCATTAATTTGTGATTTAATTCAAGAGTTTGAAAGAAGATTTCAAAATTTTCGAAAAAATAAAGATAATTTCAACCTATTTTTACCTCATTTTCTCAAGAAGTAAATAAATTACGTTCAAGTAGAATGCATTGAACTGCAAAGTGACATTCAAAGAAAAATTTTGGAATGTTTCTTACTTACTTACTTCTTGCTACGAGCGTCCGGCTAATTGTAGCCGATGGCTCGGTGTCCCTGATATGTAAGGCAGGCGAGGGCCCACAATTTTTTATTTTTAAGTATTTCCTCCACGGTGGTCGCCACTCCCCGAAGAATGGACTGGAGTTATATAAAGTTTACCTACCCAGCGATAAATATCATAACTTTCCTCATCATGCTTTATTAAAGTCGTCAGCTTTTGGCAGTGTAGTACCTACATTTGTGTACAAACATCTTGAACATGCATTAAGAATTGCAACCTAGTCTATTGAACCCTATATCAATTTGCTTGTTCAACAAAAGCAAATTTATCCATCTCATTATTTTGAATTATTTCTTTCTTTATGGAATCCAAACTAAATGAAACGAAACTTTTACAAATTTAAATTAAATATGTACCTATACATATCTAATTAAAATTTTTAAAAATTATGGTAAAAAGAAGTTAATTTATTTTAGTAAAACTATATAGAGTAAATTTTTATTTAAATTTGTTGAAAAAATATTGCATGTGCGGCCCAGCAAATTTTTTTCTTTGCAATGTGGCCCTCAAACGGTTATAGTTTAGACACCTATGCTTTAAACCATGGGACATAGCTGCTTCTAACTATTTAAATGCACCAAATTCATTTGCATGCCTTTATAACAAGAAAATTAAGCATGGACCTATAATTATGAGAGGCATAAATTAGCTCTAAATTCATAATTACTATTGTGCATGAGTGGAACCAGGTTAATTTGCATATTTTTAATTTGAAAAGACAAGTCTTTTTCATATATGCAAATTTCGAACAATAACTTTTACTTCAACTTCAAAAATTCCAAGAATTTACGGTGGAGCTATAATAATGTGTCGCAGTGTATGTGCGCATTTTCTGTATTCGTATATATGAAATGTTCATATGTACCTATATATGAAAATAACTTTGCAGCGTTTCATAATTTTTCAATCATTCTTTCGGCGATAGAACCTCCTTAAAGTGTTACAATTTAGTGTTACATTTACCATTGCTTTAAAAAATCAATAATTTTTCGGATTTTGATAATAAAGGGGTAAAAGATGATGATGACGAGCTAAGAGATACGTCACATTTTTCAGATGATGATGAAAGTTCGAGTGATGATGATGATGACTCTGATGAAGAATTAAAAAATTATTTGTCGATTTTGATCATCTTTCATCTTTACTTTTGTTATAAAACAGAATTATTATTATTCACCAAGAAAACATACTATTTACTATTTACATACCCCACGTTCAATTTATATTAATTTATGAAACTTAATAATAGTCGTGTGCTTGAACGACTTATAGTTTTACAATTAACTTGGAAATTGATGTTTTTTTTGTCGGACTGTCGATTTGCCGCGACATATTTGTCGGACACTTGTACAATATGTTAAATACTTATCTGGGATAAATAAATTTGTTTTTGTCCGACAGATATTAATAAATTTTTTTATTCTCGTAAGAACGACGATTTCCGCGTGTCGGACCGGAAAATCGGAAAATCTATTTTGTCGGACAATTATGAGGATATGATTCTACATATTTTTCTCAAGCATTTTCCAAAAAATTAGCTGGGTATCAATAAATTTTTCGGTTATCGTTATTATAACATGTTCCAATTGAATCGGTGGGTGCAGAAACAACGTCAGTCACAAATTTCAAAATTTTCAGGAGGGAGAAAAAACGTAATAACTCCTCCAAATTTTAAAATATTTGAGAACTTTTTTTCCTTTGTCATTGTCATAACATGCTTTTATGTTGATGTTATAAAAAAATTACCTAATTTCCAGCACCCAACACACATCTTGCCTTGCCTTTCTACGCTCATTTTCATTGAAAACGAGTTTTCGGATTTTTTTGACTGAAGTGGTTTCTGCACTCACCGATTCAATTGGGGGACAGCCGCAACGTACCTACATTTTTCTCGGACAATTTTTTACGTGATATTCATGAATTTTTCTTGCTATTACATTTTATGACAATAGAGTATCTATAAATTTTTGGTACTCTACCAAATTGACGACTTTCCAAAAAATGGGAGAGGGAAAGCCGCGTTTCCGAGAATTTGAAAGAGAGAAATTTTGTCGGACTAGGTGTAATTAAGCAACACTAGAAGTTATGAGAGAGTATGTATGAGTTGTACTTTGTGTCGGCGGGCACCCTGACTATTATGTAAGGTTTTGTTAATATAGTCACACGTACATGACTATTTAAAGGGGGGGACCCATGAATTCTCCATCGTTGAATACTCTTCCCCGCTCTTTATTTTTGTACGATCATGTTGGTCATAGGGCGGGATAATCATGTTTCCAGGACAGCTTGCCCCCCTAAGATTTCCAGTGTCCCCTGGGGTCATTGAAAATTTTGACCCTTGAAAATTTTCATTGATGATTTTTAAAGATTTGACCTGCTGATAGATGCCCCATATCCATTGTACTAACCTTGTGCCCTATCTTAAAATTGTACTATGTACTATACTCGAATACAACTTAAGTTGAGCCTGACGTCATGGCCACGCGGAAGAAAATCTGAGTGATCTCTTTCTTATTGGCTGGCGAGACTCGCCAGCCAATAAGAGCTTCTAGCAGGCTTTCTGTTCACTCAGATTTTCTTCCGCGAGGCCATGACGTCAGGCTCAACTTAAGTTGCATTCGAGTATAGAAGTTAATTAGGCAACATAAGGGGGAAAAGCAGAAATTAATTTTTGAAAATCATAAATTATATTTTTACAAATCAAACTGTAATAATGAAATATTAACATGGCTTTCTCACTTCTACTAATTTAAAGCTTGCCCGTTTTCTTATCACTGTACCTTAAAAATTTCAGATGACCGATAATTTTAAACTGAAATTTATAGCAATTTAAATTATCACAATCGGAAGCACGAGAGTGGCGGGGCGCAAAGTAATCAGGCTCCTCTTATTAATATCCATTATATATTTTTGGTGGGATGGTCTTTAATATGAATTTTTTTCTGGTGAGAGAGGGGTGAAGATGAAAGTCAGTTACATGATACCTATAGGTACTTAAAGTGAAAATTTTCCAATTTTGGCAGAAAGAAAACTACAAACTTTACCTTATAGTTATACTAATAAGTTTTATACACAACTGGAAAGAGGGGTCTAGGGGCACTGCTCCCAATTTTTTTTTGAAATTTCACAAAAATATAGTGCTAGAACTCATTTTTGGAAACTCTAGCCCCTTGCCCCTTGTGCAACTATTTAAATCCTCCCTAACCTCCTACTAATAAAATTCAAGGCAAAAAAATTCAGACAGGGAATCTTCTTCAAACTTATTCATTCCTTAGAACACTTTGAACTCTTTTTTACCCATGGAAAATGACTAAAATTACTCAAGCCTAAGAGGTAAATAAAGGGGGTCATGGCGTCCTGACCCAAATTTCTTTAAAATTTTAGCATGTTAAAAAGAGGCGTGGATCCAAGGGGGCACTCTGGACAGTGCCTCCTTGGACCCTTAGATTTTCAAAATGAGTGCAAACCCTACTTTTACAACAAATTTCAAAAAATTTTATGGGGGAGGACCCCCATAACCACCACCGAATCGGTAGCAATAGCAACTATCACCGTCAAAGTGACGGTAAGAAGGTTTACTATTGGCTGCACGAAGAGCGTAAGGCTAAGCGTGTACTAGAGACTTTCGTCACGGCGACTCAGACAAAATTATCTTCCTGGCTATTGCAAGAAGCTAGAGCGCTCGCATTAGGCGACGAGACTCGAGACTCTTGGCCAATAAGGAACTTGCATGTGTCAGATTTTCATAAGCTTTCAAGTGTTCCGTATGATTTTTTGTAAAATAAAATGAAATATTTTGTCAATTTTTCAAAAAAGACAGGTAATTAAATATTTTAATTTAAAAGTCGAGAAAAAAACACGTGACTGAAAACGCGAAGTGTGTTTGCATGCACAGTGACGTAGAATTCCATGGGGCAAAATTGCAATCAAAATTGAATTTCTTTGTTTTAGTTGATGATTTCTTTTTTCTGAAGTGTCCGATATGAGTGTTTTAATAAATATTTACCTTCTAGACACTTCTAGTGAGGGCCAGAAATTCAAGGCAAACATTTTAGGCAAAGTCAATATATTGTGACGTCACTGTGCATGCAATTAAGCGTTTTCAGGTGCTTCGGAAAAGACGATTATTGATAATTTTTTTTGCAATCAAAAAATTTCTCAATCGTCCTCAAATTTTGTGTAGTGGCTAATTTGGCACTGTATATTTGCACGGCTATTTTTCAACTAAACTCTACTATAACTTCCACGGCTAGGCGTACCATTGGTTCCATCACTAATGGAGGCTTTACACCACCCGGTTTGCGACAGCGATTCCGCGGTTTTCGGGAATTTCGACAGCCGCAGTAACTCAGCAACCTCTCGAAAGATGGCGCTGTTCAATTAAGGGAAGAGGGTCAATTTTTTGTCGCGAACCGGATCTCGCAGAATCGCTGTCGCGAATCGCGTGGTCTAAAGCCGCCTTAAGCGCCGAGACTGCTACGTCATCACGAGACCTACAGCGCATGCGCCACTGGCCGTTTTGGCCGTCCAAATATACACTTCGGGCTAAAATTTTTGCGTGAAGAATAGATTTAAAATATAAAAAAAATCATGCAAGTTCCTTATTGCCAAGAATCTCGCCAGTTGCCGTGCTGTCCTCTAACATGAGATGATATTCAAAAATAGAATTTTAGACCCTCGGTTTGACTTTTTATCTCTGATTAAGCACACTTTTTATTCTAAACAGTTCTAATTCCCAGATCTTAATGACTCAAGAGGAAAAAATTGTGTGGAATGACCTTACTCTGTGAATTGCCCTGTCGAGCGTTTCGCTTTTGCTTTCAGATCATTTCCCGCAGACGAGACGCGCTGACGACGAAATTCTTTTTCCTGTGCTGATGCTGTATGGAGCATTTCCATTTCTCGCCAAAAACACTTCGCCAAGCATTTAACGAATGTTTGCCTGTGGTGCTATCTCATGTAGAATTCGAGATGTTTACCCTGTTGACTATTTTACGGATTTGCTGTTGGGATTGTTTACGTTATGAACTGAACTCAATGGACCCATCAGATTTCAGGCAATGAGATCATATATATTTGGTGGATCAGAGAGTTAAAATGACATTTATAATTGAATTTTTTACTACAGTTAATTCGCTACTCTCATCAATTATTGACAGTTGACAATTGATTTCTTCACACTTAGGTCTGCCATAAATTATTGTTTTGTTTGTATTATTTATATAATTCATCTTTAAATCTCACGTAGTCTAAACCAACTCAATCTTATTTGTATGATCATTAAGTTGTAAGGTATAGTATCATACTTTTTACACTATTCCATTATTGATAATTTTCCTTATCTCCCTAAAGCCATAGTTCTCTATCTGCATTTATTAAATTAGTTTTATTTAAGATAACAGAGTGTCTGAGCATGCAAGACTCCTTTTTAATCTAGTGCACTCCAATTTAATACAAAAATTATAGAGACTAGGTAGTTTGTCATGATTTGAAACGGTTTTGATTTGGTTTGTTTGCTCTGGCATTGATCAGTGTTTTTGATTTAGATGTTTTTGACTTTTCTCTGCCTTTTCTTTTCACAACACACATATTTTGTGTGGTTTAAAATGAATATTAAAGAAATTTAACATTTTTTTGAAAGAAAGTGTTAAAATTTATCCTTCTTGGCATAGTTTTGACATACAAAAAAAGGTGAAAAAGGGGTATTCATTGTATGATATAACACTGATAGCAATATTCTCAGCCATCAGTGTTGCAGTTTAAGAACGAAACATCTTTTCACTGACTCTGATTGGTGGAATACTTCTTTGACCAAATATTTTACACTGACATGGATGGCTGTAAATTAGGTTGTTAGGTACTCTTTTAACATTTAACTCTCAAAATTAGAAATTTCATGTACCAGTGTTTTCGGTAAACCAGGGTTGGCAGGTTTTTGACATGGGACGGTTTTAACCATGGTTAAAACCGTCATGTCAAAAACCTAATTTGTAAAAAAAATTAGGAAATGATTTAGCAGAATTGGATAGACTTTAATCAATAAAAATTCATTAAGTTTTAGTTCAAGTTTTAACTAATTACCTTACTTAATTGGATGTATTTTTAATATCTTTTTATTTCTTAGCGAAATGCTTTAGTATTTAGTGTCTATTTATGCATTTTGCTGCAAGGGTTTCAAATCTGTTTTTATTTTTACAATCTGGATATTAGATCAAAAAGTTGCATTTTAAAGTTTTTGTGTCACAATATTTCCTATCCACTCCAATCTTCCATTTTTCCCACCTAACTTAGTGGTTGGTTGTTTTACAACACCTGTTTTAAATAGATCGGTCCATTCAGAATTCCTTGTAAGATTTGTTTCCCCACAGATATGAGTGATTTTTGGACAGTAGAAAATAACTGCTGCTAGAACAGTTGTTCTAGCTGTTAAAAGTCTGCTGTGTGTGTTTTAGAAGCCCTGATTTCCAAATTTAAAAATGAATCGTGGTAGAAGGCCAATTGATCCCATTTGGCAGCATTTATTTTTTATTATTTATTTGATTATTAAATTTATTGAAAACAAGTGTAATAAAATGTATGATGTAATTATAAAAAGTATAAATTTCAAAATTTTTACACAATAATTACGTAATAATATGTGTAAAGAATTGAAAATTAAGTCTTAAACAAAGAAAAGTATATAAGTTAATATTTAATTATAATTCATATTCAATGTATACTAAAACTAAGGAGGAACTTAATAATTAAACAAAAACAATGCTGTATCTTGCTATTATAAACAGCCTTCTTTTTATTTTTAGCGTATTTAAATTGTTTCTGACGGTTTTAACCGGTTAAAACCTGGTTTAAACCTCTGTCATGTCAAAAACTAGTTTTTGACGGCTAAAACCCAACCCTGCGGTAAACCGTTGTCAATCTGAGTCCCAGAGACCCACAAAGGGAAAAATGTGGGTCCAAAAGCAAAAAAAATTGAGACCCTAAAATTTATTGAAAAGACGTGTTTTTAAACAAAAGACACAATAATATTCCACAAATGATTAGAAAGTAAGAAAAGATTTATTTATTCTTAGAAATATAATCTCTTTTGACAAATTTTTTGTTTGCAGTATTGTATTTTCATCTTTTGAATTTGACCCTGTCAAAGATATAATCATTAAATTATCTAATTTCCCCCAATTATTTATTAGGCTTGTCTTTACTCCTTTTCATGTAGGAGAGGCCTCTTTCAGCTATAGCAGAGCTTACTGAAATAACTAAAACTTACTTGGCCAGTTTTGCGAATTGGGGGAAATTCTCACAGTAATTAAAGGATGCTCAACGTTTGGCCTGCGGTCCATATGCGGCCCGTTAACCATTAATTTGTGTGGCCCAAGAACTAATTTAAATTTTTTCAAATAATCCCTACTTTTTTAATTCCCAGATATCCTAGAAAAATCGCAGGATTTTGCGTTAAAACTCGTAAAATTGCGACTTCTGGCGTAAGTTTAATTTGCTTGTAAAGTGTTCCGCTCCACCAGCGTAAACGGCTGCGGGCGTCTCTCTTGTTATTGCAATGTAGAAAAAACAACTTTAAAAAAATTTCTGATACGCTTCTGGAAGTTTAGCCAAAATTGCGTACCTTGTCTGAAATCGTATTTTTTCAGTCTTTTCTTTCGAAATTTTGCGGGACTCGATATTTTGCCGGAGTTGCGCCCCGATCTCGCAAATCTGCGTAGGTTCTGAAACTGCAAATCTGCAAAAAAAGAACCTTGTGGTCTCATTTCGACTTTATTACCCACTATACTGAATGAAAACAACAGTTTTGTGGGCCAGGGTGGCCTAGTGGTGTTACAGGAAGCCCTCTACACTAGAAGTCTGCACGCACTGTATCTGGTGTTGAGTTTGATTCCTGGCCATGCCCTGGGTGTATCTTCTCACTCAGTAAAAGTTAAAGGTGTCAGTAAAAGTTATGTTAATCTGAATTATTTGACTAATGTTATAAGCAGATCCTTGGATAGAAGAGTATATATCAACCAATCCCTACAACATTGTTGTAATAGATTAAGATTGAGGTTAATTAATAAGTAACTACATTTTGAAAAAATTCTGAGGTCTGTAGGGTCCGCTTGGAAATTTTAAAAATAACAAACTTAAGCTTTCTATGTACAGAGGGATCATAATAAAAAAAGGCTGCTGTTTTGACTCTTTTATTTATCCTATCCTACACAAAGTTTATGTAACAGCAACCTAAAGTATGTCAAAAATCATCTTAAGTAAATTTGAATTAAAAGTGGAGATACCTGGTTCTTGCATCAACTGCCTCAATTCATTGCTCTATGTACTTTAAAGTAGCAGGATTAATATTTGAACTTTTATTTAGAAAATCAGTTATTAATATTTAAATTGATTGTAACTCATAAGTTTCTCTCTAGTATGTGTATGAAGAACATTAATGTTTGAAAAAGATCCTTTTCCAAAATGAATGGAGATGTCTTTGATAATCAAGGTAAGTCTATTTGTCATAGTTTGCATGATGAAAGAAATTGCATTGATTTAAAATATTTTACAAAGGTAAAAATTTTTTTTATTAAAAATGTACAATTTAAGAGACCTTTATTTTGTTTTTACTTATTATCCAGTCAACCATGCTGCTCAATCCAAAGAGCATTACTGAATCTCATATGGTGCCTCTGAATCTGACGGTCGCTGATGTTTCGACAGGATAATACATAAAACCTCCTTTTTTCTCTGAAGACTGCATATGTTGATTCAGTTAACAAAATTTTACACCGGAGATTTCAGAACATTTAGCACCATTTAATTATAATAAAATAAATATGTTATTTTATGTAATTTAGCAAAGGTTTGTCCTCCAAATATATGTGTTTATATGCCTTTGACAAAAGCGGGAGTAAAATTTTAAAACTCACGCATTAAGTCTGGTTTGCTTGAAAAAGCCTTTAAAGAAAGCATTTCTAACTGATTAAAAATATTTTAAATTATTAAGAAAAACACATTTAGGCCTTTGAACCTATTCAATGATATTGCTGTTAAGGCTGCAGGATCATAATCAAGATAATAGATAAATTCTGTTTACCCTATCAAAAAGGGCACATCAGCCACTACCTGCTCTCCCAGGATGGGATGCAAGTGAACTTTTCCTTGGGGACAGGCACTTAGAACGTCCTAGTAGAACCTCAGAAAAGTAAATATGTAATAATCATCACATAAATTAAATTGTATTCTAAAGTGAACCAGGAAGGTATAAAACAACCCTTATTACCCTATGGTAATGAGGGTAAAATGGCAGATAATTGTTTCAGGGATCAATGAATCCTATTCATGAGTGCTAAAAATTATTAATTTTTAGTTACCATTGTGTATTAAATGTCGTTTTATTCTATCTTGTTCATCCTTTTGCACCATTTTACTTTACATTGATTTAATGTGGAATTCAAGGGACCTGTGATGGCTCATCCTTTGAGTGTGCAGAAGTACAGGACCCCCAAACAAAACTTCCTAAATTCCAATTTTTATTGCCTTTAAAGATATTACAAATGTTATCCCTTTTTTTGCTTCTTTCTCATTATTCCTTTTATTCTTAACCCTTTCAGGACGGGTGGAGCATACATATTGTTGCGCGTTTTCAGTAAAAAAAAGAATTAAAGTAGGTTTTGTTCCAGATATGTTTAATATATCTTCATAAATAAGTTTTTTGAGATAAAATATTTTCACATTGAGATATTTTCCCCAGTAAAACTAACCTTAGGACCTGGAAATTCTAAGTATTTACAAGTTACGGTACTTGCATATTATACCGTTGACTGTTTATCAGCCATTTAATTCAGTGGAACAGCTATAGAACAATCAATGGGATTTGATAACGTTTTCGGATTCAGCGGCACGGTCGATGGCTTAATAGGTAAGAACCTGAGTTGCTGTTGCTTGATTTACAAAATTTGTCAAAGAAAATAGAGGGTAAATGTGTTTAGGAGGACTTCAATGGTGTTCCTTTGATCATATGCCAAAAATTATACGAAAATTTTATTTTCTGAGATATTTTTCTGAAGTTCGACTTGAAGGTGATAAGTGCCTGTCCGCAGAGGGGAAGTTCTTTCTACTCGTGCTCTGACTGAGGCGGCCGTTCCAAAAAGGTTAATCCTTAAGAAAAATGCCAGTCTTTATTATCTCCAATTGAGTACAAATCTGTACACCAGTCAAAATTGTCTTGCCTATGGATTTTATCCTAGGGTGCTAAGCTATGATTCAGCCCCCTGAAACATCCCAAATTTGGTATCAAAACTATTAAGAGCCACTAGCTTAAATGAAAAGGTTAGGAAATACTTTTCCAAAGCTATATATATTTTTAGAGCTTAAAGTGAGTTTCTGAGTCTATGTGATTTTTCCCCCATTTTAAAACTATGTTCTCCCTTAGTAATCTAGCTTTGTGCCTGTTTACATTGTTAATGCAATTTTTCCTCCAATACTTGAGTTTGAATGTTTTTTTAAAGTTCATTTCAATATTATGGATCATCTATATTCTGGTAAGTTTGTTAATATAGTTTTAAAGTCATGATGTCCTGTGTTTGCTTTGTTCACTATATGTAGTGGCAGTAAGTATAGTTTCTGTAATTATTTATTAGTAGAAAATTTTCTCGTTTATCTAAACATTTTTTTATGTTAATAAATTTTAACTTATCCCTAACTGTTGGGACAAGTTAAGCTATTGCTTTTTCTTATAAATTATTATTTTTTGTTTCTAAATGCAGTTTTAAGAATGTTGAAGGTTGAAAACACAGCAAAGAAGTTATATGATTCAGTACCCTATGCCTATATCAATGTTTATCACAGGGGTTTCCAACTTCTAAGTACTCGCGGGCTGCAATCGAAATCACAAGTCAAGTGGCGGGCCGCAAAGTAATCTGGCTCCTTTTTAACGATGATAATTTTTTTGGGGTAAGAGTCTTCAATATGAAACTTTTCCAGCAAAAGAGGGACGATTCCAGAGGATATATGAATTTTTATACTCTTATACAACTCGTAAGAATACTGAATATGTTTAATATTCTGAATATTACTTAAATGAAAAGGTCTTCCTCAAGAAAATATTTGTAAATTTTCCTTAGAGGATTGTTTTACCTAATTTTTGGATACTCCATTTTGTCCCTCCTCATGATAATGGTTATAAAAGCCTTCATACTCCCTTGCTACGCTCAGGGGGAATTTCAGGTTTTACAAACGACCTCTCGAAACTTCAAACTTTTAATTTTTGCACCATTGGAAAAGGATCTAAGCTAGTCCATAATGTAAGAGGTATATGGGAGGGTCGGGGTTCTCCCCCGAAAAAATTTGAATTTTAGTGTGCTAAAAAGTGTTTTGAAGCTACTTTTTGGAGAGTTTTCAGAGCTTCGCGGGCCGCTCAAGATGACTCGGCGGGCCGCATGCGGCCCGCGTGCCGCCAGTTGGAAACCCCTGGTTTATCATGTATCAGAAGCACTGGCAGATCCAGGAACGATAACTTACAGTGAGACATAGGGGAGGTCGTAACTCAGGGACTTATATAAGGGGGTAGGCGACTATAAGTGTTCCAAAATGACTTAAAACCCTGTTTTTTCGCTCAAATTTCCAATAAATTTTTTTTAAGGAGATCCCCGACCCCTCTTCAGTACTTGGAACTCTATTACAGTAAAGCATCATTTATACGACTTTACCAATTATACCTCGCTTTTGCGAAGTCCAAATTCATTCCTATTCTTTTTAATGCAAAAAATTCTTTGTTTATACAACGAGCAACATCGGTTATACGTTGTTTTCGGTTGAAAATATCCAGTATCAGTTTTTACTTCCGTGGAAAATTTACCCAGGGAAGGTTGGAGAACAATGCATTCCTTTGCCGCTGTGGGGGGCATGACAAATGGAGTGGGGGTGAGTAAAAGGGCAGTTTGTTGAGCTGATAATACACTACAGTTTTATGGCCCTTATCTCTGGTTAGGGGGTCTCCAGCACCCCCTGCAGAGGAGGGGATTTCTGTTGATCGCTAAATGACCCCTCAAAGAAAGGGGGACCATAAAACTGCCGTTCTGAAACCCCAACACCAGCCTATGATTTCAGTTTTGACACTTCATTCAATGCTTGTCTTTGCATATTGTACTCGTGTGTTTTCAGTTATTGCTGCACTATTTCAACCCAAAATGTCTGGAAAACGTAAAGGACCAATGTTTTTCTACTGGATGGCTCCATAAGTTTAAAATGGGGCATGGAATTTCCAGTCAAGTGATAAGTGGGGAGTTTAATTATTATTTTCAGTTCAAAAACTGTTTTGAAGTAATTTTTTCTCCAGAAAAACCTTAAATTTAATATATTTACATAAATCTACAAGAGGAGCGCTAAAAGGCTAATAATTAAAGATATTTTCATTTAAACGTCATTTTACGTTGGTTCCTTGAAATAGGTATAAACGGTGGTTTACTGTATTTAAAACTTCTTTTGTAATAAATTCGTCAAAATGTGAAAATCCTACTTAAAAATATATTAAATTCTTGAAAATATATATGTCCGAAATTCAGATACATTTTTTATAATAAATTCGTCAAAATGCAAAAAATTCTACAAAAAAATGTATTAAATTCTTGAAAATGTATGTAAAAAAATTTTCTGGGGGAGTACCACCACAAAGACCCCCTTGTAGTAGTTACAGACCTCGTTCATGTCCTGAAAATATTGATAACGTCCTGAAATTAATAGCGTCCAGAACAATTAACTTTCTTGGAGCCAGGCTGAGACGAACCCGATAGGCAAACAAACCGATCATTTGCCCACCATTAGTTATTTTGTGATTAATATTGTGATCATATGAAGTGTTAAGGTGCCTGCCTACCTAAAAAACGCCGTTTTGGACCCAAAACTCAAAAACAATTTTATTATCTTATTTCAAAAAGCACATCTTTAGCTTTCCAAATCAGTTTAAATTTTGTCTTTATCTTTCCTAGAACTAAAGTTATAGAAATTTTACTTACAGCTAAATAGGCATTTTATTAAGGAAAAAATAAAGAAATTCGCGTTTTTCTCAGAATCACATTTTCGCTATTTCCCTTCTCCGCAAAACTGTATAACTCAAAATATTATGAATGAATTTCTATAAAAATTGGGGAAAATACTTGACATAATATGATTTAGGAGCCCTACTATTTTTTTGGTTGTGGGTGTAATATTTTTTATTTTATGAGTAGTATAACTTAAAACTTTACTGAATTTTGGTGGGTTTTTTTTCATTTTTCACGTTTGGTTCTGTAACTTTTGATATTAAATAAATTTAGACGTAAAAGTAGTAGGCCTCCTAAAATGTAAGTTCACGAGGATAACAAAGTTTACAAAACAAAAATATCTTCATATAAATTTGAGTTATGTTGATTTGCGGAAAGACGTTTTTTTGTGATTTTCATGCATAAATTCTTCAATAATATGAAAATTTTAATCAATATTTAAATTTTTTTTTATGTTATTCATAGTTTTTAGATGCATTTAATTGTATTAACCACAAATTAGGTCAAAATTTTAATTATTATAAAAAAAGCCTCTATAGGTAGGCAGGCACCTTAAGTAGTGTCAACCAACCCAAGTAGTAAACATTGCCTAAATTTTTCCAAATCATAAGATGTCTAGTAGGGTGTCTCATTTTTTCGAACTTTGGAAATCTTATCGGGCCATGTCCCAAAAAGTTTCCTTTTGACACCAATAAACTTCCCTGAAATTTTTAAAGTTGTGGTACAACCCTAACTATTGCCTCAAAGGGGTTGAAGTTACGAGAAATGCCTGGTCTAGGCTGCAGCGCTAGTTTTACTTCATAACGCGACCTATTACGCAACTACATGCTTTTGCCTTTTTTGTACCATTTTTAGACTGTTTGAATTTAGATAATGTAATAATGCATATAATACATGCCTTTAATACTTCACAGTTTTTTATTGCACAAAAATAAACACTTTCTATGTTTATGCACCATGATAATTTTAAAATTCTTGAGCTAAAGTAGTCTTATCTTAGAAAACTTAGCGCGACATTTATTGACAGTTTGTAGGAGATTTTGCTTCTGTGCTTCAGTTTTCAATCTAGGGAGGTACTCTTGGGTTAGGGTCACTCCTCGCTCTGAGACATCATTGGTGACCGCCAAGTTGTTGAAAAAATCTCGGCACCGCTTGAATTCGTCTAAGCTTTCCCATTAAGTAGGAGAATTTAAAACGAAACTTATGGGTAATCCAAATCTTTGAAATAATTTCAAAGTTAAGTTGTTCCATTGGGGTTTAAAGCGCGCTTACCGAAAAAAGAGAATGCTCGCCGGCGCTTGAGGCGGGAGCTGGATGAAGGCCTCACATGGGGGTTTTATTGAATATTTTTCCTATTTTACTTCAGCTGGCATCATCTGATAGTCTTGTATCTCAGTTTTGGGAAGTAAAACCCTATGTGAGGCTTTCATCCAGCTCCCGTCGCAAGCGCCGGCGAGCATTCACTTTTTCAGTCAAAGCTCGCTTTTAATCCCCATGGAACGTCCCCCAGTAGGTGCTATTGAATGTTTTTCTGATAGGATCTTGAGACAATGATGTCCCAAAGATGTTGTATGGGTTTTAATTGAATATTGACTGCGTTCAGGCTCATAAAATTGAAAAGAACCAAAAATGACGATATTTTCAATAATTTCCCTATACTTTAACATGGGAAACCTACTTTTGAAGGGCGTGGGGGTCAAAAAATGTGCTAGAGACCTGAAAACTGGCAGGTAATAATGTTTTAGTATTTCTAACAACTTGAGAGGGGGTATCTGGGAAATTCGAAAAAAAATTCCCCATATAGACTTTTGAAACACCCTAATGTCACCCACTCCTACTTTCACCTGGTGTTACGGAATGTTTACATTCCATATACGAATAAAATATGAAACTTTAGAAAAATGAATTTTATCTATCATTGCAGTAGATGTCTAATTAAGTGTTTTCTTTCAGATAGTGTGTTTATTACTTTTTCAACGTTTCGTTTGGATCTTAATGCCATTATTGGAATGCCAACCTCTGGTTTTGGGGTATTATCATGAAATCCAAATCTTTTTTATTTGCAAGTTTGATGTTTTAAGGGAAAATTCGGTCAACAGTGACAGTTTTTCAAGGTCATTGCAATGCGTAGGTGTTTTAGTGGTAGAGGTTGCTTGCCTCTCATTATAGAGATTTCGGTCTCGTTGAGGCGATAGTTAGAGTGTACAGAAATAGTTTTAATTTTGCAACTGACCTTCTAAAACCAAAAGAAAACTTTTTAGGTAATGGCCCGATCACTTTTCAAACTTCTCCAAAAAAACTCACTTTTTGAGACACCCTAATGTGTAGTTTGAAAGTGTTACAAAAAACTGTATGTATATGTGCAGGGGTAGAAGTCGTCCTATATTTCCTATTAATCCTATATTTCAAAAATAATCCTATATTCCATCAAATGACCCTACTTTCGTTTTTTTCTCTAGCCAATAGAGATGCTCTTCTGGATTTATTTCCAGCTGTAATAGAAACCAGAAAAGAAGAAGTTCTAAAAACAATTGACTTTATTCTACAACCTAACCCTCAAAATGCCACAGGTGACACTGTTTTAATTTTTACTCTTTTTTATATTTCTCTTATCTATATTTTATACGAAGCCATTAGTTACAATGTGTAAAAATATCCCTAGTTATGACTAATATATGGAGGGCTCAGAATTAAAATGGACCAAGTCCACTTTTTGTCATTTTTGAGTTAGCAACACTATAACATGCACGAACTATGTAAAATTTCAGTGCAATAGTGAACCAAATCCTAGTTCTGATAATATCCGCTTGGCAGCAGAAAGTTCTGTTGCGTTAACATGTAATTTGCTATGAAGCTTTAACTATAAACGTCTGTAGCTCAAAAGTAGCTAAAAAAGTAAGAGGACTTGGTTCATTTCTATTCTGAACCCTCCATATTATTGCATCCCTTAAGATTATAATATAGGTTAAATGATATTAGTATAGAATATTTGCACATAATGAAATTAAAAGAACTATACTAATCCTGGACTTTGGAGTAATGAATGGTGTATGTATGCTTTTGAGAAATTCGGTCAAATGAATGAGGATAATCAAACATTTGCAAAAATTGGATTGATGTTTTTAAAAATGAGGATATGACTGGAGTGCTGTTATATAGGTAGATCAAATTTTGATTTTACTCATTCAAATTCCTTCTACAAAACGTTTTCTGACTATATCACATATTATGCCATATTTATTATGCATTTAAGGAATGCTTCTAATAACTGTGTAACCAATGTTGGAGGTATCTACTATGAACTGGATTTGGCCTTGGAATTATTATTTTTCACTCACCTACTGCTTTTATTTTAGCTAATAATATTTCTGAAAAGCATGTTAATTCTTTGGACAACGTATCTTCTGTTGCAGATTTTTCTGAAAGTAAGTATGTAAAAAAGTAGTTTCAGGAATAAGGATTCAGTAGTTTTAAACTAAGAGTTTTTATAAATTTGACGAAAAACGTTTATTCTAGCAGAATTATTAATAAGCACTCCACCTATTAAAGTTCTTTTCTCTTCCACCCTTTCCTCCCTCATGCCCATCTGCATAGGGCAGGGGTCGGCAACCTTTTGAAACGGAAGAGCCAAAAGTCACAATTTAAAAATTTCCCAGTTTTTAAAGAGCCACTAAATTGTTCTGCTTCAATGTTCTAGTACATGCTTATTATATTTGATTTTAGTTGGGGAGCATTTTTTTACACATTTTTTCTAAAGGAACCTTCTTTCAGGTTCGGGTCCTTTTAGATCAAGTTTTAGATGACTTACTACCTCACATTGAAATTAATTTTAGTGAATTAATTTCAAAATTTTGTAAACAAAGTACATTCCTAGTAAAATTGGAGAATCTGGGGGTCCTCCCCCAAAAACATTTTTGGAAATTTCTTCTTCAAAATAGCTTTGTAGCTCATTTTTAGGCCTTTTTGGATTGCACCCAAAGAGTACCTCTCATTTTTTTTAAATGGCAGAATTTTCAATGAAAAATAGTACAGTTAAAATAAACAGCAAACTGTAGAGAGGGTGGGGATCCCACTTCAGAAAATTTTGGAAATTTTCTCCTATGAGGATCACTCCTTATAAATCACAGAATTTTCAAGGGAAAATAGCACATTTTCCAAAATTTTGAGGAGTGTTTCAGAGTTCTCCCCCGAAATTTCGGAATTTTTACCATTAAAAGTAGAGTTTTGACTCATCTTGAAAACTTTGGGTTACACCGCTCCTTGTGAGTATCATTGTTTTGATTAGGTACTTAAAATATATTACTGATTTTTTAAGGGTTTGATAATAAATTATGAATTTTTTCGTATGCAACTGGAGAGCCGCAACTTTACATCGAAAGAGTCGCATGCGGCTCGCGAGCCGCAGGTTGCCGACCCCTGGCATAGGGTGATAGCCTTTGCGGAGTTAACTTGTATTAGTGTTACAAGTGTTATAGTCTTGACCTGGTGATGCAGTAGCTGTACAAAGTTTGAATATTCCTTTGAGACTCAAACGACATTTTCTAGTTTGAAAATTTTTATTTAGTTCTGTGCTTTAGTTCTGTGCTCCTTTAGTTCTGTGCTTGGTCCCCCAGTACCTCTATTGGGCCTGGCAATCCTTGGCAAAAAGCTTAACATGCCTGATTTTAAATGTATTGGAAAATTATTTTTGAACTAACAATGTTAAGTGCAGAAATTTGTAAAACCCTTAACATTATAAAGCAGTATCACCATATTCCCATAGGTTAAGCAATCTCTTAATATTCTTTGATTAGATTTAAATTTTGAGACACTTATTTACGCACAATGTCATTGTATTAGACCAGTGGTTCCCAACCTGGGGGCGATTGCTCCCAGGTTGGGATTTGTGTTATCACGGGGGCGATAAATAAGTGAGGGGCGATGAGTATTCAAAGGGGGAAAATAAAATAGTACTGTACTGACAGCTGTATTCACACTTAATGTACCAAAACAAGTTAAAACCCAGTTTCTTAGGGTCAAATTTCCAAAAAATTTCTGGAGGAGGTCCCCCAAACCCCCCTTTTGTACTTGGAACTTAATTTTTCAAAACTTTTTTATAATTAGTTCATCAAAATACAAATCCTACCTAAAAATATATGTCCAAAATTCGGAATAGGTGTACCATGACTAGTTAAAAACCTGTTTTTTTTTAATCTTATTTCCAAACATTTTCTGGGGGAGGACCCCCCGACATAAAATTGTTTTATTATACTTTACTTCAAATTAAAAATAGACATACAATGAGAATGAAAGGGGGCAATAGGTGTTAGTCAACCTCTAGAAACACAGGCAACCTCTAGAAACGATGGGCCACATAAAGTTGGGAACCACTGTATTAGACGGTATGCAAGTTGGAATTTCAAAGTTATTTTTTTGTTATAAGATTTTTTTTTTATTTATTTATTTATTATTTTTTTAAACAAAGTAAATAAAGTATTACATCACCTGGGAACAGTTTAGTAACACTTGTATTGCTTTTTAGGTAACTTTGAAAATTTATTGCATTTTTCATCACAAAAAGCTGATACTTTTCAAGCCCTTAGTGAACTCAGTCCAGGTATGGATGATTGATATCATTTATATTTTTATTGTCTTTAAAAATAGTATAGAAAGACAAGTAACTATATAGCAAAAAGACAATTGTTGGCCTTTGCATCGTGTCGGACAGTGCTTCTGGGATGAAAAAAGAAAAAAAATGAAGAAATCCACCTATAATGAACTTGATTCGGCATTAACAGCCGCTGTACCCTTGCCACCCAATTCCTCGGATAATCGGGGCTCTACTGTACATTAGGGTGGTCCTTATTTGTATGGAAAATTTTTTTGGGGGGAATTCCGTTGGTGACGCCCCCTAGTTATGTGTCACTATAGAAAATAATAGTGTATGCAAAATTTAAGCTCATTCGGATAATAATAACACGTGCCGCAAAAGCCTTGAAGTTTCATAAAAGTACTGATTTTTTCACAAAACATCAAAAAAACCAAAGATTAAACACTCCGATCTTCTTCTTGATTTTTTTATGAGAATCTAATATAGTTATAGTTATAATATTCTAGATTCCATTCTTCTATCACCCCTCTTTCGGTAGTAAAAATTTTTTAAAGTAAAAATAACTCTTGTAAAGTTTTTTTCTGCATTTTAAAACAGCTCATAACTCAAGAACTATACAACAAAAAACCTGAAATTAGTGCCATTTTGTTTGTAATTTAATTATCTTTGTTTTGATGTGCAACATAACTGCCTATGTTAAAAATTAAATAAAAAAAATTATTAAGTAAATTTAAAGTTTTTAAACTCCCAAAATAAACATTTCTGCCAAATTTCAAGTTAAAAATAAAATTTTATCATGTAGAAAAAAATTAAAATTTTCGAAATTTTGGCAAGTCCCTAAACATTCCATGTAATTTAACAAAAAAAGTGATTCACTCAGGGGGAGTTCAAGAACTCCCTTTAGGGTGTTTATACGATTTGTACAATGCAAAAAAATTCACTGCAAAATAGTCCTGCAAAATAAGTTTTTTGAACAAAAAAATGTGAATTTCATGAAACATCACAATTTAAAGTCCCTAGCTATAATTCTGCTAGGTGTTAACACACACATTCAGATATAATTTAGAAATTTCAATCAAATTGTAATGTACTAACTTACTGTATATTTTAAATATTTTTAATATCTCACACATCCTCTTAAAAATAATGTTAAATTTTAATATTTTTTTGCTTTTTTGTCAATCTCATCCCTGATATCAATTTTCTACCCTTCCATTTTTGTTTTTATTTCTGTTTTTGCTATTTATAGATCCAGTCCATCACATTCCTACCAAGACTAACCCAAAAGAGTCATTTAATGATAGCTTTTCTATACTCAAGAAAGCTGATCCCCCCCAAACTTTTAATGGTATGTATAAATAATTTATATTAAAATGTTTAATTGGTAAAATTGCTGTGATGTGGATCGAGATACAAGGTTATCAGATGATACCAGCTGTAATAAAATAGGAAAAAGATTCAATAAAAATATCAGTTCAGTTTTATCTGTTACAGGCCATATTAATAATGCCTGCGTATTTTGGGGAAAGTCCCGCAAAATAAGTTTTTCATGATTGTTGTGTATGTTTTATTTTTTACTTGGTTCAAATTAAATGGTTTCATAACTATAGTAAAGAAAGGAACTGATTGTATAAAGTTATTTCTGTCATAGTCAGTGCATTGAACAAAAAAAATCTGAATTTCATGAAACATCACAGTATGAAGTCCCTAGCTATAATTCTACTAGGTGTTAACACCTGCATTCAGATATAATTTAGAAATTTCAATCAAATTATAATGTACTAACTTACTGTATATTTTAAACATTTCTAATATCTCACACATCCTCTAAAAAATAATGATAAATTTAAATAATTTTTTGCTTTTTTGTCAATCTCATCCCTGATATCAATTTCCTGCCCTTCCCTTTTAGTTTTAAATTCTGTTTTTGCCATTTATAGATCCAGTCCATCACATTAACCCAAAAGAGTCATTTAATAATGGCTTTTCTATACACAAGGAAGAGTATTCCCCCCGAAGTTTTAATGGTATGTATGAATAATTTATATTATTAAAATGTTTAAATGGTAAAATTGTTGAGATGCGGATCAAGATACAAGGTTTACAGATGATACCAGCCAGTGTTATTCCTAGGATTTTTTTTGGGGAGTAAAAATCAGGGTTGGCCGGTTTAAACCATTTGATTTAAACCATTGGTTTAAACCATGGTTTTTTTACCAAAAAAACCACTTGGTTTTTTTAGAAATTATAAAATAATTTCAGGATTTTTTAAAAAAGTGTTATTAAGTATAATCTTTTGCACAAAATTAAAATTAAGTTTGTTTATAAACAGATAAAAACCAGTTGGGGTTTTTTACTAAATTAATAAAAACCGTTAATTTCCTTAATCGGATTAATTATCTCAATCATTTATCCAATTTCAATTAACATTAGTTGCTAACATTTCCCTTTTATTTATTAAAAAAGTTAAATTTTCTCTTTCTAAAGAAATTTCTTAAGTTCATAAATAATCCATATAATTAATTTGATTATTTTACCATTTAATAATTAATCAAATTAATTATCTTTATCAATTATCCAATTTCAATTAACATTAGTTGTTTACATTTCACTTTTACTTCTCATTTAAAAAATAAAATTTTATCTTTCTAAAGAAATTTCTTAGGTTTATAAATTAATCCATATATAATTAAGATAAATAATTTGATTATTTCAACCATTTATCCAAGATAAATTAACACTGATTTTTATTCACTACAATAATATTAGATATTCAAATTGGAATATTTTAGAAACAAAAATTATTTTTAAAACAAATTAATTTAATTTTAATTAATTAATTGAAATATACAAATCATTTATCAATTATAAACAACCCCTGAAATAAATGTCTCATTTACAACTCAATTTCAAACATCAATGCTAAAATAACTTATTCTGATAAAAAAAATTCTAAAAAAAACTTGGTTTAAACCAAAAAAACAAATAAACCCGTTTTTTTTTGGTTTTTTTAAAAAAACCCGTTTTTTTGCCAACCCTGGTAAAAAATACTCCTAGAATTTTTTGGGAGGTTTGAAATTCATTTATGATGCGTGAAATACGAAAATGGTATTAACTGAGACAAATTTTCCATAAAAAACACATTCTTTTTAATGGGCAAAATGAAATAGAAAACATCAATATAGCATATGTTAAGTATTAGTAGAAAATATTAGACATTATAAATAAAATAATTTATTTCACATTAAACATTCTAAAGGAAATATTTATTTAACATTGAAAATTTAATCTCCTTTTCCTCTGATTTTTCCACATAGTTACAGCTCTTTCAAAATTAAAGTCAGAAAAATGGGTTCGAAATCCTTTTAATCATTTCCATTTGCAATAAAAAAATTACCGCTTTTGTGAAAATCCAAAGAATGAAAATACGCCTGACCAGCTTTTTAAAGCGTATTTCTTATTTTCACTGCGTGAAATACCCTCTCAGAGACGTTAAAAATATCTCTTACACCAGCTATTATAAAATAAGAAAAAGATTCAATAAAAATATCAGTGCGGCTTTATCTATTACGGCCATATTAATAATGCCTGCATATTTTGGGGAAAGTCCTGCAAAATAAGTTTTTCATGATTGTTTTTTATGTTATTTACATGATTTCATAACTATAGTAAAGAAAGGAACTGATTAAATAAAGTTATTTCTGTCACAGTCAGTGCATTGAAAAAATAAATCTGAATTTCATGAAACATCACAATATTAAGTCCCTAGCTATAATTCTGGTGTTAACACACGCATTCAGCTATAATTTAGAAATTTCAATCAAATTATAATGTTCTAACTTAATGTATATTTTAAATATTTCTAATATCTCACACATCCTCTTAAAAATAATAATGTTAAATTTTAATATTTTTTTGCTTTTTTGTCAATCTCATCCCTGATATCAATTTTCTACCCTTCCATTTTTGTTTTTATTTCTGTTTTTGCTATTTATAGATCCAGTCCATCACATTCCTACCAAGACTAACCCAAAAGAGTCATTTAATGATAGCTTTTCTATACTCAAGAAAGCTGATCCCCCCCAAACTTTTAATGGTACGTATAAATAATTTATATTAAAATGTTTAATTGGTAAAATTGCTGTGATGTGGATCAAGATACAAGGTTATCAGATGATACCAGCTATAATAAAATAGGAAAAAGATTCAATAAAAATATCAGTTCGGTTTTATCTGTTACAGGCCATATTAATAATGCCTGCATATTTTGGGGAAAGTCCCGCAAAATAAGTTTTTCATGATTGTTGTATATGTTTTATTTTTTTACTTGGTTCAAATTAAATGGTTTCATAACTATAGTAAAGAAAGGAACTGATTGTATAAAGTTATTTCTGTCATAGTCAGTGCATTGAACAAAAAAAATCTGAATATCATGAAACATCACAGTATGAAGTCCCTAGCTATAATTCTACTAGGTGTTAACACACGCATTCAGATATAATTTAGAAATTTCAATCAAATTATAATGTACTAACTTACTGTATATTTTAAACATTTCTAATATCTCACACATCCTCTAAAAAATAATGATAAATTTAAATAATTTTTTGCTTTTTTGTCAATCTCATCCCTGATATCAATTTCCTGCCCTTCCCTTTTAGTTTTAAATTCTGTTTTTGCCATTTATAGATCCAGTCCATCACATTAACCCAAAAGAGTCATTTAATAATGGCTTTTCTATACACAAGGAAGAGTATTCCCCCCGAAGTTTTAATGGTATGTATGAATAATTTATATTATTAAAATGTTTAAATGGTAAAATTGTTGAGATGCGGATCAAGATACAAGGTTTACAGATGATACCAGCCAGTGTTATTCTTAGGATTTTTTTGAGGAGTAAAAATACTCCTAGAATTTTTTGGGAGGATTGAAATTCATTTATGATGCGTGAAATCAGGGATGAGTTTTTTCCGCCCTGTGGCGGAATTCCGCTTTTTTTATTTTTTTGAAAATTAAGAATTCCGCTTTTCAAATGAAAATCCGCTTTTTGTAATCCTGAAAAAATCCGTTTTTCCCGTCTCCTTCTACTTCAGAGAAAAAAAAACTTCCGCCATCTCCCGGTATTTTGTCTTCGGCATTTCTACCTCGCACGCGCATCGGCGATAGGTTCGTACAACGCAGCGTGTAAAGACGGCTTCTTCTCGTTCGTTTACTGTATTATGGAAAAACTTTTTTTTTCTTGCTGTTTCTAACATGCAACCTAAAGATAGACGTAACCTTCGGTAAAGTCGGCTCGCATTTGAGTATTGTGGAAAAACTTGAGCCTTTTCACTGAGAGATATTCTTGATGCATAACCTGCGGCCCGCGAACTGATTTGGATTTCTTCAGATAATCCCTACTTTTTAAATTTTCCAGATTTCCGAGAAAAATTACGAGTTATCGCGGGAAAAAGTCGGAAAAATCGCGTTTTTTCCGGTTTCGTTTTGCTCGCGGAGTATTCCGTATCATCCCGCGATGCTTTCTTGGAAGGCCGTGGTGGGCGCCAAATTGAAGTCCGTTTCTCGCGTCTCTATTACGATGTAGAAAAACCAACTTTACAGACTAGGCCGTCTATCAGAAGGCACTTTCCAACCTAGAGGACCGTTCCATTTTATTCGCGGGTGGGGAAGGTAGATACGTAGTATCGTTGGTTGATCAGATGAGGGTCTCTTTCAATGCGCGTGCCCGGGCAGATGCACTATTTTTTACGGTAGATTTTCTTGATGTATTTGAATTAAAAAAATGTAAATAGAAGTAATATAAACTTTTCATTTTAAAATGAAATAAATATCAAATAAAAAATTGTTCTAAAACTTATAAATTAAGATTATTTAGATTTTGTATAACAATATAATAACTCTTTAATAAATAATCTTATAGGGCAACTCTGATCTTACAATGAATTAACTGTTCTATACTTTTGGAAATAAATTTAAAAGAAGTTAATGTTATTTTTCTAAGTTATATAATATAAGAACAATAGGTAAAAAACAAGCAGGTTTTGTTAATTATAAATAATCCAACCAATTTTTCATACAGCAAACAACTAACTGATTAATTTTCATGAATTTTATTAGTTTAAGAATTTTGATTTAAATAATTGATTTTATTCATTATTAAAATCACAATTTAAATCAAAGTGAAATTAAATCAAGCAACTCTGAATGCATTTTTCAATGAACACACAAACACGTGCTCCCAAAAAAACGCCGAGTTTCTCATTCTATCCTTCCCCACCCGCGAATAAAATGGAACGGTCCTCTAGGTTGGAAAGTGCCTTCTGATAGACGGCCTAGTACTTTACAGCGGTCAGAAACCAAAAAGTCTGGTGTTTAGGATCATATTCTCTGAAAATGTCGAAAAATTGCGATTTTTCGCGAAAGTTCCGTTTTTCCGGTGCCTAGTTGAAGTTTGCTTTTTCTTGCGTTCCAATTGCGATGCAGAAAAGCCTAATAGGAATCAGAGGAGACTATTAGGTCTAGTGAAACATCTCAGATAATTTTTTCCCGATTTTAGTCAGCATTTCTTCAGATTTTACTTTAGGATTTTATAAGTTGTAAATTTTTACTGAAAAATCGCTTTGAAGCAACTTTATAAGAAAATAATGCAGTGGTTTTTTAATCCTTTTAGATCATAATCTGTTTAAAAGATCATAATATCATCAGGGGCATATATAAAGGGGCAAGGGGACCCGACCCTTCCTCCAAAAAAAATTGGACTATGTGTCCAAAACAAGTTTAAACCCGTGTTTTTGGGTCAAATTTCCAAAATTTTTCTGGGGAGGACCCCCAGACCCCCTTTTGTGTACATGGAACTCTATAATTCACAACTTTTTTTATATTGAGTTAAGAAAATGCAAATTTCACCTAAAAATATGACCAAAACTTAACAAAATAAAGGTCTTTGACACTCATGTTTAATTCCCATTAATACCTATTGAGCTCTTGCTCAGTCTAGGAATTGATCAAAGCTTTTCCAGAGGATAAATCGGTTTAATTTTCTCAATAGCTTCGTGCAAACTACATTCTTTCTTATTTTAAAAAAATTATAAATAAAAAAATTACTTAGATATTTTAATAAATTTAAGTAAAACATTTGTAAATTAAATGTATTATTCTCTATAGATTCATACAAATCTGTAGAAAAGATTTTTTCATTTGATTTTTATCAAGTTAATTTAATATATGGTATGAATAAAAGGAATATAAAAATACATTTTGTTTTTCAATGTTGGAAGGTCTGCCCTTAATCTTGAGAATGTTTAATAGATTTTTAAACAATTCACTTAAATATGTGCAATCTGAGTTCTTTGCTTTAAGTTTTTTTATGAAGTCAGTAAGTATTTTCAATTAATATTATCTTGTAAACATGCCTTTGTTTGTCGAGCTATTGAGAATCAGATTATATGTTTTACTTTAAGAGGCTCTAAATAAAATATTTGACTAAATTCTAATTTTATAATGCAAAATATCAAACCTAAAACAAAAAAATAAGCTACAAAATTTAAGTTTAGCTGTTACAAAATGCTTGAAGGTGTACAACATCCCTGATATGTGTTACGCGTAAAATTTTGGATTTTTGGTTTCAGCTTTTTTGTTTTTCACCAAACTCATCCCTGGTGAAATACGAAAATGGTATTAACCGAGACAAATTTTCCATAAAAAACATATTCTTTTTAATAGACAAAATGAAATAGAAAACAACAATTATAGCATATGTTAAGTATTAGTAGAAAATATTAGACATTACAAATAAAATAATTTATTTCACATTAAACATTCTAAAGAAAATATTTATTTAACATTAAAAATTTAATCTCCTTTTCCTCTGATTTTTCCACAAAGTTACAGCTCTTTCAAAATTAAAGTCGGAAAAATGGGTTCGAAAATCCTTTTAATCATTTCCATTTGCAATAAAAAAACTACCGCTTTTGTGAAAATACGCCTGACCAGCTTTTTAAAGCGTATTTCTTATTTTCACTGCGTGAAATACGCTCTCAGGCGTTAAAAATATCTCTTACACCAGCCATTATAAAATAAGAAAAAGATTCAATAAAAATATCAGTTCGGCTTTATCTATTACGGCCATATTAATAATGCCTGCATATTTTGGAGAAAGTCCTGCAAAATAAATTTTTCATGATTGTTGTATATGTTTTTTTACATGATTTCATAACTAAAGTAAAGAAAGGAACTGATTGTATAAAGTTATTTCTGTCACAGTCAGTGCATTGAAAAAATAAATCTGAATTTCATGAAACATCACAATTTAAAGTCCCTAGCTATAATTCTGCTAGGTGTTAACACACACATTCAGATATAATTTAGAAATTTCAATCAAATTATAATGTACTAACTTACTGTATATTTTAAATATTTCTAATATCTCACACATCCTCTTAAATAATTATGTTAAATTTTAATATTTTTTGCTTTTTTGTCAATCTCATCCCTGATATCAATTTTCTACCCTTCCATTTTTTTTTATTTCTGTTTTTGCTATTTATAGATCCAGTTCTTCCCATTCTTACCAAGACTAACAAAGAGTCATTTAATGATAGCTTTTCTATACTCAAGCAAGCTGATCCCCCCCAAACTTTTAATGGTATGTATAAATAATTTATATTAAAATGTTTAATTGGTAAAATTGCTGTGATGCGGATCGAGATACAAGGTTATCAGATGATACCAGCTATAATAAAATAGGAAAAAGATTCAATAAAAATATCTGTTCGGTTTTATCTGTTACAGGCCATATTAATAATGCCTGCGTATTTTGGGGAAAGTCCCGCAAAATAAGTTTTTCATGATTGTTGTATTTGTTTTATTTTTTTACTTGGTTCAAATTAAATGGTTTCATAACTATAGTAAAGAAAGGAACTGATTGTATAAAGTTATTTCTGTCATAGTCAGTGCATTGAACAAAAAAAATCTGAATTTCATGAAACATCACAGTATGAAGTCCCTAGCTATAATTCTGCCGTCCTAAGCTAGAACGTCCTAAGTCCATTTTTCAAGTTTTGAGATAATCGAGTTTTTATAACAATGCAGCCAGCAAATTTAATGAAATGGACATATTACAAAGTAAATTTTTATGGCTTCCTCATGCACATAGGACTTTCTAGACTAGCTTAAAAGAGGCGCGTGACCGAGATCTACAAGACCACGTCCTTATCTAAAAAAGTGAAAAAATGGACTTAGGACGTTCTAGCTTAGGACGGCAGAATTCTACTAGGTGTTCACACGCATTCAGATATAATATAGAAATTTCAATCAAATTATAATGTACTAACTTACTGTATATTTTAAACATTTCTAATATCTCACACATCCTCTAAAAAATAATGATAAATTTAAATAATTTTTTGCTTTTTTTCCAATCTCATCCCTGATATCAATTTCCTGCCCTTCCCTTTTAGTTTTAAATTCTGTTTTTGCCATTTATAGATCCAGTCCATCACATTCCTACCAAGACTAACCCAAAAGAGTCATTTAATAATGGCTTTTCTAAACACAAGGAAGCTGATTCCTCCCGAAGTTTTAATGGTATGTATGAATAATTTATATTATTAAAATGTTTAAATGGTAAAATTGTTGAGATGCGGATCAAGATACAATGTTTACAGATGATACCAGCCAGTGTTATTCTTAGGATTTTTTTTGAGGACTAAAAATACTCCTAGAATTTTTTGGGAGGATTGAAATTCATTTATGATGCGTGAAATACGAAAATGGTATTAACCGAGACAAATTTTCCATAAAAAACACATTCTTTTTAATGGACAAAATGAAATAGAAAACAACAATTATAGCATATGTTAAGTATTAGTAGAAAATATTAGACATTATAAATAAAATAATTTATTTCACATTAAACATTCTAAAGGAAATATTTATTTAACATTAAAAATTTTATCTCCTTTTCCTCTGATTTTTCCACAAAGTTACTGCTCTTTCAAAATTAAAGTCGGAAAAATGGGTTCGAAATCCTTTTAATCATTTCCATTTGCAATAAAAAAACTACCGCTTTTGTGAAAATCCAATGCGTGAAAATACGCCTGACCAGCTTTTTTTTTTCGGCTTTATCTATTACGGCCATATTAATAATGCCTGCATATTTTGGGGAAAGTCCTGCAAAATAAGTTTTTCATGATTGTTGTATATGTTTTTTTACATGATTTCATAACTATAGTAAAGAAAGGAACTGATTGTATAAAGTTATTTCGGTCACAGTCAGTGCATTGAAAAAATAAATCTGAATTTCATGAAACATCACAATATTAAGTCCCTAGCTATAATTCTGGTGTTAACACACACATTCAGCTATAATTTAGAAATTTCAATCAAATTATAATGTTCTAACTTAATGTATATTTTAGACATTTCTAATATCTCACATCCTCTAAAAAATAATGATGTTAAATTTTAATATCTTTCATCTGTGTTATTTTTTAACTTAGAGTGAAATGAATCATTGTTTACATACCATTCTGTTACTTTCATAAAATTGGAACATGATGATCCTCCAGAAACAACAAGTGGCATATACCATAACAACAAGTGGCATATACATATGCAAGAAGGCTTGAAAATAGTACTTTCTAGAGTGGATCAAGGAACTAAGGTAATGTGTTCTTGAATATTAGATGATATTTTCCAAATATTAGTTTTGTTTTGATTTTTACATGGGTCCGTCCTAGGTGCCTATTGCTTCCTATATTTAAAAAAAGCTATAAAATGTCCTGTGTTTCAAGTATCCTAATAGCTAGGTATATGATCATTTAAAGAGAAAATGCTGATTAATGACCAATTTCCATTTCTGTGTTTTCCTTTTTATCTGTGGGAGAATATTAACCTAATATGTTAATATCATTATTTTCCACACAGAATCTTGTTCTCATGATCTTGTTTTGAAGTTTTTGTGTAAAAGGCTTGTTTATAGGGCTCTGTTTTACTTGTAATTTAATTTATCCCCTTTAACTGTCATAGAAATCTGACACTATTGTCATCATCCTGAGCTGGATAGTTTCATCTTGGGTATGAACTCATATTTCTTCTTTTAATACAGAGCTCGACTTCTGATGGGATTAGAGCTAAGTTAAGAACACCTCCTTGTACAGTTCATACAGAAACTTTGAGTACTGTAACTCAAATCGTAAGTATTAAAATGTTTGAGTGGCTGTATGGTTTTATTATTTTCAGTGTAGTTATGTGATACAAATTAACCCCTTAACTGCCATGGAAATATGAAGCAACCAGCTTCTTGTGGCATTGTGTTTCACACTCATAGTTACGCTTTTGTGAAGCATATTTTCTTTTCTATGATAAACTACTCTAAATCAAAGTAATTGCAAAAATAAAAAGAAAATATCATTCAATGAATCAGGTAAAATTTCAATAATAAATCAGCAGCTCCCCATGAAAATATTAATAAAAAAATTTAAATTAAATAAATCCATTATAAGCATTTTTCTTAATTTCTGGACATTAGAAAAAGTTAAAAAAACCCTGCCAGTGCTAGGGTGTCCCAAGATAGCCATTGCTGTTGAGAACTTAAGGTTGTCTGGAAAATTCTGATAGTTTTTAACGAAATTTCGGGTTTGAAATTTTTTTTAAACCGATGTGTGGAGATTTCAAATCAAGGGAATTTTAATTTATGTTTATTTAAGAATATAATGCATTGTTTTGGTAGTTCTGGTGGGATTATTTCTTTTCAAAGTGGTGCCTGGAAAAGACCGCAAACGGTGATTTTCATAAAATTTACTCGACCGCTTTAAAAACTGGGAAGAATGCAAGATTCATGGCTATATAATAAAAGTTTGGCTGTATATTGACAAAGTATACATTAAGATGTCATAGTTTTAAGATAAACCAATAAGTTTAAGATAGGCACATTTGATCTCAAACATAACAGTTATTGCAAAAAACTTCCCTCGGTATTAGTCATTGGAAAAATATTTCTCTAAAACTTCATCAAAATCAACAAGAAAGCTTACACAAAGACCCAGCTGTTTAGTAATATGCCATATATTTAATTATCTTTCAATATAGGTCCAGAAATCAGCGCAATATTTAAGTGCACAATATTTTAGCCTATCAGAGGATTGCACTCGTTTCACTTACGTTTAGGCAGGGGTCTCCAAACTTTTCAGCCTGCGTGCTACATTAACTATTAAACAGCTCTTCGGGGGCCGATTACTTACTCAAGTCGAGGTGAATTAATAAAAATCAAAACCAGTAGTGGCTCGTGGGTAGTTCAAATGGGGGTTCAGAACTAAGTTTTGAAAAAACAATTAAGTAACAACCCTATAATTAAATAACAATTATTATTTTCAAATGAGAGAAAAACATGCATTTAAGAAACTTAAATTTAAAATTACATTCACACAAATATATAGTGAATCTGAAATAATTAAATAGTAATCAGTTAAAAGTTTTTTAAAATCTTGGGTCTCAGTGCAGCATACAGGGTGTTTCAAAATTGCGTTGCACGTCTTTTATTTGGAACCAACGCCTCCTCCAGTGCAACGCAATTTTGAAACACCCTGTATAGAAATTTAATTAGGGAGGGGCCCTATGATATCCTATAAAAAATTAAGTTATTATTATACCCCAAGCAAGATTTTTAATTGGAGGGGAGACCTAAAATTACCCCTAAAAGCCCTCTTATGCATACTTTAGGAGGTTAAATGTACCTTTTTAATACATCTTTAGGTGAAAATCTGATTTTTCTGAAAATTATATGAAAATTAATGTTATTAACTGAGTTGAAAGTCTGGGGATCCTCCCCCATAAAATTTTTGGAAATTCGACCCTGAAAAACAGGGTTTTAACTCATTTTGGTACCCCAGTCCGAATTTCGGGGTAGGGAATCTTGGATTTTTTTGAGTACACAACATATTCGTAATATTTTTCGTTGGTGGAAAAGTATCCCTAGCCGGATGAGTAGGCCTTGCGAGCCGTAGTTTGGAGATCCATGCATTGAGGGAATGGAGCAATTCTTTTCTTCATATGAAAACATTGAAAAAGCAACAGTTTGTTTTAAATTGTAAACAAATAAAACAATAAGTCATGAAAAATACTCTTTATATATAAACAAGATTTTAACATTAGAACGATGGGACTTAGCCGTATACCTAAAAGGACGGAGAGAGCCAGAAAGGCCCTCGCAGATTTTTTGTTCATATATCATTATTTAAAGATCCCTAAACTAGAAACATCAACGAAATAACTTTGTAAGAACATAATGGAGACTTAAACATTACATCTTTTAGAGTTTTTGTATTTTTAATGGGAAAAATAGCCGATTAAATTAATAATGAAATAAGTTGAAATTATATTTTACTTTCTTCGTTCAGATAATTGAATTTTAAGTAAACCAGTTTTATACAGATATAGTGAACTAAAATACACTTTTGCAGTCAATGGACGCATAGTATTTTACAAACTGACCTCATTCATTAACATTTTGTATAATTTTGGGAACAATGAATTGAATTCCAAGCATGACCATCTGAGTGCTTTTTCCAGAAACTGCTTTCAAATTATTCTGAAATGCACTAAATATTCTTTCTTACACATATTTGACCTAAAGTTGCTAAATTCCCTAGTTTTTTGTTTTTTTAATTGTGTAACTTGATTGCTTGCAGGGGTGCATCTAGAAAGAAATTGGGGCCGAAAACGGCCCTTTCACAAAATTCCGACCCTCAAAAACGGCCCCTTCACAAAATTATTTTCCTCAAAAACAGTCCTTTCACAAAATTCCGGTTCCCAAAAACGGACTTTAATCAAGCTATATGCACTCGCTAAGTGTAATTTTATTAAAAAAACAATATATTTATAGAAATAGGACCTTATTTAAGAATGAAACATTATTTTCACAAAATTCAATTCCGTTTTTCACAAAATTCCCAAAAACGGACCCTGGCAAAATATCCTGGATGCACCCCTCGCTTGTATTGACTCAGCGTTAGCACTGCGCTCTGCAACTACTCCCAAACACCTGTGAAAACAGGGAATTGAAGGTCAGCGTAAGTCAAGAGGAAGCTTTTCACGCTCCAGCGATCACCAGAAATGACAATTTTCAAACGCACATTGAAAAATATCTTGACGGTTCAAAATGACCCTCCCTGTCTTTTTAGGTATACAGTTCGATATATCCACTCCTATTGGACTAAAATAAAAATGATTCGGCATACATTTAAATAGGACCAAATAATGAAAAGAGAAAATTTCAAGTCATTTGGTTAATTAGCGCTAAATTGATTGAACAACAAACTATGCAAGGGGTCAAAATGGCCCTTCCTGTCGTTCTAGTGTTAAGTTCAGAAAAACATCTGTCTTGATTTCATTTCATACCAGCTACTCAGCAGAGCGAGGGAAGTGCTAAAAAACTTATGGGAAAATTATCAGTTGTATGCAGTTTTAAAGCCAACATTTTCTTTCTTAAACTTATTGAATCATCTTAAAACTGTGACATCTTATTTTAAACATTTTCAATATACAGCTAAACCTTTATTCACCATAAATCTTTGATTTTCCCAGTTTTCATAGCAGCCAAGTAAAATTTTACGAAAATTTTTGCAGCCGCCATTTTGAAAAGGAATAATTCCACCAGAACTACCAAAACCAAAAATATTATATTCTTACATATACATAAATCAAAATCTCTTTGTTTGAAATCTCGACCTATTACCGGTTTTTCAAACCAAAAAAAATCAAACATGAAACTTTGTAAAAACTATCAGAACTTTAAGGACGAAAAGCACATTTCATAAGTAATATTGTACTTCAAGTGCTTTTTGATCAACACTTAACAGATCTTTTTTTATCTAGGGGCCACCAAATCTAATTGATTCACCGAATCAAGCATATCAAAACCACCAAATCAATAGGAAGAGGAAAAATAAGGTAAAAGTGTCTGAAGTTGGATTACCTGCAACATTCCTTAAATTACAAGAAGATTCAACAAAGATTCGTATAAAAAATGTAACGAAAGATAAAACTTGTACACCTAAACTTTTTAACAAGAATGAAAAAGATACTGGTAGAAATGAAACTAGTTGTACTGAAAAATTGGGTTACAACCATGATAGTATCTTATCTCAATCAGAAAAATCATTGAAACGGAACAGTATATCAATCCAAACATCAAAGAAAGAAAATGAATTATCTAAAAATGATTACAAGGAATATAAAACTGAAAAAGAAGAATCTTCAGTAGAAAGTAAAGAGTCAAAAATAGGAAGTAAAAAGTCAAAAACAGGAAGTAAAGAGTCAAAAATAGGAAATAAAGATGTTAAAATAGAAAGTTTGGAGATTAAAAAACCAAAAGATAAATTAGAAAGCAGTTCCTCTTCTAAAACAATTAATGATACTTTTCTTAACTCTAAGAAATCTATCCCTAAACATGAAACAGATTCAAAGAAAAAACATGTTATTTTAAAAATAAAACCTTTTAAGACAAATAAAGTTACTAAACAAGCAACTTCTAATCACTCCAACAGCATTAAAATAGGGCTAAACAGTGAAATTATTTCCAATGGATCAAAAGAATCTCCGACAAAAGTATCAGAGAAAATACTGAACTCAGAAATAATGGAGGGCCAGACTGGGAAATCAGATCCATTTTCTAATTGCAGTGATCCTGTCTGCAAGATAACTGAGAAATTGGAAAGTATATCTGTGAAAAATAAAAAAGATGAAAATGAGTTTGCAGTGTCTAATCATTCAAAATCTCATAAATCAATTCTACTGATAAGTACTTCAAATAATTCTGACCAGGAACAAACCCTAAGAAAAACCTCGGAGGAACATGTTCTAGTTAAGCAGTCAAGGACACAAAGTGGCAGTCAAATGAATGGAGATATAATTGAAGGAAATATGGTGAAACACAGGAAATTGGATAACTCTAGTAAGGTGAGTAGTATAGTAGCTATTTTTACTTGGTTACAATTAAACAAAATTTTCTTATTGTTTCTTAAAATTATATTTTGCTTTCTTGTATAGAAGGTTAGAGTGGAATAAAAAGGTAAGTTATTGGTATTGTTTGGAATCAGCATAGAAACAAGGGGGCAGTGGTGGATCCAGGATATGGTTTTTGGGGCTAAGAATTTACATAATAAAATTGAATCTTCTTGTTAATGTTAATACGGAAAAGGTAGTGAATTACCCTACTCCAACTACCAAAAGGAGGGTCTTCCCCCCAGAAAATTTTTGGAAATTTAAGTCAAAAACCCCACTTTTCCAACTTGTTTTGGTACGCCTCATCCGAATTTCGACTATAGATTTTTTGTGTTTTGACAAACATCGTAAAATATAGTTGTAATAACAAGTGCAAAGGGGGTCTGGGGGTCCTCCCCTAGAAAATTTTTGAAAATTTGACCTTACAATAACAGGGTTTTTACTTATTTTGGTGCATAAAATGTCATACTATTATATCGCACCCTTGCTACTTAAGTGCCACAACTCAAAAAACTATGTTTTCCAGAAATTGCAAAAAACTGACTAGGCACATTTTAGTATTTTTAAATTTGTCAATAAGAAAAACGATACATCTCAAACTATGATCGTTAGCCATTGTTCTAGTAGTTCATACTCAACGACGGCTGGACGACTACTCAAAATGTGGCATTTCAGCAGAAGGAATCATAGCCATCTTGATTACAACAAAACGCCATCACTGCGATCTGGCGACTGATTTTTCAATGCAACTTCTGGCTCTTTTGAAGATTGGTAGAGATGTGAAAACTACGCCTAATGGCGGTCATAACTCAAAAATTACAATTTTTGAGTTGTGGCACTTTAGTAGCAAGGGTGCAATATGGAGTAAAACTTTTCATTTTTGGTGGCTTGAGCCCCCTGGATCCGCTAGTGGAGAGGGCTAATGCTGAGTTTAGGATAAAGCTCTTTAAATTGTGAACAGGCTAATTCTTTTCAGAGGGTAAAACTCAGGGGCCCCTTTAAATTGTGAATCGAATCTGCAAAAACTAAAGTAGGGGGCTATAAATTGCTAACGAGCTAAGCTTTTTAAATTAAAAAATGCAAGAAGGCTCATTCCATTTAAATTGTGAATCCAATCTATAAAATTGTAGGAGGGTTAAAGATTTTGTTGGGTGGTTAAAGCTCATTGCAACTTTTTTTGAAGTTATGAATTCCATCTAAAAGAGCAGAGAGGGCTAAAGCTCATCTATCTTCCAGGGGGCTAAAAGCTCATCAAGTTGATGTGAACCAAATATATAAAAATGCAAGGGGACTAATGCTTTTTAGGGGCTAAAGCTCATTGGCCTCTAAATTCTCAATTTAATATGCAAATAAAATACTGGTGCTAAAAGTTTTGCTGGGGCTATAAAGATAATGAAATAGGCTAATGTTTGTAGGGGGCTTAAGATCATGAAACGCGTTAATATTTCAAAGGGAGCTAAAGATCATGGAATGGGATGTTCCCCTTTGTTTGAAATCTCCACCTATTACAGGTTTTTCAAAAAAAATAAACACAAAACTTTGTAAAAACTATCAGAACTTTACAGGCAACCTTATACTTTAAAAGCATATTTTATAAGTAAAATTGTACTGAAAGTGTTTTTTGATCAACATTTAACACATCTTTTTTATCTAGGTGCCACTAAATCAAATCGATAGGAAGAGGAAAAATAAGAAAAAAGTGTCTGAAGTTGGATTACCTGCAACATTACTTAAATTACAAGAAGATTCAACAAAGATTTCTACAAAAAGTGAAACAAAAGATAATACTTGTACACCCAAACTTTTTAACAAGAATGACAAGGATACTGTTAGAAATGAAATTAGTGGTACTGAAAAATTGGGTTACAACCATGATAGTAGCTTACCTCAATCTAAAAAATCATTGAAACGAAACAGTATTTCAAGCCAAACGGGGGGAAATATTTGTACAAGTCAAGACCAATTACTGTTAGTTAGTGAAACACAAAAGACGAACAATGAAAATAGAGGGACTAAAAAAGAAAAAACAGAGTCTAGAAAGGAAAACCAAGATACTAAAAAAGAAAATAATGAGTCCAAGAATAAAAATAAGGAGTCCAAGAAAAAAAATAAAATATCTGAGAAAGAAAAGGAGTCAATAGTTGAAATCAAAGGCAGTAAAAAAGAAAATACAGAGTCTACAATGGAAAGTAAAGAATCAAAACTAGGAAATAAAGAGTCAAAGAAAGAAAATGAAGCATCTAAAAATGATAACAAGAAATATAAAGTTGAAAATAAAGAATCTACCGTGGAGAGCAAAGAGGCGAAAATAGAAATTAAAGAGATTAAGAAAGAAAATAAAGCATCCAATAAAGAAATTAAGAAGTCCAAAGTTGAAAATAATAAACCTGGGAAAGAAATTAAAACATTCCAAAAAGAAAAAAAGCAGCATATTTTTGAAAATAAACAGGCTAAACCAGTAATTAAAGAGACTGTAAAAGAAAATAAAGCATCTAAAACGGAAAATAAAGAATCCACAATAGAAAGTAAAGAGTCAAAAATAGGAAGTAAGGAGTCAATAACAGGAAGTAAAGAGTTAAAAATAGGAAGTAAGGAGTCAATAACAGGAAGTAGAGAGTCAAAAATAGGAAGTAAGGAATCAAAAACAGGAAGTAAAGAGTCAAAAACAGGAAGTAAAGAGTCAATAACAGGAAGTAAAGAGTCAATAACAGGAAGTAAAGAGTCAATAACAGGAAGTAGAGAGTTAAAAATAGGAAGTAAGGAGTCAATAACAGGAAGTAGAGAGTCAAAAATAGGAAGTAAGGAGTCAAAAACAGGAAGTAAAGGGTCAAAAATAGGAAGTAAGGAGTCAAAAACAGGAAGTAAAGAGTCAAAAATAGAAAATAAAGAGTCTGTTAGAGTAAATAATAAAGCATCTGAAAAGGATCATCTACAACTAAAGGATCTACTTCTACTGAAAAGTACATCAAATGATTCTGACCGGGAACAAACCCTAAGAAGAAACTTGGAGGAACATGTTCTAGTTAAGCAGTCAAGGACACAAAGTAGCAGTCAAATGAATGGAGATATAATTGAAGGAAATATGGTGAAACACAGGAAATTGGATAACTCTAGTAAGGTGAGTAGTATAGTAGCTATTTTTACTTGGTTACAATTAAACAAAATTTTCTTATTGTTTCTTAAAATTTTATTTTGCTTTCTTGTATAGAAGGTTAGAGTGGAATAAAAAGGTAAGTTATTGGTATTGTTTGGAATCAGCATAGAAACAAGGGGGCAGTGGTGGATCCAGGATATGGTTTTGGGGGCTAAGAATTTCCATAGTCAAATTGAATCTTCTTGTTAATGTTAATACGGAAAAAGTAGTGAATTACCCTACTGTAACTACCAAAAGGAGGGTCTTCCCCCAGAAAATTTTTGGAAATTTAAGTCAAAAACCCCACTTTTCCAACTTGTTTTGGTACGCCTCATCCGAATTTTCGACTATAGATTTTTTGTGTTTTGACAAACTTAGTAAAATATAGTTGTAATAACAAGTGCAAAGGGGGTCTGGGGGTCCTCCCCTAGAAAATTTTTGAAAATTTGACTTTAAAATAACAGGGTTTTTACTTATTTTGGTGCATAAAATGTCATACTATTATATCGCACCCTTGCTAATAAAGTGCCACAACTCAAAAAACTATGTTTTCCAGAAATTGCAAAAAACTGACTAGGCACATTTTAGTATTTTTAGATTTGTCAATAAGAAAAACGATACATCTCAAACTATGATCGTTAGCCATTGTTCTAGTAGTTAATACTCAACGACGGCTGGACGACTACTCAAAATGTGGCATTTCAGCAGAAGGAATCATGGCCATCTTGATTACAACAAAACGCCATCACTGCGATCTGGCGACTGATTTTTCAATGCAACTTCTGGCTCTTTGAAAGATTGGTAGAGATGTGAAAACTACGCCTAATGGCGGTCATAACTCAAAAATTACAATTTTTGAGTTGTGGCACTTTAGTAGCAAGGGTGCGATATGGAGTAAAACTTTTCATTTTTGGTGGCTTGAGCCCCCTGGATCTGCTAGTGGAGAGGGCTAATGCTGAGTTTAGGATAAAGCTCTTTAAATTGTGAACAGGCTAATTCTTTTCAGAGGGTAAAACTCAGGGGCCCCTTTAAATTGTGAATCGAATCTGCAAAAACTAAAGTAGGGGGCTATAAATTGCTAACGAGCTAAGCTTTTTAAATTAAAAAACGCAAGAAGGCTCATTCCATTTAAATTGTGAATCCAATCTATAAAATTGTAGGAGGGTTAAAGATTTTGTTGGGTGGTTAAAGCTCATTACAACTTTTTTTGAAGTTATGAATTCCATCTAAAAGAGCAGAGAGGGCTAAAGCTCATCTATCTTCCAGGGGGCTAAAAGCTCATTAAGTTGATGTGAACCAAATATATAAAAATTCAAGGGGACTAATGCTTTTTAGGGGCTAAAGCTCATTGGCCTCTAAATTCTCAATTTAATATGCAAATAAAATACTGGTGCTAAAAGTTTTGCTGGGGCTATAAAGATAATGAAATAGGCTAATGTTTGTAGGGGGCTTAAGATCATGAAACGCGCTAATATTTCAAAGGGAGCTAAAGATCATGGAATGGGATGTTCCCCTTTGTTTGAAATCTCCACCTATTACAGGTTTTTCAAAAAAAATAAACACAAAACTTTGTAAAAACTATCAGAACTTTATAGGCGACCTTATACTTTAAAAGCATATTTTATAAGTAAAATTGTACTGAAAGTGTTTTTTGATCAACATTTAACACATCTTTTTTATCTAGGTGCCACTAAATCAAATCGATAGGAAGAGGAAAAATAAGGAAAAAGTGTCTGAAGTTGGATTACCTGCAACATTACTTAAATTACAAGAAGATTCAACAAAGATTTCTACAAAAAGTGAAACAAAAGATAATACTTGTACACCCAAACTTTTTAACAAGAATGACAAGGATACTGTTAGAAATGAAATTAGTAGTACTGAAAAATTGGGTTACAACCATGATAGTAGCTTACCTCAATCTAAAAAATCATTGAAACGAAACAGTATTTCAAGCCAAACGGGGGGAAATATTTGTACAAGTCAAGAACAATTACTGTTAGTTAGTGAAACACAAAAGACGAACAATGAAAATAGAGGGACTAAAAGAGAAAAAACAGAGTCTAGAAAGGAAAACCAAGATACTAAAAAAGAAAATAATGAGTCCAAGAATAAAAATAAGGAGCCCAAGAAAAAAAATAAAATATCTGAGAAAGAAAAGGAGTCAATAGATGAAATCAAAGGCACTAAAAAAGAAAAAACAGAGTCTACAATGGAAAGTAAAGAATCAAAACTAGGAAATAAAGAGTCAAAGAAAGAAAATGAAGCATCTAAAAATGATAACAAGAAATATAAAGTTGAAAATAAAGAATCTACCGTGGAGAGCAAAGAGGCGAAAATAGAAATTAAAGAGATCAAGAAAGAAAATAAAGCATCCAATAAAGAAATTAAGAAGTCCAAAGTTGAAAATAATAAACCTGAGAAAGAAATTAAAACATTCCAAAAAGAAAAAAAGCAGCATATTTTTGAAAATAAACAGGCTAAATCAGTAATTAAAGAGACTGTAAAAGAAAATAAAGACTCTAAAACGGAAAATAAAGAATCCACAATAGAAAGTAAAGAGTCAAAAATAGGAAGTAAGGAGTCAATAACAGGAAGTAAAGAGTTAAAAATAGGAAGTAAGGAGTCAATAACAGGAAGTAGAGAGTCAAAAATAGGAAGTAAGGAGTCAAAAACAGGAAGTAAAGAGTCAAAAACAGGAAGTAAAGAGTCAATAACAGGAAGTAAAGAGTTAAAAATAGGAAGTAAGGAGTCAATAACAGGAAGTAGAGAGTCAAAAATAGGAAGTAAGGAATCAAAAACAGGAAGTAAAGAGTCAAAAACAGGAAGTAAAGAGTCAATAACAGGAAGTAAAGAGTCAATAACAGGAAGTAAAGAGTTAAAAATAGGAAGTAAGGAGTCAATAACAGGAAGTAGAGAGTCAAAAATAGGAAGTAAGGAGTCAAAAACAGGAAGTAAAGGGTCAAAAATAGGAAGTAAGGAGTCAAAAACAGGAAGTAAAGAGTCAAAAATAGAAAATAAAGAGTCTTTTAGAGTAAATAATAAAGCATCTGAAAAGGATCATCTACAACTAAAGGATCTACTTCTACTGAAAAGTACATCAAATGATTCTGACCGGGAACAAACCCTAAGAAGAAACTTGGAGGAACATGTTCTAGTTAAGCAGTCAAGGACACAAAGTAGCAGTCAAATGAATGGAGATATAATTGAAGGAAATATGGTGAAACACAGGAAATTGGATAACTCTAGTAAGGTGAGTAGTATAGTAGCTATTTTTACTTGGTTACAATTAAACAAAATTTTCTTATTGTTTCTTAAAATTTTATTTTGCTTTCTTGTATAGAAGGTTAGAGTGGAATAAAAAGGTAAGTTATTGGTATTGTTTGGAATCAGCATAGAAACAAGGGGGCAGTGGTGGATCCAGGATATGGTTTTGGGGGCTAAGAATTTCCATAATCAAATTGAATCTTCTTGTTAATGTTAATCAGAAAAGGTAGTGAATTACCCTACTCCAACTACCAAAAGGAGGGTCTTCCCCCAGAAAATTTTTGGAAATTTAAGTCAAAAACCCCACTTTTCCAACTTGTTTTGGTACGCCTCATCCGAATTTTCGACTATAGATTTTTTGTGTTTTGACAAACTTAGTAAAATATAGTTGTAATAACAAGTGCAAAGGGGGTCTGGGGGTCCTCCCCTAGAAAATTTTTGAAAATTTGACCTTAAAATAACAGGGTTTTTACTTATTTTGGTGCATAAAATGTCATACTATTATATCGCACCCTTGCTACTTAAGTGCCACAACTCAAAAAACTATGTTTTCCAGAAATTGCAAAAAACTGACTAGGCACATTTTAGTATTTTTAGATTTGTCAATAATAAAAACGATACATCTCAAACTATGATCGTTAGCCATTGTTCTAGTAGTTCATACTCAACGACGGCTGGACGACTACTCAAAATGTGGCATTTCAGCAGAAGGAATCATAGCCATCTTGATTACAACAAAACGCCATCACTGCGATCTGGCGACTAATTTTTCAATGCAACTTCTGGCTCTTTTGAAGATTGGTAGAGATGTGAAAACTACGCCTAATGGTGGTCATAACTCAAAAATTACAATTTTTGAGTTGTGGCACTTTAGTAGCAAGGGTGCGATATGGAGTAAAACTTTTCATTTTTGGTGGCTTGAGCCCCCTGGATCCGCTAGTGGAGAGGGCTAATGCTAAGTTTAGGATAAAGCTCTTTAAATTGTGAACAGGCTAATTCTTTTCAGAGGGTAAAACTCAGGGGCCCCTTTAAATTGTGAATCGAATCTGCAAAAACTAAAGTAGGGGGCTATAAATTGCTAACGAGCTAAGCTTTTTAAATTAAAAAATGCAAGAAGGCTCATTCCATTTAAATTGTGAATCCAATCTATAAAATTGTAGGAGGGTTAAAGATTTTGTTGGGTGGTTAAAGCTCATTACAACTTTTTTTGAAGTTATGAATTCCATCTAAAAGAGCAGAGAGGGCTAAAGCTCATCTATCTTCCAGGGGGCTAAAAGCTCATCAAGTTGATGTGAACCAAATATATAAAAATGCAAGGGGACTAATGCTTTTTAGGGGCTAAAGCTCATTGGCCTCTAAATTCTCAATTTAATATACAAATAAAATACTGGTGCTAAAAGTTTTGCTGGGGCTATAAAGATAATGAAATAGGCTAATGTTTGTAGGGGGCTTAAGATCATGAAACGCGCTAATATTTCAAAGGGAGCTAAAGATCATGGAATGGGATGTTCCCCTTTGTTTGAAATCTCCACCTATTACAGGTTTTTCAAAAAAAATAAACACAAAACTTTGTAAAAACTATCAGAACTTTACAGGCGACCTTATACTTTAAAAGCATATTTTATAAGTAAAATTGTACTGAAAGTGTTTTTTGATCAACATTTAACACATCTTTTTTATCTAGGTGCCACTAAATCAAATCGATAGGAAGAGGAAAAATAAGGAAAAAGTGTCTGAAGTTGGATTACCTGCAACATTACTTAAATTACAAGAAGATTCAACAAAGATTTCTACAAAAAGTGAAACAAAAGATAATACTTGTACACCCAAACTTTTTAACAAGAATGACAAGGATACTGTTAGAAATGAAATTAGTAGTACTGAAAAATTGGGTTACAACCATGATAGTAGCTTACCTCAATCTAAAAAATCATTGAAACGAAACAGTATTTCAAGCCAAATGGGGGGAAATATTTGTACAAGTCAAGAACAATTACTGTTAGTTAGTGAAACACAAAAGACGAACAATGAAAATAGAGGGACTAAAAAAGAAAAAACAGAGTCTAGAAAGGAAAACCAAGATACTAAAAAAGAAAATAATGAGTCCAAGAATAAAAATAAGGAGCCCAAGAAAAAAAATAAAATATCTGAGAAAGAAAAGGAGTCAATAGTTGAAATCAAAGGCACTAAAAAAGAAAAAACAGAGTCTACAATGGAAAGTAAAGAATCAAAACTAGGAAATAAAGAGTCAAAGAAAGAAAATGAGGCATCTAAAAATGATAACAAGAAATATAAAGTAGAAAATAAAGAATCTACCGTGGAGAGCAAAGAGGCGAAAATAGAAATTAAAGAGATCAAGAAAGAAAATAAAGCATCCAGTAAAGAAATTAAGAAGTCCAAAGTTGAAAATAATAAACCTGAGAAAGAAATTAAAACATTCCAAAAAGAAAAAAAGCAGCATATTTTTGAAAATAAACAGGCTAAATCAGTAATTAAAGAGACTGTAAAAGAAAATAAAGCATCTAAAACGGAAAATAAAGAATCCACAATAGAAAGTAAAGAGTCAAAAATAGGAAGTAAGGAGTCAATAACAGGAAGTAAAGAGTTAAAAATAGGAAGTAAGGAGTCAATAACAGGAAGTAGAGAGTCAAAAATAGGAAGTAAGGAATCAAAAACAGGAAGTAAAGAGTCAAAAACAGGAAGTAAAGAGTCAATAACAGGAAGTAAAGAGTCAATAACAGGAAGTAAAGAGTCAATAACAGGAAGTAAAGAGTTAAAAATAGGAAGTAAGGAGTCAATAACAGGAAGTAGAGAGTCAAAAATAGGAAGTAAGGAGTCAAAAACAGGAAGTAAAGGGTCAAAAATAGGAAGTAAGGAGTCAAAAACAGGAAGTAAAGAGTCAAAAATAGAAAATAAAGAGTCTGTTAGAGTAAATAATAAAGCATCTGAAAAGGATCATCTACAACTAAAGGATCTACTTCTACTGAAAAGTACATCAAATGATTCTGACCGGGAACAAACCCTAAGAAGAAACTCGGAGGAACATGTTCCAGTTCAGTCAAGGAAACGAAGTAGCAGTCATATGAATGGAGATATTATTGAAGGAAATATGGTGAAACACAGGAAATTGGATAACTCTAGTGAGGTGAGTAGTATAGTAGCTATTTTTACTTGGTTACAATTAAACAAAATTTTCTGATTTTTTTTTTTTAATTTTATTTTGCTTTTTTGTGTAGAAGGTTAGAGTGGAAAAAAGATAAGTTATTGGTATTGTCTGGAATCAGCATAGGAACAAGGGGGGTACTTGAGGGACTACTTAGTTCATTACACCTTCAAACTCCAGTATAACCATCTCACTGACTGAGGCCATGAGCAGAACATGTGACTGAAACTCACCGTCAGCTGAGGTTAAGCTTCTTGTTTCCCCAAGTTAACTTGGTCCTCATTTTATCCGCCCCTGAGGGATGAAAAACTGAGTGGGCCTTGCCCTATCCAGGACAAGGTGTCCGCTAAACCTGGATTACTTAGGGAATTCCGAAAATATTCTGGAAAATGTGATTTTGTACTATGTGTAACGTTTTCCTGCTTTTCTTTGCGTTTTAGAGTTACCATCTCTGGTATTTATTCAAATCAAAGTCATCCTAGCTCGCACGCACATCTGCGCAGCACGGCGATACGTTTGCGCGACTCGGCCTGTAAAGGTGCCTTCTCCTTGTTAGTTTATGGTATTACGGGAAAATGACTTTTATTGGAAGAAATAGTGTTCAACTGTTCATGCTGTTCCTACCACACTTGCAGCCTAAAGATGAGGAGAAGCCTATTTTACGTCGGTCTCGCCGACTTCTCGCGGCTTCTTGCTTCCAAGTCGGCTTCTCGCGTTTGGTGTATTGTGGAAAAGGGACTTGATCTTTTTCATGGAGAGATATTCTTAAGTAAAAGACTTGCTTATGAAGTTTTATTTTATTGGTGCTCAAATTAAAATTATAAGTAGAAAAATTGAAAGAAACTTTATTAGATAACTTGAATAACTGCTTAATTAAGTAGGACTCGACCGATGGCACTTTTTTGCCTGATGGGCTGATGCCAATTGTTCAAAAATTTCCATCGGTAAGCCGATGGCCGATGCTAGAGGCCAATGGTAAAAATTGCATCTAACCAATTTAGTCCATTAAATCTACCGGGAAAAAGATAAAGGGGTAAAACCAGTAAAAATTGAAACGTTTGGTTTTCAACAGTTTTCACTTGAGAATGACCTGAATAATAGCATAAAAAATTCGGTGCATGGGAAATTTAGTTTTTAATTTTTAAAAATGGTGAAAATAATTTTAAAAATCAAAGGATAGTAAATGACCCTTATATGATACATTTTTCACTGCTACTGAATACGAATATTCCATTTAAAATTTTACTTATTACTTTTATTCCATTTAGAACTTAATATAATATAAAAAAAAGTGAATAATAGAGTTCCACGTACAAAAGGGAATACGCAGGTCATCCTCCCGAATTTTTTTGGAATTTGACCCTAAAAACTGGGTTTTAACTTGGTTTTAGTGTACCCCTAGTCCGAATTTCAAGCATATATTTTTAGGTAGTATTTTGATTTTGATGAACTTATAGAAAGTTTTGAATAATAAAGTTTCGCATACAAAAGGGGGTAAGGAGGTCCTCCCCCCAGAAACGTTTTGAAGATTTGATGCTACAAAACAGGGTTTTTACTTGTTTTGGTAGACTAAGTTCGAGTTTCGGTTGCACAGGGTACTCTCGAACCACGGGATCAGGAGTTAGAGCAAAAAGAGTTGTTTAGAAGTACTATTTCTGAAGTTAGCGTGACCAAATATGGCGCTGTGCCCAGTATTTGGCCAATTTTAACTCAAAAAAGTGGTATTTTAAAACAACTCTTTTTGCTATAACTCCTGATCCTGTGGCTGCCCCATTCTGAAAATTTCAGATATCATTATTTATAAGGTTGCAAAACATATGTATAATTTTCAAAGAAACTGAAGGATACCAACATTGTTTTTAAACCTTTTTATTTGAAAAACATAAAAATATTTTTTTTTGAGGATGTAGCCGAACTTTATATCAAATTAAAGTTTGCGAAATTATCTTTAAAAAGAGGGGTGACAGTTTTTTTTCCAAATAAGATTGTGTTACGCTCAAAAATTTTCAAGAAGGAGAATCGACTGTAAGTGAACAAATATTGAGGTCAAAATCTCGTGGTCCAGCAACCAGTGCTGGACCACTACTTGAAATGGAATGACCCATATTTGATAGTAGTTTTTTATTTTTCATGTATAAAAAATTTATATGTCCTTATAATTATTATTTTACATTAATAATATTTTTAAAAATTGTGTAATTATTTTTATTTTAAACATCTGTTTGATGGAAGTATTTCTTTGTGTGAAGTATTTAGTTAAAAGGGCTTAAATTATTAGGAAAACCCAGAAACCCTTTTTATGTATATCAGGGAAATTTTAAAATTATAGTCAGGGAAATTTTTCCTTAGATTCTGTAGCCACCCTGTTATACTTTTTCGATACATTATGGTCTAAAACTCCCAAATTTTTGATTTTTAAGTTCAAAAATGTGTTTTAAATAATTTAAAATTCAATTTTATTTTTGCCAAATCGTCAGAAAAGTCACGGTGTCAGAAAACGGGCTTCTATTGGATGTGACGTCACAGCGCAGGAAAACCATTGTGTTTTCTGTTTTCACGTGATCAGAAAACAAGCTTCTATTGGATGTGACCTCACAGCGCATGATTTGTGATTCGAAAGTGTTTTCGCACCAAAACAAAATTTCAAAAATTTATATCTCAGAAACTAGGCTACAAAAATACTTGATATAAACGTCGTTCTTCATGGTTTTTTATCTACTATTTTAATAAAATTTAATCTCAAAACGTGAGAATACCTCATTTAGGGTCTATTAGTGTTTAACTATTTATTTTTAAAAATTCTTATTCTGTTTTATTGGTATTAGGCAAAAACTGATTATTAACAAAGTACAGTAGAGCTCCGATTATCCGCGAGCAGTTGATCCGCGAGTTACACTGAACACTTTTTGTTAACAGTACAGTATATTTTTTTGTTTACTGTTCTTCATTTTTAGTGATTTAGATGTAGAGCAAAGGTTTCTGCTGTGCTGTACATATTTTAAAAGTTTTACATATCATGTTTTTTGTACAATAAAACATAGTTTTGTTTTCACCTCATATGTAGTCTTTTTTCGGGTTATCTGCGATTTTCGCAATCCGCGGTACCCTTGCCACCCGATTCCGCGGATAATCGGGGCTCTAATGTATTACTATACACTGAAATGTCTTTTAATTGAGGGATACTCTAATAAATATTCATTTAAAAAATTTACTATTTTTAGAAATCTTACATACTTTTTTGTTTTTAGAAAAACTCTCACAAAAAGAAAAAACATTCCAAAAATAAAAAGGATACACACCCAGAAAGAAAAATAGAACATGAAACTATTAGTGTTACCACTTTTATTACACCAAATCTACCGAATCACATAAAACAAAAGAATTCAGATGACACAAGGACCTTGAATTACCAAATCACTTCACCTGACTTTGAAAAGTATGGTAAAGATAAAAATGGAATCAAGAAAGAACCAAGACAAGATAAAGAAGGAAAAAAGTCTTTCCCTGTAAAACAGTTGAAAGATGCCAAAAGTCCTAGTAAGCCTAACAATATTTTGAATGAATCAAAATATTCAGTAAGTAACCCTGAAAAAAGTTCTGCAAAACTAAGGTCTAAGAAGAATAAATCCACACATAGAACTGATACAAGTTATGCTGCAGATTATGAAAAATCAATTTTATATAAATCCCAAAAGTTAGAAAGTGATTCCCCTAAAAATACAGATTTAAGAACGCATGTTTCAAAATCTAGAAAATCTTTCAAAGCAAGCAAGTCTTTTACTAAAAAGTCGAATTTAGAAACCAATAAGGCTCAAACAGGAATTTCTGAAAATTGTAATAGTAGTAAAAAAGGGCTAAATGTTGAAATTATTCCCAGTGGTTCTCTGACAGGGGCATCTGAGGAAGTATTGCATTCAGAAATTAGTGAAAAACTAACCAGAAAATCAGAAGTTGTAGAAGATGAAAAAAGTAATGATTTTGCTGTGTCTATTCATTGCAAATCTTATTTTCATCATTATGATAATAGTAAAACAGATCCAAACAATGAAATTATTTCCAGTGATTCTCTGACAGGGGCATCCGGGAAAGTATTGCATTCAGAAATTAGTGAACTAACTAGAAAATCAGAAGTTGAAGAAGATGAAAAGAGTAATGATTTTTCTGTGTCTATTCATTGCAAATCTATTTCTGATCATTGTGATAAAAGTGGAACAGATCCAAACAATGAAATTATTTCCAGTGATTCTCTGACAGGGGTATCAGGGAAAACATTGCATTCAGAAATTAGTAAAGAACTAACTAGAGAATCAGAAGTTGTAGAAGATGAAAAGAGTAATGATTTTTCTATGTCTATTCATTGCAAATCTTATTCTGATCATTGTAATAATAGTAAAAAATATCCAAACAATGAAATTATTTCCAGTGATTCTCTGACAGGGGCATCAGGGAAAGTAATGAATTCAGAAATTAATGAAGAACTAAGTGAAAAATCAGAAGTTGAAGAAGATGAAAAAAGAAAGGATTTTGCTGTGTCTATTTATTGCAAATCTCCATGTGATAATAGTAAAAAATATCCAAACAATGAAATTATTTTCAGTGATTCTCTGACAGGGGCATCAGGGAAAGTAATGAATTCAGAAATTAATGAAGAACTAAGTGAAAAATCAGAAGTTGAAGATAATGAAAAAAATGAGTTTGCAGTGTCTATTCACTGTAAATCTCCTTCACCAATTCTTCGGAATAGTGCTTCAAATGATGTAGACCGGGACCAAACATTAAGAAGAACCTCAGAGGACCATGTTCCAGCTAAGCAGTCAAGGAAACGAAATAGCAGTCTATTAAGTGGCGGTTCAATTGAAGGCAATGAGGCAAAATTGCAGAAACTGGATACCTCTAGTAAGGTAAGAATACTATTTTAATTAGTAAGTGTAGAATATACATTAACTTTACTTGTTGAAATTTTACTTGAATCTAGAATTTGCTCAGTGCAAAAAGGTTGAACACTGATTTGTACATTGCATGTCGTATTTCAGGAAAAACAAAAAATTATCTGGTTTAGTTAGCACAAAATATTCATCGCCTTCCATAAATTATATGGACTGCGAGTGAGTTGAAACCATTAATACCTTGCACTTTGTGGCAAATTTTGTAAGTTAGCTATTACGAATGGAAAGCAAAAAGTGATGGAGCAAAGACTTCAGTGAGACAAGTGTTGGCCATATTATAAAAAATGTGCAGAAAAAAGTTTCATGATAATATCTTCAATATTCCAGGAGATATTAATAAGGGAAAATAGCACTTTTCCAGGCCTCAAAAAATAAGAAGTTCACAAACTTGCAAGTATCTTAAAACTTTTTGTTAAAGTTTGTCTATATTTACAAAAAAATGCAAGTTTACAAACTTCTTCTTTTTGAGGCCTGAAAAATAGTTATATTTTTTGTTAATATCTTCTTTAAATATATTGACAATACATTTGCATGAAGTTTTTTCTTTGCATTTTTTTGTTATTGTCAACAATTTTCTCAATGAAGTTTTTGCTCTATATCTTTTTTTTTTCGATTTTTAACAGCTATTTACAAAATTCGCCTGTAGTGAAGCTGCTCGTGTGTGCACTAGGTCAGGCGTAGTCACTTAACCATACTGTTACCTTACTTGCATACTGTAGCTCTACCTTTGTTTGAAAGTATTTTTGGGTTTAAGGGACTTTCCTATGCACCCTGTATAAAACTCATCAAACCAGCTTAAATTTCTGACTGAGTTAAATTCCATTAGTAAAACTAAATTTTATTCAAATTTTTAAACAGTTGCATATTAAATCTTAACAAATTTAAGTTAATAATTCAGTAAATTAAATAAAATAACACCATTCACTTATAATAAACCCAACAAGTTATGGTATTACTTTTATAATTCTGATTATAGGATAATAGTGACGCCTGTGTTATTTCTTTGTACCACTTGTCTAGAAATGTTTCCATTTATTTTATTTAAAACTTCTTCTGTTTTAAAGATGTCCCAAGGACTTATCTTTCTTTCACTCCAGTCAAATTATGCATAATATGTCTGGATTATTTACTATTATTTAGTGCATATATTACTCTTGAATTTATTTATTACTTGTCTCACTGTTCTCAATAATAGTGTATTCCTTTACCTAGGACAATGATTCTCAAGCAGTTAAAGAGTTGATGGAAGAAATTATCTGTACAGTGTGTTCCATGTCTATGGAACAAGCTAAAGTTGTAAATATAATATCAGTTCAATCCAATGAAGAAACAAGTGAATTATTCTCTGTAAGATTTTTTTATTGAAATTAAACTATGATACATTTAATATTTTAAGCAGAAATTTAATTTAAAGGCATGTTTCATTATTAAAGATTTGTTTGAGTTTTTGGAAGTATATCTTTTACTTCATGTTAAGTATCAATTTAATTTATTACACGTAATTTCTCTCATAAATTTTAAACACTTTAAACCAAAAATTAAGTGGATCATAAAATATAAAAAAACTAAAATCAATTTGAAGGGCCATATGAAGGCATTGTTTTTGGTTTTGCTTTAAGAGTGAAAACCCAACGACAAAAAAATTTTAAGTTTATTTTTAAAAAATAAATTTTTTTTAATCAATCTGGATGAAACTGGGTATTTAAGAGTTTGGAGGGATGGCCTTTCAGAAAAACTAATAATAATTGGGTGTCCCCATTGGAAAAAAAAGTTAGTGTTTCATTTAATATGAAGATGACCCCCTAAGGACTCAAAAATTATTTTGGTAAAAGAATACTTTTATTGATGAAAAACGACCCCTCTTTTGTCTTCCTAACCCAAGTGGTTCGCCAGAAATCCCAACTGAGTCGTTTTTTTCCCAACTGTACTTTCTTTAATAGCAATTAAACAAAACAAAAAATACTGTGTTATTCAATAGAAAGTGAACTCGTTCCCTTCATAGATTGTTTTGCCTTGCCTTTAGCTGAGAAGATAACTGTTTATGTTATTATTTCATTTATTATATAAAAGTTGAGTACTTTCTAAGCCAAGAAGTTATGTTCTATTTAAATTGGAAATAGCTATTATTTATTCTACAAATAACTTTGTTTTTCAAACATTAATTTTAATATTGAACTGATATTTTTTACTTGTTTTAACCTTTTCTCATTTTTTATATTGTATTCTTATTCATTCAAAACATACCTTTTAGGATCCACAAGATGCAAAGGTTTTCAAAGCATTAAAAGCATTAAAATTTTCCATGAGCAACTCAACTAGTAATGCTTCCAAAAGAAAGTCAGAATCAGATGAGGTATTGCACTATTCATACAACCACTCAAATCTGTGTTGAATGTATAGGTTTTTATTGCTATTTTTAAAGTTTGCACTTGTAAATTTTCCTACGCTCTTGAATAACAATAAGCTTTAATTTTTTGAAAATTTAACCAATTTTTAGCAAATTAGTTGTGAAACCTCTAAGAAGTGTCCTAAAATAATGAAAATTTAAAAAAAAATCTAAATTTGATTTTTCTATATTACAGAATATTTCTGGTAGATCAGGCTCTAAGAAAAGAAAGTTGTTAATCAAAAAAGTAATGGTATGTATTTACTTTTAAGTCACTTAATTATTTCTGCTTATCACATACAATTTTAAATGTTTGTTAATTGTTTTGATTATGATAGTATCTCCTTACAGAAAGTCTTTGGGTGTCTATCACCCTAAAGACTGTTAGAGAGGTTTGTATCTGGGGGGGGGGAAACTTATTAGAAAGATGTTAGTCAAGTTATGTCTTAACTTACATATATCCTCAGTATTATTAAGAAATGAGTGTCCTGTGCAGTGGTGATTAAGTGTATTCTTTCTTCCTAGACTCGTTTGTACTATCCTACTATTGAAAGTTTTGAGCGTCTGAAAAATGAATGTTGATTTGCCAAAGCTAACGTACCAGTAAGTAAAATTAAGTAATTTCAAATTGTGTGTATAAGTAATTTTACCTGCAAAGCTTACTTTTATTTCCTTTGAAATTTGAATAGTCTCTAAAGTTTTGTAGAACTGTTTAGAAGCTCTTGAAATTTGTGTAACCTAAGAAGTATTCTTTAATATAAGCTCTGAAATACCTAAAGCATGAGATCACTAAAACTAAGGAAGTTTTTTATTGGTGCAAATAATTCTTAGTACAGTCGAATCCGTTTAATGTGATCGCAATTGTCAGAGATTAAACTGATAACATTATCCAATTGATAACAATAAGCAATTTTATATAAAAAAGCAGCAGTGTAACTATATTGTTTGCTTTAAAATCAAAATTACGTACTCGTAATTAATGTATTTAAAACAATTTTTCACTATGTATTTGACAAATCAAATTTTTTAGAGGAAAATATAAGAGTAGTTCAATTAATAAAAATAAAATAATCGCTCACTTTATATTTTTATTTATATAGAAAGGTCTCTTTTTGTGTGCACTCCATTCCCTTCCAATCTAATAAACCACTTTATTTTATAATCTGAATTCCAATAAACAAGGGAAAATTAAAATACCTTACCAAAAACATCTGCAAGGCGACGATGGATTCTCACAGTCACAAGCATAGATTTGGACACCCCCTTAAACTGTTTTCTTTCAATATATGCTGAATGTTTTCTTATTCTCTTACTCATTAGTTTTAGAAAAAAGAAACCCCAGATGCTCTAGTGGAGCAGATGTTTACTTGTAGAAATTGACATTCATAACGAAACCCGATAGCAGACGTTTTTAGGGGATATAGACAAATTTTTATAACATTAAGCGGCGTGTTGATCCATAGTTGCTTACATTAAACAATACATTTTACATTAAATTAAATAGGAATGATCAGGACCTGTCAATTTCGATAACATTAACCGTGATCACATTAAGTGGATTCGACTGTATTCGAAAGGGATTGCACGAGTATTTCATAGACATTTTTACTATGATCAAAAATTCCTTTTGATACTGATTCAAATATACATTTGATTTTGCTGAATTGCTTAAAAAGGGTGATTGTGATTCTCTCTCAATATGAGGTGAATCTGATCCTTGCTAGTTTTTGCCCAAAAATCTTTACTTCCTTAGATGAGGTAGATTCATAAGTTAAAGCTTTAAAATGTTTTAAAAGGCAACTGTATATAAATATTTCGAATATGATGTTTTTGTTTACAAAATATGACTTGTGAATAAAGAATTAATTTTAACTGAATCTGAAATATATAAAATATAAATGCACAAAATTCTTTCAGTTTTGTAAAAAAAATTCTTTAAAATTCAATTTTGAAGCTTGAAAAAGATTAAAACTAAATTTGAGGAGCATTTTCTTATTTTCAGTAGACTGCTTAAAGACCCATTCAGGAGACATTCAAGCTGTGTAAGAGATGCAGGCAGTCTTTGAAAACTTAATTTTCAGTTAAAAACAACTTCCTGTACTAAAATTAAAGGAGCAATGTCTCTCTATGACCTCTATTCAGTTACCCATTAGTTTAGGAATACATAATAACCCTAGATAAGAAAAAAATGATTAGGTTAACACGAGTCATTTTTGAAATCAGGAGCTCATTTTTAGTAAGAATCAGCCAGATTCATGCCATTGTCATTGTGATTATATTTTTTTGCTTTCCTTATAACTAAAATTGGGAAATATAGAAAAACTATTCTATGAATGATCTGATTCACCCTGCTTCACTAGCCAGCACTTTCTCATTTTACTAAAAAATTTACTGTTAATTGTTCATACCATTTATTTGAGATGTAATTGATTGGGGATCTTTGCTAGAACTAAGGGCACATGAGAGGTACAAGAAAGTGAGAAAAACCATTATTGAAAACCATGATATTGAAGTCTTTGTGGCTTTCTCTATTCAACTCCAAATCCATGATGGCCCCAAGGTATGATCGGATAAGGTTTTTTGATAGGTAAGACAGCTTTTTTGGGATATGGGTCATTCCATGTCAAATCAACCCAAAATTCTCAATTCTCAACCTGACTCTCTCGGATTTTAACAAAAATTTCAGGAATTGTTCTCTCTTATGATATAAATAAGAAAATGTTTTTATTATTCAATTTTATTGGTAATTTTTTTATTAAAAATTTTTGAAAAAGGAAGAGAATGCAATTTTTGGCTCTTTAATGTATCGTAACTAGTTATATTTGTCCGAGAAAAATCTGTAACCCCTCATTTTAAAGATAATTTTTCAAGCTTTAATTTAATATACTGTTTGACTATGTCCACGAAAAAAAATATATTTTCATGATTTTTTAAATAAAAAGGTTTTTAAAAAACAATGTTGGAATCCTTCAATTTTTTTGAAAATTTTACATCTCTTGAAAATTACAGATTGGGACAGCCACAGGATTTGGAGTTATAGAGAAAAGAGTTGTTCTGAAGTACTATTTCGGAGGTTAGAGTGACCAAATATAGCGCCATACTCCGTATTTGTCCACTTTAACTTAAAAAGTGGTATTTTAAAACAACTTTTTTTGCTACAACTCTTGATCCCATGGATGTCTCATTCTGTAATTTTCAGATATCATACTTTATAATGCTGCAAAACGGATGTATAATTTTCAAAAAAATTGAAGGATACAAACATTGTTTTTTTTTTTATTTTTTTATTTAAAAAATCATGAAAATATATTTTTTCATGGACATAGTTAAAACGAACTTGAAAAATTATCTTTAAAATGAGGGGATATAGATTTTTCTTAGACAAATATAACTGGAGTTATGATACATTAAAGAGCTGAAAATTCCATTTTCTTCCTTTTTTCAAAAGTTTTTAGTAAAAAAATTGCCGAAAAAATTAAATAATAACATTTTCTCATTTATATCATAGGAGAGAACAATTCCTGAAAGTTTCATTGAAATCTGAGAGGGTCAGGTTGAGTGGCTTGTTGATTTGACATGGAATGACCCATATGTAGAAATATTTGTTTTTCCTATTCTATAACCTAAACACAACCAAGTTTTGAGTTTTACATAATTTTCCCCAATCCCTAATTTTTAAAGTGGTCGCAGTTGTCTTATAAATCCTAAATTTTGGAGAAAATGCCAAAATATGTCCTATTTTTTTAAAAAAAAGTTCCATTTTGCCCTATATTTTTATCATTTAAAAAAAATTATTACATAGAGTTCTGAAAATAATTTTTTTTGGTTTCAAGGCAACATTTTCAGATTAGAACTTGTAAAGAAAAAGCCGCAGTTGAGCAACTTTCTTGGTTCGTTCTGCGCTTCAAGGAAAAACTCTTTCTCCCTTTGCCTTTTCTCCCCAAGAAGCGTATATCATCGATGGCGTGTATTTATTGTAGAGTGATTGACAGTTGGAAGAGAAGATTCACATGATGTAATGAGATGTTCACGTTATGTATAACGAGAGTGGCTATTTTTTAGTATATCCAACCTTTTTGACTGCTCACAAGAAATTTAAAGGGTAATCTCTTCATACTAATAAAAACTGAATTTATAGGCATAAAATTACCAAAAAGTGATTAAAATACATTTTGGGACGTCCCCCAAAAACTAATGTTGGGGGTTGGAAACTGAGTTCATATTCGGATACAGGGGGTCATTTAGCAAAAGAATCAGCCAGATTTGTTCTGCAAACGTTGTTTCTAATGACTACAGTTAATTAACAAACATCTTTAACATATTTTTTTTGGAGGTACCCATAGTTGAAATTCAAAATTCCATCTTTTTCGCTCCACCCTATTGTCCATATCCAAATGAACATATCGAAGAAATGTATTTCAATGTTATAGAGTGAATCTCGCAGGGGGGTTCACCCTACATTTCAGTAAACTTCACCATTAGGAGAGTGGAACCAAATATTTCAAAGCATTATACATAATGGTTATTATTTTAAATGTTCTTCTTTTTTTGATATTTCTATCAAATTATCTTAATTTTGTTTGTGCTTTAGAGCTTTTAGTCTTTAAGTAAAGTGATGCCTATTTTATATTTACAGGTAAATCCAGTGCCTTGACAAAATTTGTCTTCTACTTTGATCATATGTATTATATTTCATCACATTATTTCACCTTGTAAAAAAATCATTTGTACAGTTTTAAGTTTTTTTATTATATAAAATCCTTTTAAAACTATTTGCTTGTTTTATTTCTTGTAACCTTAAATTTTATTTCTTGTAACCTCAATACTGTAAAGGCTTTTAGAAAGTGAAATTTTACATTTTAAAAGCATTATAAATGGGTACAGTAAAAGTAATTTTTTAATGCATTCTTTACAAAACTTTGAAATGGTATGATCTTCTGCAGGGTGTCCATTTTCAAAGTGATTCCAGTAATTTTAAACTGTTAATTATAGATGCATACTTCTAATTTTTAAAAAATGTCTTAAACAAATCATGTATAGTAGTTTTATTGGCCAAAAACTAAAATTTTACGTGGTCCTTTGTTGAATTAATCAGGTACTAAAAAGTATTCATAAATTTTTATGTAAAAAAAACAAATTCTATGCTCCTATGATAAGAATTGGCCCAGTTATAAAGGTTTAAAGTTTCTTTAACAAGCAAGGGACTTACACAAATTTTCTAATGATCAAAATCTTCTCCAAATCAGGAAACCAGTTTTAAATATTTTAATTCTGTCTTACTTAGAAAAAGCCCTTAAAACTAAAATATTTAGAGTAAATCTATTAGCTCAAAAACCACAAAATGTTTTTAACTAGGCAGTTCTTGCTGCAGAAGTATGGAACTTTTGTGCAAAAAGAATAAGTATATTTTTTACTAAATTTGATTGTAAAACATCTAATAATTTACATTTCCTATTTTTTTACATTAATTACCTTCAAATATGATTCTTATCTGCATTTTAACTCTTTTGTAAATGGAGTTATGCATTTGTAACGAACGGTTTAGAAATTAGCTACACTGATACTTAACCCTTTCGAGACAGGTGTTTCAGCCACTGAACCACTCTCACATGACAGCACCCGAGTGGAAAGAACATTCCTTGGGGACGGCACTTAATATGTCCAATTCGAAAATTCGAGTCCAATTTCGAAAAAAAAAGTAGCAGAGAAAGAAATTAAAATTGTGGTTTAAATACCTAATTTTTGGCACATGAACAGTAGATCCCCTTAGAAGTCAATATTAAAGAATTTCAACACTTCCCTCAATTTTATGATAAAATTTTCAAAACATGTAATTTGTAAATAATTAACATTTACACAAACCTGAGATAAATGTTACAAAATGAAAAGAATACTAACTAGAAAATAAAAAGATCATAGAGCAAACTCATACATTTACTTAAATTCGTATTTTTACACTAAAATCCCTCTACATTAATTTAAAATTGAAATAAGACAAGTAAATAACATTATGGTAGAAAAACAATATCAAATTTACAAAACAGAAACGTTGATAAAATCAAATAGAAAAGATGGGAACAATATAAAATTTCGATTTCACACTTTATTAATATTCAAAATCCTCTCACCTATATTTCGCTGATTATTACATCTTGCAAAGATGAAGTTGATTTCATCTCCATTGATTGATTGATCTCATCTCATTTGATAGTACTATCTCCTAGCAAATGAAACTAAAATCTACATTGCGAATTCAAATTGTTTGATATAAAAAGAAAAACGGGACTTCAAAAAAGTAAATAAAAATCTTTAAAACAGGCAAAAAGATTTTTTTCTCTCTGTTGAACAGAAAAAAGCTATTTATAAAAATTAAAACAGTTTGTGAGAAAAGCTAAAAGGCCAATGTGATTTATTAGAAGTAGAAATCGTGTATTTTTCTTCTCCAATGAGTTTGTTTTTCTCAGCTCTCGCAAGAGAAAAAGCTATTCTCTCTCTCTCTCTCTCTCTCTCTCTCTCTTTTGTCAGGGCTGTTGAGACAGCAGCCCGGAAAGAAATCTGTTGGGGAGACGACGGAGGCGGAGTGTTTTGACTGCTGTGCTTTAGGGAGGGAACGATTTCTAGTATTATGATTAATAGCAGATAATTATAAATTGAAAAAGAATTATAACAAAGAATAAAGGGAGAAAAAATATAATTTTTTTAAATATTTTATAGCTAATAAAAATTGGGATTTTTCGGTTGGGGGTGCTGCAGCCCCTATGGATGAGACGCTACTGTTTTTAAGATATTCAGGGTTCACAGTTGTCCTATATTTTGACCCCTGTCCTATATTTTCAACCAATGTCTTATATTTTTTTCTCCAGTTACTTGTGATCCATAGTCATTTCAACTGCTTGGGTATCTTTCGAAAGAAATAAACATGAGCAGTTTTTTTTTTGCGGCAGGCGCACAATGGTCTGAGAGCGGCAAAAACCCGATTTTTTTAAAGAGCTGATTTCGACTATCTGATTCGTGTTTCTCACTCTATATTAGTCACAGAATCTAAATACAGCAAGAATTTTTCCCGTTAATTCAGTCCAGTATCCTAAATTGGAGCTCAAAGTCTAAATAATGCAATTTTTGCGTATCTTAGACGCAACTTACGGTGAGTGAAACGTAAATTTGAAATGGTTGGAAAGATGCCTTCACCTTTTTATTTGCTTCTTAAGGATGCCCAACAACGATAATCAGCAATCAAACTGGCAAAAAAAAGAATAAGCTGGTTACAAACGCATAAGTTGCGAGTTTTACGTTAATGTTGAGAAACGGTAGAGCTACAAAAAAAGCTACAGCTTCCGACAGAGTATGAACATGATTAATCTCGTAATACTCGGGACATGCCCAAGTATACATTAGATAAAAAATCATCTGCATCTGCGGCCGCAATTGAGCTTTCAATTTAGAAGTTGGAAAACTCCATTCTCCCTGTGGGGATGCTCTCAGAAGAGGCGCAGGAGAGCCGCAACAAAGATTACAGAAATTTCAGAATGAATCACACACGGAAAACCTCTCGTATCCATACAAATGAGGATATATTCCATAAGATGATGGAAACATCCGACCCGCTCATCACCAACATGAGACCCGAGTGGAAGAAGAAGCACCTTATTATGAGTGAAGAAGCAAAATAATTGTTAGTTTAATTTTAAAGGGGAGCTACTCAAAGCCAATTGTGAGACATTTTCATAATATAGGATTGATCTTTAATTTTATTTAAACTGATGAAGGCCTTTAATTTGGACTGAAGAAGAGTTGCTATCCTCTATAAAATATACCTAACTAGTCATGAGAAAACATTTAAGTTTTTAATTATTTTTTTTGTTTCAATTATTTTTTCAAGTGGGGCCCTCACTTAAGAGAGAACATTTTCCGTGATAATTGCAATAACAACACTAGTGATGAAATTATTAATTTATTTTAATTTTTATTAATTAATTTATAGCGCTGATTCTGAATACAACACGATGTCCAGTATGCTTCAAGTGCTATTTTACACTAAAAACCTGAAAAACGCGTTTTTGACGCCTAATTTTCAAAATTTGACCCCTGACTGTACTCCGAAAATTCTGGCCTACGTTCTGACTTCATATTTGTATTCTACGACCCAAAAAACCTAGGTTTACCAAATTTTATCGGAATATTCCAAAGAAAAGAGTTTTTTGCCATTTTTCCATCATTTCAGACCACTGTGCGGCGGTAATACGCTCGTGCGACTCGGCCTGTAAAGGCGGCTTCTCGTTCGTTTACTGTAATACGGAAAAACTACTTTTATTGGAAGATAGACGTGTTCTTGCTGTCCCTATCACACATGCAGCTTAAAGATGAGGAGAAGCTAATTTTACAGGTCGTAACCGTTGGTAAAGATGGCTTCTCGCATTTAGTGCATTGTTGGTGGAAAACGGATTTAAGGTACGCAATTGTAGATAACAGTGAAAATTTCTGTGCCGTCCAAGGGGTGCTAAAACGGCAACAAGAATTGCATAGTTTCACAGAAAGGGTATCTGTTATTAACTTTCAAAAAAAGAAGTAATTTTAGTGTTTATGGACTTATACATGTCTAAAAAGAAAGTTACACCTGTAAAATCATTATCTTAAAGATGAAGTTTAAAGAGATCGAATTTCTCCTTTGAATCTGTACTATCCTTGTAGACATTTAAACACCCCCTATACTAAAAAGATATTTTCCCTGATGCCTGCAATAGCATATCTGTATTCTCATGGCCCATTTGCTTCTTTTAGAAGACATTTCGGGTCAAGGATTTCTTTTTATTGGAGAAAAAGATGCAGAAAATCACAACTTGACTACCTCAAAGTTGTTCATAAGTAACGATATTGAAAGAATAAAGTTACTTTTCAAGTCCCCAGACCTAAACGCAATGAGGCACATGTAATACCTACTAAAACATGGATGACAGTAAGATACCACGTACAAAAAATGACCCTGAAGCTAAAACTTGCCAAAAATGACGATTAGACCGATATCTCTCAATAAAACCAAAAAAAAAATACAATTTAATGCAGCACAAACGTTTAAAAATATGCATCGAGTTCAGGAATAATCATATTCATTGCGAAAAACTTAAATTTCTCGGTTAAATACCTCTTTCGTAGACGATTCTGTCACTGCTCTAAATGTTTAATGGAACTCCATTATCAATTGAGGGCCCATTTACCCCCTTAAAATATTGATAGCGAAAATTTGTTCTCGGGCCCTGTATTCTCTCCCAATAAACATCTTTTGGTATGATTTTCATGGATTTGCACGTATTTTCTACCTCCGAAACAATTTCACTTAGTATACCCCAAATGTCATTTTCCTCTCCCGAAATTTGTTAAGTAACGGAGACTGGTGGCGGTTTTTTGCACGAAATTTGAAGTTTAAAAGATGATTATCAATTTTTTAAAGGTTGAAATAAATACGCTGCTCAAAACAATTAAAGGATATTGGTGGTTTTGGTACATATTGGCAAGCAAATAAAAAATTGCAGTGGTTCAAGCATTTTTCATAAACTTAGGGTCATTTAAAACATAAATCCATACAGTTATCAAAATAAAAATTGTATTTTTACTTTTTTTATCAATCATACTTTTTTTATTTCAAAATTGGAAAAAGCACATTTTGTGTAGTTAAGCAACAAAAAAGTGAAAAATCAATCAATACTTGATTGAAAACCTATTTCGCTTTGGGTATATGGTTTCTTTTAACTTAAAACAACGTTGTGGGTCTGTTTCCTACCAGGTTTGTTTGGTTATTTATGAGGGGCTGGGGTATTTTCTCCAATTTCCCATTTTAGAGCATTTTGAATAGTGATGGGCAAAATCGATAATTTTAGGTATCGAATACTTTAGTATCGAATACTTATAGGTATCGAGTACTTTTAGGTATCGAGTACTTTTTTTCAATGTTGGGAAATGAACCTGAACTGGCCATTTTTTCTAAGGTTTATCCATACTCGATCTGAAAATAAAAAAACTGAAAGCAATCTATCAAAAAAGAATAATAATACATTGTGCGGAATAAATGAAGTCACCACTATTTAACTTAATAACTTATTTATAACATATTTTAGTTCATTCCTGTGACTAAAGCTTCGTTTATCTGCTAACACAAAGAGTTCTTGTCAATCATTACTATCCATTTAAATAGACTACAATAATCTAAATTTAATTTTCAACATCTTTTACTGGTGAGTATTATTGATTTAGCAATATTTTTCGAAGAAATTCGTGTTATGAAGCATTAATTTCTTCAAATGTAAAATAAAGTGATTTTTTTTCCTCGTTACTGAATAGTTTGTTTTCAAAGCCTATGGAATCAAAACCAAATTAAATTTAGTTGATTAGAATTATACGCAGTTAAAGTCAGATAGCAGGAATACAAAATAAATAAAACATGCTTATTAACTACTCGTTCGTTTTGCATTAAAATTGTAATTTTTGGCTGAAAGATTACTATGCTTAAAAACTTTTGAATACTATATTTAATATAAAAATTTAAAACGAAATATGTCAATAAAGTATCGATACTTTTTTGGGTATCGAATACACTCGATACTTTTAGGTATCGAGTACTTAAGTATTTGGTATCGATACCTGCCCATCACTAATTTTGAAGCACCTGAACTGTTTGGGAGGTATTGGAAGGGCAGCAATTCATTTTTCAAGCATATCCAAGACTTGTTCTATCTATTGATTTCATGTTGTTAGGACGTGATGGTCGATCCCTTTCTAGCGATTTCTTCACCCTGAAGAAAATCATTAACTAATGTAGTACAATCTTTTCTGCAATTGCCATCACTTTAAGTTAAATTATCACCGATTTCTCCTGCATGAGGGGCAACCAGATGTGTAAGGATATTGACCTTATAAACCTGAACCACCAAAAATGGTTCCTTAGGCTGTTGGGGGTCTTTATTCCATAGATAGATATGGTGCTCGATAACATCACTCCATATCTTCAAATCTGACTCTCAGTTCATCCTGATAACTTCTGATTTTTGTCTGGAGTGTACAAGGAACACAAAATAACCCGATTTTCCTGCATGAGGAAGTCAAGTTTTTTAACAGCATAATTCCGTGTTTTATCGAAAGTTTTGAAAATCACGAGCTTAACAAGAAGGTGCAAAATTAGGCCAAATTAAAAAAAGTGCGTGGCTAATGCATTCAAAAGATTTTTTATGAAGACCCCGGTCCTAATATTGGTTCTAAGCCCGACTAGATAATAAGTAGGCACACATCATTCTGAAGGAGATTTTTCACCTCTCTAGTTTCGATTGAGTCGCGTTTACATTACATACGGCCAGTGTTATTCTTAGGACTTTTTTGGAGGAGTAAAAATACTCCTTGACTTTTTTAGGAGGCGTGAAATTCATTTATGAGGAGTGAAATACGGAAATGTTTTCAAATTTTAATGGACAAAATGAAATAGAAAAATGAGGATGCTCTTTTGGTTTTTAAAATATAGCATCTGTTAAAAATTAGTAGAAAATATTAAACATTATAAATAAATCAATTTATATTTCATAAAACATTCTAAATAAAATATTTATTTAATGTAACAAATTTCAGTAGAAAAATTATTATTCGATTCAGTGGGGCACCATGCATTTCTTTAAGGAAAGCTTTTGTTAAAAATTAGAAGCGTGAAAATACGCCTGGCTAGTTTTTAAAAGCGTATTTCCGATTTTCAATGCGTGAAATACGCTCTCAGAGGCGTTAAAATTATCACTGCATACGGCCGTAGTTAAATCATTCCCAACCGTTCATCGTCTCATCGGTTCATTTGCCACTCCGTAAGTTTTGTGTGAAAAATACCATCAGAACAAGAATTAAAAAAAATAGCAAACGTTCCGAATTTATAGAGCATTCCGGAATTTGGATTCCGGATGAAACGTTAAACTCTAATAGTTTTCCGGGATTTTAAGTTGAAGTTAGTATACCACCCCTATTATGACATATAAGGGTTAGGGTGGTCCAAAAAAACTTTTTTCAAGCCAGCACAAATGTCGCCCCCTAATTTTTTTACATTTACCAATAGTATCATCCTCCTTTAATTTTAGCTTTCTACTCCTATTTTTAGGGGGTGCTCAATGACCCTTCTTTTTGACACTTTAAAAATTTTATGGATTTGCTTTTGGACTTCCCGTGCTTAAAAAACAATTTTTTTTCGTAAAGCCTGATGTTTCTAAGCGTCAATATGTCTTATTATATTGTATTTAGTTTAATTTTTATATTTTTCAAAATTTTTCTCTGGGTCCGCAAAAATGCGTTAAAATCATGTGTTAAAATCCTGTTTTTCAGTGCGTTATAACAGCAAAACTATTCTTTGAAAAATAAAAGTTGAATGGTGCATTTTGTAGGAAATTTTGTTTACTTTAACTTTGTAATTCAAGTAATTTTCGAGAAACTAATATTTTTTGAAATATACGAAAAAATCCGAAGATAAAGTGAAAATTTTTCAATTTTTTCACTTATTTTTGCGTTTTTTGATATGAAGCTGACCTTCCACGTGAAAGTGAACTAAATATTTGGAATCAGCACCTCAAAAAACATATAAAACCGTCGAAGAAAATAACTTAAAAAAAATTTTTTTTGAAGCAACTGCTCGTCATAGGACTATATTACTATTTTTAGCTTTTATTGAATTTTTGTTACTTTTTAAAACAAATTGCATATTTTTTAACCAGAATCATATTTTTTGACCCTTAAGCATAATATTTGACCCCCAAAAATGTCTTTCTATTATTAAAAGAACCGAAAATAGGCCCGCTGGCGGCCATTTTGTTTTTGACCGGAAGTCCCAAACGGCACTTCCACCAGAGTGATTCTGGTCGATTTTCGATTCAGCATGTTTTAAACTATATTTACACCAATTTTGGTGCCTCTTGCACAATCTGAACAATTATTCCCTTTAACAGCCCTGCTATCGTTGCTTCCTAGTCAACAAAAAACTAACTCGTCAATATTGTTTCTTATCATCCATACTTAAAAAATGATGCTTTTAACTATTTTATTTTTAATTTATTATCATATATTAAGTGTATAAATAAAGTAGGTGTCAAAATAATTTATCTTTTACTTATTTTTTAGCCAATTTAGTCAAAATTTCGAAAAAAAACCTAATAAGTGCAGTTTTTTAGGGCCATTGAGCACCCTCCTAAAACTGAAGTAGGAAGTTGAAACTTTACCAGAATAATACTATAGGTAGATGTAAAAAAAAGAGGGGGCGACGTTGTGTCTAGGACGAAGTTTATTTTTTCCCATAGGAATGTGGACCACCCTAATAAGGGTATGTGATCACTGATCACTATAACGTTTCCCTCATCTATGAAGGAAGGATCAATAAAGTGTACTTTATAAATACAAATACTAATGATGGTAACTAACAGCAGGCTTAAAGCCCAGCAATGTCAAATCAAATCAAATTAAATTTTTATTAACAAATACACATAAATACACACGCACAGAAAGGACATACACAGCGAAAACAAAGAAAGTACAACAAAAAACACAAAGTAAAAATAACTCAAATTTTGATTAACAAAAAGAAACCAAAGAAAATAAATATTTTTGTGACATCATAAGAGCAAAAGCTCGTGCACGCTTTTCATCTAAAAAACTAAATCTCATAAAAATGCTTTGCTGCACATGTTCTACTATGAAGGGAAAGATAGTTTTACAGAATTGATAATCCTAGTGACAGAGAAACAAACTTCAATAGAAAGGGTTTTCAAATATGATCCTTTTCATTGTTACATTGATAAAACTAAATTTAAATTTTTTTTTATTTTTCTCAAGATTTTATTCATTAGTACTTTGTTCGATGAATATAATCAAAAAAGGTAACAACGTTTAAAACACAGAAATTAAAAATAAATAACCACATAGGATTACCCTAATTGGGATCATTACCCGAAAAACACAAAAAACCTATCCCATGGAATTTTCACCCTTAATTTATAAATTTAAATTGATCTGTTTATTTCGAAAAACATTTCAAGCCTCTCATTTGTCAAAAAAGGAGTTATTGGTGTCGTTTTTTTAGGGGTAACTTGCATCTTTTAATGCACCCCGGGGGTCCGCGAGTTACCTTGGGGAACACTGAGGTTACCTTTGAGTTTTACCCCAAAGAGATAAAAAAAAGTAGGTTTAAGTTGCAAATTTCAAAAAAAATTCTGGGGAAGGACCCCCAGACCCCCTCGAAAGTTTAACTTCAATTAAAAATTTTTTCTTCGAAACTACTGTGGTTTACAAGGAGCTGTTCTCTTCGGATGTAACCAAAAATGCAAAAATGTCTCAAAATAAGCTAAAACACTACTTTTTGAGGCAATTTTTCAAACTATTTCTGGGGGAGACCCCCAGGCCCCTTTATTACATGATGTAATTGTAAAATTTTAACATAATGTGGAACATAATTTCAATACTACTTTTAAGTAATCTAAAACTTTACGTATAAATATACTCAAAAAATATCTAAACTATACTAAAATCATTTTTACAGGGTGTTTCAAAAGAGAGTCCCTTTTTTAACGGGTTTTTTTTATCAAACGTCTCCTAGGGTCATGGAAATATGGACTACACCAAGGGGGGTTCCCAAACTTTTTCATGCATCGACCCCTGGTAGTAGGGTGGGCCGAAAATACACTTTATTTTTTATTTATGTTCTAATAGCGCGGAAAGGGTGCCACTTGGGTCCAATAAGGACGATGTAAAATATTGTTTCGATTGGATAATATCTTCAGCTACCGCATCGCACTTAAAGTTTGAAAAAATGGATGACTTTTTTACAAAACAACTAAAAAACCAAAGATTAAGCTCTCAAATATTGTTCATGATTTTTTATGAGGAACTAATATAGTTATAGATATAATGTCACAGGTTCCATTATTCTATCACCCTTCTTTCGTTAGATATAATTTTTTAATGTTCAAAGAAATTTGGTACAGTTGTTTTTCCTGCATTTTTAAACAGCTAATAACTCTAGAACTAAACAACTTAAAAACCTGAAATCAGTCCCATTTTGTTCTTAATTTTACTGTCTTTAATTTGATGTGCATCATGACCATCATTTAAAAAAAATTTAAAATTAAAAAAAATGACAAAAAAAAATTTAATGAAAAAAATTTTTTTGAAAATTTTTTTGAAAAAATATTAAAAGCCTTTTGACTCTTAAAATGAACATTACTACTAAATTTCATCATGTTTAAAAAAATTAAAACATTCGAAATTTAGGCAAGTCCCCTAAACTATCCCTAAAATTATACAGTCACTCATGGAAAATTCATAAACTCGCTTGAGGGTGTTCATATGACTTAAGACTTGCAAAAAATGTCAAATTAATTTCAGAAAATACGACAATTAATAGATTCCGTACAAAATCTTACAGTGCTAATTCCCAACTTTTAGTTAATTCAATTTGCATGCATTTCTCCAAAAAATTCCTAAAATTTATGCTTATATCTAATTGTTTTTACTTTTAACAAGTCAAATCAAAGTAAATAAAAGTTTTAGAACATAAAAAATTTGGACATAAACACATTTCTAAGGAATATTCAGGTAAAAGTAATGCAAATTGAATTAACTTAAAGTTGGGAATTAGCACTGTAAGATTTTGTACGGAATCTATTAATTGTCGTATTTTCTGAAATTAATTTGACATTTTTTGCATGTCTTAAGTCATATGAACACCCTCAAGCGAGTTTATGAATTTTCCATGAGTGACTATAATTTTAGGGATAGTTTAGGGGACTCACCTAAATTTCGAATATTTTAATTTTTTTAAACATGATTAAATTTAATTTTCTCCATGAAATTTAGTAGTAATGTTCATTTTAAGAGTTAAAAGGCTTTTAATATTTTTTCAAAAAAATTTAGAAAAAAAATTTTTTTATTAAATTTTTTTTGTCATTTTTTTTTAATTTTAATTTTTTTTTTTTGAAAATGATGGTCATGATGCACATCAAATTAAACACAATAAAATTACGAACAAAATAGGACTGATTTCAGGTTTTTAAGTTGTTTAGTTCTAGAGTTATTAGCTGTTTAAAAATGCAGGAAAAACAACTTTACCAAATTTCTTTGAACATTAAAAAATTATATCTAACGAAAGAAGGGTGATAGAATAATGGAACCTGTGACATTATATCTATAACTATATTAGTTCCTCATAAAAAAATCATGAACAATATTTGAGAGCTTAATCTTTGGTTTTTTAGTTGTTTTGTAAAAAAGTCATCCATTTTTTCAAACTTTAAGGGCGATGCGGGAGCTGAAGATATTATCCAATCGAAACAATATTTTACATCGTCCTTATTGGACCCAAGTGGCACCCTTTCCGCGCTATTAGAACATAAATAAAAAATAAAGTGTGTTTTCGGCCCACCCTACTTGGTAGTATTTTACCAAGGCCATCGACCCCCTTTTAAAAATCCGACTAAATTCTTTAAGGAAAATTATTTATGAATGAGAATCTAACTAAAATTTTAGAGCCGCCGGTTTCATTCACTTGTAAAATACAGATCAATATGGATAATTCATAGGTGAACCAGATAAGCAATAGACCACCAATGAAGCATTAATCTTTTAAAACTTTGAAATTAAAAATTAGTACTAAAAGCAGTGTTTCCCGACGTGGGGCGCACGCCCCACCGGAGGGCAATATGATTTTCTAGGGACCATCGGAAAATTTTCAATCAAATTGCCCTCAGGTGGGGCATGCGGCATGAACCACCAAGTTTTATTTACCTTCCAAGAAGGATTTTCTAGAAAAAAAGACATGGGGGGGACATAGAAAAAATTTAAAGGCTTCGGTGGGGTATGGACTGAAAAAGGTTGGGAAATACTGATCTAAAGAAAGTTCAAGGGACCAGGAAATTTCTTTGAATCATCCACAGCATTGCATTGTGCAATAGGAGATAGCAAGATTTTATCAAAGTAAAAAAAAACTCTCCAGAAAAAAGAAATTTTGAAACACTCAAAATCGACTAAAATACAAAGTAAATAATTTTAATGAACGAATTTGGAAACAAAATTATTATTTTTACTATACAAATAAAAGTAATTACGGAATATAGTATTCAATGAGAAGGGTGAGCCTGATGCTGGGCTGCTAAAGAGGGTATTTTTGGTTTAAAATTACTTAATATTATGCGTAAATCCTCTCTTTCTAAACTATTCAATCTGTTTCTTGGTTTTCTCAACAAAATGTTCAGATGGCTAAAATCAGCCTCAACCAAATACGAGCTGGAAAATGCCAGCAGTGAAAGGTTTTCGTAATCTTCATAACTTCAGAAAAGTCTTTCCTTATCCGTAACACGTTCCAAAACTTAGAATACACCAAAGTATCGACCCGAGACTTTAATTCCAGGTCTTCTTTAATTTCAATTATTTCTGCTTGGAGGGAAAAATCAAATACAATGATGTCACAATCAAACGGATTGATATCAATGCTTAGTTCATTCGAAGAGTTTGATGCCGAACTAGAATTTTTTCCTGCTCTTTTCTTTTTTATGACTGCTTAACTTTCATCGACCCCCTACCGACCCCTAAAGCTTCATCGACCCCTTTAAACCTTCATCGACCCCCAGGGGGTTGGTACCGACCACTTTGGGAAACCCTGGCTCTTCACCCACTTAAGTGACCCTGGAGAATCCATTGAAATGACTTACAGCGTCCCTTACGGCGAAATTAGAAAGTTAAATAATAATTAAAAAACTGAAGAATATAGAGCAAAAACAGGAATGGGAGTATTGTTGCAAATGTGATGAAAAACTCACTGAATAAATTTCATGAAAATATCGTAAAAATTCGCGGAGATATTAGTACGAAAAAATAGACCTTTTCAGACTTCAAAAAAGGAAAGGATATTCCCCTCCTTTAATTTAGCCCCTTGCAGATATAATTCAGCTTTACTATTCCTAGATCCCATATCCAGCACTTGACATTTATCTATATTAAAGGACATACCCCACTTGTCAGCCCATCCCGATATATTAATTAGATCACTTTGTAAAATTTGTATCTGCTCAACAGTGTGAATGATAAAGCAAGGGGATACAGAGGGTCTAGACTTAAGTACAGATAATAGAACAAGGGGTCACAGATTCAAATTAAACAAGGCACATGTAAACAGGGAAAGCAGAAAGCATTATTTTTACAACAGGGTTGTGGATAGATGGAATTGGTTTTCAGAATCTATAGTTAGTTCCAATGGAGTAAAGGAGTTTAAGGATAAATTAGTACTGGGAATCGGTAGTTTGAGTTGGTGGACCAACCTAGTTGGGCTTCACGCCTGTTGTTGGTCGTCAATATTCGTATTTGTATTTGAAAAGCCTGCAAATTTGCACGTTTTAAGTTTTTCAGTGTTGGTGTGTAGTTTTGTGTTTTTAGTTAAATGAACACAAAATTTTATAAAAAAACCTTGCATATTTGCGAACTTTTTTAGAGGTCCAAAAAAGTGATAATTTCACATTCCGGTATCTCCGCGAATATTCACGATATATTCATGAAATTTTTCATTCAGTTTTTCATAACATTTGAAACAATACTCCTGTTGTGGTTTTTGCTCTATCTCCTTTCTCCTTTAGATTTTTTAATATTTTTTAACTTTTTTATTTTATAAGTCATCAATGGATTTTCCAGGGTCACTTACCTAGAGGGTACGTCCATGAATGAAATAGAAGTTGGTTCCAAATAAAAGCCGTGAAAGGGACTTTTGAAACACCCTGGGGAAACGAGAGTAGGTAGTTATATCTCTGCTAAACAAAAGAGAAAAAAAAATAAGAATAATTCTTTTTTTAAAACTATTTTTTGTATCATTATTATACAATCATTTTATTGGTTGAGATTTTGTAAGTAAATATTATTCTCAACTAATATTCCCATTTTTATTATCAAATCCTTAAAAATGAGAGTTAAACTTTAAAAATAGGCTTGAACACTGTTTATTGCAAAAACTAGTCAAGTACAAATATTTTCAATACTTTTTTTGCAAAGAAAAATGTATTTTTTTGTATGTAAAATATTAAAATAAGGTCTACTTTAAGAAACAAATTAATAAGCACCTTCAGAAAAATCTAGTGATTAGCACAACAGTTTTCTTGTTTTTCTCAAAGCTAACAATTTGGTGTTTGACACATAGAGGGTTCAGAATAGAAGTGAACCCAGTCCACTTTAGCTACTTTTGAGCTACAGACATTTAAAGTTAAAGCTTCATAACAAAATTACCTGTTAACGCAACAGAACTTGCTGCCTAGCGGATATTATCAGAACTAGGACTTGGTTCATTATTGCTCTGAAATTTTACATAGTTGGTGCATGTTATAGCGTTGCTAACTCAAAAATGACAAAAAGTGGACTTGGTCCACTTTTATTCTGAGCCCTCCATGTGTCTGAAATATACACTTTATATTGAATGAACTTGGTTAAATCACGCGCATTTGGAAATTACGAGAAATATTTACCTTTATCAAAATGTAAAAACCGGAAACTGACGGAAAAAATATCTCTAAAACCGCAAAGGGCTTGAAGTTTCAATAAAACTCTACAAAAATAGATTTTTACCAAAAGAACTAAAAAAATTTAAGATTAAACCCTCACATATTGTTTAATATTTTTATGCGAAACTATAATTTTGTTCGTATAGTTATTCTGGGTTTTATTTTTTATTATCACTCTTTTAGAAATTACGATATTTTTCTTCTTGTAAAAGAAATCTTGTGACGTTTTTCCCATGCATTTATAAGAGCTTTAACTCCTTTTCACGCTCATTTTGTTCACAATTTTATTCTCTGATTTGATGTGTGTATCATAAACAGATTTCTTAAAAAAATCCAAATTAAAAACACATTAAAGATAATATTTTTAGTTGTACAAAATAAATTTAAGCTTTTCCACTTTTAAAAATAATCAAATTTCTAGTTGGAAATCAAATTTCATTACGGAGAAAAAATAATAAAATATTCGAAGTTTTGGTAAGACTCTTCTAAACACCCCCTCAAATTATAAAAAAAAGAGATATTAATAAAGGAAGTATTTCACCACTACCTCTGGTTAGAGGAAAATAAGTGTAAACTCCAACCTTCAAGCGAAGCCTCCAGCCATGGACCGGTTTCGTCCTTGTTAGAACTCATCAGCACGGCATAGGAAGGCAACGCAAGAGAACGGAGGGCAAGTTTTTAGTCTAGCTGACTATAACGGAAAAAGTGGTGACCATTGTCATCGATTACCACTATCTGCCAGAATGAACTGCGAATTCCCTAGAACAGATTTAATTCCCGAAATATGAGTTAATTAAGAGAGTTAATCAATCTTTCCATGAGTTAATTAAGAGATTAACTCATGCAAAATTCATAAATCCCTTGAGAGTGTTTATATGAATAAAAAAATGCAAAACTGCCACATAAATTTCAGAATATGCAACTTTTAACAGGTTCTATACACTATACTATGCTATACAGGGTGTTTCAAAAGTTCGTTTCGCGGCTTTTATTTGGAACCAACGTTGCCTAGAGTCACGGAAGTAAGATCTACCCCTAGGTAAATGACCCTGGAGAACCCATTGAGTTGACTTACAGCGCCCCTAGCGGTGAAATAAACAAGTTTAAGAAAGTAATTTAAAAACTAAAGAAGATAGAGCAAAAACCTCAGTTAGAGTATTGTTGCCAACGTTACGAAGAACTTACTGAAAAAAATTTCATGAAAATATCGTGAATATTCGCGGAGATATTAACATGTGAAAATAGCACTTTTTCACACCCCAAAAAAGAAAAAGTTCGATTTTGAAATTTGCAAATTTTTCTGTGCTACTGTGTAGTTTTGGTTTTTTTAGTTGAATGAAGGCAAAATTTAATCAAAAAATAAAAAAAACTGGCAAATTTTCGAACTTTTTCTTTTTTTAGGTTTGTAAAAGTGATATTTTCACATGATAATACCTCCGCGAATATTAACGATATTTTCATGAAATTTGTTTCAGTGAGTTCTTCATAACGTTGGCAACAATACTCTCACTGAGATTATTGCTCTATCTCCTTAAGTTTTTAAAATAATTTTTTTAACTTTTTTATTTCGCCGCTAGGGGTGCTTTAAGTCACCTCAATGGATTCTCCAGGGTCACTTACCAAGGGGTAGACCTTACTTCCGTGACACTAGGACACGTTGGTTCCAAATAAAATCCACGAAACGGACTTTTGAAACACCCTGTATACTAGGGGAGAGTGCTGTACCTAAGGACGGTTGTACCTTCAGCCACCGCATTTTAAAATTCGGGAAAATGGAAATTTGAATTTGTGGTTGAATTTGAATGTAAACAGATGCTATCTAGTTGCTAACGTAAAATCAGCTCTTTAAAATAATATTTATATTTAATATAAATTTACTGTTTTTAGGTGCTCAAAGTTTTTTTTAGTGCATCACTACATTAGTATTTTTCTTCCCCTTAAATTATGATACAATAAAATGTGATATAAGGGGCGAATCCCCGAGATTTTGAATTTTTATTTTTGATATTAGAAATTGTCAGACCTCAATTCTTTTATTTTTTATAGAACTTTAAATGCAAAAACACCTGGTGTTGTACCTTCGGACACCACATACGTGCTGTACCTACGGACACGTTCTTGTGGGTGTCTGTAGCTAATCGTCGTTTTTGAATCAGGTTTCATTAAAGTGAATGCATTTTAATGCACATTAAATTAATTCTAATGGTTATCTATTTGTCAGCGATTATTTTCAAGTGATTTTTAGATGAAAAATCAAATATTTTGTGATCTAAACTACTTTTTTAAATTTTTGGTTTTACTTTGCATTTAATGTAAAATATGGTATAAATTCTCAGCACCCTATCACATTTAAGTATGATGATTGCAAAAAACTTGAAATTTCCACCGATGAAGATTTGGGAAAGATTTGCGACCACCAAATGCTTGCACAACTAAGTGTCGATCGAATTGTCTTTATGGATCAGTGAAGTGATCAGATCTATCAGCATGATTGATGAAACTATTACCTCAAACTTCGATCGGAAAATCCCATGTGATATATGTATTTTTGGTAAAAAAAATCAAGACTTTTATCATTCTAAAACTACATTACTTTAAAAAATCTATTCTCAATTTTAAAAATGCTTAAAATAGTTTATTAAAAGGTAATACACCAATTAAAATGTTCATTTTAAGCTTTTATCAAGTAAAAATTTCCTTTTTAAGGGTGTCCACTGGTACAACTGGGTCTGACCATAGGGAGAGCACGTTGTCGTACCTATGGACACAAATTTCTTCAAGTTATTAAAATGAATTAAAAATCCAATTTTGAAGATTTTAGCTAATAAAAAATATTACCCTCTTTGATAAGGTTAGGACTATAGGTTGGGCACTTTAAATGTTAAAAATGTGATTTTACCTGTCTTAGAAAAATCCAAACGTGATTTTTGTCCAGAGTTACAACACTCTCCCCTATAGTATAAAGGGTATCCGTTTTCAAATTCGCAAAAGAAAAAAGAATTTCTGTTCATTCAAGAAATTCTTTCAAGACCTTTTCGTCACTTCTATGCTATTTAAAAATGCAGGGAAAACAACTTTGCAAGATTTCCTTGTTATTAAAAGAAATATTACTACTAAAAGAGTAGTTATGAAAAAGTAAAACCTTTAACATTATATCTATAGCAATAGTAAGTTCCTTATAAAGATATCATAAACAATATGTGAGGTAGAGTGTCCCTTATATCACCGACATTTTTTTTGCGAATTTGAAAAAGGATACCATGTACTTTTTTTATAAATGCATTGACCTATTCAGATATAAAATTTTATCCCTCTACGATAATATTAACCCGTGCCGAATCTTCCCCAAAATCAGAGATTCTCTAATTTTTAAAACTTTGGAGAAGATTCGGCGCGGGTTAATATTATCTTAGAGGGATAAAATTTTATATCTGAATAGGTCAAGGCATCCTATAAAAAAAGTAGAAGGTATCTGTTTTCAAATTCGCAAAAAAAAAATTCTGTCTAATAAGGGACACCCTATTGTGAGGGTTCAATCTTTAGTTTGAAGACCCTTCTTTTTTCCGAAATTTCAAGACCTTTGCGTCACTCCTATTTATATTTTTTATTAATTTCCGGTATACTGATGGCTAAAGGATACTCTTTCGCATTATATTACAAAATGAATGAAAACAATTTACTCCCCATTTCGTTCCATCTTAGTGTGATCATCTTAACTTCTAATAAGTCTATACAGAAAAAAAAATTTTAAAAGTTAAATACGAACTTAAAAGTGTAAAAGAGCATCTTTTGTCTGTCCCACTTGAAATTTTTACATGATATGATTTCATACCTGTAAATTAGGGTGTCCATTATTTAGGAGAGATTTTAAAAAGTCGAATAAACTTTCGGGGCCTCTCCTAGTTTTCTCCCTTTTTTTAAAAATGTGTGCAAAATTTGGCAAGCATAAAAGTAAGTCTAAAACGTGTCTATAAAGTGGCCCAAAGTTTAGAAATTTAGAAATTTTCTCACTTTTTTGAAGTTAAAAAAAGTTATTAAATTTTTTTATGTAATAGAGCACTAACACATTTTTCTCATTTGACCATTTTTATCCCTAGATTGGCCACAATTATCTGTTTTTAGCCTGATTATTATCAGAAAATCGTTAGATTTATCCATTTTAAACTGATATTAAAAGAAACCAAAATGCAGTGGTGATTGGCTTTTTACCGCAGAATTTCTTAACTAGATACCGCACACACACATTTGCAGATGATATTGATGTTTGTAGATATAAATGATCTGAAGCTCAAAGCAATTACGTTTTCCTAATTACAAACACCATCTTGGATTACATTACCATTCAAGAAATTCTGTGCTAAATGGAATGGGCATGTGGTATATTAGGTTTTTTTTTGAGGTTTTTAACTTTCTACTCGATTGGTACCACAGACAATAAGAGACAGACCGGTCAATAGGCGGGGCTTATCCAGAGAGCTCAAGTGGCGCCTGCGACAAGCGGTACCGGCATTAATCGATTAATTTAATATTTTTTAATCGAAATCCTTATCCATTTTTTTGTTGACGAAACTTGCAATATTCGATTACGATTTCGAAAGTAAACATGAAGTTTGTGTAAATCGTTTAATCGTACTCTTTTAAATTGTTTGCAAGATTTATAAATCATTTTAACAGTGTCTTATTGCATTAAGGCACATTTTATCTCGTTTCTTCTCTATTTTGCAATCCATTGGAAAATCTGTGTTGCATTCTTGAACTTGATTTTTAAGCCTGATAGAATTCAGTATAATTCGCGTTAATTATAGGCGTATGTATTTAATTCAGATGAAAATGTATACTAGTATTATATATTTTTATTGTCAAGAATTCATTTCAAATGTGCCTGGGATCTGGGATTCGTATTTGCAAAAGATGTGTTCGTTTAGATTCACGAGGATTGCAACTTCATTTACACATCATGTTTGTCTTAAAAGGCCAAGAGGTTATAACAAATATTTGTAGTTATTGAAATATGAGATTTAATAAAATCATTTAGATTCATTATTTACTTGTGTGATTCTTGATTGCTTTATATTTAAGCTTGTATTTTTACAATCGAGTTTTTCATCATATGCGATCACGAAATTTTGTTGATGAACAAACCTTAATGATTTAATTTAAATTTTCTATTATAATAGCAAATTTTAAAAAATTGTTGAAAAAAAAGATATTTTTTAATTTTAAAAACCATTTAATGGGCTTATGTGATCGCCAAGGATCGCGATCCTGGTGATTATATGGTCGATGGATTACGTCTTCGCAAAACGTCTCCATGGTTGCCAAACCTAAAAGCTTAACTGTAACCACAGTTTTAGTGCAGGTACCGTGGGTTGAGGGCGTTCGTGTCGTAGGCCGCCCATTGACCGGTCTGTCTCTTATTGTCTGTGATTGGTACCTCTGTGACGCATATCCCTCCGAAAATGTGACGTCATATCCGGAAAAAAACTTCATTATTTATTTCCACAACGTGCGTATGCACGCGTAGTGGGTATTTTTTACATCTTAGTGTGCAAGCACATCCAAATTTTTATGTTCATGTTTTCCATACACCTTTTTTAGTGTTAACCGGATATGACATCACACCTTTCCCTCATTCATTTTTCTCACCAGTTCATTTGCGCCACAGTTCTTTGGGTAATTTTACGTAGGCTCCACGAAAGGATCTGGCTGTGCAGAATTTGGTCGGACTTCTTAAAATACCGATGCTTTACAAACAAAGCAAAATAAAGGAAAATTTTAAGTTTTTATGGGGTTATTAAATCTCTTGGTCAAATATGCTACTATCCATTGCAATTCAGAATCACCCTAGGAAGGTAGGGGTGGTCCTCAAAGAAATCCTGAGGGGCAGACAAAAGATATACGTTATTTTTTCATGTAGTACATTATTGAAGCAATTTTTAGTAGTCTATTACAAAAAACCTTTATTAAATCGTCAGTTTGAAAAAGGGAATAAGTCCAAAAACCAAGTTTTGAGAAAATCGAAAAAAAAATATGTATAATTATTGGAATTTTCGATGTATAACCACCAAATTTTTACTGGAAATTCAGGACCTTATTTAGAAAAAAGGGTCAATCATCGAAACAAATATAAGTACATTCAAAAGCATTTTACAGTTAAAAATAGTTTATTTATTCTCTTTTTCAACCTAATGAAATTTCAAATGAAGAAAAATCTCAAAAACCACTTAAATTGACATTTAAATTATATTTGTGCTAAGTTCACTAGAAAAAGTGAGAAATAAACCCTATAGGGGGTAGTTATTTCCCCCCTCTTTCCACTCATGTGTAAGAGCAAAGCTTGGAGATTATTTTGAGCACAAAAAGTATATTCGTCATTTTTTGGACTTACTCCCTTTTTCAAACTGGCTATTCAATTGTTTTGTAAATAAAGGACAGGTGATTACTTTCAAATTAAATATTATTTAGAAGTATGAGTCCTTCTAAAAAAACTTGACATCGATAGAATTTAACAGAAGTGACTTTTGAGGTTGATTTATGGACGTTTTAAGGAATTGATACATCGGCGGATAAAAGTACACCTAGACAAGATAGTTGATAGATTAGTGGAGGGAAATAATAAAGATAAATAATCTTTATCTTCACCACATCAGAGTTACGTGCTATAGCTGTTGAATACATAAATCCTTACTTTTTCCCTTTGAAATCTTAAAACCCATTTGAAGTTGAAAACTAGTTCATGTAAAATCCTAAAAAAGAGACTGCAATTTTTCGTAGATTTTTCCAGAAAATTGAATCCAATATGGATTATACAGGGTGCCCCATGAATATTAGATCACACTTCTAGGGGGAACAGTAGACACCCAGATGAGTCAGAATCACATAGGATTTGGGGGGTCCCAGACCAAATACCAGGTAGTTAAAAATGGAGCAACACCCCAAAAAAATTATTGAAAAATTCAATTTGTAGAACTACTATTGGTAAAAATTTAATTATGGTCTCAAAAATTGTGGTTTAATATGATCTTTAAAATTATCTTAAAAGTTTTTGGTTTAAAATTTTTTTATTACAAAAAAAGTTTAAAAACCACAAAAAAAATGTGAAAACTCTGCCCAAACTTTATTTTGTATTTCGAAATCCTTTCCTTTGATTTAATGATCCGAAAGATCATAGTCGAAAACCCTTAAGTCCAAAGTGTCACGTAAAAACAATCAGTGGGCTCGTCCATAGGGGCTGCGGGGCTGCAGCACCCCCAACCAAAATTTCCCGAAATTCCAATTTTTATTTGCTTTACAATATTTAAATAATTATCTATTTCCCCCTTTAATCTTTGTCCTTTATAACCCTTTTTCAATTAATAATTCTCTGCTATGCCATCTCGTCAACAGATTTCTTTCCGGGTCGATCAGCCCCCGCAGATATACCAATCGTAGTATAAAACCCTAGCTCTATCATATCAAATCAAAATATCAAGAATTTAGCATGCGAATCTGTTAGGAGAAAAGGGGCTGATTTTCAGCAGCCCCAACCAAAAGAATGATATCTTTTTCTCTTGAGAGAGCTATGAGGAAGAAGAAAAATAAACGATTTCTACTTCTAATAAATCACATAGGCTTTTTAGCTTTTTTCTCACTCCAACACTGTTTTAATTTTTTATTTTTAGCTTCTTTTTTTCTTTTCAACAGAGAGAGAACAAAATATTTTCTGATGTTTCGGCAAGTCAATAAAGATTTACGTTTACTTTTTTGTAGCCAAGTTTTTATTTCTTTTTATAATGAACAAATTGAATTCGAAATGTTGATTTTAGTTTCATTTGCTTTTGAGAATTAATGAAATAAACTTCGATTCTTCATATTCGTAATAATCAAATCAGCTAAATATAGGTAAGTGACAGTTTTTGAATGCTTATTAGTGTGAAATCGAAATTTTATGTTGTTCCCATCTTTTCTATTTGATGTTTTCCACGGTTTTGTTTAATAGAAATTTAATTTGGCATTATATCGCTTAAAATATGTTGCCAACTTGGTACCACCGGAGCAGCACCCCTTATTATTTTACCTTCGAGCCGCCACCGAAAACAATCAATATTAAATGCTTGAGATCCTGTTAAAGCATGGTTTAAGTCCGTTTTTTGCGTCCGCAAAGTGCCGTTTTGGAAACGACTATAGGAAACCAGTTTGCGCACGCAAAAAACGAACTTTTACAGGATCTCAAGCGTTTAATATTGATGGTTTTTACTTGAAACTTTGGACTTAAAGGTTTACAACTATGATCTTTCAGATTATAAAATCAAAAGAAAGGATTTCGAAATACAAAATGAGGTTTTGGCAGAATTTTCACATTTTTTTGTGGTTTTTTAACTTTTTTCATAATAAAACAAATTTTAAAGTGAAGTCTTTTGAGATAATTTTAAAGATCATATTAAACCACAGTTTTTGAGACCATAATCAAATTTTTACCAATAGTAGTTCTTTCACAAATTGAATTTTTCAATAATTTTTTTGGGGTGTCACTCCATTTTTAACTCCCTAGGATTTGGTCTGGGACCCCCAAATCCTATGTGATTCTGACTCGTCTAGGTGTCAACTATCCCCCCTAGAAGTGTGGCCCATTATTTATGGGACACCCTGTATGTTTAAAGAGTGGTGCCACGATGGACGACTCTTCCAATTATGAAGGTAGTGAAGTATTTTTTGTTGCGATTTATCTGCGAAGTTGGGCCTCACATCCTGCTTACTTTTACCCACCGCATTCAATTTTTAGAAATTTCCTTTGCGATTTTCAGGATATCTCCGTTACTTTTGTGTTTACTCTTTCCCCTAGTCTCCTGGGGTGGCACAGAGCTACCCCCTGGATCTGTGTCTTTCCACCTAGAAACAGCGGACGCGTCCGAAGTAATGAAAGTTAAGTGAAACACCTGTTGCAGAGGCAGCTCAACTAGTGATTGATTGCTAGAGGGCGCTGCGATCGGAGCTCTTTCCTGCTTTTCTCCCGGATCTCCCAACAGGTAGGTCGCTTTGATTCTTTGCTCCCATCGATGCCTCTCGCACACCTTTTCTAGGCACCTGGGGAGCAGAGTGACCTTTTGTTTGGGATGAGGGGGTGGGTTTCGGTTGGGACAAGTTGAACTGCAATGGTCATTGACCTTTTGTAAATGAGTGTTTCCATAGTTTTAGTCCAATTCAATGTAGCAATTTATTACCACCTGTAAATCAACTTGCTACGTTATTTGTGGGTGGGGGACGTTTATTTGAGAAATTTATGCAGTACTCCAGTTGCGGGGTTATTTTATATTCTTTATCATACAACATATATTTAGTGATGAATGACAAAGGTAAAAAGCTTTTCTTAATACTACTGCTTGGTTTTATGACAAGTAGATTATGGTTTTGCAAAATATGCGATGCCTTAGTTTTACTTTTTTTTCGTTCGCTTTGCTTTATCTGATTTTTCCTCTTATTCAAAATTGGAACATAGGTTTTATAAAATTCTGTGGTTTGTGCTACTACTTGTTGCGTTGATTTAAAACGGAAACAGTTATAAAAAGTCAATTAAAAATATCTTAACTATAACTTAGGTGTTAATTATGATTTATTTTTATAATAAAATGCAAAAACATAAGACCAGCGATGTTCTTTCTAATTTTGCCTTGGATAAAAATTTAAAATTCAAGTTAGTATTACCTGAAAATTGTAGAATAAAGCTATGAGGAAGTTCAATCGCATTGTTCAATTAAATTGACAATTTTCAATTTTATTTAATAGGAATTAACTTTAAACTTTTTTATTAAACTTTTCACACATACGTTTTGAAACTTTTCTTGCAAATTTTATACATAGACATTATACATTTATAGACATTGCAAATTTTATAGTTGAGAGCTTCATCATCATATCATCAAGTTCAGATATCATATAAAAGAGTTAAAGTACTTTTAAAAAATTGAAATATGTAATTAACCTCCGAAATAATTATATTGGCGTTTGTGTTGACATTTTTTAGACGATTATGGTTTTGGAGTTATGAAAGAAAGTTTACTTACGGTACACTTTTCAAGCACTTTTTCAAAAGTTCGTAAATTTGCAAATTTTTTTGATTTTTTGATTAAATTTTGTCTTCATTCAACTAAAAAACACAATTATACAAAATAACACTGAAAAATTTGCAAATTTACGAACTTTTTCTTTTTTAGGCTGCTATTTTCACATGCTAATATCTCCGCGAATTTTCATGATATTTTCATGAATTTTTTTTCAGTGAGTTGTCCATAATGTTGGCAACAATACTTTTGGTGAAGTTTTTGCTCTATCTCCTTTAGATTTTAAATTGATTTTTTTTAATTTTTTATTTCATTGCTAATCAAAATCAAAGTCTGCCCGGGCCTAGTGGCCCGTCAGGCGGTGCCCATCTCCGTTTCTGTAGCCTTTGGGCCTGGGGTGCTAATTACTAGCAATTTCACTGCTAGGGGCGCTGTAAGTAATCTCAATGGATTCTCTAAGGTCACTTACCTAGAGGTAGACCTTACTTCGGTGACCCTAGGACACGTGGGTTTCAAATAAAAGCCCCGAAACGGACTTTTGAAACACCCTGTATATATTGTTTTTCTTAGAGAATAATAAAACTATAGAGTACCAAAACTTAAGAGAATATCACATTTGCCAACATTTATACCTTTTAAAAGTAATTTATTATGTTTATTTTCAACCATAAACAATTTCATTTTTAATTATCATTATTCATTAATAATCATTTTAATTTTATGAGGAAAAAAAGGCAGGTAACTTTTGTACATAAATTACAAATACAAAATTCAATGTTATCCTTAAAATGAAGGGACAATTCAATAACCTGGGGAGCAACATTTACAAGAGACAAGTGTGTAGCACTGATATACCCCTTATTAGTCTCTATAAGTACATGCTTACTACTTTATTTTTCGAACTTTTCATAGAGAGGGTAAAAATAATTATCCTAACTTAGACTTCCATACATGCAACAGTAATGAAATTGCCATAAGAGCGATTGTTGAGGTTTAAAGAATTGATACAGGGTGTTTCAAAAGTCCGTTTCACTACTTTTTTTTTAAAGAAACAACTTTTTTTTAGGGTCCTGGAGGTAAGTGTTAAAGTAAGGGAAAGTAAAGCTGAATTCATTCAGACAGCTTAAAGCTCTCCTTGAGGTGAAATAAGAAAGTAAAAAAATTATTTAAAAAATAAAAGAAGGCAGAACGAAAATTTCAATGAGAAAATTGTAATCTATATCATTACAAAACAGAAAAGAGTTCCATGAAAGAATCTTAAATATTCGAATAGATTTTAACGATCGAAATCAGTACTTTGAAAATGGCGCCGTTAAAAAATTTAGAAACTTCTCCCATGACAGGATGACGGATTTAGACGAATTTTAAAACAAGCATCCAAAGAAAGTAACATGTGGATGCGTGCATTCATATTTTTTTTGCTAAAAAAAATATGAATTAAGAAACCGTCACCCTGTTTTACCATTGACTTATTGTTTCAGTATTCTGTTATAAAATATAGCTACGAATAAAATTCAAAAAAATTTTATATCCATTTTCCAAACGATTAAAACTATCACCGACCGAAGTAAATAGAGTAAGAATGTAATCAAAAGAGGAAGTCTCATTTTCTAGATGATCTAAACTAACTCTTCTGTTTTTTTTAGTATTTTTTTTGTAGTCACTTAAAATATATTTTTTACTTATCTAGGGGGGAAACGGCGCTTTTAAAGTGTACTTTCAAATTCTTACAATTAATTTCTGGAAGGGATAGATAGGTCATAGGCGTTTCCAAATCACATGGGAGGGTATGAAAAAGGCACTACTAGGGATCTAAAGTGCTGACAAACAAACTTGACTTTTAGATGCTTTTGCCAGGAAAATTGATGGAAAGTAGAAATAAAACCTTTCAATTTTATCCTTTAATAGTCGAAATCTTAAATTTCCACAAATGTTCTATTCTATTATATATTTCGTCCATTGCTATTTCAAACTTTGTCCGTACTCTAGCATCCGTACCTCCCTCTTAGGTAATTTCGAATACCTCCAACGTCATCTACCGCTTTAAATGTTTAACTAAAAGTAACTGGATTTCAAACCTCCTTGTATATTTTTTTCCTGAATTCTTTTTATTGAATATTCTAAAAGATGAAATTTGTAATTTAAATTAATCTTAGTGTTTATCAAGCAAAATTACAACTACAAATTAACCACAAATATTAACCAAGGTTTAGCTTTTTACCTTATTTTACCTATTCCTAAATTATAAAAACATGTGACTAATTTTGACAACAATTTATTTTCATTTTGATAAATTATATAAGCCTATTACGTGTTTCTAATTTTTTGTATTCTATTTTTTTCAATGTGATCAATTTCAGATCTTTCAAAACTCACCTCACAACCATTCAAAGTTCAATCTCTTTACAACCAGTATTACAATTTTTTCAACAAACTTGAAGCAGCCGTGAATGCCCTTTTAAGAAAAAGTAAATAAATGAACTAAACCTTTTTGAAAATTCTTCTGTCTAAATTTGACATCAAAAGGTTCAAATACTACCTTTCTTCATTTTTAATAACGGATTTAAAGAACCTCCATTTTTCGTACTTAAAAACCAAGATGTTTTGACGCGAGATGTCAATCGGGTTGAAATCAACGTTTGCTTGTAGCTTAGTGTATCTTGTTATAATAATTTTATACCTCTTCATTTAACTACTATGGTTATAATTTAAAAGGTTTCTAAGCATTTTGGAATCCAAGGACAGTATTTCCTTCAGACTGTAAGTCAAAGGTAGAGAGTCGGTACAAAATACCTTGCTTAAACTTCTGTGAGCTAGACCATTACGAGAGCCATAAAGGAAACTTCATAAATCTTCATTTGGAAATGGCCAAGAGAGCTAGAGAAACCTTTTACGGGTCCCATAAAAGATCTCCGAAAAAATCGCTTATTTCGTAATCGTTACCTAAATTCATATTGCAATACAATGACGATTTCATCTTCCCTTGATTACAAGATCGATGAAGTGGCAGGTCACAATGAAACGCTTCTATAGTAGGATAAGGTAACCATGGAAACGATCGCTGGTCAATTGTCTTCTCCATACTTGTTGCAAGTATAATATTATATTTGAAACGAGGATATATTAGTTACATCTTTAGGGAAGAGATTCTTAGTATTATTCCTTGGAGATGTCTTATAGTTGTCAATTTCAACATAATGTAAAACTTAGACTAGTAACATTTGTACGTTATACTAAATTTTTAGTTGTATTTTCGTTACATGAAAAGGGGGACGATTCCATGGAGGTTGTCCATATTTTTTTACATAAGCACATAAGGGTGAAGGGGGGTTTTATTATTTGTTATTTTGGCTGACGAGGAGGAGGGGATATGGATATGAGTGAGGCCTTAAGTGAAAGATTTAAAACATTTCATTATTTCTTAACATGCAAAATTTAAAATTTAAATTACTAGTTATAAATTAAGAGCAAAACACATTTTTAATTTCAAACCTTGTTATTTTATTTGAATTACGTTTTAATATTTTTCAATAATATATTGTTAAAAATTTTGTACAATGACGGTTTCTTATGTAATTACTATAAGAATGTGGTTCGTGATTTGCTTATTTTTCATTTTATTTGTATGTCAACACATATAATTATACTTTTCGTGGGATGAAAGTATCGGAAAGATACTTTTTACGCGTTTCATTCTTAGAAATGTTGTTTTTTAAATCTTTTCATATAAATCAATGGAGCTATGCAACTTGGTAATTATTTCTCTCGTATCTAAAATAGTTTTTTCGATCGAGTTCAGTGGCGGCTCGTGAGTTTATTAACAGGGTGTTCACACCCTTTGTATGAATTAAAATTTACATAAGAGCAAGAAAGAGAAGGGATGTTGGACGAATACATAAAGAAAACTTGTTTTAGAACAAATTTATTTATTTCAGGGGAGTAATTTTAAGTTTCCTAAATTTTTCATTGCATGCATTTTTATTTTTTTAAATATGCGTTTAATGGAAATAAGCAAAACTTTTGATAAAGATGGCCTTTATTTTTTATAATACTCCTAGGCCTAGCCTATAACATAATACCTCAAAAACAACTTTTATATATGATGTCCACTCGTCTAACCTTTTTTGAAGCAAACAAATTTTTGACACTTTCATTGAAATCATGCATAATACCTAATCATATTTTTTTTTAATTTGGAGCATGACAAGAGCACTGGGTCTGTCTACTGATAGTGCTTGTTATATATGCTTAATCGAACAATTGATTAAGAAAAATACAGGTGATGTGATGTGTAATTTTCAAGATCTGTAATTTTACTCCAATGTCACTTCAAAAAATAACCAATAACAAAAGAATTAATTACTACAAATTAGCTGATGTGAAAAGTTTAATGATACTTTCAAAAGGTTCTTATCTCGTTTTCCAATCCGAGAAAAAAAATCCAGACCACAAAAAAGCAAGCTTAACCTCAAAACCGTAAGCCTCGGCACAAAAAATCTGTGCGCACGGGGATCTCCAATGTTTTGCCGTAAGCCCAAATGTTCTCCGGCGAGAAGTCGAGGTTTCTTCCGACTCAATCAGTTTCTTCGCTCACACGTGCTAATAAGGAAAGAAAAATAAGAGTGTAGTATTCTCTTTATTTGATAAACACAAAACTTTCGCGTTTCCGGCAATAATTTTTTTGCTGACAGGTGAAAGGGGGTAGAAACTTGATACTGAGAAAAAGAAATTGAGAATGATTTATGTATTGTTTTCTTTTGATATTTGTGTATATCCTTTATATATGGGTTTATTTCTACTTTTTCACTGGGTGTTCACGTGTTCCTGTGCTCCTATGGACGAGCCGCCACTGATCGAGTTACATATTTATAAAATTTTATCAAACTTTTTCATTCGAAAATTTAATGATTTTAGCTGTTGAATGTAGAAAATGCGTTGCTTGCATAAAATGATCCCTTTCTACTTACCTTGTAAGTGTTCAAATCCAGTTTTTGTTCTTAACCAATATTTGTCTTTTTTCAACAAGTTTCTTTTATATTTAATCATAAAATTTGAATCTTCCTAACACAAACCCGATGAATACTATCTTCATCAAAGACTTTCAGCCCTGGGTGATAAACCCTCAGTTGCTCCCACCAGTAAAAAAGTTTGTTTTGGATCAGCTAGTATTGTGGTTGAGGTGCTATCCTACCCCTGGAGGCTTCTTTTAAATATTTAAAAAAATGCTTTAAAAGTAGCATTACATGATTAAATACATCTAGAAACTAGGATAAATGTAAAATTTAAACCAAAAAAATGTATATATATATATATATATATATATATATATATATATATATATATATATATATATATATATATATATATATATATATATATATATATATATTATTTTTTAACCCATTTGTGCATAAATTTAGTCAATATAGGCCAGTGGTCTCCAACCCCCGGTCCGTGGATCAAATGGTACCGGGCCGAGGGCCGATCATTTCATTGAAAATGAATATAAGTTCCTAGGTTTATACTCAAAATTATTGAATGCAATGAATTATAAATCCCTTTATATTTATTTTTTGGTGTAACTGTATTTTATTTTGAAACCATGTTTAAATACAATTAAATTAAAATTAATAAATCAAAATAATTTAGAATGTAAACAATCAACGCTCCCCCAGTGGTCCGCGGTAAAATTATCAAACGTTGACCGGTCCGTGGTGGTAAAAAGGTTGGGGACCACTGATATAGGCTATTACGCAAAATATCAAATCTCCACTTTGAATAAAGATATCCTCAATCTGTAAATTTTATTACATAGATTGAAACCTTTTTTAGGAGTTGGGCCACTCTCAAAAGTGTCACTGAATTTATAATATTAGAGCACTGTTTTAAACTAACAACAAATCAAAATTGCCAAATTTTATAACAACTTCTTAATTTAATCATCATTATAAAAAAATGTAATTACTTTTCATACACAGAAATGGTCCACCTCCTATATTAAACCTATTTAAATATTGGTACAAAATTTTTATCATTACAAATCCCTTTTTGAGTTATGAGAATCTGCGGTAGAGTAAAATGTTAAAAATGTGATTTTGTGAAAAAAAAGCAAAAAAACAAAATAAAAAATGCAATCTTACCCATAAACCCAAATAATAATAACGGTTAATAGGCTATTTAATGATATGGTTTCAGAAAGCTAAGAAAACGTACTTTAATCTTTAATTTAACACCATATTAGAAAAATTGATATTTTGACCCAAAAATACGATATTAGGGGTAGGATAGCACCTTAAGTTAGTTTTCTTGCATATGTCTACTGCGATAGAAAACTGGTTTAAAATGATTGAAAGACGAAGAGGTGAAACATCGGCGTTGGAATGAAGTTAGTTTTTCTGTATACTATCTACTGCAAAGGAAAAACTTGTTTTAAAGGCGTTAAAGATGAACAGTGAAACATCAGTGCAAAAATTAAGTTAGTTTTTCTGCACTCCAAAGGAAAAACTTGTTTTAAAGGAATGAAAGATAAACAGTGAAACAAAACATCGGCATCGAAGTTTGGGGTTGTCTGCTTGACTTGTTTAGTATTACGGTAAAGTTAGATTTTTCGCATACTGTCAACTGAGTAGGTAAAACTTGCTTTAAAGAGGAGAAAAATGAATAGTAAAAAATCAGTGTTGACTTTAAAAATAATGCTATTCAACTTAAACTAACTGGATCCTTGAAATGACTGCAGATAAATGAAATGTAAATTCAGGCTTCTTTTTTAAAAAAGGGACAACCTCTAGCAATAAAAACACCATTCTCTTAAAAGAAACTACATATAAAAATATATTATTTATTATTATTATTTAACTTTTATAAAAGGAAAAATCGTTTTTAAGACAACAAATAAAATCTAATTTTTCCCAGTAGCATTAGGATAGATAAACAACTAGAAGAAAAATATTCTTATAATAAAATACTAATAAAAACTTACTTTAAATCATTAAAAAAGTATTAGTAATGCAGTACTTTTTTGGAGCCGAGGTGTTAAGTTTGTGAAAGTGTTAGGACTGTAGTGTGCTGAACACTTTTGAATAAAAATGATATCGTGGGGTGTATAAATAAAATTTAGAAGATTATTGGTAAAGTCGTAAGTTTCAGTTTCACGCTTTTCTTTCACAAAGGTTAAATTCTTCATATCCTTATAGAGGTGCTAGTTTTCTGACCGTAATCTATATGAAATAAATAGTAAAATTTTTTCGAAGAGCTTGTTTTTTTTGTTAAAATTTTTTTACATGTTAATGCTAGGTTTTTTTTATCTTTTTCAGGGCAGTATGGCGGCTTTTGTCGCCAAACAGATGATGGGTAACAAGCTCAACGCTGTAAAAGGTAGATATGTTTTTCAATATTTATCGATATCAAAAGTTAGAGACAATTTTATCTATATAAAACTCATGTCCAAAAAATAAAAACGAAAGTATCAGTTTGAAATTGTTTCCCGTTATAATAATTTAAAAGTTAACAGTTCAGAACTAGGCGTCTCAAGAAACACCAGTTGATCTTCTATCATAAATCACACGTGTTCTTTAGATAGATTAAGGGATCGATCAAGGCTGTGGTTTTCGATTTATTCCAACTCGTGGAGGCATTTTATCGATCGTTGTTCGCTAAAACCCTGGGGTGTATGAACTGAAACCATCCCTCTTTGCTCATTCTTATGAATTTGTCTTAACTTTGAAGCTAAAGAATGAATATACTTCGTTCACAAACTCTAAACATTGATCTTTTCAGTCAGAAGTACAACGTTTGAATCGTCACAAGTGTGGGTTAACTTAATATTTAAGAAAGTTAAGGCCAAATTTCTCTTTCAAGTCGAAGTTTTTAGTCACTATGAGATAGCAGCTAGAATCGTATTAGCAGAACAGAAAGAAAGGCTTCCAACAAATATGAACATTATATATTTGTACACATTTAGAATAACATTCATCTATTGCTCTTTAAAAAAAGTTCATTAAACATTTTATTTTGCATTTCTTACACATGCATTTTTCTGCTTCAATGAGACATTTAAAAAAGCTTTTAACACAAAATTAAAGAAACAGAACGATTTTTTTTCATATTGGTGATAAACATTTGTATACGTAAATTATGAATATTCGTACGCAATCTTGATTCCCCGTGATTCCAATCAATGAAAATTTAGCTACTGGTGTCGTGTAAATTGGCTTTTAACATCTGATAAAATATTTTTGCGCCATACTCCAATAATATTAAAAGCCAAAAACATTAGTGTCATAACCATTGGCATCTTTGATTTCTTTTTTAAATAAATTATAATAATATATAATATCTTTATAAAAAAGTAACTAAAAGATCTTTTAAAAAGGTATTTACTTGAGGCTTTTGATGGCTGGGAAACTCTGCCAAATACTGAACAATCTAAGCTCAAAAACAAAGAAACCTCAGGTTTTGGCTGATGTTTTATAAGACTTTGGTCTCCTTATCCGGCCAGATTCCTGGCTTTGGCTAACGTTATTCAAACAATTTTCACGCGTGCTTCGAGAGCTCAAATAACTTTATTCCTTTAAGGAATTATGAGATGAAAATTTGCCTCCAATTGTCATAAGACGCTACGATGTTAAGGAAAAAATTATAAACACGGCATTATTAATAATGCCCGAGGTAAAGCGGGCAATGTAATAAAGTGATTGAAATTTATCAATGAGTATTTATCAATTTGCCCGAAATACGTTGGAATAATTAATAATGCCCTATTAATCACTTATTGCCCGTAATATATATATTACGGGCAATGTGATAAATCGGGCATTCATAATAATGCCTGAAGTGGAAGAGGGCAATGTGATAATTTCAATGGCATTTATCTATGAAATTTATCACTTTTCCCGGCTTCACTCTGGGCATTATTAATAGTGCCCAATTAATCACTTTGCCCGTAACATATACACTGTGTGTATAGGTTGATTGAAAACTCGTGGAAAAATAATAGGGTGTTTAAAGAGTTTGTTTTCCTTAAAGGGTCTTCTTTAAAATGCCACAATAAAAAAGGCGACCGATACTAAGTTATTGCTTTCGCATTTTTAAGACGAATTCTCAAGGCAAAAACTTTTTCCAGTTTTTATTTAAAATTTAAGAACCATACTGAAACATTGTTCCTATCCCAGCCATTTGCACTCAAAAACCTATTACTGCGTTTACCGACCATTTGCCCGAATGTTGTGTCGTTATTACAGGGCGGTTATGAAATGACGTACCTTCTTTAAAATTATCTACAGATAAAACTACTGGTAAGAAAATCTTAAATTTAAAAGGAGGCATTTTGAAGGGATGATAATTTTTTTAACGAAAAAATATTTCATTTTACCTTTCATTGATAGCGCGCTTTTCTAAATTTTTGCCTTAGTTTTACCTTCTAGACTTCTGGTGACGGTCCAAGGCAAAAATCAAATTAAATTAATTTACTATTTTTTTAAAATCCCATCTCTTCAATAAGCCCCTTTAAAATTTCAGATTCTTTTGACCAGTAGTTTCATCTGTAGAGAATTTTAAAGTAGGTACGTTATTTTTTAATTCTACCCAGATTTTCGAAATTCCGTGTTGATGGTGTTTCAGGGCAAATGGAGAGCAGCGAGACCCCCGAGGAGGCTGAGGAGGAGCAGGAGAGGCTGGAGGCCCTGAGGGAGGCCGAGGAGAGGCGGAGAGAGAAGCATCGGCGCATCGAGGAAGAGCGGGAGCGGATGCGGCAGGGCATCAGAGACAAGGTACGGCCATATACGTTCCTCGTAGTTCCTTAACACTGGTGTTGGGCAATTACACTGTAAAAAATACACGTCCCTTTACATAAAAGGGGTGGGTAGAAATTGACTCTTCTATACTAGACAGCAACTTAAGTTGAACCCAGTACATCACTACGCGGAAGGAGAAAGTGAGTAAACACAAAGCCTGTTGGGTTGGTAGGAGAAATTTCGATACGCGAATCGTGATAAAAATCCATTAGGGGACATCCATAAATTACGTGAGGTCAAAAAGGGGGGAGGGGTTTGAAAAAATCTCACCAAGGGGGAGGGGGGTCGATTAAAATCTCACGTCAACTTTTTAAGGTAGAAATTATACGATTTTCTTTTTTTTAAGTATGAGAAAGGAATACACACAGATAAGATACTGCAAATTATTTTTAAAAAGTTGTAGGTAAATCTCACTTGGGGGGAGGGGGTCCAGCAAAATCTCACTAAATCTCACCAAGGGGGGAGGGGGGGTCCAGACTTTGGAAAAAACACCTCACGTAATTTATGGATGTCCCCTTATTTATCCATGGGTTTGACGAAATAATTGTTTGTTAGTGACGTGGTAGGATCTATACTAGACAGCGACTTAAGTTGAACCTACTACGTCACTAACAAACAAAGTAGTCCCATCGCGGTGTCTGAATTTCGAGTGAAACTTAGAACGTCAATTTTAAAATATGATTATATCGTTAAACCCATGTATAAATAATGTCGTTTTATCACGATTCGCGTATCGAAGTTCCTCCTATCAACTCAACAGGCTTTGTGTTTACTCACTTTCTCCTTCCGCGTAGTGACGTACTAGGTTCAGGAAACGTATTTATACATTGTGTACTATATACATTGAAACGTGTATATATACATTGAGAGATGTTACACGGAGGGACCTCCCACCTAGACTCGGAGGGACCTCCCTCGAGTGAGGTAATTTGATATTGATTTAATCATCTAAACTTCTTTTTTCCTTTCTTTCTATCTTTTCTTTTTCTTGAAAACCCGTTCATGTATAATTTTCGCTCACTTGTAAGAGTTAATTTGACTCCTTGGTGTCTCATATGTATATTTTTGTCATTTTACCCTTATTTTTTCTATTTGACCTCAACTATGTTAGTAAAAAATAATTTTTTTATTTGATTTGATTTTATACGTAGACCTAATATAAGGCTAGGGGGTTGAGAAGAGATATTGATAGATAGCTGGTTGACTGACTACTGTTTTTTATACAGTCCTCATTTAACAATCACATTGGATGCATATTAATTATTATATTGTTGTAACTAGTAAGATTTTAAGTATTTTTCTGCAGTACGGCATTAAGAAAAAGGAAGAGGAAGAAGAAGAGCCAATTCCAGAAGGAAATAGTCTCAACCGAAAGAAAAAGACGCCAGCTGAAATAGAAGCTGAGGACCTGGACGATTTTACACGTAAGTTCTAGTATGGCTTTTGATTGTACGATTGTTTTTCAAGAGAACACATTTCATGGACATTTGACTGTAATAATGGTATTTTTTGTGAAGGACTAACAGAAAACTTCTCATTACCTTTGAATTTGAATTAGAGACGTTCGGGTTATCCAAAATGAACTATACAATGAATATCTAAGTTAAAGTACAGCTAATTGAATCACAATCCATCTATAAATCCTTTTCAGCTTAAAAAGAAATTTAAAACTTCTGTTCTTTTTTAGACTTGATAAATAGAGGAAATTAGTTAAATTTCAAGTTGTAGTATCTTTAAAAGTGATCATTACGGTAGATATTTTCACATATTCAATTTCTATCCCTTGTTTGTCCACTTCTTACACCTCTAAAATCAACTCTTATAATAAAAAGAGGGAGAAACAAGACAAGGGGGTGAACAATGACCTAATCAATCGTTTTGTTTCTCAGGTTGGAAAAACAGCATCGAAGCACAACTAGGTGAGCTTCGTCAAACGTTAGAAAGTAAATGTACCATTCAGTGAAGAAATCAACGAATCAAGTGCCGATATTTCTTTTAGTGGTACTTACTTGTGTAGTCTCAATATATTCAGCTCTCACGATGTGATTATTTATCTGCCATGAACGAGGTGGTGATGAATGGTTAGAAGCTCAGGACAATGATTTTTTCCAGTGCTATGGTACATTCAGATGACTTTTCAAGCTGCATAAGGATCATTGCCTTGGAAGTATTTTATCATTCCAGTTGTATTTTAATGTTATTTTCTGAAAGAAGAAACAACTGTATATTCATCTACTAAACGGCATTTGAGACAATCTTCCATTTTCAGGAACTAATACACTTTTAATTTTATACGCCTCATTTACCCTCATAACTAAATCATTGAATTCGAAAAAGAATGGTAAGATAGATATATATAATGGTGAATATAGGACTTAGAGAAAATTACTTCCTTGATGCTTTTTATATTAGTTTTGTTTATACTGGAGAAGAATCATTATAATATTATTGTAAACAGTAATAACTATTTTTTTATATTCTGGTAACGTGAAACAGGCTATGCGGTATATCAGGCCTGTACTTTAGGATTTTTTTTCGATACATCTAGTATAATTTTAAAAAAGTGGGGATAAAAAGTAATAATTCAATAAATTTACAAAAAATGTTTAAAAAATCCTCCGAATTTACTTTGTAAGAGACTATTTTTGTAAGGATTTATTCATGAAAAACATCACTCCACATTATTTATCAATAGTTTGTATGAAAATTTTCTACTCCTTTTACCTTTCAATAGTTATTTGAATTGAACGTGGTAATAATTTATTAGCTGAATGTATTGAAACTATATTTATTGTGTGTTCACATGACTAATTGATCCAAGTAAGATGACAGAAGCACTAAATGGTTTTAAAATCTAGTTCTATGTATGTGTTTCAATCACTCAGTGTACTGTCAATTGTGATAAACGCAAGTTAAGGGAAGTTCAACGAATATCAGATTTCACACAACTGAATAATTTTCAATGGAAATATTTGTAATATTTGCTCAAAGAGTAAAACAATCATTTTGGATTTTTTTAAACAAAAAGGCTTATTTTACAAATAAATTCCTTGAGACGCAAAAAACAATGACGAAAACTTTTATACAAACATCATCTTGTAAATCATTAGTATGATTTTAGATGAACGAATTTTATAACAAAATAGCTGTTGAGTTGTATTCATTGGATTTGTCGTAAAGTTTGTTCGGTTTTCCCACTTAGTGAGAAAGTATATTGTGGTAGAATTAGAATATAACTGAGCTCAGAAATTTCTTAGTAATTATTCTTTTGAAGTTCGCTTTTTTAAATTAAATGAGAACAATTCTAATGTGGTTTGAAATTAAAAGATGTATCCTAAACAAACTATGCCTCACATAATTTTATAACACTAGGTTGGGATTTTCCGGTAAATGTTTTTAAATCCAAAGATGTTTGCAAGGTTAGACATTCTGCCTTTCCAGATATATCATTTCACTTCACCTTATATACATAGGTAGCAATCATTCCTGAAAACCGAACAATCTTTGTAGCCAACACGGTACAACGCCCTTAAATATCGCTGGCTTACAGGGAAAAGGCATTAAGTCACTTTGAGCTCTACTACTCTGTACGTGGTAACACCAAATTAGGCGATTCATTTTTTTTCGCCATGAAATTTTACAACACAGACCGCTTTTCAACTTTGCGAGATTTGGGGAATATGCTTGCTCTCTGGCATTGTTCTATTGGATTGTTCAAAGGATTTTCCTAAAGCGACTTAGTGCTTTTCTCCTTTAAACCGAGGATGTAATAATTCCAAAGCCAGTTAGTTTTTATACACTCTATTGGAAAGAAATACAGCAGGGATTTTAAAGAAATTACTAAATTCATTTTTATTTTAAAATTAATATTTTAATAGCCATATTGGTGTATTGATGTTTTGTAATGTCAGATATATCTCAGGACATGACTTGCTATGCTTGAAATAATCTACTGTTTGTAGAGAATATGAATATGGTAACTGTTTCACTTCATTATTCCTTTTACGTTTGTTGTTGGGTTCCTCAACACACCTTCATGCAATTCATTATGTGATTAATTCCGTTGCATAGTACCTTATTAATAATCTACACTCACAATGTTCCAATAGCATGTGGCACATGCAAAAGTTTATATTTTTACTGTTTATTTCCTTTCTAAAGTGTTTCCACTATCTGGGTGTGGATTTAAAATGTATTACCTCAACTGGGAATCAAATTTTCTTTCTTCCTACAGTTTTTAAAATTGCTCAACTTCTTTATTACTTTGAACTTTTATGTTTCCAGTTATCACATTTTTTATCTTGATTCGAACACAGATCCAAATCATTTCTCACTTTTCACTTTTTTTTAAAAAGAGGGGCCCAAGAAAAGCAAATTGAACTTGAAACAATTCAAGCAGTTTTTCTCGTCATTTTAAATTTAATTATACTCTCATTGCGTGTTGTGAACGAGGACTTCTCAAAAGTCATTCTGTGAGTAAGTTATATTTTAGTCTTGATTAAAATTCCGACTTCTTTTTCCTTAAAAATATCACTAAGAAATTTTTCTTGGTGATCCCTAAAAATTATTTAGTAAGAAATACTAATTAGTAGTTTTATCGAATTGCTAATTTTTTAAACAACGAAATAATTTCTGAAATACGATTTTATTGGTTTTTTCCCAGCACGTAGTGCTCTTTTTGGTTTCTTTTATATTCTTTTCGTGACTTGCTAATAAATGCTTTGCCCGATAGGAATGTGAAGGTCGTGTCCGATTTAAACTTTGAGGAAGCATAAACCATAGCTGGGTGGCGTCTCGTACCCAAAATTGGTAAAAGAGTTTCTGGAAAAATATTTTTACTTTTTTACCCGCCGTTCATTTCAAGAACATTCATTATTGTATAAAAAAATTCCAAACACTTTTCATATTGTTTTCAATAGAAAAGACTTCCTCGAATACCGCAATTAAGCATAAATATTGATTGAAAATATTTTTTGTAGCATTAGTTTTTGGTTTGAAAAAATCCATCCTAAAGGGACCTCAATTCGCATATTATAATAAAGACTAGAATCTCCCTCTTATCCGACCCAAATGAACCTTGGATATAAACCAGTTACGTGAAATTCCAGTTAAAGCAGGGAATGATACAAAATTATTTAATTAACTAAAAAGGTTTTCCCCCCATATTTATAAAGAAACATTTATTATATTCTTTGATAGAATTTTACATAACATTAGAAGGGAAAGTTAAAAAATTATTATTAAAGGTTTGGAATAATCCGACTTTGCAACCTCGTATTTATAATTACAGGGAAATTATACAAGGACAGCATAAATTTAAAAAAAAAGAAAGAAAAGTTGGAACATTTTTAAAAAGTTAGAATTTTTACTGAGAGAGAGGGAGAGAGAATGAAATTGTTTTCATTTTATTCATTTATTTTTTCTTTTTAACAACAAGACCAAGCTTGGAATACAAAAAAGAAAATGGTTTAAGTATGAAAAACTATCAAGGGTATGAATATCACAAAAATATTTTCTTTTTTAATATAAAAACTTGGAAGATACAATACATGAAAAAGAGTTTCTAATCTTCAATAAAATTAATTTCAAAGATATTTATTCTCAGATCCGGTTTCAGCAGTAATTCAGAAGATTGCTTTTGATATTTAATTTAAGAATTATGAATATCAAAAACATAAAGGATAAAAAAAGAGGACTCATTATAACAGGGATATATTCACGGGAGGGGGATTAGAGGGTTCGCCTCACCCTGAGACGCTCTTTTATCTCGAGGCTAAGTACTAATAGTATAACATTGACATTAAGTGCATGGATGTCCTCTTTTGATCTATAATATAGGAGGGCTTAGAAAAAATTTTAGGTCCCAAACCCCTCCCGAAACCGAAACAAAAGTCTAGTTATGGTTCTGCATTTGCATTATAATAAATTTCACTGATAATAAGATTTGGATATAAGAGTGTTTGGTATGCTGTAGCCTGTACTTGCAGTATCATAACACTTAACAAGCCACCATACGTTCAGCGCAAAGATTTTTCCTTTTCAAACCTCATTAAAATATTAATTAAGTAAGGAAACTATACCCTCTGTTTCCTTTTAAAAAAGATCCTGATAAGGAGTATTTACACTAAATTTTTTTATTCATATCGGAATGACCAAAAGCTTTCTCAAAAGCCTACGATACGCCCCTGAGTAACGGTATAAGTTTTTAGTTTAAGTTGCGTAGATTTTATTCTATAATGACAACGGTAATTTTTGTATTATACCAGCAAATATTGAAATCGGATTTTTAACAAACTTCCCTGTAAATTAGAACGTCATAAATTGTTCATTTATGTATATTCCTGGATGAAAATGGCAATAATGAATGCCGACTTAAAAATAGTTTATTGGAGTTTATTGAATGTTAGTATTTTCTTTGTTGAGTGCTTATGAAAAATTTTATAGATGGTCTTGTGTTGTGATGTAGTATTGAGAAGGTAACCAACTATTCAACAAAGGAAAGGAATACAGTAGGATATACGGTTTCAGATCGAAATTTCCTTTTTAAAAAGATCTGTTGGTTACCTTAACATTTTAAAAGAACTGCTTGTACCTAACATATTTGGGGATCGTACTGTAAGATGCACTTTGCTTTGGTTTCCAATAGGCAACATATCTTTTGATCTCTTGTTTCATTCTCTTTCGGGGATAATTGAGATTAATTAATTGATCCAATGCATCCCTTTAGCTCGTATATATTTTCATTTTTAACAAATGCTATTTTTATCCGATGATTTTTGTGATAAATATGATATTATTTTTATGTATTATAAGATCTTTGACCGTAGAGCCAATATAGTTTATAAGAATTTTAAGTGTTAAGGGGTAAGTAATGGGTGGTGTCAAAAAACCCATCCAGTAGCCCCCTCTTTTACATTTTATTAAAAACTTACAATTTATTTTTTTAATTTGGAAATGTCTTATGTCGCACTTTTCAAGAATTAACTCTTAAAACAATATGCTATCTACCCTGTTTTTCTTATTTAAAATATTAAATTTATTGATAAAGAATTTTTGTATAAAAGAAAGTTTTGAAAAAGAATTGGAAAATTTTTCATATTTTGTATTTCAGTTCAAAACAGTAGTACTTAGGTTATTTTTTCTAAAATTTGTATTTTACCCTTGGATTTTATTTTTTTTCTTGCTGATGAATCCAAGTATAGATATATATGGTCAGATAGTTCCCTTTTTATCATCTTCTAAAATCAAAATATTCTCAAAAGGGGTTAAGGTCTTCAAACGAAGAAAATATTTCAGTTTCCCATGTGAAAATGTTTGAGGGACATTCTTGAAAAGACTTGTAAGAGAAATAGAGGTTGGCTTCTTTTGCCTGTATAAATGTTTTGTGATTTAAAATTTGTGGTGCTTTTTTCGACTTATCAGAACCTTTGGTTCACCGAGAGCTTCAACATTGCTCAGAACTCCCACCTAACTCCCATCTATTTTCCCGAAGTCGTATTTATGAATACTTTCAACGATGTAGTACACCATGCAACGAAGTGTCTCTTGTACAATTATACAGCACTACCCGAAAATGTTAATTATGTGTTGTGATAAAAAGTGAATAAATATGATATTGGAAATTGTTTGTACTTTTATCATTACGGTTGCTTTTTCACGATTTTTGAAAAAAAAATACATATGAGAAATTCAAAGAGACATTGTATTTTAGGCACTTAAGATTTGCTTTGTTTTTTTTTTCTACTTTTTAATTATTAAATTTAAAATGTTGACATTACTTTTAATAGCTTTAAATGCATACGGAGTAAAACTCTAGAAAAAAGGACTTTCTAAAGAATTTAAATAGCAGAAATGGGGATCGATTCTCTTAGAAAATGATGACCTGTTTTCTTCAAGATGTTCTCTTTTACCGACACACATCTGAAAGTAAGAACTGTTTCAAAGCTCTTGCTAGAGAAAATTATGTAATCTCTCACTACTTTTAAAGCAGGGGAAGTTGGGAATTTTTCAATTGTATTGAATATCAAGGGTGTATATATACAGGGTGTCCCATAAATGTTGGGTCACACTTCCAGGAGGGATAGTAGACACCTAGTCAGAATCACATAGGATTTGGGTGTCCCAGACCAAATCCCAGGGAATTAAAAATGGAGCGACACCCCAAAAAAATTATTGAAAAATTCAATTTGTAGAAGAACTACTATTGGTAAAATTTAATTATGGTCTCCAAAATTAATATGATATTAATATGATATTTAAAATTATCTTAAAAGTTTTCAGTTACAATTTTTTTATAACAAAAAAGTTTAAAAGCCACAAAACAATGTGAAAACTCTGCCAAAATTTTATTTTGTACTTCGAAATCCCTTCTTTTGATTTAATAATCTGAAAGATCATAGTCAAAAACCCTTAAGTCCAAAGTTTCACGTTAAAACTATAAATATTAAATGCTTGAGAGCCTGTTAAAGCATGGTTTAAGTCCGTTTTATGCGTTCGCAAACTACCGTTTTGGAAACGGCTATAGGAAACTAGTTTGCGCACGCAGAAAACGAACTTTAACAGGATCTCAAGCGTTTAATATTGATGGTTTTTACGTGAAACTTTGGACTTGTGGGTTTACGATTATGATCTTTCAGATTATAAAATCAAAAGGAAGGATTTCGAAATACAAAATGAGGTTTTGGCAGAATTTTCACATTTTTTTGTGGTTTTTTAACTTTTTTCATAGTAAAACAAATTTTAGAGTGAAGACTTTTGAGATAATTTTAAAGATCATATTAAACCACAATTTTTGAGACCATGATTAAGTTATTAACAATAGTAGTTCTTCTGCAAATTGAATTTTTCAATGATTTTTTTGGGGTGTCGCTCCATTTTTAACTCCCTGGGGTTTGGTCTGGGACCCCCAAATCCTATATGATTCTGACTCGTCCAGGTGTCTACTATCCCCCCTAGAATTGTGACCCATTATTTATGGGACACCCTGTATAAGGGAAAAGCAAAGAGGGCCGTCCCCTGTATATACTCCCCCTCAGTGTGGCGGATTCAGCCTGGACTTACGGGGGAGCAACCACATTTTAGGGTTGAGATCCCCCCAGAAAAGCTTTGAAAATAAGACCCTAAAAACCATCTTTAGGTCAACTATAGGGCCGGATGACCTTAACCAGACTTTTTTTCAGAAAGGGCTTTGATTCGCAATTTTTTCTAAGGTCCCCCCAGAGTATTTTATGGATCCAATGCGAACCTTCGCTGAAAAAATATACGAGTTTATTGACGATGCTTATTAGCCTAAGGAAAGAAAGGGGGGTCTGGGGGTCCTCCCCCTAGAAATTTTTTAAAAAGTAGACCTTAAAATGTAGTCTCTTGACTCCTTTTTGAACATTTAAGACGGGATCAGAGGATGGAACCTTAATTAAGGTACCCTAATAGATTCGATGCCCTTAATCGATTCAATGTAGCTTTTAAATACGTTTTAAGTATAAAAATCCGAATTAAAGTCATTCAAGGGACCAGGAAAAGTAACATTATGTTGAGAAATACTTTGAATTAGGGTAGGACATTAACTGAACACCGAATAAGATTACAAGTACGCAATGAAAGGGAAGAATCTGGGAATTGTTATAGAACGATATACTTGTTCATTTATTAATAGTATATTTCCAGGTTCCAGGATTATCTTATGGCCCGTATACATATTTATTCGTACACAGTTTTTAAAATTGCTTTTTTTTTTAAATCTGCAAGAGCTTCTTAAACGATTCTTGATTGTACGTATACTGAGAACGAACAAGAATAATTGAACAAGAACAACCGAGAATTCCCAATGCTTTGAAATTAAAAATGCGCATAGAGAGAGAATATAATAATATGTTCTAAGTAGAAAAGGAGGGGTCTGTGGGTCCTTCCCCAGAAAATTTTGGATATTTGACCGCAAAAAATATACTTTTAATTCGTTTTGGTAAACTAAGACGAGTCGACGGGGGGGAATTGACCGGTTGCTCCCCCTCGATCCGCGCTTGCTCCCCTTGCTTTTAAACCTGATTTATATACTGTGAGGCATAAAAATGCAAATATAATTTTGAGAATTTATATGTAATGCCAGCACACTAAAAATGAGTTTGACGATGTTGTAGGGGTCAAATTTCCAAAACCTTTTAGGAGAACAACTAGACCCTCTTTTCTATATGGTAAATCTAGATATCTGTGTTGCCACAAACTTATTAATAATTTACAAAACCCTTCTTCAAAAGTGAGAAAACTCCAGCTCTTAAGCGTCCGGAGGTGACTCTCAAGGAGGTGACTCTTGAGAGCTGGAGTTTTCTCACATATTCCTCTAACCAGAGGTAGTGGTGAAGCACTCCGTTTTCATACCTTCTTCAAAAGTTAATAGAGTTGGTTCCGAACCTATCTATCACTTTAGAAGAAGGTGTTGTGCTGAAACATAAAAGGTTAATTCTTTAGAAAGATAAAGCACAGACAATAAGAGACAGAACGGTCAATGGGCGGCCCACGACACGAACGCCCTCAACCCGCGGTACCTGCACTAAAACTGTGGTTACAGTTAAGCTTTTAGGTCTGGCAACCATGGAGACGTTTTGCGAAGACAAAATCCATCGACCATGTGATCACCAGCATCGCGATCCTTGGCGATCACATAAGCCCATTAAATGCTTTTTAAAATTAAAAAATTTCTTTTCTTTCAAAAAGTTTTTTAAATTTGCTATTATAAGAGAAAATTTAAATTAAATCATTAAGGTTTGTTCATCAACAAAATTTCGTGATCGCACATGATGAAAAACTCGATTGTAAAAATACAAGCTTAAGTATAAAGTAATCAAGAATCACACAAGTAAATAATGAATCTAAATGATTTTATTAAATCTCATATTTCAATAACTGCAAATATTTGTTATAGTCCCTTGGCCTTTTAAGACAAACATGATGTGTAAATGAAGTTGCAATCCTCGTGAATCTAAACGAACACATCTTTTGCAAATACGAATCCCAGATCCCAGGCACATTCGAAATGAATTCTTGACAATATAAGTATATAATATTAGCATTCATTTTTATCTGAATTAAATATATACGCCTATAATTAACACGAATTATACCGAATTCTATCAGGCTTAGAAATCAAGTTTAGGAATGCAACCCCGGTTTTTTAATACATTGCAAAATAGAGAAGAAACGGCGCAAGTTCAGAGGTGCGGATGATTGGCGAATTTTGGCTATTTGGCGGCACATTTAGAAGCCAAATGACTCTTTTAACATTAGTTAGGGTTACCATATTAGTCATGTTTACCGCTAAAAACTTGGCGCATCCGCACCTCTGAACTTGCGCCGAAGAAACTAGATAAAATGTGCCTTAATGCAATAAGACACTGTTAAAATGATTTATAAATCTTGAAAACAATTGAAAAGAGTACGATTAAACGATTTACACAAACTTCATGTTTACTTTCGAAATCGAATATTGCAAGTTTCGCCAAATGTTTCGCCAAAAAAATGTATAAAGATTTCGATTAAATAATATTAAATTAATCGATTAATTACGGTACCGCTTGTCGGAGGCGCCACTTGAGCTCTCTGGATAAGCCCCGCCTATTGACCGGTCTGTCTCTTATTGTCTATGGATAAAGAATCAAGGTTAAGGTTCTTTTTTCTCTTTGGCCCTTTTTCAATCCTTCCGAGGAGGAGTCTCGAATCCGTTCCTCCCAAACACTGTGTTGATGATTACACATGACACCCCATGGTGGAGAAAAGCGCAATTCCATTATCTTTAAAAGCTTATTTCTGCATAGTGGCGTCATCTCCCAAAAGCTAAGTTGTAAAATTACGTTTCAAACTAAAAAATTAATAATGAATTTCAAGTAAATGTCTATACGATTCTTGCAATAAATTTAATTTTTTAAATTTAATAGTTAAAATTTTGATAAATACGAGAGAAAATATAAATTTGATTAAAAATCCGAAGTGTATATTTGGACGGCCAAAACGGCCAGTGGCGCATGCGCTGTAGGTCTCGTGATGACGTAGCAGTCTCGGCGCTTAGTGATGGAACCAATGGTACGCCTAGCCGTGGAAGTTATAGTAGAGTTTAGTTGAAAAATAGCCGTGCAAATATACAGTGCCTAAAAAATCATGTTAAGCTCTCTTATATTTTCCTCTATGCCAAAGCGCCGTCTATCGTTACTTTAAAACCATCGATCTGTGTAAAATAAATAAGACCTAAGGACCTCGATTAATATGTCACTTCTAGAAAAGAATAAAATTTAGTTAGGACAGTTTTATTTTTGAGTGATGAGATGAGAGACACAAAAGATAAAAATAACCCGGATAATGAAAAGTAGTCGCCTAAACTACTCTGTTTCCAGATTACCCCTAGCTTTTACGCTTCGCCCAGGCTATTTGGCAACACTTCATTTCTGCTGTTTTGTTGTGTTTTGCTTTCACCAACGCCAGCTGAAGTTGATTGACTTGTCTGTGGGATCCGGTGTGTGTGTTTCGAAATCTTCGGCATTTTTTGGAAATAGTTTGTTATAAGAAACCTAACCTATCCATAAATTGTTACATAAGCAAGGTACGTTTTTTCAGAAAAGATTATAATAAACATTTCTTTTGTTATTACGCAGTTCCACCCATACTTAATCTGTATTGCCATGCCAACAGCCAGTGTTTACCGAATTACTCGGGTTTGCTTTCAGATTTTTCTAGTTTAAATACTTCCTTCAGTTACATCATTTACGAAATTTTACAAGTAATTTCTAATTTTATTTGTGTTTTGACCCATAATCTTTCTTTGTTGATAAGAGATTTTTTTCATAGCTAATCTGGTGCTTACGCTAAATGAACTTTAAAATTAAATTAAGATTATACTCGTGACGTGGTCTTTCTAAAATTATATCATCTTTATTATTGAAAATTTTCTACCTTTAAGCTTTGTAAATGATATGAAAACATTTTTAATTGCCTAAAGGAAATAGAAATCATGTAATTGAAATTTGAGTTGTCATTTAATATTTTCTCTGATTTCCCCTTGGATCCCTAGGTATAAAATTAAAATTTATTATGTCTTCCATTCATACCATTAATTATTTACAAAAATGTATCCTTCTCACTATTAATAAATTTAAAATTTGCTTTACTCCATAAATTTTATTTTTTATTTATCATTATAAATCTGTTTTACTTTCTAAATTATTATCAAAAACTCAATGACTAGAAATACTTTATTTGGAGTATGTATTATGAATACTTTAACTTTTACCTTTTCAATGTTTGCGTAGTATTTGCTTTTAGATAAAATAGTTGTTATTTTCACAACAGTTAAAGTAGCATAATACCACTATGCGTATTGATGGAAAGTCGAACAAAATGTATGAGGTGTGCGAAACAGTACAGATGTGACAGACAAAGGGTTAAAAAACTTTTGCAGTCTTTATACACAACGCTTATATCTTATGTAGGTTCATTAATTAATGTTATTCCTATTTGAGAGAAAAAAATATACTAAAATATTTTTGAAACATTGAAAACATTTTATTTTAAGTTTTAAATGTGTTCAAGAAAAATTCTCCTTAAAAATTCTCGAAAATCCTTAAGCCCTTAAAAAGTGCTTAATTTTTGTCTTTAAACTTCTGTATGAACCATGATTTATTAAAAACTAGTTTTAATGGAAACTAATAAACAAATGAAAGTTGCATTAATTTACTACTTTTAAGCAAATATATTTTAGAAAACATAGATTCTTTCAATTTTGCCATCATTATTGTGAAGATGTTGATAATTTTGAAGAATTTTTGTTTAAGGGGCCGTTTTTTTTGTATACATTTTTTGTGAAAGTGCTGAAAAATGCTATCAAAATTCGCCTGTCCCTGGTACGGTACCAAAATTACTAAAAAATGAAAAGGGTAGCATATTGGTCAAAAAAGAAGAACGTAAGTGAGTATGCACATGATTAAAATTTATTTAAAGACATACGCCGTTTCGGGGATGCTTGGATCCTCTGGGAAGGTCCCCCAATCTCCCCTTTAGGTAATTCGAACACAATTATTTTCAACTTTTTTAATATTATGTTCGTTGGGAAGATTCAATTTGATTTTCAAAATTCTTAGCCCCCCAAAATCAAACCCTGGATCCGCCACTGCCTCGGAAAGTTTGACGTCAGTTTTCCAACTGTTTTTCCTAAAAAAATTCTCTGGCTTACTAGGAGCGGTGCTTCTCAGTTGTTATCTCAAAATGAACTAAAAAACTCCTTTTAAAAACCAAATTTCTAATTTTTTTCTGGGGGAGGACCCCCAAACCCCCCTTTTCAATATCGAGCAGCTGATAAACTTTTGAAACAATACAAGCTTTTTTCACTGAAATTTGTCTTTTGATGGTCTCTGTACTTAAAGAAAAAATTATGGGGATGAGAACTTAGAATCGAACTAAGTCAGTGGTTCCCAACCTGGGGGCGATCGCCCCCAGGTGGGCAATTTGTGTTATCAAGGGGGCGATAAATAAAGTAGGGGCGATTGGGGGGCGATGAGTATTAAAGGGGGAAAATAAAATAGTACTGTACAGACAGACTGTATTCACACTTAATGTATCAAAACAAGCTAAAACCCTGTTTCTTAGGGTAAAATTTCCAAAAACTTTCTGGGGGAGGACCCCCAAACCCCCCTTTGGTACTTAGAACTTAATTTTTCAAAACTTCTTTATAATTAGTTCACCAAAATCCAAATCTTCCTAAAAAATATATGTCCAAAATTCAGAATAGGTGTACCATAACTAGTTAAAAACCTGTTTTTTGGAGTCTTATTTCCAAAACTTTTCTGGGGATCGAAACCCGGACATAAAATTGCTTTATTATTTAACCTTTACTTCAAATTAAAATTAGACATTCAATGAAAATGAAAAGGGTCAATCTCTAGAAAGGGGGCGATGGGCCACAAAAGGTTGGGAACCACTGAGCTAAGTAATACGAGGGTTGTTTTTTAATTAACTTCCGTTTTTCTCCTGAAAAAAAAAGTAGTAAGAATTTTGAAACAATTTTGGTGCTGGTAGTTAGATACATCCTTCAGGTTCAATTTGCCACATTACTGAATCAAATCGGACATTTTTTCTATTTTTTATCGATTTTACAAGCGCGCTCCTCGAACTATTTTCCCGCCAACCCATAGAGAATTTCGCTTTTTTTCTTCCTTCGTTCCGTCCGCGATCACCTGCCCACCCATTGTTTATTGTTAATGCCTGCTCGTGGACAGAGCGAAGGGAGAAAAAAAAGCCGAATTCTCTATGGGTTGGCGGGAAAATAGTTCGAAGAGCGCGCTTGTAAAATCGATAAAATATAGAAAAAATGTCCGATTTTGTTCAGTAAGGTGGCAAATTGAACCTGAAGAATGTATCTAACTACCGGCACCAAAATTGTTTCGAAATTCCTACTACTTTTTTTTCAATAGAAAAACGGAAGTTAGTTAAAAAACAACCCTCGTACTTAATCATTACATTAATTACTAATAAATTATTAATTAACATAGAGAAGAAATTAAAAGTAATGTGAAAATAATAAATTTATTTCACTAATTGTGGAAATTTTTTGATATCCTATGATAAATTTTTCCCACTGGACCCCCCACAGGAAAAACCTGGCTTCGCCACTGTTAGGCAGCTAGTAGTGTTATTTTCTATATTTTTGATTAAGCCAAAGCAGAAATTTTGCAATAGGAGATTTTAATCGGCTCTAGCTGTCACATTGTTAAAAACCTATGATGTATAGGTTTCTAAACTTTTAATTTTTAACACTTGTATTTTTTTTAAAGTTTTCTATGTCCCTATGTATGTGTTTCTATGTAAATTAATTTTTTAATATCTAAATTTAAGTGCTTATAAAAGATTGCTGTCAATTACTGTATTCAAGAACAATTAAGGAACAACCTTACAATTAAATCACAATTATTATTTACAAAAGCGAAAAAACATGCATGTAAGAAACTTTTATATTTAAAATATGCAAACTCATCACATGAATCGTTGAAAAAAATCAGTTTGAAATAGTAATCAGTAAATACATTTTTTTTAACATCTTGGCTCTCAGTGACGTGTATAAAAATTTATTTCGGATGGGGCCCAAATATCTTCTAAGAAATTTAAGTCAGGCCTCAGCTAGCTTTTTGCATGATTGTGTAGACCTAAAATTATCTCTAACTCCCTCAGAAATTAATTTCATTAATATTGAGTTCCTAAAGGGAGGGTCTGTGGGTTCTCCCATAGAATTTTTTTGAAATTTGTCCCTAAAAAAACAAAGAGGTTTTAACTCATTTTGGTACCCCCTAAGTCTTGGATCTTTTATTTAATTGAGTGCAGCACATATCCGTAATTTTTTTCGAATATAGAAAGGTATCAGAGCCGGCTGGGTAAGAGATCCTCGCGGGCCGTAATTTGGAGACCTCTGCTTTAAGGCATGTTCACTGCATCTTAGTTTATTAGTAACGAAACACAGCTGAAAGAAATTCAGCCTTTAACATATTCTTAAATCGAAATGGAACAAATACCATAAAACACTTAAAAAATTATTATGAAAGCTCTAACAAAAATATGTCTACTGTTCTGTTACAAATTCTAAAATGAAAGGAATAAGGTCTGAAAATTGGGAAAATGACATTAGTGCTTAAAAATACTCTAAGCCTTGCTCTACAATTGAGTGGGAAGAGGAAAAATATAACGACCTCTTATAGGCAGATATAGAACCTTGAATTTGACGAAATGGATGGATGTAATTCATTGTATTTTTTTAGTTAAGATTGTAATATGTTACATTTGTCTTCTTTTCTTGATCTTTTTGCTGTAAATTAAATAAAAAGTGGTTTTAACTTTTTTTTTATTCAGTGAATATTGGACTCCATTGTGATACTCCATTCATATTCTTTAAGCTACCTAATTGACTCAGATTCACAATACTTTTGAAATTTATTCAACTTAGTGTTTTAATTTCTCACTTTGTACAGTTAAATAATGCAGATGGACTCGATCAATTTTTTAAACTTGTGAAAAGAAATTAAAAATGACTTAAATAGTCAAATAAATTACACATCTCCTTCTACAATTACAATTTCTGTATTGTAAATAGGGTTCTGAGTTTCCAATAAAAATTGGTTGGTTTGCTCAATAAACACTCAATTCAGTGGGTTTTTTTTTTCATTTTTCTCGAAACTTGGTTGTTTGACTTAATTATATTACCTCTTTCATTTTTCCAAACTTGTCTTTTAGAGAAATTAATTCAGTCAAAACACTTGCATCAAGTACAAACAAACCCTTGTTTTTTTTAGTAGATATAAATTTATTTTAATTTAACTACCAAAAATTATATATACTACAAACTACATTATAAGAATGCCTATTTCCCACTCAAAAAATTATGTTTGGTAAAAATTAGTGTGTTCAAAGTATGCTCGTTTAAATTTTGATGATTTAAATTTTGGTGTTTCAAAAGTCTGTTTCAAGGTGTACCCATAGCATGGGTGTTCCATGTACATGCCATATCCATTGAGATGACTTGCAGTACCCCTTACGAAAAATTAAGTTTAGAATATAAAATGAAATCGAACAAAAACTCTGGTTTGAATGTTATAAATAACTTGTTTGCAATATAACTAACGTACTGCAAGGTTGCTGATTTTTAAAAAAGGCGGGTTCATTTTTATTTAAATCAGAATATTATTAAAATTCTAATAACAGTTTATTCTTTCACAGACTGGTTAAGAAGACATAATGTTATACAGCTTTTACATTCATGTCATTTTCTATCACCCTCTTAGATGTTTTAGGAATTATTTATTAAAATAAATTTTAGCATTATATGATCATGTTGCTTTAATAAATTATACTTTAAAATTCATATATGGTTTATGTCAAAACTAAATATTAAAATCAATATTATTTTTTCTTCATTTAGTTAATATTTCAGTTTTTTTATTTCCCTAAAATCAGTCATTACTTAGTTAATTATTAGTTTAATAAATCAAATGATCAATTCTTATGTGTTCGAAAAAATTTGCATGGATAAAGTGGTTGAAAATAAAATCCGCTTTTGATTAAAATCATCAATAGATTTTTAAAAATACACAATTTTTATTAATTGTGTTAATTATAATCAGATATTTTAAACCCTTTATTTATCCTTTTAAATTCTAGAAAAAGTTAATTTAATTATTTTTCTTTAATTTAAAGGCAGTAGAATATCTTTAAAGTACCTCTTCTCCCATCTAAAGTTGTTTAAAAAAGTATAAACTATAATCCTTGAAAACCCTTTTTCTAAGCATATAATAATTTATATAGGGTGTCCCATGAGAAGTGGCCCAACCCCTTTAACTTTTGAACCCCTACAGATATAGTCATGAAAGTGGGGTCTAGGTATAGTTAAGTGACCATTATAATTTAGTTAGTGAGTTATAATTTTTATTTTAAAAACAATGTGAGGAATGTTAAAAAAGTCAGTGACTAAGTTGTAGAGCAGCATCGATTAAGTAGGAAAAGACACCTTAAGCAGAAAAACATCTTGAATAAAACCCCTAAAACGCAAGCTCGATTAGGTTTAATTTACGTAGTTTTTACGCTCCTCACGAGGCAAAAATGAGAAATTTTCAATTTAAGGAACTAAGAATAATTTTAGTCATTTACTTAAGTCATAAAATTTCTCAATTTCGCCTTTTGAGGAGCGTTTTAAGACGTAAAAAATACGTAAATTCAACCTAATTCAGAGTGCATTTTAGGGGTTTTATTCAAGATATTTTTCTGCTTAAGGTGTCTTTTCCTACTAAATCGATGTTGCTCTAAAACTGTCATTGACTTTTTTCACATACCTCAAATAGTTTTTAAAATAAAAATTATAACTCCTAAAGTTTCCGCTGGAGGGCGTTGAAAGTTATCTCATCGGATAGAGCATGGTCATTTTACTATACCTAGACCCCACTTTCATTCCAGCAGTTGCCCTTACTTGGGCACTGGAGGGTAGAAGATCTCGCGGTAGACCCAGATTAACGTGGAGGAGACTGGTGGAAACAGAACGTAGCCAGGCAGGCTGGGCAGAAGCAAGATCCGTTGCCCAAGACCGTAGGGAATGGCGACGTAAACTGAAGGCCTCATGTGCCATGGGGCACGAAGCAGAATGATGATGATGATGAGACCCCACTTTCATGACTATATCTGTAGGGGTTCAAAAGTTAAAAGGGTTGGGCCACTTCTCGTGGGACACCCTGTATTTTTAAAATTGAGGTAAATAATTTTTTTATTTAATATCAACTGATTTTTTTAAAAGAAAAATTAAGGGATTTAAATCAATTAAACCTGGTGGACAAAGTTTCTTAAGTTGTATTTGAGGATATATTAAAATGGGGTAACTATATAATATATATATATATATATATATATCTTATGGAGTGTTTTTTAATTTATGACCTCAAAGCAATAATTTTAGGTATTTCTATGATTTCCTTTTTATTCTTTAACTTAAGATTGAATTTAAAACATTAAAACGAGAAATTACTTCAAATAGCCTTTAAGTTGAGAGTCCGTTTTTCCGCAATACAACAAACGAGAAGCCGACTTTACCACTGTGACGGGTAGCCTGTAAAGTTAGCTTCTTCTCACTTCAAGTTGCATTGCGGGAATGGCAAAAATTTGGGTCAAGGAAAATAACTGTAGATGCTCTTGAGCATCTATGGTTATTTTCCTTGATACACGGTTCAATCTATTTAGTACGATTGAACTAGTTAGTATCATTTATTCAATACAATATCACCAATTTCAATTTCCTTTATTACTTTGGTTTTAATAAAAAAGTATTTGAAATCGGCGTCAATTAGGTGTGCGAAACTCATTTTCATAGCTGTTGTTTTTTGAGTGTTTATTGTGCTAAGAATTATTTTTGGACAGTTTCGCTTTATAGGTGTACCGGAACGGTGTTCCGGCACGTTCTACCTGGAATCGAACCAAATTAAAATCAATATAACTAGGTATCTCCATGGTGATAATTTTTTACTAATTTCTATATTTGTATTCTTTTAAGGTAAAGATGTCGGTATCTCCAACTTCACCTGATTATAAGATGTATCCCGACATTGGAATTGGTAAGTTTTTCTAGTCTTTGAAAATTTAATTATTTGATTTGATTTTCTTACTAAAGTTTGCTCTACTTGTTGCTTTATATGCCTCTTGTTGTTGGGAGCAACTGATTTATTGAATAGTCTTCTGAAATATTTCATTATTTAGAAGAGCAGTACTATTCTTGTATATTTTTAATGCCTGTTCTGTTTCTATTTTTCTGAGATAAATGAGTTTAACTACTTAATTTAACAGATATGGTGTTAATTAGTGTTTAGTTAGTTTTTAACTTAAAAAAAGATTAAGGACCTTTAAAAAACCAAGTGTGGATTACAGCATTGTAGCATTAATTTACCGCTTATTTAACCCTCAAAATATAAGTTTTAGTTATATGAAACGCGGAACTAGTTCAAATGGTTGGCATAATGTCGCACATCATTATTTTAAAGTAACTAGTGTTTCGGGAGAGTTAAAAGAAAATAAATGTTTTTGGAGTATTAACACTGCCATAGTCCGAAAAAAAATTTCGGAGGGGATATTTGTATTTTCAGGGGGTATAGGGTAGTTTTAGTCTTTATCTTATGATCTTAAGTTAAAAAAGAAGGAACATCCCTGCGTTTTGAGATTTGTATTTATTGCGTGTGTACTTTGTTCTTGATTGTATTTCCAATTCGTTTACTGTAATGTGAATGGCTGTTTCGTTCCCCATTCACACTGCTTCACTTTCTCTATTCATCCTGAGTGATTCACACCCATGAATCTCTAGTCACTAGTTTGCATAGAAAAGTGAACTAGTAAAGAGTGAAACGCCAATTCATACTTTTCACTTTGGATGATACCTCGAAAAAGATCAAGTCTGAATGAGCCTTTATACAATAATACAGGGTGTTTCAAAAGTCCGTTTCCCAGCTTTTATGTTATTATTGTCCTACTTTAACTCTTTTTAGTACGGAAAAAATCAGTTTGGCGTGTTTCATTACCGGAAATAGTTATTTCTCATCCAAGTGATTATTACAATTAAATAACTTTGCTGCCTGAAGGTCCAAGCTCTAAAAGACGCTTAGACGATCCAATATAACGGCGTTTCAACAACAATGATGTTACAAGCTTATTTTTGAATTCATTGATAGGACGGCATATGTCCCGCCGTATTGAAAGGGTTAACACGAGTGATAAATTGAAAGAACGGATTAAAAAAGCCGTCCAAGAGTTTGGTAATATCCCCTCCCTGGGAGACTAATCAAATTCCCCATCGAAATTTTCGCTTCTCGGCAGGGAACGGGGTCTTTCCCAAAGCGGGTGGATCTTGCTACTCCGAATCGATGCGAGAGGGATGCTGCAGGCCGTGACGTCACAGGGTGGGAGATCGATCAGAGGCAATGGAGCTCTCGGAAGAGGACGACGGTCCAGCCCGCCGGCCGCTCTCCCTCGAATGTCCGGCCCGCTACCAGGACTACCTCCACATCGCCGCTTTCGACCAGGGTGGTGAGTGTGTCTTTGACCTCCGCCTCTTGCGAGCAGCGAGTTTCCTCGTGTTGGGATGGTTAGCGGCTGTGTTTACTCGGAACTGTTTGTTGTTGTTGGGGTACAGCGATTATCCCTTTTGGTTTTGCTGCTGTCTCTCTCTCTTATCCTGGTATTCGTCGGTTTTGATTTGTTTTACTATTCTTCTGTTGCGATTCTGGAGTCAATTTTGGTTGTTATCCATCACGCTTTGTGTTTGTTTGGGTCCTGAAAGGAGAAAAAAACCACTGAAGCTTTTGTCAGGGAAGGTGTAGGGTCACTATTTTAGAGTTGGCTTTCGGCTTATCAAGAAAAACCGTCACATTTCAATTCCATTTTAGGAATTTCTGATTTACTGTATTACATAACCTGTTTTTATATCGTATGGTGATGATCCGTTTAATTGAGATCCTGAAAAAATATATTACTCATTGTGGCACTAATGCTCCAGAACTTAAAATTTGGGTCACTCAATACTAGTGTAACGTAAAAATTAAACTGGAATAGAAAAAAGTGAGTTTAATAATAACTTATGTATAAAAGGTTAAAATTTTTATGGAAAGCTTTGATAAGGTTTCACTTTCAAGATGTCAAAATAACAAGTTAAAGGAACTCTAAAACAACTAAGGAACTCTCTAACAAAAAAAAGTTAAGATATTAAAAAAGGCACTTATAAGTCCAAAATGATGTGGAAGAGTGTTGAGAGTAAAATGTGTGTTTCTTGCGTTTGAAATTTTGGGTTCCTTAGTCTATGAATGGGAATATTTTCTCTTAATATATTTCAAATATGGCTAAGATCATAAGTTTATAGGAACATCAAATGAGGTAGTAGTGGTTTTAATATTGGATGCTTTCCCCAAAATTGGTTTTAAGTTGGCTAACTGACTGAAATTTCAAGAAGACAATCATAAACAAATTATTTAAAATAACCAAAATAAGTATTTTCAGGTCATTTATAAAAAAAGTATTTTTTTCTGACAATCCTTGCTTTCTAAACAGCTTTAACCCTTTCAATACGGCAAGGGAATCGGAAAAGTGCAATTTTTGCACTTGTTTGAGGTCCTGGGGGCAACTGCGATGAGATATTCATTAGATCATGATGTGTTTGGAGGCACAAAGGAGCATTTTATTCTGTTCCTTGAAGTTTTTCAGCAACTGGGACATAATGTTGCCTCAGTCGTAATTTCAAAATTTTTCCACCGTGGGACAGCATATGTCCCAGCCGGTGTGAAAGGGTTAAATACTTTTTGAAGAAATAATTTGCTATTCAGGGTTTGGATCAATTTTTTGTCATGGGGTTTTATTGTATAAACTTGTTTTTTTACAGATAGCTACTTTGAAGCCCCTGAAGAAAAAGCATATGATGCTACTCCTGATAGTGGAATTCATGATCTTGGGGACCCTGAACAAAGAGCAAAGCTTGAAGATGACTGGAAAACTGAGTTGGCAAAAGTATTTTAAAAAATTTAAATTCTTTTATTTGTTTTAGTGATTGTCTTGTCTTTGTATTTAAGTAAATATTTACTGACTTTTTAAAAACTCATTTCTGTAAATTTTAACTCTGGTCCAGGGACAACAATTTACTCATTTTGTCTTCTTTTAATGTGGTTAAAAATCATTGTATTGCTGCCAGGAACTAACAAATGCTGCTTATTAATAACTATTATTAAGGGTTATTTTAATTTTAAACAAAAGTAGCAAGCTTTTTTTTGTTTCATAAAATGAACTCTTATTTTATTTTCTTATTATTTCATTTTTAATTTCTAATATTCTTGGGATATGAATGGTAATATTGATATTTAAGTATCAGCCACTGATAAATTGAATCGTCAGTTTGAAGAAGGGAATAAGTCCAAAAATCAAATTTTGAGAAAATCGAAAAAAGAAAGTAATGGAATTTTCATTGTATGGATATTTATTGGGGGTGATATCTCCCTATAGGGGTTAGTTATTTTCCCCCTCTTTTCACCCATGTGTAGGGCAAAGCTTGGAGCTTGTTTTGAGCACAAAAAGTCAATTTGTCCTTTTTTGGACTTATTCCCTTCTTCAAACTGACGATTCAATTTAAATCTCATCTCGCTTAAGTTTATTGATTTTGTAGTAGTTTCTACAGGAAGTGGACATTTCCTTGTTCTGTGTCTTTTGATTTTTGTAAATTTGAGTTATTTAACAATTCCCACAAATGATATCCAATCTGCGAATTATTCTCTTCTATTTTTTAAAAATTTTTAGCTTCATTCCAGCATTAAAATTTAAATAGATAAATTAAATAATACATCAGTTGATTGGAAAAAGGCAAGTATTTTGAGATGCCCAATATGTAACCATTGTTGTAAAATTTAGAATTCAATGTCTGAAATAATTATCTTAGAAATAGATTGTAAAATTTGCATCCTGTTTTAGTAAAGTAAAACAACCATCAAATTTAATATTTATCATGAAATTTCTTTAAGAATGATATTTTAAAATTAAAAATATTCTAAAATTCTAGGTGAAAGGAGGAATTTTTAAACATTCAACTCATATTTCTGATATTTTTTTCAGAATTTTGGATTTTGGATCATTTATTACATTTTAAACCTTTTTTGTAGACCGAAGAAGAAATTGCAACTCTTAGGCAGGTTCTTTCTGCCAAAGTAAAACATGCCCAAGACTTAAAGCGTAAACTTGGAATTACTCCATGGAAAGAGTTGAAAGAAGACGTTGGGCAAAGTATAAGAAATATACAAGAAACACCAGCGTAAGTAAGATTCTTTAAAACTCCAAATATTTAAACTACTTTTTAAAAAGGTATTCAATCTATATAAATAGGTGCATTTTAAAATAAATTAGCTTTACAGGATCTTGTAATACTTTGACTTATCAACTATATTTTTATTTCAACTCCTGTAGCTTCTTTATTAGTCAATTACAAAGCTCTTCCGGTTTTTGTTGAGCTTTTCTCATGCTTTTATAGTTGAAATGAGCTACAAAATTATCCAATTGTTTTCACACGAATTGCATTTTGCATAAAATGTTACATTAAAACAGTTGTATAATTTTCGGCTTATTTTAGACTAGAAAAGTTGAGTAAAAGGACTATAAAAACCGGAAGATTGGCAGCTATGCAATTAGTTATTGTGGGAGGTGAGTCACTTTGTTGGCATACCTTTTTGCTTTTTAAGTCATAAAAAGTCATCATAAGACTTGTGAAAATTGTTTAGGATTTTTATTTTAGACTGATATGAATAATTTTCTCAATAAAATATCTCTACTTATTTTCTTGTTTAGGATAAAGGAAGTTGGTGGTAGACTTGTTGAATGGAATAGTGCCATTACTAGTGCTCCTATGTAAGAAACTTTATGCTTTTATACCTTTAGTTGAAATTTATACCTAAATACAGCTTGCATTATTCTATAAAAATCACTAATATTACAAATAAATGCTAAGATTGCAATCCCTGACAGGAGCAGGGACCCCTGCTGTTTTATTGTAATGAAGGGGTTTTTCATATATGTACATCTTTGCTTTACTCAAGTCATACAGGCCATTAATAAAGATAATGAGTTTTATAGGAGATATTTTGATAGGACCATTTAGGCGAAAAAAATGCCCTACTGTGGGCCATGTGCCATAAGAAGTCAATCAACTAACCAACCGACCATTTAGGCAAAAAAGACTGGTTTTAGGCAGAGGGAAAGGCCTGTGTAAAGAAAAAGCTGATTTTATTCACTTATTCATCTATTAATTACAATTATTCATCTGAGGCATGTATCATATATTCCACATGTGTAATTGCTATATGGTTGCTGCCATTCCCATATCAGCACAGACAAAACCAAAAATCTGCAAATTTGTCAAGTTTGAGTTAACGACATATAATTAACTAAAATTAAAATTTTTTCAAAGGAACTATTGGGGTATCTAGAATTCAAAAGAGTTGACTGCATCTAATGAATACAGATTTATGTGAACACCTTGCCATTAAGAATTGTGTATCTTTATTTCTGAAGATTCACAGATTTGTCATTTATTGTGCTAGCAGAATGTATAAGATTAAAACCCAAATTTAAAATAATACATAGAAAAGGGGTTAGAATGGATAATAGTGAAATGAAATTAATAAATACATTTGTTTTGAGGTTTAGTTTTTACAGTATACACTTGTAAATAAAGCAAAATTTAGTGTTTAAATTAGCTTTGTAATAAATCTGAATAACCTGATATAAGGTAAATGTGGGTATAGTGGACACTGTACCAATAGTGGCCACATAGCTGATTAATTTTAAATAGAACGAGTTAGAGGCATCGAACAGCGTCAAAATTCATAGGCATAGTAGATTGTGCAATCAGGTAAGCTGATAAATTACCTCCGATACCACAAATCAGCATGGGAAGGATATTTAAATATTTGAAAATAACAACATCGGCCGAGTGACTGAAATTTAATTTTGCTTATTGAATCGCGTAAGGAAACGGGTAAGTCGGAACTGATTTTTTCGTATTTATTACCGCTTGATTGACTTTTAAATTTATATCAAGATAAATAAGAGTGTATAAAATAATACTGAACAAAATTTATTTGAAAATGTTGACTTTACGAGGATTTATGGGGGTGTCCACTTTACCAACACATAATCTTAGATTTTCCAATAGTGGCCACCGCCAATGGCTTCTAATAGAAACATAAATAATACTTAATTTGAATCAATTTTTCTTCATAAACTGTTGACTGTGCTTTAAAATGAGTGTTAAATAAATTTGGTTTCATTCTGGCTTCGGGAACCAATGTTTCTAAAACATTGAATTACATGCTAAATTCCTCTCAAATCAGCTACAGCGTAGGCTTTGGGCTGAAAACTATCAAGTCTTTTTTAAATAAAACTAATTTGATTGAATCTAAAATACATTTCGTTGGGAAGGAAGATTTAAATAGAACTAGACGACTATACCATGAAAACCCCCTAAATTTCATGCATAAACCCCTCATATCGGCAGAAAAAGACAGGTGTCCACTATTGATGCAAGAGGTGTCCACCATAGAAGCAACAGCTTCATCTATGTGGCCACTATAGATGCAATTTGGAGTACTTTTGAAAAATTAATTAAAAATACATTTACCAATCTAATTAAAGTTTTTAATGGTAAAATCGAAAGAAGAAGATCCAATTAACCTAAAAATAGGATGATAACCGTTTAGAAGCAAATAGATTGGTATTTATTAAGAATTTAAGCAAAAATTTTCCTTAGTGTCCACTATACCCACATTTACCTTAAAGATTGGAACTATTGAAAAAAATGTGATTTTTGGTTTTGTCTTTAATAAAACTAAAAGTTAGTATGTTTTTAAGCACGAAAATACCACAAATGCATCTTGTGTATCCAACCACTAAAGCACATTTATATCACTGTTTTGTGCACAAAACCACTCAATATTTATAAATTTATCATTTTAATGGCATTAAATATTTCAAAGATATTTCCTTTGTACTTATATTTTATAGGATGTTGGTTTTATTCCAAGGCAGCAATATGTATTTTACACTTATCAACTGATTTAGATATGACTGATCACTATGTGAAACAGAATATGCCTATAGTTTTTAATTGTTTTAGATCAGTGACTCTCAACCTGTATTCCTTTCCTAATTTTACTACTCTTGTCTTCACTAATTTAAGATTGGTTAGAATGATAATTTCACTAAAAATAAAGAGCAAGGATTGGCAACTGGGGTACCCCAATCCACATCCAAACCTCATAAGGTTGTTCCACGGACTACAGAAAATTTTTCATTTAAATGTGATTAATTTATTTATATTTATCTATAATGATTTATACATTGTTTAGTCACACTAAAGAAAATTGTTTGAAAAATTTTACCCTCAAGTAATCTGTATATTTCTTTTAGATCTTGGGAAATCTAAAATCCAATGAATGTAATATGTCTCTCTATTCTTCCAATAGTAAGAGGAACTGTTCCCCTAATATAATCCTATCAGGTTTCAAACTTTTTTAGAATCAGAATCTCCAATGAAGTAGAGTTTAAGGAAGCATCAACCTTTCATAATATTCAGAAAATTCCCTTAAATATTAAGGCTATCCCCTCAAAATATTTAGTTTTTGGTAGAATAGTTGTATTTTTTTAGTACAGCACACAAAAGTGATAAGTTTTTAAAGTGAAACATAAAAATCTTTTAACCCTTTTTTAAATAAAATCATTAATATGAATACTTCCCACATCAAAAAAATTCTGGCTTTCTTTTAAGGGTCAAATTTCCAAATACTTTCCCCTGACCTCCTTTTTCAATATAAAACTAATAATTTAAATGCACTTAAGAAAAGAATTAATTCAATGGTTAGGAATATTGTCATTTAAAGAGGTTTATTTTTTATAGTTAATAAATCAAAGTTTTGTAAATTCTAACGAGGAGGAATACTGAATTTTTTCTCCCTGACATTGCTCATTTGTTTGATCGATAGCCTTGTCAATGTTTTTTTAACATCTTAAAAGTAAAATTTTTTAAATAGCGTTGCTGTGTTGTAAAATGATTTTAACAGCAATTATCAGTTTTGATCAAATTTAATTAGGAAGATAGTGTACTCAAATTACATATGTGTAAAATTAAGAATTTAAAAGTAATAAGAATGTTTTTTTCTCTGTACCTCTATGAAAATTTTCCAAATTATTTGGACCCCGTGTAAAATTACTTGTCGATCCTTGTTTATAGAGCTTTAAAATAGTTGACTTTTTTAACATAGAGAAAATGTTTATTTTAGTTCAATTACTAATAAAGAAAAATAAAATATTCATAAAATTATGATGCTTTATTTAGAATCTTAGGGTAAAAAGTTTTGTATTAGAAGTTTTACAGGGATAAAATCATGAAGATATTAATTAATGCCCTCTTATATCTATTTAATCTATCAGTAAAATGTATTGTTTTAAAGAACTTGTAATTTTTTTTATTTAAATTTGAATTTTCTTCCCTAAGCCTCCCTGGACTATTTAGCTCCACAGCGTATGTTATTGCTTAATATTCTTAGATGTAGCTTTGTTCCAGTGGTTGAAGCGTTATTTTGAAACTTAAATAAAAGAGAATAACTAATAATGATTATTTGTGTAACACCTTAATCTTCAAAGTTTTTTTAATTGAAATTTTTATATCACTGCCCCTTAAGCTCCTGAATGCTGATTTAAGTATTTTTGGAATTATTTGTTTTCAAAAGAAATACCAATAGAATATACCCTTCAGAAATTTGATGCTGTTTCATAAATAACTCTTCTTCTGTACTTAGAAAGCTATCTGTGCAAACCAATCTGAATGATGATTTAGATTTATGCCTTGTTTAAAAATAAACTGTGGTGAATTGATAATTACTCATTAAATTTTTCTCAACCCTTTGTGATATGTGTGCAATGTTTTGAGAGTACTTTTTCATAATTTCGGTTATGGCTTATTTTGCTCGTTAGTGCTTGTTTTTTCTTTTGCCCACGCTTTGCCACTGATGTCATGCTTATAGTTTTAGATAAGTTAATCAGAAGATAAGTTAAGTATAAATTGGAGTAATAATTACAATTATATTTGTTTACCTACAAAAAATACTCTAGATTTTTTTAAGTAGAATAAAAGTTTTACGTTAACATCAAAACACAGTGAACACATCTTTTTTATTTTGAAATTTTTTTTCATTAGTCTTTTCTAAATCTGATATTTGGTAAAAGTAATGGTTTTAATTTATAGGGTCTACCCCAAGAAAACCAGTTCCTTTTTGATGTTTTGGAGTCGATTTCAAAATTTCTCTAAAATGAATTGAAACAGATTTAACGATACAAATTGAGCTGTAGTTCATTGTTTGAGTTAATTCAAATTTGTAAGGTTATGATTATTATGTAAATCCTAAATTTTGTATTCTGATTTTATGTAATTTATAAAAAAATTAATCCATAAGCATATTGTTATTACGTACTAGGTTACATGTCTTCCTCAGAATACTTTATTTTATAACTTTTTAATATTTTGTTACTCATTGTTTTTGAATGCATAGATTAATTTTATTAAAAAATTATGTTTACTTGCATGCATTGTTCAATATGTAGGTAATCCATGTAAACTTAATTTGTATTTGAAAGCAAATTTGGAAAAATATATCTATCTTATATCTTAATATTTAATGTTTCTATTTTGTAGTTATCAGAGAACTAGTCAAACAGTCAAGACAGCTGCCGAGAAGACAACATCTGTACTTGGAACATGGGGTGCAAGTATGACCAAAAAGTTAGGAGAAGTTAAGTAAGTGCATCAGGTTTTATACATTAATGCATTAGTTTTGATTGCTAAATATTTAATACGGAGATAGCTGATTAGAATTTTACAAAGGCATTCTCAGGATGTAAAGTACTTTATAGTTATGTGCTTAAATATCAGTATAAAATATAATCTAAATAATAAAGCCTCTAATTTTCTTGATTTTCTAGAAATTCTTCAACTTTTCGGTCATTTGAAGAAAGAATGGGTAGTGCATATACAAATGTGCGAGTAAGTTGGCTTGTTATGGTATTTTATTCTTTCTGTTCTCTAAAGTCTTAAATTGGAATCTATTTATTTCTTATTAATTTCCAGTCTCGCATGGGTACTCCACGCAGCACCAGCTTGTACAATTTTGAGGATGTTGTTCATACAACTGATAAAAGAGGTGTTGCTTCTTCCGCAAGCACTCCTACTATTCCTGAAAGAGGACCCATTCCTTGAGAACATCTTCCTTTTCTTCTGTACATAAATGTAGTGTTATGTTTAGGTATATGTTTGTAACATGTTTTAATTAACACTATGGATTTTAATTGCATATTATGAATCTCTATTTTGTGTATTATTTAAGTTATTTTAAAACTTTAGATCTGTATTGCCAAAATAAGCTATGCTTCTCATAGTAAAATTCAAGTCAAAAGATGTGTGGTTTTTTTGGTCTTTATAAACTTATAGCAATAATAAAATGTGAAATACTGAAAATAAATCAATGCCATAAAATTTTTCAGTAACCTTTGAACCTAGGTATACATGTTTTAAATGGTTTGTTATTGAAGTCCTTAAACTAAACTAAGGTTTTTAGTAGTTAGTAGATATCTTCTATTTTATTAATTTTAAATACTACATTTATTCATTTAATTAAAAATATAAAGCTTGAGATAGAATAACCCAAGGAGTTATCATGCAAAGTTAAAAATTAACTTGGTTTGTGTTTCACAATTAAGATTATTTTTTACACATAAATATAACGATCTTAAACAAGTGTTTAAAAATTTGACAAGTCTAAATTATGTGGTAACTTTTTATGGTTAGTAATTTTAATACTTCTAATGTGAGAATATTTGGATGAGGTAATTAATTATCTCTCATTCCCTGATTTATTTACTGTCAAGTATCTTGTTAAAATATTAAAGCATAAAAGTTAAACTTTCTCCTGGTCATACTTTAAACAATTTAGCCTGTATGCATTCTATGATGATAAAAATAAACACCTAAGAAGTTTCAAGGACCCTCATTCCTGCATATGCCACTTCTAGCAATAAGCATTTATATCAGGGGTTTCCAACTTCTAAAAACTCAAGGGCCACAATCGAAATCAAAAATCAAGTGGTGGCTACAAAGTACTGGTTGCTTTTTATCCATGTTAAATTTTTCTAGGGGAGTCTTAATTATGGAACTTTTTCAGCAAAAGAGGGATAAAGGTTATTTACAAATTGTGAAGGTACTATACTGACTATTTTAAAAAAATTCTGAGGATATATGAAATTTTACCTTAACTTTTAATACTGAATGTTATACTTTAAGGGGGAGGTCTGCCTCAAGAAAATGTTAATTTCCCTGAAAATAGTGCTTCACTTAATTTTTGGATACTCCATTTTGTCCCTACTCTTGATAAAGGTTGATCTAAGCCTTCATAATACATTGCTATGCTCAGGGGGAATTTCAGAGCATATAACCTCCCTATCAATATCTCAAACTTTTAATTTTTTACCATAGAAAAGACCAAAGCTACTCCGTAATGTAAGAGGTAAATAGGGGGTTCGGGGGTCCTCCCCTCAAAAATTTTTAATTTTAGTATGCTAAAAAGTGTTCTGAAATTACTTTTTAAGGGGGGTTTTCATGGAGCTTCGTGGGTCGAACAAAATGACTTGGTGGGTCGCCAGTTGAAAACCCCTGATTTATATCATAATATACATTTAATGTCTATGGCTGCATAATAAGGAACTTGCATGATTTTTTTTATTTTTTTAATCTATTCTTTACGCAAAAATGAAGCCACTACAAAAAATTTCAGGCCGATTGAGAAATTTTTCGATTGCTAAAAAAATTATCAATATTGTCTTTTTCGAAACGCCTGAAAACTCTTAATTGCATGCACAGTGACGTCACAATATATTGACTTCGCCTGAAATGTTTGCCTTGGATTTCTGACCGTCACCAGAAGTGTCTAGAAGGTAAATATTTATTAAAACACTCATATCAGACACTTCAGAAAAAAGAAATCATCAACTAAAACATAGAAATTCAATTTTAATTGCAATTTGGCCTGGTGGAATTCTACGTCATTGTGCATGCAAACACACTTCTCGTTTTCAGTCACGTGTTTTTTCTTGATTTTTAAATTAAAATATTTAATTACTTGTACACTTTTTTGAAAAATTGACTAAATATTTCATTTTACTATACAAAAAACCTTACGGAACACTTGAATGTTTATGAAAATCTGACACATGCAAGTTCCTTATTGTATTCAAGATATAATTGCATGTAGGAAAAAACGGCTATGAAGTTGATTTTCTCATAATGCAAGTCAAAAATATGCTATCTCTTAATTTTTTTAAATATAGTATATCTTTAATGCCATAACTATCATAAAAGTATTGAGAAAAGCAATTTTTTACATACCCAAATTAACTCTTCTAGTTTAGATTATTAATAATGCTGATACGTTTTAAGTAATAGAAATACCCCCAAACAATTATTAAAATTAAGTTTCAAAATTTGTTCATGTTAAAATGTTCAACTCACAAAGACCTTTTTTAAGTAACTAGATTTACTAACAAACTTTTTGTCTGCAAAATAAATTTCATGAATAAACTTATTGCCATGAAAATTTGCACACCAAAACGACCAAATTTATTTCGGTTATTGCATGTGGTATTAAGATCAAAATGACTAATAAACAGCCTTCTTCTCTTGAGCCTAAGTGAAGGATAAGATATATCAGCAATGTTGTTTTCTCCGTAGGTCTTTTAATTGCTGCTATATGGTATGGAGTGAAGGTGACGAAGTGAGTGTTAAATGGGCTGTTGAGGCCTAAAGGCCTTCTACCTCACTTTCCATAGAGTCAAAGTTCATCCAGTGTATTTGCAGCTATGTTGTCGGACTAGCTTTTGCAGCCTGTAGTATCGGGAGAAAAGTTTTCTGCCTACTAGTTTCAAGAGAAAAAGCTCAGATCCCCAAGTCCAAATCTTCGTAGGGAGACCAATTTATAGAGGAAGAAAGAATTAATCTATTCTATTTAATCGAATGTTTTCTAACAAAAAGTGGCCGCCAATTATTAAGACCTAGTTAACTCCCCCGTCACAGTAGTTTTCAATCCAGCAATCACCTTAGTGAACCTCTTCTGCAGACTGTAGGAAACGCGCTATCCTTTTTGCTCATCTGCCTGCATCCTTTCAAAGGATTGTATGGAGTGCTCCATCCTTCGGGTTTCTTCCTCTTCTACATGCCTTTGATGTGTTTTTAAACTTGGTTTGGAACCAGTGGTGACTCGAAGGTAAAATTATAAGGGTATGCTGCTCCGGCGACCAAGTTAGCAACGTATTTTAAGCGATATAATGTCAAATAATATTTCCATTATACAAAAACGTGGACAAAATCAAATAGAAAAAATGGGAACAATATAAAATTTCGATTTCACACTTAATAAGCATTCAAAAACTGTCACTTACCTATTATTTAGCTGATTATTACGAAGATGAAGATTATCAAGCGAAAATGAACTAAAATCTACATTTCGAATTCAATTTGTTCATTATAAAAAGAAATGAAAACGTGGCTACAAAAAAGTAAACATAAATCTTTATTGACGTGCAGAAACAAGCGAAAATATTTTTTTTCTCTCTGTTGAAAAGAAGCTTTAAATAATAAAAAATTAAAACAGTGTTGGAGTGCGAAAAGCTAAAAAGCCAATGTGATTTATTAGAGTAGTAGAAATCGTATATTTTTCTTCTTCCCTTAGTTTGTTTTTCACAGCTCTCAATCTCAAGAGAAAAAGCTATCATTCTTTTGGTAAGGGCTGCTGAGACAGCAGCCCCTTTTCTCCTAACAGATTCGTATGCTAAATTCTTGATATTTTGATTTGATATGATAGAGCTAGTGTTTTATACCATGTTTGGTATATTTGCGGGGGCTGATCGACCCGAAAAGAAATCTGTATAATAAATAATAAATTGAAAAAGGATTATAAAAGACAAAGAATAAAGGAGGAAAGGTAATTTTTTAAATATTGCAAAGTAAATAAAAATTAGAATTTCGGGAAATTTTGGTTGGAGTGCTGCAGCCCCTATGGACGAGCCGCCACTGTTTGGAACACACCGGAGCCCATATACAGGGTGTTTCAAAAGTCCGTTTCGCGGCTTTTATTTGGAACCAAAGTGTCCTAGGGTCACAGAAGTAAGGCCTACCCCAAGTTAAGTGACCCTGGAGAATCCATTGAGAGGACTTACAGCGCCCCTAGCGGCGAAAAAAAAAAGGTTCAAAAAATTAATTTAAAAACCAAAGGAGATAGAGCAAAAACCTCAGCAAAAGAGTATTCTTGCCAACGTTATTAAGAACTTGCTGAAAAAAAATTCATCAAAATATCTTGAATATTCACGGAGATATTAGCGTGAGAAAATAGCTCTTTTTCAGGCCTCGAAAAAGAAAAAGTTCACAAATTTGCAAGTTTTTTTTAAATTTTTTGATAAAATTATGTCTTCATTCAACTAAAAAAAACAAAAACTACACAATAACACTTGCAAATTTGGAAATTTATGAACTTTTTCTTTTTTGACCCCTGAAACAATACTCTTATTAATGTTTTTGCTCCTATTGTTCTCCAATAGTTTTAAAATTAATTTTTTAAACTTTTTTATTTCGCCGCTAGGGGTGCTGTAAGTCATCTGAATGGATTCTCCAGGGTTACTTATCTAGGGGTAGACGGTAGACCTTACTTCCGTGTCCCTAGGACGCGTTGGTTCCAAATAAAAGCCGCGAAATGGACTTTTGAAACACCGTGTATGTTGCTTGCTAAAAAACGAGAGAAGTAGGAAAAAATCTCTATTATGCCAATTTAATTTGATAAATTTGTAGAACCACGTGAACATTTTATCCGGTTATTGCGGTTGTCTGTCTACTCTTTCTAAAAGTCAGTTTAATTAAAGTAATTAAGAATCAATCTGTGTAATTATCCCCCTCATAGGGGGGCATTGGGGAGACTTGGAGGAGTTCCCTCCTTGGGCTAGTCAAAATGAGTTAATTGAAGTAAAATCCCCCCATCCTAAACAAAGTTATGGTAGGAAGCACAGATCGAGGGTTATATACGAAAATTTCGGTCTATGAAAAACTGATGGACGGTAAATTCTGGTCAGTAAAAAGCAAATTTATTACATGGGTAAAACTATAAATTGTTTTCGTTTTTTTTACCGGAATTTACCGACCGGTTTTTACACTGACCGGAGTTTTCATGAGAACGCCCAGAGACCCCCTATTTATGCAGTGTGTCTCAAGATAACTGTCCCCCCTTTAACTTTTGAACCCCCTACAGACAGAGATAATTGGAAATACGCTTTAAAAAACTTGCCAGGAGTATTTTCACGCTTTGAATATTCAACAAAGGTTAAGCTTAAAAAACGCATGGACAAAATCTACACAAAACACCAACTTTTATATTTTCTACTAATTGTTTGTTTGGATTGTTTTGTTTTTATTTGTTTTAATTTTCTCTTATTTGTTTAACATTTTCTACAAATACTTAACATATTCTTTAATTGTTAAAAACTAAATAGCATACTCATTTTTTTTCTATTTCATTTTTTGTCCATATAAAAAGTAAGTATTTTTATAGAAAATTGGTATCTGTATTTGTAGTTTATGTTATTTCCGTATTTCACTCCTCCTAAAAAAGACAAGGAGTATTTTTACTCCCCCCAAAAAAAATCCTAGGAATAACACTGCCAACAGTATAGTAAAGTGACCATGCCCTATCCGATTCAACAACTTTCAACGCACCCCAACCGGCGTAAAATGTCCTAAAAGGGATCTTGCGCCAAAAAACCTCAAACAACCAACGCCCCTAGCGTCAATGTTAGGAGTTATAATTTTTATTTTAAAGACTTTCAGAGATTTTCTTAATTAGTCCATTACAAAGTTGTTGACTGTTGAGCAATATAGATTTAGCACGAAAAGACACCTTCTTGTGCAGACAGAAATGGACGAAAATTTGATGGGCTGTGGGAAGGTATCGATACCAAATACTTAAGGTATTCGATACCTAAAAATATCGACACTTTACAAATTCTTTAAAAAAATTTCAATGAAATTATCTTAATTAATCTGCCGTTGATTTAACGCAGCCTGATATCATTTTGTAGCTCAAAAACTCTTTTTCCGCATTGAGTCACGTATGTCTCACTTCACCCAAAGTATCGCCAGAGATGTCGCTCATATGGTATCGGTATTTGATATCTAACTTTCTATACGATACTTTTTAGGTACCAGATTTTTAGTATCTAACTAAAGAGTGCTAAAAAGTATTCGATACCTGAAAATACTCGATACCTAAAAGTAACGATACCTAGGAATCTAGGTATTCGATGCCAGTAAAGACATATGTGTGTGATGGGTGTTTATAGGTTATTTTTAAGAGCTTAAACCTAAAATTGCATTTAGTTTTTAAAAAAAATGAAATTTCAATTTAAGAAATTAAATTGTAATAATTAGCTCCATGAAAAACCTGCTCAGAACCTTACAAAACATCGAACGAGATAATTCCAACTGTTTTTATTTAGAAATTATATTATTAATAATGTGCTAAAAAAATGTTGGACCAATTTTACAAATTGTTATATGGTTTGCACTGGCAGTGCTCTGGGTAAACTTCCAGTTCAAGTTGTTAATAGAATTTCTTGCTATTTAAATAAATTCTGATTGAAGAATGACAAAATTCTGCCTGTGCTCACTTGTTTTGATTTTCATCGATTTACTATGTTTTCAATTAATTGAATTAAATTATTAACTAATTTTATTAGAGTGAATTTCGTCGATTTCAATTATGTAACTATATATGTGGTGGACAATATCCATCGAAAAAAAATCTTTCAAAAGGTATCAAAAGTTTAAGACATTAATTCGAAAAAGATTGAGGGTGAAATTAGACAAGACAAGACAAGAAACTTTATTGTAATGGGCACTGCCCGTTTACAAAATGAAACATAAAAAGTAGCAGTAGGAGACTATATGAAATAAATTTAAAAAAAAGAAATATTTTTACAAATAACAAATTTAACACAGATAAATTAACATTAATATTTTAACAGATAAATTAACACATATAAACATATTTTTAGCATACACACACAAATTTTATTGCATTTTTTTTTGACAAAATATTCAAAGTATGACTATTAAGTTGATTCTCAAGTAATATATTGCTAGTCCACTGAAAATAGCGAAAAATAGGGCCGAACCTCAAACAAATTGCAATAGAAGGTTTCTCAACGGTTTTCACTTAGAAATGACCTCAATAATAACATACTAAAAATCGGCCAAAATCGGCCGGGGGGAAGTTTAATTTTTTTCAAATTTTTAAAAAATGGCCGAAAAAAAATTTAAAAAAAAACCAAAACAATAATATAGACATGTGATACATGTTTATAGGTTATTTTTGAGTGCTGAAACCGAATCTTGCATTTAGTTTGGAAAAAAAATTGAAATTTCAATTTTTAAAATTAATTTGAATAATTAGCTATATGAAAAAATTAAAACCCCCCTAAAAACCTTACAAAAACATCCAAAGAGATAAATCCAACGGTTTTCATTTAGAAATGACCTAAATATTATTATACTAAAATTTAAAATTTTTACGAGTTAAAGAAGTTCAATTTTTTTTCAAATTTCCATTTTTTTTTGCGAAAAATGCATTTTTTTTTCAAATTTGTGCAAAAAACTTTAGAGGCTTTTGAAAAGGTCATTTTTCGGTGGATATTGTCCACAGATAGTTATATAATGGAAAACCGGTGGAATTGACCCTCAATGAATTAGTTAATTATTTTATTTAAAATTTTGAAATTGGTAAAATGTAGTACAAATTTCGAAAGAAGTGAAAAAGGTAATACTTTGGCATATTTACATCAGAATTTATTTAATTAACAATAAATTATATTAAGAACACATAATAAACAAATTAATTTTTTTTAATTTAAAATTTTAAAAATTTAAAATTTTAATAAATTTTAATATCATAATATAGGCTTGCAATACATGTTTATAGGTTGATTTTTAATCCTATTACATAAAAAAATATTATCATTGCAATAAAAACTGAAATAGACTTAAAAATTTTAAAATTAAAAAAATTCTTAATTTTATCAAACTAGTCTCAACAACTGGAACAAATTGCAATAAACGTTTTTTAAACAGTTTTCATTCAGAAATGGCCAACTAACAACATACTAGAAATCGGTCAAAATCGGACAATGGGAAAGTTAATTTTTAATTAAAAAAACTGGCATAATTGACTAATATTTTTGTTCCAGAATGCCAGTTTTTTTAATTAAAAATTAAATTTCCCATTGTCCGATTTTGTCCGATTTCTAGTATGTTGTTAGTTGGCCATTTCTGAAGGAAAACTGTTTAAAAAACGTTTATTGCAATTTGTTCCAGTTGTTGAGACTAGTTTCATATAATTAAGATTTTTTTAATTTTAAAATTTTTAAGTCTATTTCAGTTTTTATTGCAATGATAATATTTTTTTATGTAATAGGATTAAAAATCAACCTATAAACATGTATTGCAAGCCTATATTATGATATTAAAATTTATTAAAATTTTAAATTTTTAAAATTTTAAATTAAAAAAAATTAATTTGTTTATTATGTGTTCTTAATATAATTTATTGTTAATTAAATAAATTCTGATGTAAATATGCCAAAGTATTACCTTTTTCACTTCTTTCGAAATTTGTACTACATTTTACCAATTTCAAAATTTTAAATAAAATAATTAACTAATTCATTGAGGGTCAATTCCACCGGTTTTCCATTATATAACTATCTGTGGACAATATCCACCGAAAAATGACCTTTTCAAAAGCCTCTAAAGTTTTTTGCACAAATTTGAAAAAAAAATGCATTTTTCGCAAAAAAAAATGGAAATTTGAAAAAAAATTGAACTTCTTTAACTCGTAAAAATTTTAAATTTTAGTATGTTAATATTTAGGTCATTTCTAAATGAAAACCGTTGGATTTATCTCTTTGGATGTTTTTGTTAGGTTTTTAGGGGGGTTTTAATTTTTTCATATAGCTAATTATTCAAATTAATTTTAAAAATTGAAATTTCAATTTTTTTTCCAAACTAAATGCAATATTCGGTTTCAGCACTCAAAAATAACCTATAAACATGTATTACATGTCTATATTATTGTTTTGGTTTTTTTTTTAATTTTTTTTCGGCCATTTTTTAAAAATTTGAAAAAAATTAAACTTCCCCCCGGCCGATTTTGGCCGATTTTTAGTATGTTATTATTAAGGTCATTTCTAAGTGAAAACCGTTGAGAAACCTTCTATTGCAATTTGTTTGAGGTTCAACTCTATTTTCAGTGGACTATGCGGCGAAGTTTTAAAACAGATATAGTAAAAAGGAAAATTAAATTATAGTTTATGTTTTTCTGCTTTAGAATATGGGGAAACGGTTTTAAATTTTGTAAATGAGTTAGTTTATGGTGGTTATACAAAGGACAAGAGTGTAAATATGTGTTGCCAAGTCTCATTCTCTTCCAAGTTACAAAAAGAGCAAAGGTTAGTATTAAAAATTTCGAAGATTTCGCCTTTATAATATATCCGGGATTGATTTAATCGCAACTGGAAGATGATTCTCTTTATGGCAATATCAGACTCTGAATCAACATAATCTTCAAAATAGGAGGAGTTTTTTAAAAATTTGTAATGAGGGAAGTGAGTGCTTCTTTCAGTCCTAGAAATATCATTTTGAGTAGATTGATCCCAAACAGTCCTCAGTATGGAGGGAAGGTAGAATGAGGCCTGTGCCGGGTCCTGTGCATTCCAAACAAAACTAAACCCAAGATTATCAAGAATATTTTTTATGCATAAAGTCCAGTTATATACTGGGTTGGTAGATAATTTGGAATTAGAAAACAGTTTATTATAACAAATTTTTGTGTATCTAAAGTCTGGTAACCTGAGTATTTTTATCCAATATTTTAAAATTAATTTAACCAAAGTTACTGAAATCGGAAGGCGACCCAGTTCTAGTGTAAAATGTAACCCGGGGTGTTTCTGGAAAGCGTGAACAGCCTTTTAACGAAAAAGCAAAAACACTCTTCTAACTCATAAACATTGCTCGCGGACCATCCATATAACAGAACCATATGTAAAAACAGACTGAATAAGAGACTCAAATAATTTAAACCAAGATTTGATTGAGTTGAAACGCGGTCCCGTAAAAATAGGCCAAGATGCACAGATCGCCGCTTTTGCTTTGGAGGTAAAATGATTTTTTGCACAGTTAAATTTGCCAGTTGAGGAGAAAGGTATTCCTAAGTAGATATATTCCCTGACGATTTCGAGTTTTGTACCTTGGTAGACAAATTTTTCAGATTTAGAAAGTTTACCCCCCTTCTTAAAAATCACAATTTTCGTTTTATTTATGTTAACATTTAAATGGAAGTCCGAGCAGAGCTGTTCCAATAAGTTAAGCTTTTTCTGGAGATCAATAGGGGATTCAGCCAAAATCACTGCATCGTCTGCGTAAAGTAAGATATGAAGATATGTATCAGATGAGATAAAAATACCGGGAACACTAGATTCGTTAAGGCGATCAATTAAGTATTGAGAAACAAATTAAACAATATAGGTGAGAGTATATTTCTCCTTGTAAAACACTCCTATATCAATCTCAAAGGGATCCGTTGGCCCTGTTGGAGTGCGCACTCTTGCTTTAGTTTTAGCATACATGTCCCTCAATACATTAATGAATTTAGAACTGAGTGTTAATTTTCGCAAAACTGACCGACCACAATAGAGAATGGCTGATTGGCTGATGCTGTCAAAGGCCGCTTTCAGGTCAATAAAAGCAGCTTACAATTTCCCCCTTTTTTTCCTGAGTTTATCTTGAATGATTGCATTTAAGACAAATTGCTTGGTCTATACAACTATATCCTTTTCTAAAGCCTGCCTGTTCTTCATAGAGCAAATTTCTCTGGATTAACCCTGTGTTAAGTCTGCAGTTTAAAATTGATGTAAATATCTTACTAATTACAGGCGTTAGAGAAATCGGTCTATAATTTCCTGGATTGGCTGGATCTCCCTTCTTAAATACAGGAAGAATTAATATTTCAATCCAATTAGCTGGGAAGCGTTCCGACTGAAGTATATTATTGAATGATTCGGTGAGATAACGGATTGCATCAGTACTTAGATATTTAAAAATTCTGGTCTAAGGTTGTCATACCTAGGACTTTTATTGCTTTTAAGTTTATTGATGGCATTTTTAGTCTCTGAGATTGAGATAGTTTCATCCAGAATTGGGTCAAAATTAATTAAATTACCTCTATTAATTACATCTACAGATAAATTCAGTTCATTTCCTTGAAATATTTTTGAATAATGAACAAACCAAATATCACTTGCTATATCAGAAGATAAAATTGGTTTCTTTCGCTTGAATCTTCTCACAATATCCCAAAAAGTTTGAGAATCTTTATAATCCGAAATTGCTTTCTGCATATTAATAAAGTATAATTGTTTTTTAGATCTGCATAGTTCCTTATATTTATTGCGTAACGTTTCGTACTCTTCGATATGATTAGAATAATTTCTCATTACTTTTTTCAAAGAATTCTGTAAGGTAGATTTAAGTTTAAAACACTCAGAATCATACCAATTATTTTTAGCGATAGATCTCTGTGAATTTTTTGTGCAAAGCTGTAAATTAAATTGTTATCTTTAGCAACCTCGGAAAATTTTAAAATTACGTCTTGTGGATCGTTTTTCACATCAGTTTCAAATTTTTTAATTATATCTCGGTTAAATTTTTCAGAAATCTCAGGTTTCCAAAAAGATTTACAAAGGATATCTTGATAATTGTTAGTTTGGGTCCTAGAAGTTGAACTAGAATTTTCAAATAAGAAAGTAGCTGATATTGGGAGATGATCAGAACCTAATATAGAGTTAACAACAAAATCACTTACATACAAATAAGGTTTTGGATACAATTATATAATCAACAATGCTGGCACCATTGGATGAAATATATGTGAAATTACCCTCGCAGTCTCCTGGTAATATACCATTTAAATACAGGGTGGTCCTTAATTCATGGTACAAACTTCTAGGGGTGTTAGAGTACACCTAGACGATCAAGAATTGGTATAGGAAGGGGGGTCGCAGTTACACCGTTAAAGAGCTAGGTCCTAATGTAGTGCGAGCGCGTTTCAAAAGGCCGTTTTTAGAAGGCCCGTGTGACGAAACAAAACATTATAAAATGAAAAACATTATTGCATGAGGTACAGGAGTATCCGTACTACTTAAATCCTCAATGTGATAGAAATTGGACCACTTTCTAAACCGTGGGGTGAGTTTTAAAACGTGCTCTTAGTCAAACAATGGAGTTCCATTAATGGTATTTAGAAAAATGATGATCGGGGAAGGAATTTTCAATGATCAAACAGTTTCAATGATCCATGTTACGATCATTGAAAATTCCTTCCCCGATCATCATTTTTCTAAATACCATTAAGGAATGTGATTCTTTGACTAAAAGATTAATATTGCACTTTTGAAACTAACTCCGCGGTTTAGAAAGTGGTTCAATTTCTATCACATTGAGGATTTAAGTTGTACGGATACTCTTGTACCTCATGCAATAAATTTTTTCATTTTATTATGTTTTGTTTCGTCACACGGGCCTTCTAAAAACGGCCTTTTGAAACGCGCTCGCACTACATTAGGACCTAGCTCTTTAACGGTGTAACTGCGACCCCCCTTCCTATACCAATTTTTGATCGTCTAGGTGTACTCTAACACCCCTAGAAGTTTGTACCATGAATTAAGGACCACCCTGTATATTAGATCGTTACAGTTACAAATTTTCTGAAATTGTTTGCCTCTAGAATTCGAATGTTAATCATTCATGTTTCTGGTTAAGATAGAATCAGGAGAGAAATTGTTTTGGCTTGAATTCTCAAAAAGGGTGCCCAAATTCCCCACTCTTGCGTTAAAATCTCCTAGAATAATTATATTAGAATTCCTATAAGATAGAAGTAAACTAAAAAATAGATGCAATTCGTTGTCATATTCTGAGCTTGGGGGGAAATAGCAGGCTGCAATTAGAGCATCCTTCAAGTTACAATAATCGGCCAAAATAATTATATAAAATCTATTATTTTCAATCACACGCACATTGCATAGTAAATTCACATTATACCCGAACAATATGCCACCATTAGGGTGGCCATACTTGCCCCGAGATGCGAAACTTTCAATTGTTTAGTAAACTCCAGTGTTATCCGAAAAAATAAATGAAGACGTATGCCATGTTTCAACAAGGCAGAAAAAGTCAAAACTTTTTATAAATGACCAGAAATTTGGAAAGAGACATTTATTGTTTAGGCCAGCAACATTGTAATGTAGTACTTTGTGCAGAGAAAAGGAATTATGACACTTGTACAGAATTATTGCAGGTTTTAGAGAATTTTGGAGACTTAGAATATTTTTTTACCCTATTCGCTATAATTTTTTGTTTTCCAATCTCACAAGCTCGGTGCAAGTTTCATTACATACGAAAGTTTCATTATTCACAATAAGTTTATCGAATTTCAATCTGGCGTTCTTACCTTCCAATAAAGACGTTTCCTTTCATTATTTAAATAGCTGCGTTTTACACGTAGGGGCTTAGAATAGTCCTCGGAGATTCCAATTCCCTGCTCCGACAGTTCCTTCCACTTTGCGAGCAAAACGTTTCTTTCATCAGTGCTCGGTATTCTGGCCACAATCGGTGCCGATCTAGAACCTGAGCTCCTACCCAATCTGTGAGCTCGGTCGATTTTAAATTCAGCGAGATCAATCTTATTACATAGATTTATAATTGAAGTTTTGCAGTCATCCCAAGTTTCTGGGTTCTTCATGACAGGAACATTGTAAAATATGAGGTTATCTCTCCTTTGGAGATTTTCGAGGGCATCTATCTCCGCTTTTAAACCAGACAACTCCGCAGCTTGCGAGTCCACAAGTTCTTGAAGTTGGATGATTTGGCTGTTAGCTCCTTCCACACTTCACAAACAAGATCTTCTCAGTGGCGGATCCAGGGGGGGGCGACAGGCCTTTTGCCCCCCCTTGGGCTTAGGTACCTTTTTTAAAAGTTACGGTAAGAAAAGTAAAAAACGAAAATCGGACATCCGAAATTCGGACAAGGTGTACAAAAACAAGTTAAAACACCTGTTTTATTGGGTCAAATTTCCAAAAATTTTCTGGGGAGGACCCCCTTTTGTATTTGGAACTCAATTATTCACAACTTCTTTACATTCTGCACATCAAAATGAAAATCCTACATGAAAATGAATACCTGAAATTCGGGCTTTAGGTACCAAAACTAGTTAAAAATCTGTTTTTAGAGTCAATTTTTCTAAAAAATCTTCTGGGGGAGGGCCTCCAGTCCCCCTTTGATACATCAAACTTAATGAATTACTCACAACTTGTCTCATTCTGTACTTCTTTAAGACGCAAATTATACTTAAAATGTGTTACAAAGTTTCATTAAGCCATAAGCCTATTTAATATGTATGGGAGAAATAATTTTGGGCCCCTCCTGAAATAAATTTCTATAGTATACGCCAGTGGTCCCCAACCTCCGGTCCGTGGATCAAATGGTACCGGGCCGCGGGCCTACCATTTCATTGAAAATGAATTTAAATTCCTAGGTTTATACTCCAAATTAAATCACTTTATATTTATTTTTAGGTGTAACTGTATTTTATTTTGAAAGCATGTTTAAATACAATTAAATTAAAATTAATGAATCAAAATAATCTAGAATGTAAACAATCTACGCCCCCCCCAGCGGGCCGCAGTAAAATTATCAAACGTTGACCGGTCCGTGGAGGTAAAAAGGTTGGGGAACACTGGTATACGCCACTGAATAACTTTTTAGAGGATATATTTGGAGACTATTTCCAAATAAAAAATCTATTTACGCCTGTGGAGTGATGAAAAAAGAGAGGGAAGAAAATTGGTGACCTGTGGGAGAGATCAGCCACATAAGGTCCGGGCCCACCCTGAGAATCGAGCTTTGGCTTTGGGTACCAAAACGAGTTAAAACCCTGATTTTTAGGGTCAAATTTCCAAAAAAATTCTATAGGAAGACTCCCAGATCCCCTTTTTGATATTCAAAATATACTTTTCCTTATTTTGGTTTACATTTTTATACTACAAATATACTATACATCAAATACGAATATTTCCTATAAATGAATTTAAAAAGTACATAAAACCTATGAGGAAGCTTAGGAATAATTTTAGGTCCTCTCCCTCGTTGCGGAAATCTATCTTTTCGCCTGATAATGACTTATTTTTTGGAGGATATTTTGGTTCCTTCAGAAATAAATTTATATTTATGGCACTGCCATCTAGAACAGTGATGACCGCTCATCTTAAGGGTCTCTCTGACTGGAACGTTAAAATGCTATCCCCCGATCCCATCTTAAATCAAAAGACTACTTTTCAAGGTAAAATTTCAAAAAATTCTGGGGGAGGACCCCCCTTTTTCCCTGGGGCGTTATCCAAGTATCTTCAATTATAGAATCAAATTTTTAAAATTTTTCTGGGGAAGAACCTCCAACCTTCTTAAAATGTGGTTGCCCCCCCCCTTGGGTCCAGGCTGGATCCGCCACTGGATCTTCTTGCTTGTTTTTTACTTCATCGAGTTTATTTACCGTCTTAACTTTCCAAGCCTTGAGGTCTGCGATTTCCTCCACAACGCAATCCAGTCTTCTGTTGATCTGGGAGGTAGACTGGGATAGCATAATTAAAATTTTGCGAATCCCCTCACGAACATCGAATTCTGTGCTCAAAAAACTTTGGATATCATTGAATTGAGAACAGGATTCTGAAATGTCGGGAACAGAGTTGGAACGGGGTTTTTTGGCCGATCGGGCTGAATCGTCAGGAGGCGTTCTCTGGATCACATTTCTCGGTGTGAAATATGCAGTGTTTTTTCCAGGTTTTTCTGCCATATTAATAAGATCAAAATTCCAACTCTCCAAACTCAAAAGTCCACAAAGTCGATAAGTCAAAATACAGATTGCACAAAGTGACCACAAACACTAAAAGTAAAAATTCAATGAGCTGGGAGCCCCAATCCTCTGCCGGAAAAAGCGCTCCTCGCGCGGGGAACGAAAGCAGTGGGTGCCGGCCAGATGATCAGCGGAAAACAGATTATGTTTGTATTGTAATATACAACAAAACCAATTTAAAAAAAAGAAAAAAAAACATTGAGGGTGAAATTGGGTAATTTCTTAATGAAAACTGTGGACATCTCTTTTGATGTTTTTTAGTTAATTTTTTAAAAATTTATATTTAATTTTTTTCAAACTAAATGCAATATTGGGTTTCAGCTTTAAAAATAATCTAAAACATGCATGACATATCTATATCCCTGCTATGGATTTTTTTTAATTTTTATATCGGTCATTTTTAATTTAAAAAATAAATTTCCCATGGATCGTTTTTGTCCGATTTTTAGTATGTTATTGGTGTGTCATATTTCTCAGTGAAAACTGTTGAGAAATCTTTTATTGCAAGTTGTCAGAGGTACGGCCCTTTTTTTCCGCTTTTTTCAATGCATATTAATACGACAAAATGTGTATACGTTTTAAGATGTTATGAAAGAATTGGACACGTGCACAATGTACATACAACGGAAAATGCCTTCAGGAGCACCATTTCTAAAAATTTTAAAAGTATGTATTCTGAGGGTTATACTTTATGATGAAAAAAGGATTCTATACATTGCTCTCTCCATTTTTTCTTAAAATATTTTTTTCTCATTTCATGCTTCATGAATATAATTATAATAAGAAATAATCAAAACAATTTCACATGAGGAGCCGACTTTAACCAATTTTTAGTTCAATATTATGGTCTGGGGTATAGATTTGATGTCCCTTTTAATAAAGTGATTCATAGATCCAAAATCTCAATCACATGGATGTAATAAATGGCCACAAGCATGGAATTTTTAATTATATAGCTAACAAAACGTCCTTTGTCTTGAGATTCGAACAAAAACTTTTGAAAATATGGTTTTTCTTATGGTCTTATGTTTTAAAAACAAAGGGAGATTTTTCTGAAAGCAGCTTATACCTTTTTTTCGAAACCATCTCCTCAATAATTAGGCACCGCTAACAAATCGTGTAAAAAATGCTTTTGAATTTTTTTTACGCAAAGAATAAAAATATATGGAGAGGAAATTAAATGGAGAGATGTTATAAAAATGGAGAGATGTTACACCGCGATAAGGAGGGACTCCCACCTAGACTCCGAGGAAGGTCCCTCTGTAGTGATGGAACCTCCCTCCCCGGAGAGAGAGACCTTCTGAGAGTCTGGGTGGGGTATAACATCGCGGTGTAACCTCTCTCCATTGTATGGAGGCACCACCAGGCAATTTCTACCCACCACTATTTGTGTAAAGTGCAGTGGCGGATCTAGAACGTGGGAAAGGGGGGGCTAATATATAATCAGATTGAAGTTGATACTTCCCATGCGTCTTTGCCATTTAAAAAATGTCTTAAATTATAAAGGTAGTTATTAATATTTGCTAGTTAAATCAAATATAACTAATTAATTTATTAGTAATTAAATTAATGAATAGTTTAATTTGTATTAAATTAATATTAATGGTGTGTCAACCAAACGTTTTACGATGAATGTAGCCAGATGGTAAAAAATTATATTTTTATTGTACCTTTGTTCATTCCCTCCTAATCGAAAGGGGAAATAGAGATACGAACTAACTAGTAATACTGAGCCTTTACACGGCCTTAAAGCGACTTTTGCTTCGGAGAGTTTCTGCCACATATTTTTCCAAACCATCTTTCTCAATTATATTTTAGGTAGCTATCATGCATTTAATTTCAAAGTTTAGCGATTAATATCTAGCCCCCAGCATAAAGGGTGGTCTGGGGGCCCACCCCCAGAATTTTTTTGAAATTTGACCTGAAAAAGTCTTTTTGACTCAATTTCGGGTTATTTGGCAACCTCTGAATGACACCCGAAAAGAATGTTTTCTGTTCGAAGAGAAAAATTGGATATACGTAAATATGGTTATATAATTTCAAGGGGGCGGTTTGAACCACTGACTTACTTTGCTATTTTTTTACTTTACTCTTTACTTTATAATTTCTTAAAATAGATCCATAGAAGTACCGCAAACAAGTAGCTAAAACTATTTGTTATGTAGCTAAATGGATCATTCCAATTATTAAAACGACCTTAAAGGTCCTAGAGAGACCCCCATCGGAACATATAAAAAGTTAGTTTTGTAAAAACCAGGTGAAAGATGATAAAGATCTTGGACTAAATCTCATTGGCCCCTTTAAATTGTGAATAGAATCTAAAAAATGTAGGGGGCTAAAGATTTTGTAGTTAAAGCTTATTGGAACTTTTTTTTGAAGTTATGAATTCCATTTTTATAAAAGAGCAGAGAGGGCTGAAACTCATCTATCTTGGAGAGGGCTAAATCAAGCTCATCAAGTTGTGAACCAAATATATAAAATTTAAGGGAACTAATGCTTTGTAGGGGCTAATGCTCATTGGCCTCTCTAAATTAATAATTTAATGTACAAAAACGCAGGCGCTGAAAGTTTTGCAGGGGCTAAAACTCTTGAATTCCTAAAATATTAGTGAATTTATTCTATAAAAATGCAAGGAGCAAAAACCCAATTTCCCCTAATATGTGCATTGATTCTACAAAAACACAGGTGCCATAAAAATGTCATGAGAAAAAATCTTAGAAGGAGCTAATGTTTATGAGATAAAGAAAGCTCTTTGGACCATGTGAAATGTAAAAAAATACAATTTTTTTAATTTTTCGAAAAATTTCCATTTTATCTAGTGTGAACGTAGGTCCCAAGGGGGGGGGCTATAGCCCCCCCATAGATCTGCCACTGGTAAAGTGCCGTATTTTTTACAGTGTAGATATACGATAATAACAGCATTTAAAAAAAGATCAGTATTTCATCATATAAGTTGCATTATAACATATAGACTAAAATAGAAATTCAAGAATACCTACTTATAAAAATATGTAATTTTTTTTATTCCTATTCCATCATTATAACTTTTTCATTTACACTGATTCAAATTGATGGCTTTTAAGTATATTAAAGTAATATCTTATAAAGTCTTATTAAAGTAACATTATAATGTAATGGTTTAAAGCTATAAGAGTTCCTCTTTATTTTATTATTACTCCGGGCATTATTAATAATGCCCGGAGTTATTACACTGCCTGTAACATATAGTGCATAAGAAATAATAAAATAAAGAGGAACTCTTATAGCTTTAAACCATAGGTTCCCAAACTTTTTGTTTTCTAATATTTTATAGAATTTTATACATAGGTTTTTATAATAAGAATTTAATTTATGGCAAACAAAATAAAAGTTTTTAAAGCTAGTATATGGACATTGGACAATATTGAAATCAGGGGCGGATCCAGAATTTGTTTTTTTGGGGGGCTAATAATTTTTCTAATCCAATTGAATCTTCTTGGAATGGAAAATGTGGAAAAAAATGGAAATATGGAAAAGGTTGTGAGTTATCCCGCTCTAACTTCTAACTACTAAAAGGGGGGTCTGGGGGTCCTCTCCTAGAATTTTTTTTGGAAATTTAAGTAAAAAACCCCACTTTTTGAACTCGTTTTGGTAAGCCTCATCGGAATTTCGGATATAGATTTTATGGTTGAATTTTTGTGTTTTTACAAACTTAATATAAAATAGAGTTTCAAGTACCAAGGGGGTCTGGGGAGTCCTCCCCCAAAATTTTTTTAAAATTTAAGTAAAAAACCACTTTTTCAACTTGTTTTGGTACGCCTCATCCGAATTTTGGATATAGATTTTATGGTAGAGTTTTTGCGTTTTGACGAACTTAATATAAAATAAAGTTCTAATAACAGAGTTACAAGTACCAAGGGGGTCTGTGGGTCCTCCCCCAGAAAATTTTTGAAAATTTGACCTTAAAGTAACAGGGTTTTAACTCATTTTGGTGCATAAAATACCAATATTATATAGTGTAAAATTTTTCATTTGGGGGGGGGGGCTTAAGCCCCCCCCCTGCCTGCCCTGCCTGTCCCCTGAATCCGCTAGTGATTGAAATCTTGAAGAATTGAATTGATGAAGAAGAATTGATCAATGAAGAATTGAATGAAGTTCTCTATGCATCTAAAAATTTAATTTGAAATAATTAGGTAATAATTCTACCTTCTTAAAAGATTTCATTTAAAAATAGTTCTTTCCCTATTTCTAAATGAACTGAAATCTTTGGCTTCGTCCAAAGAAAATTTGATATATTCTACTGAAATTTTCCTATATTCATCTTAAAAATTATCAAAATTATTGATAACTGGGGGTCCTCCCCCTGGAAAATTTTTGAATTTTAACTAGTTAAAAGGGATTTTAAGCTACTTTTACGGGATTTTTTAACGTTTATTACCCATTAAAAAGACATTAAGCAATAGTTTAAAAGTAGTCAACACCCCTTTTACTCTAATAACGCCCCCAATTTTCTTTCAACTTATCTGCTATTATTTATGATTAACTAGCGCTGACGCGCTAGACCCGGTCTTCGCCCGGGTTTCAGTTTTTTAATAAATATCACCTGGTGGGTTACAGATGGGCTTCGCCAGTCCATTTTTAAAGAAAACTATTCTGGTGCGTTACAGATGGGCTTCGCCAGTCCATTTTTATAAAAAATTTATTCTGGTGTGTTACAGTTGGGCTTCACCAGTCCAAATGTGGAAATAGTTCAATAAAGGAGCCACTTTTATGTTTATGCTACAACAATGGATTTGTAACTACAACAATTGATTTCAATCTGAAACAATCTAGAATATGCCTACAACAATTAATGTTACATATTCTCTTGTTATATTTACAACAATGTGGTTTTGCCCTGAAGTTAGGCATGAAATATGGGTTTTTAAGCATAAAATTGACCAAAAAAGTTGTTGGAACGCTTCGGTTTAAAATTATTTTTATTCAGAAACCTTCCCTGGGGAGCGAGTAGATCATCAACGTGGTATAGTTTAATAGTTAATGTAGGTGGGAAAACTTTAAAACTATAAAGGACATACAGACATACAAACAGACATTCATTTTTATATATATAGATTTAGTTTTTTTATTCATAAGAAACCAGTTTATCGTTTTAGCACTAATTTTGACTGTTTTGATCACACATTAAGAGAATTATTTAAAAAATAAAGTTTGGCTCCCGGGTTTGACCAACTTTCCCCTAATGTTTGTTTAAAGCAGTAGGCGGTGGTTCCCAAAGTTTGGGACCCATATTACGTTACTAAACCCATACTATGTGACCCATTTTTTACTATTTTTGTCCCCCCTCCCCCCCTTGGTGACCATCCATAGTATATGCCAGGACCCCCACCCCTCCCCCTCTAGTTTTCACGTAGTAATTCATAAATACGGTTTTCAATCATTTTTTGCAAACAGAAAGTTAAAAAAAATTAATTTGGCTTAATTTTTTTAATTTTCATAAGTAATTTGTCTTATTTTGGCTAATTTCAATAATTAATTTGGGTTAATTTTGTCGTATTGACAGAGGAAATTGAAAACGTGACGAAACCCTAAGGCCCCCCTCCCCCCTGTGACCAAACGTGGTATTTTGAAGAACCCCCTCCCCCCTAAGCGGGTCACGTAGTATGGGTACGTTCCCTTATCAATATAACATCAAAATAATATCAAAATAAGTTATTTCGAAGGTACCTCGATCGCCCCCACCTTAGACAGTAAATAATATTTAAAATCGCAACTATTTTTATCCGGTTATATTTCATTTAGTGTTCAACTTGCTTTTTTTAACACTTTTCCTATACTTTTAATCAAAAACTGCATATTTAGAGTGTTGGCCTGGCCATACCCCGCCTCTTCCTCTGATTTCTGCAATGACACAGTTTTCCTCTCCATCAATGATATGTATTTTACACGATATCCATGGGCGGATTTATGGGGGCGTAGGGAGGCAATGCCCCCAACGTTTTGAGAAAATTTCGTTTTTATAAGGGAAAATGTCTCCAAAGTCATCAGGGATAGCGTAGTCCCTCAAGGTTTCCAATGTGCCCCTCATTGTCCAGCCAGACCATCTAAATCCGCCCATGATGATTATCCTTAACTTTATTAATTAAAAAACTTTTTCAAGTAAAAACATATTCCTCTCAAATTTAACACAAATAAATAAAACGGGAAAATCAGACTACTACGATTAGTCAAACAAAGAAATAGTCGTCGGAGAAATATAAGAAAAAAAAATTATCTTTTCCGTATAATTGGGCGCTCACTCCTATAAGACGCCCCTATCAGATCAGACAAGATCTGAGAATTGATCGACAGAGTTTTTAGTGTGGTCTCGTGCCGCCTGGTGTCGCTGCGGTCGGCGTGCCGCCCGAGGCCCGCGCGCATGGCATTGCGTCGGCGGCGGAGGCGGGATGCGGACGGCTGTTGTGTTGCTCATGGCCCTCGGCGCCGCCTCGGCAGACTACTTCGGTAAGTCCCGCGATCGATCATCGATCTGTCCCCCGTAGATCCCCTACCCTGCCTGCCTACTTACATTACAACACCGATCACCATAGCCGCTTGCTTTTGTTTAGGTAGCGTAGCGGCAATGTGTTTTGAAAACGTTTAGCATAGCGCTGTTGACGCTGGGATCGAAGCAGGAACTGATTCTAGCCATCGATTAGCTCCTCCCGCGAAATGTAATTACAATCTAATACCAATGATACAAAAAAAAAAAAGAGAGAGCTATTAATGACTGTGTGCCCGCACATGGTGGGGGACCCTTAAATCAGGGGGGATTTTTCATTGCCTTGAACTGCGGTTTTGTTTATGTGTAGCGAGTGCCTCAAGTGTCGTGTTTGTTTGGGTATTTTCACGCGAGGTGTCGTAATTTTCTTTGCTTTTTGCTATGCAAGTGCTACTTGTGCCTCTCAAAAATTCGATTGGGTTCTCTAACATTGATTGAGAGATGTTATTTACCCTAAATCACCCGGCATTTTGCTCAATAACTTGAAAGTTCATATTGATTTTATCTGTCAATCCTCCAAGGAGCTCTTCGCAAAAAGAACGGAGGTCGTGTTGATATAATTCATTCCCCAGTACACATGTTTTTGTCAGTGAATGTTTATAAACCTTTGTTGAATTAACATTCCACTTGCGATGGTGGTTAGAGAATCACTATTTTTAATACTTTTATCAGCTGTCTTAATAAAATGATTCCTTGATGAAACTTCTAAAATCTATTTACTGTTAGTATTTTTGATCTATTTTGAATGTCATTTTTTATCTATATATACTCACACATGGTTAATTAGTTTGAAGAACAATATTGTGAAGGATATTTACACAAATGAATCAGTAATTCTTTTTTATTCTTCTGTTTCTTCCATGCAATTTATATTTGGTACTTACATATTATACCATCTACCGTTCAGCAACCTTTAAACACAGGGGTACAGCTATAGAACAGTCAATGGGATTTTAAACGTCTTCAGATTCAAAGGCACGGTTGACGGCATAATACGCAAGAACCTAATATTTTTTTGTTCCTGCTTGGGCATCAATAGTTAGTTTGGCATGATCTTTCAAATAATATACTCATTTTTAAACTAAAATCTTTGCTTTTATTTCTCAAAAGAATTTTAATGAAACCTAGTGAAAAAATGTTTCTTCCATATTTTAACCGCTTGATAAGAGTAATTTTACAGCTATAATAAGAGTCGACCAGCCGCCATGTTTACCCATTGTTCAAATGATGACACACAACCACATATGTCTATTTGAGCTGTGGGTAAACATGGCCAGCTGGTCGACTCTTATCAAAGCTGTGCCCTTATTTCTTACGGATTGTTGACATTGTTTGGGTGCTACTCCTCTGGGGTAGCCTCAGAAATCCAGTTTTTCTAACAACATAAATCGTGGAATTACGGATTTTTAAAAAAATCTCAAGCTGAACAAGTAAGCGCAAAAGTAGATTCAGGGCAGTATTGCAAGGTTGCAACCTTAACAAAATCTCTTATAAAGAATTCGGTTCCACCATTGGTTCTAAGTATGACTACATGTGTAAACATTCCGGATATTGGGGAATTCCGTTTGATATTCCAGATCAGTGGCATGGCCAGAAATTATTTTTGAGGGATGCATGATGGTATCGAAATGAAAGAAAAGAATAAACAGTTTTGAATTACCTAATTTTTTTCTCTTACTGAATGAATAACTTGATTTTAAAATAAATTAATGATGTATTTTAATCATGAAACAAAGAAATCCATTGTTAACAACAAACTAGAATGAAGTATATTTCATAAGTGAAATGTGTCGATAAGGACATTATATTTACTTAAAACAATAAATATATAGGCTGGGGCGGCGCTAGTATGTGTTTTTTCTGGGGGGCTAAGAATTTTCATAATCCAATTGAATATTCTTGATGATCTTAATTTGGAAAAGGAAGTGAATTATCCTGCTCCAACTATTAAAAGGGGGGTCTGGGGTTCCCCCCCAGAAAATTTTTGGAAATTGAAGTAAAAGAACACAAATATTTCATCTTGTTTTGGTACGCCTCATCTGAATTTCGAATACGGGTTTAATGGTAGAATTTTTGCGTTTTGACAAACTTAATATAAAATAGTTGTAATAATAGTTACAAGTACCAAGAGGGTCTGGGGGTCAAATTTTTGAAAAATTGATCCTTAAAAACTGGTTTTTAACTTGTTTTGGTGTATGATCTGAATATTGGGGATAGGGGACTATAAGAAATTCTGAAATATTTAATTTCACAAAGAAAAAAGTTTGGGGCTTGGGGGTGCAAAAGACCTGTTGCACCCCCCTGTCTATGCCACTGTTCCAGATAAGAGGTTCATTACTTAATATTTTTTCGGGATTCTGTGTTGAAGTCAGTAGCACCCCTGTTGTTACTTTATCAGTATTTCAGCTCTAAAAAGTGATAATTTTAACATTCGAAAGGAATGTTTTTAACACTTGAAGATTTTTCACTGACATAGATTTAACTAAAAAATTAATAGCCTGACTGATCTGATTTATTTCGGCCAAAATAGAATCCTGATTATTATTAAAAATAAGTAATGTAGTAATTAGGTAAATAAGTAATTGAGGCACCAGAGAGTCTTCCTCGGGTGCTACGGGGATGCTAACACCTCAACCGCTTTTAGTAAAAATCATTGCTGCCTATTTTCATTAAATTTGGGTCCTTGGGGAAGGGTTAAGACCTTTTTAAAGAGGAACTACGTTAAGAATAATAGAAAAATAGTGTAAAATAACCTCTGTAATTTTTAATGTTTTTTTTGCATATAAGGGGAGTAATTACCCCTTAAACCTATCCATTTGCTACAAATTTTCCTATTTTAGAAACTTTAACCTTTCTTGTCCTCGGGTTTAATTTACTTAAGTAATGGTTTTGTTCCTGAAAATCGAATTCAGTCATTTATTTTACTTTTTATGCACATTTTGGGGGTTGTATCTTGACGTGAAAGAGACAAAAATTACAGTTACTTTTGGATTCAGGGGCTAAAAATGATTCAAAAACAAGTCACAGTTCTAAGACAACAAAATTGCTGTTCCCCAAAATAACTGAATTTCCTTTGTGTATCCAAATTTCTATATTTTAAACTTTATAAAAACATAATTGTTGAATTTATCCTCTGAATATCATTGATAACTAACTGAATGGTAAAAAGTGTAAAAAAATAAGTATAATTTTTTGAGAAGTACAGTAGAACCCCGATTATCCGCGAGCGGATGAACCGCGGTGCGGATTATCCGCGAGTGCTACGAAAGTATTTTTTTAATTATGAGAGCAAATTTTAGTCGAGATTAGAGAAATTTTAGGTGTAGAATAAAGGTTCCTGCTGTGTACTGTACATATATTAAAAATTTTACTTATGTTTTTTGTACAATAAAACTTAGTTTTTAGTCTGATATATTTTTTCGTGTTTTCACCTCATATTTAGTCTTTTTTCGGGTTATCCGCGATTTTCGTTATCCGAGGTACCCTTGCCACCCAATTCCGCGGATAATCGGGGCTCTACTTTACTTTTTTTAACAGAGCCATTTACAAATGGTCACATCCATTAAGTACATTTTATATTCCTCCTGTACACCGGAAGTATCTCATTAGGGTAAACTTTTTTTCTATTGCAATGTTTACACATAAAACTTTTATGTTAACCCTTTATCTACTGACAGTACTTACAAGTCCCACCAACTTTAAAATTGCTTAGCTTAGAATAACCATCTTTACGAATATACTTGATGATACTTTGCAGGAACAGTCTTTTGGTTTTCCTCTTCCAGGATAAAATGCAGCACTGGTTCCATGATGAGTATTTTAGCAGGAAATGCGAATCGTAGTATTAAAACTATAGTTGTGCTTTCAGCTGCCATTTTGATCTTAATTAATTAGCTCTAGTGGATTAAATTTCTCAAAGATCGATTATTTTATTTATGTATATCCGTTCGTTTTCAGTTGACTTTAAAAATATTTTCACGAAAAAAAGTGCAGAAAATCATAATACAGTAAATAGATAAAGGGTTCAACTATTTTTTACCATTCCTAATTTCATATTGGTATTTTTTATGGAAATATCTATTTACTTAATTTTTGTTCAATAAAAACTAGTAGTGGGAAAGCATGTAGTGTCTTTAGCATGTGTCTTTAGCATGCTTGTGAAAGAACAGTTTCTAGAGTATGATTGGAGGGAAGAACTTTTTCATCACATCACATTGTCATAAAAACACCATCTGGGGTTGACAAATTAAGTACAGAGTTCGCTTGGGAAAACATGGGGCTTAGTATCATGCTAGCCACTCTCTAGCTTTAGCTTAGCATGATGGGGGCTAAAGATTTTGTAGTGGTTAAAGTTTAAAACTTTTTTTGAAGTTATGAATTCCATCTTTATAAAAGAGCAGAGAGGGCTAAAGCTCAAGCTCATCTATCTTGGAGGGGGCCAAAAGCTTATCAAGTTGATGTGAACCAATGACAGGGTGATTCCGAATTCATCATCAATATTTTGGGGGGAGGTAGAGGGGACCTAGACAAGCGTATTTTGAATAGGAATGGGGGGGGGGCGCAGCCGCACCGTTAAAGAGCTAGGACCTAATGTAGCGCGATAGCGTTACAAAAGGACGTTTTGCCAAGGCCCTTGTAACGAAACAAAGCATAATAGAATGACAAAATTTATTGGATGAGGTAAAGCAGAATCCGTACTACTTACACCATAAATTTGATAGAAATTGGACCACTTGCTAAACCGTGGGGTAAGTTTTAAAACGTGAAATAATAAATCTTTTAGCCAAAGAATGGAGTTCCCTTAGGCTTAGAGGAATGGTATTTAGAAAAATGATGATCGGGGAAGGGATTTTCAATGATCATGCAAGATCCCTTATTTGTTTAAAAACTGTATGATCATTCCTTCCTAAATGCTTTGTAGGGGCTAAAACTCTTGAACTCCTTAAATATTATTAAATTAATAGTCTACAAAAATGTAAAGAGCAAAAACCCCCTTTCCCCTAATTGTGCATTGATTCTACAAATTTTCATTGGCATAAGATCTTAGAAGGGGCTAATGATTATGAAATAAAGATCTTTGGTCCGTTTGAAATGTAAAACAGCCACAAAAATTTTTTGAAAAGCTTTTGAATTTTTCAAAATTTTCTTTCGAAAAACTTCAATTTTACCTAGTGTGAACGTTAGCTCCCCCATAAATCCGTCACTGAGTGAAGGACTGTGAAAAAATAACAGTCAATTTGATCGCTTCCAAGATCCGTGTAGCGCCACTAAAAAGTTCACGTTGAGACGAAGACTGTTTATTTAAAGCAGGTATGGGCAACCTTTTCGAATCCGCGGGCCGGATTCAATGATTATAATGACGTGGAGGGCCATAGAGTAGATAATAGGTAATATTTTTTTAAGTAAAATATGAGTAGTTTTATTATTGTATACTTAAGAAGTTTAATACTAAAGTTAAAAATTTATCTGGACGTATACAATATATTGATTGCATACAATAATTATAATGAAGTTACATTAATCTGGAGTAGAATAATATTATATACAATAATTATAAAATTAGTTACATTAATCTGGACTAAAATAATATCTTGATTACATACAATAATTATAATGTTTAAGTTACATTAATGAGCTAAAAATAATATTCAGAGCATATAGTAATGAAAAAATATTTCAGGACAGATTTTAACAATTGTCATTAAGAATGCAGGAGAATGAGGTATTCTCACGTTTTGAGATTAAATTTTATTAAAATAGTAGATAAAAAACCATGAAGAATGACGTTTACATCAAGTATTTTCGTAGCCTTGTTTCTGAGATATACATTTTTCAAATTTCGTTTTTTGTTTTGGCGTGAAGACACTTTCGAATCACAAATCATGCGCTGTGACGTCACATCCAATAGAAGCCCGTTTTCTGATAACGTGACTTTTCTGGCGTTTTGGCAAAAATAAACAAATTTAAACACATTTTTGAACTTAAAGATCAGAAATTTGGGAGTTTTAAACCATAATGTATCGAAAAAGTATAAAATCAAGCAAATATCTCACTCATGCAAATACCTCATTAATGGAGGAGGAATTAATGTCCAGGAGGACAAATTAACTGTAGAAGCATTGTGAAAGGCAGAGAATGAATATAGTCCGTATGGGGTAGAGCCGGAAACAGCCGGATTTTTTTGGGTGAGAACCGGCTTCTGAACCCGAATTGCTATGATGACAACGGCTGGGATTCGGTTACAAGCCTTTTATCTACTGCCAAGATAGGGTGAAACGGGAGGGGAATATAAACCGTCGTGAAGTAACAACTCTCCCACGCTTATTGACGCCTCCCAAGAACGAAATATAGTTGTACAGCACGTTTTAACTGCTAAAATTAAGTTATTTTTTGGGAAAGTTCTGTATCCCCTCTTTCGCTCTTGTTGACGAAAACCATGCAGAGTGATTTTTTGGTACAATTTTTAAAATGTTCCGCGGGCCGGATAAAATGACGAGGCGGGCCGGATCCGGCCCGCGGGCCGTAGGTTGCCCATCGTTGATTTAAAGGAACAACAATATGAATTAAGACAAAAGAAATCTAACTGACGGCCCCCGCGCGCCAACCGGCGCGGCGCTGGGGAGCTTATTCTATTTCCCTCGCCGTTACAGAACATTTCTTAAAAATCTCCAAAATCATAATTAATAGCGTGGATTAGTGACCTTGAACACATTAATTATGATTTTGGAGATTATTAAGAAATGCTCTGTAACGGCGAGGGAAATAGAATAAGCCGCCGGGGAAGACGAACTCACTCTTGATACACTATCCCCGGGGTTCCCAAACTTTTCAACCCTCAGTTTCAGAACCTCTACACTATCCAGATTAGATTCCTGGAAAAGCTCAAAATTTTAAAAACATTTCGCAAAAAAAAATTAAAATGTTAAAGAATTTTAGCTATAAAGCTATACATTTATTTTCCCAGCTTTGAAACCATTACAAAATTCTTTTTAGAACTCATCTTTTCAATTTTTTTCAATAGATTTTCGCCCTTCTAATAGGAAGAGCAAGTGCCCCAGTGCTACAGTTCCGTAATCATACTTCTGCTGTTTCAGGGGGGGTTGACTCAATATTATTTCCCACGTCCCCCTCGAGAAGAACTTTAACATTTTAAATTTTAGAGTAAAGGGTGTCCATAAAATAACTAACCCTATTCAAGGGCCTCTAGCTTTATTGGCATTGTATGACACAGGGTTCCCACGGGTCAGGGAAAACCTGGAAAAGTCAGGGAATTCAAATTTCACCTAAAAAGTTAGGGAATAGTCAGGGAAAATTGCTCATTTTGGCCAAAAACCTGGAAAATCATAAAAAATACCTGGAAAATAAAAATGTTTAATGTTTGCGTGTCAATTTCGGCTCTACTTATTGAATAAATGTCAATTTATTGAAAATTATGTGTTTAAAAATGCAAGAAGTATTCGAAAAATGCCGTGTAATACTAGTTTTTTACCGAAAAATCTTAAAAATTGACCTGGAAAAGTCTGGGAATTTTATTTCTGAAATTGAGTGGGAACCCTGATGACATTTTGGTGGAAGACGATTTGAGGAATACGGACGAAAATAATATGGGGCGGAGCAGTTAAACTTTATCAGTTATGGTAAAAGTGAATTTTTTTAAATTCCCAATTTAACCCCTTCTTTTTTATTCTCGCAATTAATCTCAGTGAAAAAATGGCGTTGGAACGATACCTCTAATTTGTAAACCCGCCCCTAGAGAGACATAAGAAAACATCCATGAAAACGTTGGTTCTGTAGGAGCTGGATTTGTGAATGGTAAAAGAAGATATAACTAGTGAATCAGGAATTAAAAATAAAAACTAGTGATATAAAAAAAATTCCAAGTTAATTAATTCACTAGAGTTCAGGAAAGATAATTTTCAGAGTTAATTACTACCTCTATTTATGTTCAAAATGTAACTTTCAAACAAATGAGTTGGGGTGTTTACCATTATTCGTTGCCTGCAAGTGTCTTGCCGATAAATTTTGCGGAACTTATTCCAACGTTTTAGTGGCCCCCTTTCCCTTTTTTTTATATGTGGCTGGGTATCACTTGATGGAGGTGGCCAGACAGCTATTCACCTTGAATAAGTTGAGTACACTCATGAGCTAGGCTGCTAATCAACACAAAGTGAAGCCCTGTAGATTGTAGAATCTTGGGGAGAAGGAAAACCGGTTGGCGCACCACTAAAAAGTGTAAGCTTCGACCATGCAGTTCCGAGAAGCGAGATGGTGCATTTATAATTCACAAACTGTACCGTTTAAATTGATTCTTTACAGTGCCCCCCCTAATTTTTCCGGCGACCCTACTGACTTAAAATTCTTCCACAACGCCCCTCTCAATTAAAAGTTATTTTAAAATAAAAAAAACTTACGAGGTTTTTTAAAAATTAAAACTGTTTTAAAGATTTTCTCTATTGTTTATAATTAATTACTATGCTATATAACCAGATAAAGAAAGAAACTTTATAATAACTACTTATTTTTTATTTTCCCAATTTTTTAACTATTTCTTTTTAAAAATCAACCCCCATCAAATTTCTCATTTAATAGTTTTTAAAAATATGCCGAAATCCATTAATTGAATTGAAATCAGGAGTTTATTTTTCCATCATTTAAGAAAATAAAGTGAAATTTTTGAAAATTCTTTTAAAGAATTTAATGAAAGAATTCAAAAAGGCATTTTTTGCTGTTCACTCCGAAAAAATTTGAAAAATATGACCCGGTTTAGAGTAATGCTCCATTCGATATCATTAATCAAACACGGGGAAAATAATTTAAAAAATTTTTAATTACAGAACTAATTTAAAATTTAAAACGAATTTTAAAAAAGTTATTTAAAAAATATTTGTATTAATTGAATTAGAGGTTAAAACAATTAGAGGAAATTTAAATAAAAAGAAAAAAACTGTATAGGTGTATAGTTGAAAATATGATTAAATATAAAGCAATCCTATCATTAATTATAACCTATTCCTTTTTGTTAATGCATAATGATAGTGATTCTCTTACCAAAATATAATTTGCATACAAGCTGATATCGGCGCTTATTAAATGACACGAATCGGAGATATTTTTAAAATTTGCTTATGTGTTAAAACTATTTTTCTTAGAAGCTGTAACGTAACCGTTTTTCCTTTCTGAAGAATTTCAGGAATTTATTTTCTGAAGTTCCGAAAAAGCTTGATAAGTTTAGAGTAATTAATAGTATATCAACTGCGCCTTTTTTCTGAATATAGAAAGTCGTTATATGTTTTAAAATTTTTTAAACTTAAAACTATCTTTCTGAGAAGCTTGTAAAACTAACTTTCTTAGAAGCTTAGAGTTGTAAAAGAATTTTTTGTGTCTTTTGTTTTCTCCGAAACGGTCTTCATTTAAAAAAAAAAGCGGGAACGAAATTCTTCTGCTTTTTGACTTTCTTCAAGATTTTCCGTATTATTTTTTAAGAATTCGCAGAAACTTAAATAGTTTTTGGTTGACTGATACGTTTTTCTCTTCAATTAATATTAAAAAAATTTTCCTTCTAATTTCCACTGCTTTTCCAGCGTTTGTATTGCTCTGCAAGAAAAGCAACTTGCTTGAGCAAGCGCTTTTTTGCCACCTTTTAATTAGTTCGCTGTCTTGTTCATCGATCTATCTATTTGTCAGTTGAGGTTGTATTTCTTAAAATCGCCTTTTAATTAACTTCCCGACGGAAACTGGAAATTTTAGAAAATTTCAGAGAATTGTTCGAACTCTTCTGATGTTGTTTTGAAACTCTTGTGTGATCGACTTTTCGTCAGAAATATTTCTATCTCTCATCTTTAGAAAATTTTCTTTCTTTCATTTTTTGCTGATATACGAGGGTTGTTTTTTAATTAACTTCCGTTTTGGTCCTGAAAGAAAAGTAGTAGGAATTTCGAAATAATTTTGCTACTGGTAGATAGGTACATCTTTGAGGATCAATTTCCCTCATTACTGGAAAAAATCGGACATTTTTTCTATTATTTATCGAATTTACAAACGCGCTCCTCGAACTTATTTCCCGCCAACCCATAGAGAATTTCTCTTCCTTTAAACTCTGTTCGCATTAACAATAGACAATCGGCAGGCAGGTGAATTTTGCAGCATGCTATTGGGGATGTTTAAAACCATATGTTTTGCATCTGCCGAGTTCCAGGCATTGGGGATTCTGGAGTTACAGCCATAATAAACAAGGCAATATCGATAGATTCGCAGGCAAAGTGTGCGCTGAGGGGGAAAACGGCTGTCCGAACCTCTATGGTCCGAACCGATGTGAAGCTCGACGAAAAATCAAACTTTTCATGAAGCGGAATCGAAAAACTTGTGAAATGGTACTGTAAATGGTCTATCTAAAGGTGATTACGATGAAAAGTTATTAAAGATGTTTGCAACCTTCCGTAATAACCTTATTTTTAAATATTCATTTGTTTTTAATTTTTAAACTATCAAAAACGGGAAAATTTCGAAAAAGAGGATTTCTCTATGGGTTGGCGGGAAATAAGATCGAGGAGCGCGCTTGTAAATTCGATAAATAATAGAAAAAATGTCCGATTTTTTCCAATAATGAGGGAAATTGATCCTCAAGGATGTACCTATCTACCAGTAGCAAAATTATTTCGAAATTCCTACTACTTTTTTTTCAGGAGCAAAACGGAAGTTAATTAAAAAACAACCCTCGTATAAGGGGACATCCATAAATTATGTGAGGTCGAAAAGGGGGGGGGAGGGGGTCCATCAATATGTCTCCAAGTAGTCATGAAGGTTGGGTCTTGGTATAGTAAAGTGACCATGCCCTATCCGATGCAACAGCTTTTAACGCCCTCTAGCTGAAACGTTAGGAGTTATAATTTTTATTTAAAAAACTGTTTGAGATTTGCTAAATTAGTCAATTACTAAGTTGTAGATCAGCATCAATGTACTACGAAAAGACACCTTGTGCAGAGAAATGCTTTGAATAAAATCCCTAAAACGTACGCTCAATCAGGTAAAATTTGCGTAGTTTTTACGTCTTAAAACGCTCCTCATGAGGCAAAAATGAGAAATTTTTATTTTTATGATCTAAGAATACTTTTAGTCATAGTCACTAACCCAAGTCATAAAAATTAAAATTTCTCATTTTCGCCTCATGAGGAGCGCTTCAACACATAAAAACTACTTAATTGAGCTTACGTTTTAGGTGTTTTATTCAAGGTATTTGCCCAAGGTGTCTTTTTGTACTAAATTGATGCTGCTCTACAACTTAGTAATTGACTAATGTAGCAAATTTAAAATTATAAACTTGTAATTCCTAAGATTTCTGCTAAAGGGCGTTGAAAGTTGTCGCAATGGATAGGGCATGTTCACATACCTAGACCCCACTTTCAAGAGTATATGGGTCAGCGCAAACTTTTATTGCACCAACGACAAGGATCCTCATAGCGAGGAGGGAAGATAATAATCTCTCCCATATTTTTGTGTGGTTAGCTGAGGTCAATTAGCGAACAAAAGATATTCCCCTCCTCATAAATTTTTCGCTGTTGACAATCGTCGGGGTAAAAATCTCTAGATGCACCCTAGAAGTTTGCGCTGACCCTATCTGTAGGGGTTCAGAGTTAAAGGGGATGGACAGTTAAGGTGCTTCTAAAGTTTTATTACCACGATGACAGTCAATCAGCGAACAAAAGATAGTTCCCCATCTCTTTGTGTGAGCATTCGGGGGAGATGGCAATCGCTGGAACTTTTTTAATCGCTTATTGACGGTCGTCGGGGTAATAAAACTTAAGATGCACCCTTAGGGACAGGGAGACGTCACCGTGGGCGCAAGACCGGGCGTATCTGCTCGGACAGATCTTATCGGCAGTGGATATCTACCCTACTCATTTAGCGAACAAAAGAGTGGGGTATATATCCGCTGCTGATTAGAATTGCCCTAACAGATACGCTCGGTCTTGCGCCCACGGTGACGTTGGCCTTACGTTCTGGTCACGTTTCTTTGTCAAATCTGAATATGGCCCTAGACTTCGCGTTCCTTCGTTTCCGTATCGCGCTCGCTTCTTCTACGATTTTGCAAAGCTGAATCTTCCGTAACGTTTTCGTATGGCTGAATTCCGCTAATGTGATGTGTTGTTTACAGCCCCCGAAGCGGAGGACGAGGAGCCCGAGGCCGTGTTCGTGCGCGCCGGGGCCAACGTTTCACTGGCGTGTGGGAGCGTGGACGAGGACGAGGGGACGCTCGTCTGGTGGAAGGAGTACCGCCCCATCGTGGAGGTGGTCGCCCAGCAGACGGTGCTTTGGGAGGCCGAGCCCCACGTGGACCTGCAGGGCGGGGCGCTCTTCCTGAGGGGCGTGCTCTACGCTGACTCCGCCCACTACCAGTGCACCGTGGACGAACAGCCGCGGGCCACTATGAGGCTGCTTGTCCAAGGTAAGCTTTCTATTGGATTAAAATTACAGTGTTGCGACAGGCCGCGGTCACCGTGGCCGCGGAGTCGGGCGTAGTGGCTGAGGCATATATCCAACATCCTTAACGAACAAAAGAGTGGGTTAGATATCCTTATCGGACAGTGATGAATATCTACCCAACTCTTTTGTTCGTTAATTGACCTCACCTAACCACACGCGATGTTGGAGATACGCCTCAGATCCTGCGCCTAGGAAGACCCTGGCCATAGAGAAGACCTGCACCCCACAGAGAACAGAGTTCACGGCCATAGGCGATACTAGAAATAAAAAGCATGGGGTATGCCTGTTGGCGCTAAATTCTCACGCCTCCCTTGTTACTTCACACTACTATACAAAAATACGACACTTACACAAAAAAGGGTGAAAAGATCTATATCATTGAGAGATGTTACTCCGCGTTAGGCGCTCGCCACATTAGCGTCTGGACACACTGGGCGTCTTATGACCGCCCGACCCATTAATCAAGATAGGGGAAAAGCATAGAGTTGAGCCTGAGACTCCCGCTATCTTGACAGGAATCCTGTCAAGATAGAGGACTAGGCTTTCTCCATGCTTTTTTATGGTGATTGATCGTTGTCGCGACTAGTGTCGCTCGTAGTGTGCCCAGACGCTTACGTGAGAAAAAGACGCGCGAAAGATAAATCTCCATTAAAAAACGATGTAGATGTTATCGAGAGGAGGGGAGATGGAAGGGGACTCGAGGGGCAATGTAGTAGATAACTCCTGTTGCAGAGCCACTGCGACGCTTGTGAGTGAGGAGTACTTCGACCGCTCTGCCACAGAAGTTATCTACTACATCGCCCCTCGAGTCCCCTTCGATCTCCCCTCCTCTCGATAACATCTTAATAGTTTTTTATGGAGATTTATCGTTCTCGCGTCTTTTTCTCACGTAGTCAGTGTGGCGAGCGCCTTAAGAGCCAAGTCACACCTAGCAATCATAAGATGCGACAGCAATCAATCAAAGAGGGGAAAGAGCAAGGAGTTCAGCCTGAGACTCCCCCTATCTTGACAGGAATCTTCATTCCTGTCAAGATAGGGGACTAGGCTTTCCCCATGCTTTTTTTATGGAGATTGATTGCAGTAGGGACTATAAGCCGCGCAGTGTGTTTTGCACCTAAGGAGGGGATCTCCCACCTAGACTCGGGTGGGAGGTCCCTCATTATAACGGAGTAACATCTCTGAATGATATGGAGACAATTGCTTTCCACCACTTTTTGTGTTATGTGCCGTACTTTTTTACAGTGCACGAGAGGCGAGAAATAAAATCCAAATAGTCGAATCCTCTAATACCCCTTCAAGAGTGATAGATTGAATGAACACGTCACATCCAATCACAGCTGTGATTTTTAAGTTGTACTGCCTACGCTTCCTGTCAATCATTGACATTTGCAGTACTGCCCTCTATCATACGATAGCATTTGAAAATAGCATTTCAGGTCCTCTGTTAGGCTTTTTCTCTGTGTTCTGCACAACCGTTTCTGTCCGCACTGTCCGTTTCGTGGCTTTTATTTGGAACCAACGTGTCCTAAGGTCACGGAAGTAAGGTCTACCTCTAGGTAAATGATCCTGGATAATCCATTGAGATGACTTACAACGCCCCTACCAGCTAAATAAAAAAAAGTAAAAAAAATTAAATTAATAAATAGAGCAAAAACCTCACTGAGAGCATTGTTGCCAACGTTATGAAGAACTCGCAGAAAAAAGTTTCGTGAAAATAACTTGAATATTCGTGGAGATATTAGCATGTGAAAATAGCACTTTTTCAGACCTCAGAAAAGAAAAAAATTGCAAATTTGTAAGTTTTTTTTTATTTTTAGATTAAATTTTGCCTTTATTTAACTAAAAAAACACAAAACTACACAATGACACTGAAAAAATTACATTTTTGCGATTTTTTTGAGGTCTGAAAAAGTGCTATTTTCACATATCTTTGCGAATATTCAAGTTATTTTCATGAAACTTTTTTCTTTGAGTTCTTCATAACGTTGGTAACAACACTCTCATTGAGGTTTTGAAGATTTGAGGTCATTGAGGTTTGAATCTTTCTCCTACAGTTTTTAAATTAATTTTTTTACCTTTTTTATTTCGCCGCTAGGGGCGCTGTAAGTCATCTCAATGGATTCTGCAGGGTCACTTACCTAAGGGTAGACCTTACTCTTGTGACCCTAGGACACGTTGGTTCCAAATAAAAGCCGCGAAACAGACTTTTGTAACACCCTGTAATACACTACCCTACAATTGACCGGACACCAAGGTGTGACGCTTCAACTGAAAAAATAAATGATTTAATTTGTAGTGATTGATTTCTACGTGCTGCAATATCATTATTGACCTTTCTAGGCATATTATCAACAATATTTTGATATTCAGTTTTGGAAATTTGTGTCCATTTCTGCCTTGAGAACATTGCTATCTCAGTTGTAGATTCGGTGGTTCCCCACTCCTTAAATGTTGCGTTATGTTGTCTCAAAAATGTTTCCTAGGGTTTGTTTTGGGTCTCTGAAGGGGCCATGGAAAAAATTTCACATCAATATATTGATCCCCCTGCTTGGCTGAGGCTCAAACATGGCAGGAAGCATCGTCTTCCGGAAAGTAACATTTGTCCATTTTATGAAATTGACAGAAGGTGGGAAGAATCTAACAGTCCGAAATTTCCATCCTGGCGTCAGTATTTAATTTTCCGGTAAGAAAAGTTAAGGGATCCATGAAAAACACCCCCAAACGAGATTACACCATCTCTGAATTTGACGATTTGTGTAATCCACTCGAGAAAAAGACCTGTCTTTCTCATTTTTAAACTTAAACTTGCCGAATCAACTGGAGGAGTGTTGAGTGAAACTCGATGCTTCTTAAAACAGCTTTATAGTTGTTTTAAGTTCAGTTACGACGTTGCAAACGCCAAGCAAGTCTTCCTTCTTTTTTGGATAACATGATGCTTGGTTTATTTGCGGCAACAAAATAATGGATATTAAAGACTGATGTTTCTTTTTACTAAGTATTGTAGCTGACCTAACACCTGAAGCCGGTTTAAACTCATTTTGGATGATTTGAAATGTTTTTTTGTGGTTTTTATGATTTTCACACTTTAGGGCTCACTGATGCCATTAAGTCATTTTGAGGGACAAACAACAAGTGCAATTAGTGTCCCAGCTCCCGTAATCATTCTACAACACCAAAAATTGGCTGTAACATTAATAACTCTCCCGAAATTGAACAAATTGACTTGCCTCTAAATTGACTACTTGCTTCATCTCTTATTTCTAAGTTCCTAAGTTTATTTCCTTTCGAAATATCATCACAATTTCATGTAGAATTAAGAAGGAACCTCACCAGGTCACGTGCATTAGGGTGTCTCAAAAAAAACTTTTTTTCGAAAAACCTCGCTCCCCAGGGCTTTTCCCATTCCTTTTGGTCCCAAAAGATAGTGTGTAAAGTTTCAGCCCCCTAAGTTAACTCTAGGGTTTGCCTGTAGAGCCCCAAAGTTTGAAAAAAGTGGAAAAAATGACCAATATTCAGAATTTTTAAAAATTATGTTTTAAGATTGATTCTGCGATAAGACTGGTTCAAATGTGTCATTTAGGACTTATTTAGATGGAATATATTTATTTATGTGTATTAACTGCACCCTATAGCCCTTATAATTTAAGATTGAAACGTACTATTTAAGGACGTTGCACTCGCCAAAGCTTATAATGCACTACGGTGGACGAAATGAATTAAATTTGAATTTCTTCGAAGGAACTCCCTCAAATGATGCCATTTGATGCTAAATTGATATTATAAATTATAAAAACCCTTGAACTAACAATAATGAGGTCTTCCACTGAGCTTTTAATGTAAAAAGTGATTTTCTTCAAAATTTCTCTTTTCCAGCTTATCAATCCCAAAATTTATATTAAAAATGATGGTTGTTGTACTTTTTTAGATACCAAACATTTAAAACTTTATGGGGGGTTCATTTTTAATAAGATTAAATTTTAAACCGCACAGATCAGAAATGACATGGATATTTCCTATACCAGACGTTAATATCGATTTTCTTTTTTAAGTTCGGAAAATTACTTCCTTTTAACGTATTAGGGGAAAATTTTAATTAAAAACTGCTTTCTTCAACATTTCAACCCAGATTCACAAGTATTAAACTATTTTCCTAACTTTGAAAAAAGAAAATCAATTTTCACATCTGGTATAGGAATGTTCAATGTCATTTCCGATCTGTGCGGTTTAAAATTTATTTCTACTTCTTAAAAATGAAACCCCTATAAAGATTTCAATGTTTGGTATATAAAAAAGTACAACAACCATCATTTTTAATATAAATTTTGGGTTTGATCAGCTGGAAAAGAGAATTTTTGAAGAAAATCACTTTTTACATTAAAAGCTCAGTGGAAGATTTCATTCTTGTTATTTCAAGGGTTTTTATAATTTATAATATCAATTTAGCACCAAATGGCATCATTTGAGGGAGTTCCTTCGAAGAAATTCAAATTTAATTCATTTCGTCCACCGGTAGTGCATTATAAGCTTTGGCGAGTGCAACGTTCTTAAGTAGTACGTTTTAATCTTAAATTATAAGGGCTATAGGGTGCAGTTAATACACATAAATAAATATATTCCATCTAAATAAGTCCTAAATGACACATTTGAACCAGTCTTATCGCAGTATCAATCTTAAAATATAATTTTTAAAAATTCTGAAAATTGGTCATTTTTTCCACTTTTTCAAACTTTGGGGCTCTACAGGCAAACCCTAGAGTTAACTTATAGTCAGGGTGCCGAATGGCAAAAAAGGGGTCAACCTCGAACTCGCGTATGGCTTAGATGTTTTGATGGTTTCTGATAGAGTTAATAGTGTAGAATTGAAAACCGGTTGATGCCACTCTGCAAATGTTGAGGATTTTTTTTAAATTCAAATTTTTAAAAAATGGTCCAAAAAATTTTTCAAAAAATCAAGTAATAGTAATCGAGACTTATGATACATGTTTATAGGCTATCTTTCAGTGCTGAATACGAATATTCCATTTAAATTTGAAAAAATTTAAAATATCTATTTTTAAAAATTAATTGAAAAATTGGAAAGTCGAAAAAATTTAAACATCGCTCAAAACCACAAAATAATTGCGAAAGAAGTAATTTAAACGGTTTTCTATTAGAAATGACTTAAACAATAACATACTAAAAATGGAAGAAAATCGGACGATAATAAGTTTGATTTTTTTCAAATTTTCAAATTTTTTGGCCTCAAAAATCGACTTTTTTTAAAACTCTTGTAAAAAAAGTTTGAGGCTGATGCCAAAGTAATGCTTTCATGGATATTGTAGTTAGATAGCTATATAACATAAAAAAACCACAATTGTTGATTAAATCATTAATTAATTTATTTATTTATTAAGTTGAACTTTGAAAATATAGGTAAAATCCATCAATCGTGTGAAACATAAAATATTTTGACAATTTTTGGTACTGAATCATGTAAAAATTAATTAAATTTAAAAAAGACAAAAAATATTTCAAAAAATTTAAATTTAAAAAAAAATTTTAAATTTTAAATTTTTTAAAAATTTTAAATTTTGTATTATAGGCATGTGATACATCTCTATGGGCTATAATTAAGTGCTGGTTAAGAATATCAAGCTACTTTTCAATAAAAATTAAATTAAATGTGGAAAAATTGAAGCATTTATCTTAATACTTTTGTTTTAAATGCTGGGGTTAAATGCTTCAATTTTTCCACATTTAATTTAAATTTTATTGAAAAGTAGCTTGATATTCTTAACCAGCACTTAATTATAGCCCATAGAGATGTATCACATGCCTATAATACAAAATTTAAAATTTTTTAAAAATTTAAAATTAAAATTTTTTTTTAAATTTAAATTTTTTGAAATATTTTTTGTCTTTTTTAAATTTAATTAATTTTTACATGATTCAGTACCAAAAATTGTCAAAATATTTTATGTTTCACACGATTGATGGATTTTACCTATATTTTCAAAGTTCAACTTAATAAATAAATAAATTAATTAATGATTTAATCAACAATTGTGGTTTTTTATGTTAAATACCTATCTAACTACAATATCCATGAAAGCATTACTTTGGCATCAGCCTCAAACTTTTTTTACAAGAGTTTTAAAAAAAGTCGATTTTTGAGGCCAAAAAATTTGAAAATTTGAAAAAAATCAATTTTATTATCGTCCGATTTTCTTCCATTTTTAGTATGTTATTGTTTAAATCATTTCTAATAGAAAACCGTTTAAATTACTTCTTTCGCAATTATTTTGTGGTTTTGAGCGATGTTTAAATTTTTTCGACTTTCCAATTTTTCAATTAATTTTTAAAAATAGATATTTTAAATTTTTTTAAATTTAAATGGAATATTCGTATTCAGCACTGAAAGATATCCTATAAACATGTATCATAAGTCTCGATTACTATTACTTGATTTTTTGAAAATTTTTTTGGACCATTTTTTAAAAATTTGAATTTAAAAAAAATCCTCAACATTTGCAGAGTGGCATCAACCGGTTTTCAAATCTACACTATTAACTCTATCAGAAACCATCAAAACATCTAAGCCATACTCGAGTTCGCACTTTTCGACTTGGCACCCTGACTATTAGGGGGCTGAAACTTTACACACTATCTTTTGGGACCAAAAGGAATGGGAAAAGCCCTGGGGAGCGAGGTTTTTCGAAAAAAAGTTTTTTTGAGACACCCTAACGTGCATGCATTGGAAAGTAAAAAAAATGAGATGCAGTCGGGTTTCATGCAAATTGTCTGGTGTCCGGTCAATTATTGTAGGGTAGTGTAGCATATATTATAACACAGAATAAAAGCTAAACAGAGGGTCCGAAATGATTTTTTTAACTTACATATTGTGGTAGAGGGGAGTATGCAAATGTCAATCATAGCTGTGATCCTCTGTGATTGGCAAAGGGGTAGGAAGTACAATTTAGACAGCTGTGATGTGATAACTGCGACGTGTTCATTAAATAAGTCACTTTCGGAGGGGTATTAACTCTTTATTTACCGACGGTACTTGTAAGTACCACTTCCCAATGTTCCAAATTCGTCCAATTTTCGTCATGTAAGGCCAAATTTAGTTTACTTATAGTTGCAGTTATGTAAACTTGACATATTCTGGACGAGATGAGGAAAATAATTTGGTAAATAAAGGGGTAAAGAATACATATTCTTTTTTCCGCCTCTCGAGACGTTTCATGAGTATTGGATGCGTCAATTTTTAAAATTAAAAACAATGGCCAAAAAAAAAAAAATATAAACGATAGTTTTTTACATTTGATACATGTTTGTTATTTTTGAGTGCTGAAATCGAATATTGCCTTCAGTTTGGAAAATTAACATTAATTTGAATAATTAGCTATATAAAAAATTAAACTCCCCTCAAAACTTCACAAAAACATCAAAAGGGATAAATCCAACGGTTGTCATTTAGAAACAGGGTTGCTTGATTTAAATCATGATTTAAATCACTTGATTTTAAAAAAAAATCATTGATTTAAATCAAAAATGTAAAACTGACACAATTTAAATAAAAAATTTATCTGCTAGATATGTAACTGGGAGAGATAGGTTAAAGTTACTCTACATAAAATTGCCTGCAATTTCAAGATCAAATTTTTGCTACCAATAACAAAAATGTTTATGACGAAAAGGGGTAAGTAGCAGGGTTTGGAATCAATAATTGTGATAAACTAAACAAGAATTAAAATCTTATTTTTTTTACCTGGTATCAAATCTTAAAATACAAGTATATGGATGATTTTTATTGAAAGCTCGTTTTTATAATTTTAATCAGCGTTAGAAATTGGGAAAAAAATCCACTGGTCCTGCGGACCAGTGATTTACCAATCTTACTGGTCCGCAACAAAAACTACTGGTCCGACAAATTAAAAAGGACCAGAGTTTGAATATTATTATAAGGTAACTATTGCCCTGATGTGAGTACCAAATAGTAATGTTAAAAATTAATACATATTCAATAATAAGTTACCAGCTGTAAATATAAAATTCTTATAAAATAAGTAATAAAATAAATTTAAGAGAAATAAGCAATAGTACTAAATAATCAAAGAATTTTGAAAATATCTTATTTATTACATACTTTTCTTGATTAAATAATATTTCACTAACTGACAAAATCCATTCAGAATCAACTGAAAAATTCAAATATAAGAATTTTTCTTGAATAAATGATTAATGACACAATGAATAATGACACAAATTAATTCATAACTTCGAATTAGTTATCTTTGCTGACAAGGGGGAGGGGGGGTTAAAAATGACCAAAAAAGTGCTTACGTAATATTTGAACGGCCCCTAATTACTTATTATTTTAAAGAAATAAACACAATTCTTTGAGTAAAATTAATTTAACTAAATCAATATAATTTAAAGTTTGATTTTAATTTTTACACAAAAATGAGGCATGATGTTTTTAGTAATCATTGTCGCAATTTATTTTCAAACCTAATATTAATATCAAAATTTGATGCCAGTGGAACTGCTTCTCTTAATTAATTCAATTACTTAATTAATGTATAAAATATATTAAAATTGGGTAATTAAGTAATGCTAAATTATTATATCACATGGAAATCACAATATCAGTATATTATTAACCAGTTTCATGAAGTTTAGAACTAGTAATTCATTTAAATAAAAAAAATCTGATTTAAATCAAAAAAGTCCGATTTAAATCAAATAAATCCGATTTTTTTTATTTTTTTAAAAAATCAAAAAAATCAGCAACCCTGTTTAGAAATAACCTAAATAATAACATACTAAAAAAAGTTAAGAGTTAAAAAAGTTCATAAAATTTCCAATTTTTTACGAATTTTTTTTTTAAATTAGTGCCCCAAACTTTAGAAGGTTTTGAAAAAAGGTTATTTTTCAATGCATATTGTTCACAGATATAATGGAAAAGGAATTTATGCTAAATTAATTAGTTAATTAATTTAATAAATTGAAATTGGTGAAATGTAGAAATAATTTCCAAACAAGGTAATACTTTAGTATTCATGTATTAGAATTATTTAAATTAGTGTACTATTAAAAACACAAACATTTAAAAAATTAAATTAAAAAAAAAATCAAAAATTTTAAAAATAAAAATTTCAATATTGTACAGTACAGGGTGTTTCGGATATGGGTTTCATAACTTCTAGGAGGGGTAGGACACAACTAGACAACTCAGATTCACCTTATAGTAATGGGGGATTGGAAATGCACCCTTAACAAGCTCACTCCATTTATACTGCTTTAATAACTCAGTTTCACTATAATTTTGAATTTTATTTGTCTTATTCTTTTATTTCACCCTTTTGTGGTGTAAACTAAGGAGAAATATAATTTAAATGTGAATTTAAGGGTTTTTTAAAGATTTTTTCATCAGAAAAATTTCATAAGGTGGAAGAAGGGAGTAAGTCCATCGACCTAATTTGACTGTAAAATAATTTTGAATATACTTATATTTGTTTTGATGATTGCTCTGTTTTCTAAATAGGGTTCTGAACTTCCAGTAAAAATTAGGTGGTTATACACTGAAAATTCCATTACTTATACAGTTTTTTTTCGATTTTCTCAAAACTTTGTTTTTGGACTTATTCCCTTCTTCCAACTGAAGATTAATATATTTCATTAATAAATTTCAAAATTTATTTTTTAAACATGCTTAGTCATCAATTCATAAAAAACAACCCATTTTATTGGTAATATACCGGAAATAAAGCGCAGATTGCAGATTAACAACCGCAAAAGTCTGTTTGGGCTGCGAGGCGTGACAGTTTTATTCTCGATATTTGCTTCGCTCATCGCCCCTTTTAAAAAAACGGTAATGTAAGGCATGTTATTTAAAAGAAAATTAAATGATCTTTCACGTGGTATAAAATTTTTGTTGATAACGTGAATAGTTTTCATTTTGTAAGAAGCGCGCATTTTCCACTTTTTTTGCGGAAAGGCAAAAAAATCGCAGTTTTTCTGCGTGCTCTAGCGGCCAAACCTTTTATCAGGAAATCAAAGTTGATTAGTGCATTTTGTAGGAAAATTTGTTTACTTCAACTTTGCAACTGAAATTATCTTCGAGAAATTTAGTTTTTGAAATATAAGCGAAATATCGAAAAAAAAAGATATTTTTTTGCGATTTTCGTTATGAAGCCGACCCCTTACGTGGCAGCAAACTTCATATTCGTAATCAGCGCCCACGAAAACATAAAACCGTCGAAAAAAAAACATTCTTTATGAAATTTTTGAAAAAACTACTGTTTTACTGGAGTAATTTGAAATTAATGTGAATTCCATTGACGATTGAGAAGCTTTTTGTTTAAATATGTGTTTTCCAAATTTTAACAATAAGAAACCGAAAACATTATCTAGTCAGTGATTACAAGTCCAGATACAATCAGAAGTTTCATTCATTTCATCTCAAAATTTAAAAAACCTCCAATTTTTTTAATTATGACACTGCTTCCACTCAATGACAGACCTGAAAAGCCGTAAAGAATGTTATAATGTGAAAAAATAAAGTTTGACTAAGAAAGCCGAAAGTTAAAAAGAATTTCTCGGGGGAAAATTTTAATGCTTTTCGATCGAAAACTCATCAAATGTCCCTTGTCTTTTTGCTTTTATTTTCTTGCGCCTACTCGCATTCGATGAGAAAATATGTTCCAATATGAGAATCTGGAAAAACCTCCAACCTTTCTCTCAAAGCTTAATGAAGACATTTTGTTTTCAGTCGGGGGATGGAGTAGTAGTCCACTGAAAATAGAGTTGAACCTCGGACAAATTGCAATAAAAGGTTTCTCAACGGTTTTCACTTAGGAATGACCTCAATAATAACATACTAAAAATCGGCCAAAATCGGTCGGGGGGAAGTTTAATTTTTTTTTAATTTTTTAAAAATGGCCGAAAAAAAATTTAAAAAAACCCCAAAACAATAATATAGACATGTGATACATGTTTATAGGTTAATTTTCAGTTTTGAAACCGAATATTGCCTTTAGTTTTGAAAAAAATTGAAATTTCAATTTTTAAAATTAATTTGAAAAATGAGCTATATGAAAAAATTAAAACACCCCTAAAAACCTAACAAAAACATCAAAAGAAATAAATCCAACGGTTTTCATTTAGAAATGACCTAAATATTAGCATACTAAAATTTAAAAATTTTACGAGTAAAAGAAGTTAAAATTTTTTTCAAATTTCTATTTTTTTTTGCGAAAAATGCATTTTTTATTCAAATTCGTGCCAAAAACTTTAAAGACTTTTGAAAAGGTCATTTTTCGGTGGATATTGTCCACAGATAGTTATATAATGGAAAACCGGTGGAATTGACCCTCAATGAATTAGTTAATTATTTTAAATTCTGGTGTAAATATGGCAAAGTATTACCTTTTTTTCACTTTTTACTACATTTTGCCAACTTCAAAATTTTAAATAAAATAATTAACTAATTCATTGAGGGTCAATTCCACCGGTTTTCCATTATATAACTATCTGTGGACAATATCCACCGAAAAATGACCTTTTCAAAAAAAAGTCTTTAAAGTTTTTGGCACGAATTTGAAAAAAAAATGCATTTTTCGCAAAAAAAATAGAAATTTGAAAAAAAATTTAACTTCTTTTACTCGTAAAATTTTTAAATTTTAGTATGTTAATATTTAGGTCATTTCTAAATGAAAACCGTTGGATTTATTTCTTTTGATGTTTTTGTTAGGTTTTTAGGGGTGTTTTAATTTTTTCATATAGCTCATTTTTCAAATTAATTTTAAAAATTGAAATTTCAATTTTTTTCAAAACTAAAGGCAATATTCGGTTTCAAAACTGAAAATTAACCTATAAACATGTATCACATGTCTATATTATTGTTTTGGGTTTTTTTTAAATTTTTTTTCGGCCATTTTTAAAAAATTCAAAAAAAATTAAACTTCCCCCCGACCGATTTTGGCCGATTTTTAGTATGTTATTATTGAGGTCATTCCTAAGTGAAAACCGTTGAGAAACCTTTTATTGCAATTTGTCCGAGGTTCGGCCCTTTTTTTCGCTATTTTCAGTGGACTATAGACTGAATTCAACTGGAAAAGAACCTATTCGATCGATAAGCGGAAAGGAAAAAATTCATTCCAGCGTCTCCCTACTGGGATCTAGGGGAATTTCAAAAGGGGTCCACCTGAAATTATTTTCACTGTCTAAGATATTTCCATAATGTGTGTTTTGTTATGAATGAACAGTTTTTATATCATTTTACTTTTTCATACACTATTTTTTAAACATTGGTGCAACAGCCCTAGTGGGCCGAGGCCTACGATGCCCATCTTGTTTTCTTGACCGTGGGGCCCTGGGGTGCGAAGCATATCTATACACTACTAATGTTGTAAAATTAATTTTTTTATATTGGCTTGGTATCATAACTCGCGTTCCAAGAAGTGTTTTACGCTCTAGTCCAGGGGTCGGCAACCTTTTGAAACGGCAGAGTCAAAAGTTACAACTTACAAACTTTCCCAGTTTTTAAAGAGCCACTGATTCTTTTTTGTTTCAATTTTATAGTATTTACTTATACAGGGTGTCCCATTAATGTTGGGTCACACTTCTAGGGGGGATAGTAGACACTTAGACGAGTCAGAATCACATAGGATTTTGGGGTCCCAGACCAAATCCCAGGGAGTTAAAAATGGAGCGACATCCCAAAAAAATTATTGAAAAATTCAATTTTTAGAAGAACTACTATTGGTAATAGTTTAATTATGGTTTCAAAAAATGTGGTTAAATATGATCTTTAAAACTATCTTAATAGTTTTCAGTTTAAATTTTTTTTATTACAAAAAAAGTTTAAAAACCACAAAAAATGTGAAAACTCTGCAAAACTTTATTTTGTATTTCGAAATCCTTTCTTTTGATTTAATAATCTGAAAGATTATAGTTGAAAACCCTTAAGTCCAAAGTGTCACGTAAAAACCATCAATATTAAATGCTTGAGAGCCTGTTAAAGCATGGTTTAAGTCCGTTTATTTTGTGTTCGCAAACTGCCGTTTCGGAAACGGCTATAGGAAACCAGTTCGAGCACACAAAAAACGAACTTTAACAGGATCTCAAGCGTTTAATATTGATTGTATTTACGTAAAACTTTGGACTTAAGGGTTTTCATTTATGATCTGTCGGATTATCGAATCAAAAGAAAGGATTTCGAAATACAAAATAAGGTTTTCAGAGTTTTCACATTTTTTTTGTGGTTTTTTAACTTTTTTCATAATAAAACAAATTTTAAAGTTAAGACTTTTGAGATAATTTTAAAGATCATACTAAACCACAATTTTTGAGACCATAATTAAATTTTTTCCAATAGTAGTTCTACAAATTGAATTTTTCAATATTTTTTGGGGGTGTCGCTCCATTTTTAACTCCCTGGGATTTAGTCTGGGACCCCTAAATCCTATGTGATTCTGACTCGTCTAGGTGTCTACTATCCCCCTAGAAGTTATGAAACCGAAACACTTATCTGAAACACCCTGTATAGTTCATCGAAAAGAAAAAACTTTCTGCAGCATAAAGCTGTTTTAAGGAGTCAAATTTATGGATAATTAATTTGCATAAAAGTTAATATTTTGCAAAATGCGTGTTTGTCATATGCTGAAATAATGCTCGATGAGGAAATAATAAAAAATATAAAATAAAGAAAAGTTATGCTTTCTTTTGAATGTTTCCTTTACTTAGTATGCCCTGGACTTCTATTACGAGCCTGAGCTTTTGTTACTTATTTTCAAGCTAGCCTCAGACAAGTTAAGGGAAGCTACCTACTCTAAATTTAAATTAGGATAGAATGGTTTTGTGTAATAACTTTAGAAAGCGAAATTAAATAGAGGACTAGGAAAAATTATTTTAGTTAAGGTAGAATTAAGTTGCTTGATTTAGTTGTTTAATGTAATAATATTTTAATAGAATCCTGTTGCTTCCTTTAGATGTTCCTGACCCTCCTGGAATGCCTTTGATTATTAGTTTCACCTCCCGATCCGTCAATTTATCCTGGGCCCCTAGCATTGACAACCACCACAGTGCTATTCTCCATTACATCATTCATGTTCGGTAAGTCCCTCTTTTGGCTTGTTGAAACAATATCCAAACCGTGTTAGGCGTTTCAGCTGGTACTTCAGGGTGCCAAATGGCAAAAAAGGTAACCGTTTTAAAATTTGAAATATCAATTTCAAAATATTATTTTGAAAATTAGATAATAGAAAAAATTAAAATATCGCTCAAAACCACAAAATAACTGCAAAAAAAGCAATTCAAACGCTTTTTTCCCTTTGAAATGACCTAAATAATGACATGTACTAAAATTAGAAGAAAATCAAACTATAGAAGTTTAACTTTTTTCAAATTTTAGACTCAAAAATCGACCTTTTTAAAATTCTTGTTAAAAACATTTGAGGCTGATGCCAAGGTCATTTTTCCATGGATATTGCAGTTATAAAGCTATGTAACATAAAAAACGCATTTGATGATTAAATCATTAGTTAATTAATTAATTTATTTATTGAATTGAACTTTGAAAATACAAAACTTTTTACAGTCAGATTTTCTCCCGATTTTAGTATGCCATTATTTAAGTCCTTCTCGTTGAAAAGTCATTTGAATTACTTATTTAGCAGTTATCCTGTGGTTTTGAGCAATGTTTTAATTTTTTTCAATTATCGAATTTTTGAAATAATTTAAAAAAAGACATTTTTAATTTGTTGAAATTTAATTGAATACTCGTATTCAGCACTGGAAAATAGCCTATAAAAATGTGAATTGAAATAAACAATAAACAATACACATGAGTGACTTGAAATAAACAATAACTACCTCTTTAAAGGAGATATTACCCTTTAAATTAATAGTTAGACAATCATTTGTCTAAGTCCAAGTGTTCGAGTTTAATTTATTTCTCAGTATCTAGGGCAGTGTTTCCCAACCTTTTTCGGTCCACGGCTCCACCCCACCAAAGCATTTCAAAATTTTCCATGCCCCCCATAGCCGTAGTTTCGGGGGAGAGTTGACTCAAAAATTTTTGAGGTACACCCTTATGAGTACTTTTATACGTTAAGTTTTAAATTACTTAACAAGTAAAATTTGGGGTTTGGGGTTTCCCCCGGAAATTTTCAGAAATTTGCCTTCTGTAAAATAGTGTTTTAGTTAATTTTGAGACCATTTATGCAAACGGCAGAATTTTCAAGAAAAACAGTTTATATTAGTGAGTAAGTGAACGACTAAGTTATTTGAGGGATTGGGGAAGGACCCCAGAAAACTTATGGGGTCCGGAAAACTTAAATTTTTCCCACCTGAAGGGAAAATTTGGTTGAAAATTTTCAAATTGCCCCCCGGTGGGGCGTACGCCCCACGTTGGGAAACACTGATCTAGGGGTAAAAAGTTAATTAATAAATCTAATAAATTGGAATACTATCATAATACTATTGTGACTGTATAAAACCACGATCTCAAGTGTCTTGCTTAAAGTTATGTTTCTTAATAGGTTACACATGGTTGTAACGAGTGAAATTTATCCAAATAATAGTACATAGATTAAAAAAAATAACATAACTTTAAGGGGGGTGCTGAAATTTTCAAACTAAAAATGGGGTCAAAGGTTGAGAACCCTTGCTGATGATTAACTTCGATGACATTCGTCAAACTACTATTAAAAATAAATCTAATCACTTATACTTAATAAATTAAAACCATTTTGCAAAATTATATTTTAAAGCATAATTTAGTTTTTAATGTAAAAGGTTTTCCTTCTTTAATCCAGCTGGTACTCTTTAGTTTAAAAAAAACAGCATTTTTTTACACTTTTTTGTTTTCAATTTCTTTTCTGCGCTGAAATCAGAAATCTGAACTTTAAATCAAAGTTTAGTGGTTGTGAGATAAAAATTCTACCATTTATTCAGTTTTTTATGATTCTCTCAAAGCTTACATTTTTTTACTCATTCCATCCTTAAAAGTGACGTTTCAATTGTTTTCTGACAATGATGTCGTAAAAATGTTATTCATTACTTAAAACGCTAAAAAAGCAAAGCAATTGCAAGCAGCGTAGTTTTAGAAACTGATATCAAATATTGACCAGTCTTTATGTGGTGGCACGGGTGCAGGTGCTCTTTTACTTTATAGCTAAAAAACGCATATTAATATTTTAATATTTAAAAAAATATCTCAGATTTTATAGACAACTCTCCCCTTCAGAAGTCAAATTTTGATTCCCTGGAGCGACCAGGAATGGAAGGAATTCTATGAAGGGAAATTACGGAATTTAGGTAGAAGGCTACCCTAGGGAATATAAGTTTCAACCAAGACCCTTCTATGGTCTTTCTTCCCAGGAACTTTTTTGGCTGATCTGAAAGCATAATTTCCCATTAAGAAATATTGAATCTTCAGTTTGAAAATGGTATTAGTCCAAAAAATGGCATATTGATATTGACTTTGAGTGCTCAAGAAAATATCGAAGCTATGAGGGGAAAGAGAGAAACATAACTGCCCCCCTAATAAAGCAGATATAGCCCCTTGAATTTGGTGACATCGATGTCCAGTCCATTTCATTCCATTTTAAAAAACTTAATTTGAAGTTCATTTGCCTCTCTATTATTATTGCTCTATTTATTATCTGTGCTGTAAAGTAAGCGAAAACAATATTTGTTTTTAATTGGAAAGTTTTTTTTATCATTTTTATCCCGTAAGTGTTTGACTCTCTATTGATATTTACATACTTCATTGATACTGCCTTAATAACTCAGTTTCATATCATTTTTAGTTTTGTTTGTCTTAGTCTTTCTTTTCCCCACTTTTGTGCTGTGAACTAAGCGGAAGTATAATTTAATTGTCAACTTATTTGGTGTTTTTAAGATTTTTTTCATTCATAAGTTTGAAAAAGGGAATAAGTCCAACTTTTTTCAACTGTATAACATTTTAAAATATACCGTAAAACGGAATGATTCGGATCTCTCTCTGTTGGAAAAAGTTTTTTAATCTATCATCACTCTCCCTACCCTGTGTTAGTTATAGAATCAGGAAAAATTCTGACTTATTGACTTCTTCACACAACTTCTGACACATTGTTTAGAAGTTGTGTCATCCATCAAAAATTATTTTACGATAATATCTTGAGTCCACCACGACTTTGAAATTGGATATAAAATAGGTCACAAAAGTTTGACTGTCAAAACTTTGCTAATTTCACCAAAAAAATAGCTTCTTTACCTCAATTTTCGGGGCCTCCCGTTGCGTTGCACCCAATTTTTCTAAAGATTTATATGATATCAAATTTGAAATAAGTTGTAATTATAATTTTTACTGAATTTTTTTAGTAAAACAAGTCCATTTTGACTACTGATGGGGGTGAATCGGATCAGTCATAAAAATGCTTGGTTTTCAAACTTTAGTCCTTTTTCTGGTTTCTATTGGTTAATATCAACCCCTAGAGCCATGATTCGATATAACAGGGGCCATGAGAAAACATAATTCCCCTTAATAATATCTATTCCTAATTTATTTAGTATTTCATATAGGAGAAACATGGTTCTTAAGATGCATGTATTTTACAAAATACAGTTCATTAATTTTAGTAAAATGTATTCATTTTACCTTATTAGACTATTTAAAGCCTAATTTTAGGATCTTATATCAGTTAAGGACATCAAATTTGCATTTTTTCGACAAAAACTGGCCATGATACGATTCACCCCGCATTGAGTAACGACACTTAAAAAATTTGTATAAAATCAACCGTTCAAGGTAGTTGAATTATTTTCATCAGGTTATATTGGGACTCGAAATATCCTTTTTAAAGCTTTGCATACTTACATTTTTTCGATGATTTTTGTGGGTTCTTAGTAGGGTCCTGAATTATTTCCAGTAAAAATTTAATGGTTATACAATGAAAATTCCATTACTTATACAGTTTTTTTCTCAATTTTCTCAAAACTTGGTTTTTGGACTTATTCCCTTTTTCAAACTGTTGATTCAGTTGAATTGTGCCATATAATGCTCAAATTTATCGCATTGCCGGAAACGAGTATTGACGGGCTTGCAGTTCCATCCCGACCGAAAGAAGATTCCTAGAAACGCGATGCTGGCAGCTGATTAGTGCGAGTGTTCTATGAACAATCCCGTCTTTGATATCGCATCCATCGGCATTTCGATTTTAAAAAAGAGGACCGGCTCCACTCAATGTTTTCCTAAGTTGGAGGATGCTGGTTGCTGACATACGTGGGTAACAATTTATCTGGGGATGGGATATATCTCCACAATGCTGTCTTTGAGCCTGGAATTTAGGAAAACGATGAGTGATTCGGGAGGATTTCTGTTCATTGAATCTATCGCTTCCGTATCTCAGAAGATAACGATTTGCCTTTGATTTCTGGAATAAGCTGTCTACTAAGTACTAACTAATTCGTGGATGTTTTCTGATCTTGCATCTTGCTAAGTAAAAATCCTTTAATTACATTAGGTTTTTAACGCTTTTCATTTTCGGAATAAAAGCTTATCTTGATTTTAATTCGAAATTTAAGTTAGCTTTCTTGGTTGAGAATCTTTTCTCCTGGAGAAGTTTTAAACTCATTAAATTTGTGGACTTATTTGTAGCCATCCGTGGACTCTTGTGAAATTTTTTATGATGTATCAAAGAATCTCGATATTTTATCATTTTACGCTTGTATATTTCATTATCCTTTAATTTAGCCATTTTTATCCTCAGTTTACTACCGCAAAAAATATTTTTTTCAACACCCTTTGAATTTGAGATCTGAATGAAATGATTGATCTGAAATTATCTGAATGAATAATCCATTCCATTCTCTATCTATTTAATTCTGAATGAAATTATTGAATCCATATTAAACAATTATGCTTGCAATCTACTTCAAACCAGGAAAACTACTTTATTACCGATTACGTTTATGTCATTCAAATAGATGAGATACTTTGCAACTGTTGTCTGATGTCATCATCATCATTAAAAAGTTTGAATTGTGTCAAATTGGAAGGAAAAATATTTCGAATAAGAATGAGCAGGGCTGCCCATAAATTTACTGTGCCCCTAAATTAAAAACAATCCTCTGTTGCAAAGTGTTTATTAAATTCATCAAACCGTTTTTTTTTCAGTTGCCAATATTTATGCTTTCTATTATGATGTAAAATAACGTTACGTTTCCGACATACTATCCACCGGTATAAAAAGATAGCAAAGTACAAATAAATTTTATCCACATATTTTTACTGAATTCTTTAACCTTTTAACGTTTTTTTAAACTAATTTATGCGCTATGCACTAATTTAAGCGTATAGTTCAACATCTTTCCGGAAAATAACGCTGTACTGAGTAAAATTAGCTAAAGTGCATTGAGGAGATTGTTGAATGGAATTACTTAATTTTAAGTAGGGGAGAGTGGGGCTATTTCGCACTTGGGGCACATTCGGACAGACGGCATTTCCCCTAGTAATTATTAATTTAAAAATCTGAAAAAAATACCAGTAGATGGAAGCATGACTACCATCTCCTGCATGAATTTTCAAAGCTCTGAGCCATTTTGTTGTATGCGTACTAGAAATTTGCTAGCGTTAGAAGCAGCAAAGTAAATTTTCTTGTCATTTTGTTGGCGTAAAATATCAATCAAAAATAACTCTCAAGTGGACATTCAGCATTTTATTCAGTAGAGGCACTACTAAAGTAAGTTTCTAGAAAGGTTTTATTTCCCTGCTTTAATTATAAATATCTTGTTGGGACGTGGTAAGCTTGAACTGGTAGATGGGGCACATTAGTACACCAAAAGATGGGGCAGATTCGGACAGTGCGAATGTGCTTCATCTTTCCCATTTTTGATTATGAAAGGGATTTATATGTTTATAAGGGCAGTACATTTAATAACTTGAAGTTTAATTGTTTTTTATTGTAATTGTTTCAAAATTTGGTGATTATAATAGCATATTAAAGAAAGCTTCAGTTTTAAGGAATTAGGCCCAGATTTAAACATTGAAAAAATAAATATACCTGATAATTGTTTAATACGATTGACTTGGACTTAAGTGATTTTATTCTAGTAGAATTTTCTACTAAAAAGAAAATTTTGTTATGTTGGTCAAATAGAAAATTTGGAATTGAATGGCGCTTATTTAAAATTAATGATGAAAAACTTTAAAATTAATGACGAAACTTTTATTTTCCCAGTAAGTAATAATTCAACATTCATACAAAAAGATAATATCGTATTAAAAGTTCCCCAACCGTCAGTTTCAGGTGTTAATAAGCGAGCTGTTGGTTCACTTTTCTTTTCGAATAAAACCTGACAGTTAAAATATTGGTTGAATGTTTTCTAACTAATTATATTATGTGAAGTATGTCAATGTGCAATATACTCTTCATTACTACAATTGTTTTCCTCATAAAAAAACTTAGATGTTCAATATTTTCTGAAGCTGTTTTCTTTTTGTAAAAAAATCTTCAATTTAGAGGAAAAATATGTATAAGTGCCAAATATTTTGTTTAATTATCCTTACTAATTAAGTACAATAAACTTTTTAGTTTGTAAAAATAATTATTGGATAATTTTTTGCATGTGTACGAATGTGCCCCACACGTGTGCGAAACTGCCCCACCCATGGGGCACATTCGCACGAAATTTCTCGTTTTTTAGATTGATAATATAGGTTAGAAATTCTAGATGAATGCGTTCAGTTATCGTTCTGAAATATTGGGAAAGGTTTTAACTTTCATTTGAATCCGAGTTTGTTTCAATATCTCATCTAGATCCAGAGAAATATGCCGAAATGCACTTTTTGTGCGAATGTGCCCCACTCTCCCCTATACATAAAAAATAATGTTCTTCCTATGAAAGAGCCATAGACTACTGAAAACGGAACTTTTAGTGACTGGCAAAAATATTAACCGCTCACTTTTTTGTGATGAAAAAACTCATGTAAACAATAGATTGATAGCATGCGGGGTTTGTCCCTATACTCTGTGGTTTGTCCAATCTTATGGTCCTATTTGAGTACAGTAAACTCCTGCGATGTTCGTGGGACAGACGGTGAATAACTAATCAATTCCTGCCTGGATAATCATTTTTAATGATCATGATCTTTAATGCTGTTGGAGATGGTAGTTTCTAATTATGAAGAGTAATTATGGGGATCCAGTTTTGTTTATAATTTTTATCAGGGTACTTAGTGAAAAAACTGGTCTTAAAATCGATTGAAAATACTTATTGCTCTTATTAAATTGTGGGTTCTCGGATTCAAGTATTATATTGTGCCATACATTCTATGAATCTATGGCATTATAATCTGACTAAAGTTGCGGAATATCCCGATTTTTATCAGTTTCCTTTTTTTTAATTTTCCTGAATTATTTTCGCGTTTTTTTACGGTTTTCAAGCATAATTCCTGGTATTTTGAATTTTTATTTAACGTTTGCTTGTGTTCGCTCGTGTTTTTCCTTGGTGTGAAGATTCGGCTCTTCTCGCTATACCAGGGAACTTGTTTACAAAACTAGAGTAAAAATTTAATTTTTATTTTAGAAATATGAAAATTTTATAAAATTTGGGTATTGTTTCCAATCCAAATTATTTTTTTATCATCACGTTTAACTGAATTTTTGTCGATGATTTTAGGGTTTGGTTTTACGCTTAGCAAAACAATAAGGGACTTGGTTAACTTTTCAAAATAAGGAACCAAACTTATTTTACAGACTTTTTTTTAGATATGCGTTCTCCATTTTTTTACTTGGATTGGTTGACTTTTTGGCGAAGTATTTATGAGTTCATTTTGGTGAATACCTCGGCGAACTGTTGGTTTCTCCTCGCGTTACACGTGAGTTGCAGGAAAACCACTTTGACTTTTCGAAATCTTGTGTGATTTTGGAATCGCGTACAAAGTCGTGCTACTTTAATTTTTTTTATATTCTAGCTAATGTGTATGACTAAAACAGGGCTTACTTATGAAATTAGTTTTCATTTTTATTCAATAAGACATTTAATTCAAAAGTCAAAAGACTATAATTTTGGTGTATTGTACCAGAGCAGTGGCGGATCTACGGGGGGGGCTTTCGGGCTGAAGCCCCCCCCAAAACGTCTAATATTTTACTAAGTTTGTCAAAACGCAAAAAATCTATATTCGAAATTCGGATGAGGCGTACCAAAACGAGTTGAAAAAGTGGGGTTTTTGACTTAAATTTCCAAAAATTTTCTGGGGGAGTACCCACAGACCCCCCTTTTAGCGGTTTGAGTAGGATAATTCACTACCTTTTCCGTATTACCATTAACAAGAAGATTCAATTGGATTATGAAAATTCATAGCCCCCCCCCAAAACCAAATCCTGGATCCGCCACTGTACCAGAGTAAGGATAAAATACGTTTTTTTTTCAAGATGTGTTCTGGATATCAAGAATTATTTATTTGTTATATTTTACTATTTTTGTCTCTTTCAACATTAGAAAAGTAAAGAGCCCTCAGAAAATATTAAAACTTAAGCAGCGTTTTTATAAGAGAATATAGTTTTATGAGCTCAAGAGTTATTTTTGGTCAGTTTTGTTGTTTTTTGCATTTAAAAACAATGACATTGTTTAGAGGAAGTGGTCCTACTTAGATCCATAATGTGCACAAATGTCTTGAAACTCTGGTTTTAAGAGTTTAGTTTTGTTAAAGCATGGAAATACTATTAATATAATATTAACTGAAAACTCTGACAATTCTGTTGAAATATAATTTATATACTTAGATACATCACTGCATTTCAGATTGGGTGAGAGTGGAGAATGGGATGTGGCAAATGGAATCATAACCTCCGATAATGGAACCAGCTGGCAAGTTATAGGCTTGCAGCCTTACACTGTCTACTCCTTTCGAGTTGTTGCAGTGAATGCCATTGGAGCTTCAAGGCCTAGCAAAGAGTCCTACTACATGGTTACCCTAAGAGAAGGTATATAAATCTGAAAAATCCAATTTATATATTTTCAGTCTTGTCAAAACAGTGTGTTAAAAATTTTATATGTCTTAAGATTTTATTGATGCGACTTTTTTCACAAAGTTTACTCTTTAAGAATTACTCAATCGTGTGGAAAATTGTAAAATAAAAGCGTACTATACAAAATTAAGTTCTTATCTTCATTATTATAATATGTTTTTTTTTATTTTTGGTTACTTTTTTTCTTATGCTAATTCAAATCTTCATCACCACCTGGAAATCTGCCTACATTTTTAAGATTAGAAAACATTGGTAGAAGATTAGAATTTCATGGATTAATTTTTTTCATTGTGTTTTAGTACCAGATGGCAAGCCCAACATTACATACGCGCACAACACAAGCAGCTCCTCAGTTATACTCAAATGGGCTCCCCCTCCCCACGATTCTCTTCATGGAGAGTTCTTGGGGTACCGCATCACCTATCGTCTTCGAGAGCGTCCACGTCCTGAAAGAGAGGTTATCCTTCGGGATCCCCTTGCAACAGTAAGTGTTAACCTTGCAATGCATAGTGTACCCTTTTAGCTGCACATATTGTATCCCCAACTCCAACAGATGTTTCTAAATGACAACACTGCTGAAAGTATAATGAATATCTCGATTTATGTCATCATTACCAACTCCAACAGATGTTTCCAAATGACAACACTATGCTGAAAGTGTAATGAATATCTCAATTTATGTCAACAGCTCTTAAAATTGCCAATAGATGAGGGCAGAGGTAGGCTTACCATATTTTCTTGGTTCAAACCCCTGACAAATTTTTGAAATTTCTTAATAAGTACTATATTAAATCACCACAAATTAAAAACTAGGATAAAAATATTCAAACTAATAAGCCTTAAGCAGAAATATAAAATTTAATTTTTTCATTTGACACTGGCTTTTTCAAAAATTGTTTGACTGACTTAATTTTATCACAAAAGTTATTGAAAAAAGTTCCCTCAATAAATACCGACATTAGAAAATGTAAAATAAAGCAATTTTAAACAGCTTGGTCTGGATTTTTCACCAAAATGTCTAGCAAATCTTGAATGTTTGAAACCCCGGACATTTTTGCGTCCCAGGACATTTCCTCAGACAGCTCCATAAACCCCGGACTGTCCGGACCTATGGTAACACAGGTCTGCAATGAAAAAGCTGTTTGAATAATTTTAGTGATTTCCTATGTATTTTGGTGTGCTGATAACGAAAAAAATATTGAAAAAAATCCTATACGTCAGGATTTTTCATAAATTGCAAAATTATAATCGAATTTGCCCATTTTTCATAGTTTTTGTGCATTTCTAGCTCCTTTAGTTTTAAAAATTAGGAGCTGTGAATGGTGCACATAGGAAACTATCTCATCAGGACATTATAGAGATAGAAAGAAAATAATAGGGAAGATTTAATCGGGGAATAATGAAAGATTTTTGTTGTATAGTTCAAAGAAACGTTCTTTTTGCTACTCACAAAGGTAAAGGTACCAAGGGGAGTTTCATGAGGAGGAAAAATTGGCTTTAAAGTGTGTAAATAAGTTTATTTTAGTTATATAATGATTTTCATGAAGAATATGTAACAATAATTTTATTTTATGAACCTATTTTCATGAAAATTGAAATAATGACTTATTTTACAATTTTACTTAAATTGTCAGGAAACATGACAATCTATGGCAAAACAGAGACCATTTTTGAACTCGGGGCACAAAAAAACCTTAAAACTAACAACCTTAAAAATAAATTTGTATTAAAAAATCTACTTCTTAAGTATACTTACATTTTATGTGAAATGTTGCTATATTTTCTCAATTTGTTACAAAATGTGGTGTCTTAAAAATCAAAAGAGGTATTTTTTGGATTCAGCACACCAAAAATCATAAAAAATTATTTTCAAATAACGTTTGAGTCGAAAAATAATTTTTTTAAATATTTACTTTTATTTTCTTAAAAAATTGACATTTTTACTTAAATTGTGAAAAAGGTGAAACCCTATGACAAAACGGAGGTCAGTTTTAGATTCAGCACATCAAAAAACATAAAAAAAGATTTTGTGGAAAAAATTTGAATTAAAAATTTAGTATAAAAAGTTTATTTTACAAAATTTTAAGGCATTTCCCAATAAAACCTAAAAATCTGAATTGTCAAAAAACGTGACGTCCCAGGACAAAATGGAGGTCATTTTTGGATTCAGCGCACCAAAAATAACAAAGTTCAGGTGAAATATCCAAAACAGCTCGAAAAAAGTTTTTTTTGCAGTCCTGTGTAATCATCCTAGGCAGAGGTTCTATTTTGAGAAAGGTATATGTCAAATATTGGGTGATTATAAAATAACTCCACTATTCAAGATCCTCTGGCTACCTTACTGTTCTTAGAAACTGAACGAAATTTTGGGGAAGATATTTTGGAAGGATGCTGTAGAGAAATGAAATGGATTGGATAAGCTAAGCTCTATCACATAAAGATAAAGTGGAAAACTTTTGAAAATTAGTTTTTGTTAAAAAAAGCATAAAAAAACACAATGTTAATTTTTAAGTGTTTCTTCTTTAACTTAATTAAACTTCTAAAGGAATCACATGATTTTTTCAGATTAATTCAGATAATGCATTTTTGTGTTAAAAAAACTTAGAATTTATTTCTGAAATCGGACAATACTTTAAATTTTACGCCTGTGTTTGTTTTCAGGAATTCATTATTCGAGGATTGAATGCATTTTCCCAGTATTTGGTGTCTCTTCAAGTGTTTAACCCAGCTGGACGCGGGCCATCTACAACAGTTGCTGTTATGACTGATGAAGGAGGTATGTTGATGTGCCTTAAAATAAGTGTATATTTGAATCGATGTTACAGATTAAAGCCATATTCCTCTTGATATTTGTATATGTTACGGGCATTGCATAAAATGTTTTGCCATAATGGCTAGGCATTCTATAGAATGCCTGATGTTTTTGCTTAGGCATTATGTGCAATGTCTAGGCATTTATAGAATGCAGCCATTTCAAACTTTACTGGTAGAATGTATAATCATTTTACACCAAAGTTTAATTAAGATAATTTATTACTCATACCCTTAGTCGTTTATTTACTATACACTGTTTTCCTTGAAAATTCTGCCTCTTACAATGAACGGGTTTCTTTGGGTGTACTCTAAATGGTCAATACAAAATAAGCTAAAACACTTATGTTAAAGGGGCAAATTTTTCTAAATTTTTACGGGGAAGGAACCCCCAGACCCCCCTATTTTACTTGTTAGGTAGTTAAAAACTTAATATATAAAAGTAATTGTAAAGAAATGCCTCAAAAAATTTTGAGCCAATAAAAAAATTTTGATTTTTCAAAAAATCAACCTCTCCCGAAACTAAAGTCTGGTCACGGCTCTGCAAGTATCTCATTAACATTGTTGTTAGGATATCTCTGCAATTATTGATTACTAAATCTTATAATTATAAGAAAAGTTATTTCATTAAAATTAATTTGTATTTCAAATTTTTTTTCTTGATTTTGTGATTTGAAAATTAACTCCCTAGATTTCTAAACATGTCTATCCTATTTATTTTTAAATCAACCTATTAAGTTTTAAAATTGAATATTTATCTTTAGAGTGCAAAAATTTTTGAGTTATCTTACGTGGGGGCATGGAAAATTTAGAAAAGCTTTGGTAGGGCGTGAGCCTTAAAAGGTTGGGAAACACTGCTCTAGGCTATCTGAGTTTGACTGAACAAGTAGTTCTGGAGATAGGCCATCAATTGCTCTAACAGACCTTGGTGGAAAGACATCTTAAATTGTAGTGACTGAAATTAAAAGAGTAAAGCTAAAATACTTAGGAAGCTATTCATTTTGAACCTTTTTAATTAGACAATGAATATTTAATCACAGATGTTCGGAATGTTTGTTTACAAGGATATTGATCCTAACCCATTTTCTTTATTAAGTGTTGTATGTATTTCAAAGATTATATTTTGTTTTCTTTTAAATGGTTGTAATAAATACAATGCCGTGATTGAAATGGCATTCCTAAAAATGCCTATTTGACCATAGATTACTGAACACTGAATTTTGTTCACAGAACTAGTTAAATTTGTTGAATTATGTTGTGTAGAGGTGGATATAATTATTGTGTGTGCTAGCTCCTCTCTTATTGTCATTTTTTCAATAGAAAGTTCTCAGTGTCAAAACCTTTAGTATTTATAATGAATCTTTCACCTAGTCGTTTTATAGTTATATACTATATTTCTTGGAAGTAAGTGATTAAATTTTTATTTCAGCTCCTAGTCGTCCTAAAAATCTAACAGCCACCCGTGTCACAAATAACTCCATCAAACTGAAGTGGCTTGAGCCTGAGCATGCCAATGGCATCATTCAAGGCTATTATATATACTATTTAGATGTAGGTCCTAATCATACTGAGAAGAAAAAAGTGATTAATCCTTTGCCAGTAATGGAATTTGTTCTAAATTCTTTAAGTAAGTAAAGTAGAACACTTGTAGTGTTTTATCGGATATATTGTTTGAATGGTTCCAATCATATTAAGTTATACAAATACAGAGTATAAACGTATTATATTGAACTTTAATATCTCGAAAACCTTTACGCATAAAAAACCCTTTGAATTTGTATTTCTCTATTTTTCATGTTATTTCAATTTTTTTTGGTCCCTTCAATTTCAAGATGTTAGGGTTATACTGTATAAGTGAAAAGTCTATGCAATTAGTTGAATTCATAACTATAAAAATAAATTTTGTGTGATAAAGAGTTTTCATTTGTCCTAATTTATGTTTTAACAGATCCATATACTCAATATAAAGTGTGGGTGAAAGCATACACAGGAAAAAATGAAGGTCTGGCCAGTAATAGTTTAGAAATTATAACTGATGTTCAAAGTAAGTAATGTAATATGATAGTAATTAATTATCGGTTGGATCCTGAAATTTTAAATTTATGGACTTAATAAAATGGAAACAGAATGAAATAATACCACTTGCTTGTTTTGATTTCAAACAATTAATAAGTATTTCTGAAAGTAAAGTATATATCTTATAAAGTGATTACATTTCCTTTACTGAAATACTTAATTTAATGATTCCATTGAACTATATTTTTAAAAATAGTGTTATCTAATATGTCTATTTTTTGTTTCAGGCCCTAGTGCTCCTATAATTACAAATCTAACATGCCAATCCATCGATAGCATTTATTTACAATGGGATCGTCCAAAAACTGTATACCATAGAATTGATTACTATTTCATTGCTTACCGTTCTGAAAATACGTGGGATTTTGAAGAAATATCTGTTACTTCAACTCAAGAAAGGCAAAGTCATACAGTATGTGTTTTTTGCTATGTTAGTAGCCAATATATTTTACTTTTTTAATTTACTTAGTACAATATTCTGTTTCAAATTCTCATTCTGTCTCTACAAAAAATATTTTCCAGATGATTATATCAAACTTAACAGCAAATATGATGTATGAAGTAAAAATACTAGGTGCTAGTCGTAGTGTTGTAGAACATTCTAAACTCTACAAAGGTCCATATTCAGAATTGAAAAAAATTTTCTTACAAAGTAAGTGAAAGAAATTAAGAGATATAGTTTTCTGATACTTTAAAAAAATCAAAAGGCTACTTTCAAGAAATATTATAACTTTTAAGTTTTGAGTCAATCACTATATATTCAATTGATTAACCCTAATAATTTTATTAAGCTATCTTTTTTTTCAAATGTAGACTTAAATGGATATTGGTTTATTCATGTAGGTTCTATCAGCAGTTCTCTTGAAGAAGCTACTTTTGGAGCTGGAATCATTGCTGGAATCGTTTGTGTTTCCTTAGTATTATTATTTGCTATATTGGCTTTTGTTATATGGAGGTAATTTGTAGCCTTTGAATTCTGTAAATTCTAGTTAAAAGTATCTAGATTACCAATTAAAATACTTTAATTTTTCCTAGAAAATACTTTCAAGCCGCTTACTACTACCTTGATGATTCCCCTCGCAAGAGACCAACATCTGATTTTTCGAAAACATTCGGTTAGTAAATAAAAATGCATTTCAAATATAATTTAAATGCGATTCCTCATAAATTTCCTGTTCTCAAATATTTCTATTTTATTTTCTCTTTAACTATATCAGCTGCTTAATATAGTGGAATGAATATGAATAATTTTATACGGATATGGTGAATAAATTGTGTTTATAAATTATGAATATTATTTTAGGTGATTGTGACAATGGAGCCATAGATGTATCAGCTTGGCCTGATCATGTGTGCAATCTCCATGCTGATGGTGACATTGGTTTTTCCAAGGAATATGAGGTTAATATATTGTTTTAAAATTTACTTCCATTCCAACTTTTACAAATCTAAAATTCCCCAAATTTTAACTTGGGTAATCTCCACCCCACATGAAGTTAACAAATATCTTTTTATTCTAGAATATTTCTTATCTGTGTTGATGTTTTCAAATGATACTTCCATAAATATTTGTACAAAATTGTTTTTTTTAAACAGAAATTTTATATGCTAATAACATCTCAATATTCTGTACATATTTCAGAGTATTCAACAAGCAACTGATTTGGAATTATCTTCCGAGTGCTCACAACTTGCAGAAAATAAAAACAAAAATAGATACGTGAACATTGTGGCATGTGAGTATTAAATTTAATAGTGCTAATTTTTTTGACCTACTCAGTAATGTTATTGATGTGATAAGTTTTTTCCCGGGGTTGAAATGTCTGATGAGCTTGTAAGTATGTGCCCCTCAGAGGGATTTACTTTTGTTATAAGTACCATTTCATGTGTATTGAGTAAACTCACAATCCCATCACTTACGAGCATCTGCAAAGTATATGCAGTCAATAACAAACCACTCTTAGGTTTATGGTTTATTACATTACAAACTATACTTCTGCCAAACTATAAACAATAGGGTGTATCGAAAAATAACTTTTTGGTTTTTAATGATGCGTTAGTGCGGAAAAAATTACAGGTCTCCTCTGCCACCTTAGAAAACTTTTCTGCACTAACACATCATAAAAATAAAAAAAGTTTTTTCATAATACCCTAACAAAGTTGCCCAAAATATCAACAAATGTATTTGTTTTAGAATGATATATTGATGGTATTAGCACTTACTCTGCTTATTTTAGCTTATATGCATTCTCTTTAAGTGAGCTTCCCTTAATTTTATTTCTATGCTCCATTATCTGAAATTTTTTTTATCAATATTTTGATATTAACTATTGTTTCACAGTTTTTCTTGTTTATAGAGTTTAAAAAAAATTTTAATAGGAATTTTGTTGTACAATGTATTTTATGATTATGAATCTGTTTGATTTCTTTCATAATAAATCTGTTATTTTGCAGATGACCATAGTAGAGTTGTTTTGAAAATCTTTCCCGGTCAAAAGAAAACCACTGACTACATCAATGGCAATTATATTGATGTAAGTATACTTTTATTAAAAATATTTTCTTTGGAATATAACTTTTATATTGAAAAGTATATAAATAAAATGAAGTGAAAAAGTAAATGAAAATAAGTTTCTCTATTTGTGTGCTGAGGAATATTTTAAAAATATTTAACGATGAGTCAATTCTGTTTTTATTTTTGCGCTAAAATAAATATTATGCATTTAACGTCATTTTTATGTATTTTATGTCATCAGACTCATTACTTTCCATACAGGATTTGTATATGCCATCTTCGACTTTTTATTTTTCAATTTCTGACCCAAAATTTTCAATTTTTTTTATTGTCTAACATTCAAGTATGTTATTGAAACTGAAAAGTGCAAAAAAAACTTATAGAAAACAAGATATATAAATAAAACAAAATATATTGAAATTAATAAAATTTTTGTTCCTATTGGCAAAGTCTGGTTGCTGCAAATACTATCGCTTCATAATAATCCTAAAAATAAAAGTCTGTCGTTTAAAATTTATTATAAAAAGAAAAAGTTTGTGCTTAAAAAAGTAGAATGCTTTTCTAAATATTTTGTAGATTTCAGGGCAAAATGTTGTAAAATTTGGGTGCCAAATAGAAAAAATGCTTACAGAAAATTTCTCTAAAAAATCTAAGAAGTTTGTTCACTTCATATGTCCTTCTTTGGGATACGTTTTCTTTTATGTTACAAATTGATTTATCTTGGTGCAAAAAAAAGTGAAACACTATCTTAAAGGTAATAAATTCAACGTTCTAAATTTAAAAAAGGTTAGAGTGGTTCAAGAATTTTAAAACTCTTATTTTGAATTGAAAATAATGGTAATAAATTTGATTTGTATTCACCTCCCCATATTATACCATAATTTAATAAAGAATAAAACCAAGAATTATACCGAATTTTTAAGAAATTAGTGTCTATTTTATTTTTAACTGGTGAAACTTAACCAAAACAAAACACAATTTTTTTTACCCAATTCACTACTGTGAGTTTTCCCACTTTAAATTTGAATCAACATGCAAACACAGATATTTAATTGTAGAAACAGAGTTTAGAGTATAACAAGTGCAACTAGAATTTTATTAGAAAGTTGTATGTGGAATTTAATTTTAATATCAAATTATGACTACATTAGATTGAAGTAGATATATTCTGTTTTATTCAAATTTAAGCACAAATCATTGTCAGCGAACCATTTTCCAACTTCGATCAAATCTGATTCAACTTGGAAAAGAAGTTCATTTATATTGGCACATGAGTACAGTAAAACAGTCATCTGCGTATGTAATCATTTTACAAAATAACTTGAGCTTGCATAAATCTTGATAAAAATAAGAAATAACAATGGCCCCAGAATTGAACCTTGAAGAACTCCACAATTTATAGAAATATAATTACTGAAATTATTATTAACTTTCACACACACATTGTTCTTTTATTGGAAAGTTTTAAACCAATTCAAAATATTTCCCCAAAAATCAGCTAAATCTTATTTTTTAATTAATATTGAATGATTTACATTGTCAAAGGCTTTGGAAATATCTAAGAAGATTGCTACTGTTTTTTACTATTGTCAATACTGTTATAAATAAATTTAGAAAAGTGTGATTTTACTTAAAATCTATCTTTTATAGGGTTATAATGAACCAAATGCCTATATTGGCACTCAAGGTCCTCTTCCTTCAACTTTCGATGACTACTGGAGAATGATTTGGGAGCAAAAAGTCTATATCATTATTATGATAACTAATCTTGTTGAAAGAGGCAGAGTAAGTTTAGATTTAAATGTTTTTATCTCTGTTTATATTTTTCCTAAGTTTTAATTGGCAGATATAACCTTTATTTTTGTGTTGAAAACTTGTCTAACTTTTTAAAAATAATATATTGTCACGGTTAAATCAAACCGGCATATCTGCAAAGGTACTTTTTGTTAACTGGCTGCAAACGTCGGCAATATTTATTCAACCAAACGAGAGCCAAGTCACCAAGTAATGCGAATGACTACAGAAAAATTTGGCGGAATTCTACATTATTTGGCGATTTTTTGCTTGCGGTCAGCTAACGAAAAGTACCTTTGCAGATATGCTGGTTTGATTTAACAGCGACGACATGTTAAGTGTTCATTGTGTGGTACAGGTTTTTTAAAGTGAATACAAATTGTTAAAATTGTTTTAACAATGCAATTTTTTTCAATACCTTTATTTATTAAGTATTTTTTGGTGATATTTCTGGCATAAAGAAAATGTTTTCTTTGTCAGTAAATGTTTAGTTTATTAGTCAAATGACCAGATTGATAAAAACTTCAGTACTTACTTATGTTTATGAGTTGGTATTACCAAAACCAATACCATTATGAATACACTCTAATGTATATTTTGTAAATATATGAAAAGGAAAATAAAAACATTAGAAATGGTGGGCCTTTTTTCTGTCAGCACATACTTTTTTTACATTATTCAGGTTACACATGATTAGTAATTTTATCATAATTGTAATTAGTACAGTTGGTAGATTAGTAGTGTTTATTGTATACAATAATATTGTTTCTTATTATTGCTTTTTTCTATTAGAGAAAGTGTGACATGTATTGGCCTAAAGAAGGATCTGAACTATATGGTATTGTTCAAGTAAAACTTACTCAGGAAGTAGAACTAGCTACTTATACAATACGTACCTTTGTCATTCGTAACATTAAAGTAAAAAAAGTAAGTTGTATAGCATTTATATATCACATAGAGGTAAACAAAGTGAGTGATTTGAATGATTCAAGTCAGTTGAATAAGTTTTCTGAAAAGATTGACCCTTTTAAGTGGTTTTAAACCCTTAATTGCAGCCCCATTTATTTGATAAGCACCTAATATTTTAAAGTTTTCCTATCCAATCTTAATTTTTTCTTGTTAAGAGTTTGATTAAAAGATAATTTCATGTGCACATCCTTTTAAGCTAAAAGTTTATTTGTTTTATTTAACATTACTTGCATTGAATTGAAGAGAGAATTTGTGTCCCAAAGTATGATAGTATATTGCATTCAGTTTTTATACAATTACTAGCAGATCCAAACCTGATGTTGCCCACTGCGCCATAAAACACTAACTAACCAACCTGATGATGCCCAGGTAGATTGTTAGTTATAATAAAGACCATACATGTGATTCTTCCGCCAATTGGCGGAAATCCGCCAATTTGCTTAGCAAAATTAAAATCTGACAATTCGATTTGCAAAACTGAAATTCCACTCTTATTTTCCTATCGTTTTATACTGAAAACTCTGACCGCTAGAGTGGCCTAGTACTAAATTTTAAGAAAAATCGAAACAAAATTTTAAAATATCGAAGTAATATGAAAATTAGTTAAGATTTAAGCTAAAAAATATGAATCTAGCTCTAGCATATCGAATCCTAGATCTAGGGCTACCCTGTCTTGGGTCATGCGCCATAAAAACCTAACCAACCTAGCAGTGGCGGATCCAGGATTTGGTTTTGGGGGGGGCTAAGAATTTTCACAATCCAATTGAATCTCCTTGTTAATGGTAATACGGTAAAGGTAGTGAATTATCCAACTCAAACCCTAAAAGGGGGTTCTGGGGGTCCTCCCCAGGAAAAATTTTGGAAATTTAAGTCAAAACCCCACTTTTTCAACTCGTTTTGGTACGCCTCATCCAAATTTCGGATATAGAATTTTTGCGTTTTGACAAACTTAGTAAAATATTAGACGTTTTGGGGGGGGCTTCAGCCCGAAAGCCCCCCCCGTAGATCCGCCACTGCAACCTAGATCTCGGGAAGTAAAAGCCTACTTAAAATCAGGGATGAGAATTTTCCGCCTTTTAGCGGATTTTCCGCTTTTTTGTTATTTCCGAAAATTTCCGCTTTTGCTTCGATTTTTAAAAATTCCGCCTTTTTTTAACTTTCGGAAGTTTTCAGCTTAAGATTTTCCTTTTTGTTTAAAAAAAACTAAATTTTTACTGGTCGATTAACCATGTTATCCCCGCACGTGGAACTTCCATTGTAGCGATCGGAGTACCCCTGAAGGCGCGCGTTGTTTGCAACGCGATAACGAACTTCCTCTTTTCGGCATCCTAGCTCGCACGCGCATCGGCGCGATACGTTCGCGCGACTCGGCCTGTAAAGGCGCCTTCTCCTCGTTTGTTTACTGTATTACGGAAAAACGACTTTTATTGGAAGAGAGCCGTGTTCATGCTGTTCCTACCATGCAGCCTAAAGATGAGGAGAAGCCTATTTTACGGGGCGTAATCGTCGGCTTCTCGCATTTGGTGTATTGTGGAAAACGGACTTGAGCTTTTTCATGGAGAGATATTCTTAAGTCAAAGACTTGCTTATGAAGTCTTATTTAATTGGTGCTCTAATTAAATTATTTTGAGTAGAAAAATTGAAAGAAACTTTATCGGAAAACTTGAATTTCTGCTTAAGTCTTAATTTAAATTTAAGACTTTCATAGTTATAGTATGGTTGTGAGTGATAGGTAGTTTTTTCCTCCAAAAAATATAACCTGAAAAGATTTTCAGCTTATTTATGAAAATATATAATGAAATTTCTGTATAAGGTAGTCTTTATACACAAATAGGATCCTTTACATAAAATTGAAGTTTTAATTTTTCTCAGTTAAATTTCTGAATAAGCCTTTTAAAGTTAATTTTTACTGAAGGCTCCTGATTATCAATTAAACATTTCTCAATTTTGGTTTTTTAGAATAATTTGAAGATCAAATATAATCTGACTTTAGTTTTCATTAAAATAATTTCATTTCGCAAAAATGCACCCTCAAAAATTAAACCATGAGTACACCCATTCTAGCCAGTGTATTGTAAAGTCATTTCACAAATCTTGTATTCCTTTTGAGCTCTTGCTCAGTCTCAGAATTGGTCGAAGCTTTTCTAGAGAAAAAGAAAACTGTTAATTTTTCTCAATGAGTAAAACATCTGTAAATTAAATGTCTAATTTTAAAATTAATGTATCATTCAACCAATTACTAATACTAATCTATAGAAGATATTTTTTCAGTTATTTTTTATCAAGTTTATTTAATATATGGTATGAATAGAAGGAAAATAAAAGTTCCATCTTGTCACCAAAAATAAAAAAAACGCCTTAAAGCTTTAGTTTGACCGAACCTGGAAAATAAAAAAAATTGTCCTGAAAAACCTGGAAAACTCAGGGAATTTTTATTCAAATAGAATAATATTTTGTACAAAAAGAATTTGTTATAGTTAATCAAGAATTAAATAAAGATGTATTTAACTATACCAATTGTATTGAATTTGTTGTTACTGTTTGAATTTTATTTAGAAAATATAGCTTTGTTTATCTTGTAGAAATATATAAAATCTAAATTCAATTAAAAAAATTTAAAGCATTTATGTGTCAAAAAAAGGTTAAAAACAAAAAGAAACAATGTTTTTCTCAACCCTGATTTATAGTAATATTTCATGATCTCATTTTTAGTGGTTCTCAGAGAAAGTAACAAAAAAGTAATATTCCAATTCAAGGAATTATTTATCAGTAAATAAATTCAAACTTGATACAATTTTATGTCCTGAAATTAACTTAGTTTCCTTTGAAATCACCTATTGAATATTACTTTTAACTCACCCATTTTTTATTCAATTTTATAAAATAATATTAAGCTACTAATTTGTTAATTTTGTTGCTTTATAAGGTTTGAGGTAAATAGAACAAAAAATTTAAGGAACATTGGTATTAGGTTTCCTATTTCCTTAAGAGCACCTATTTTTGATGAAATTCAGCCTTGCCATTCTAGCTTCATTTGGTCACTAATTTAGAATCTCTTTTTGATATTTTTATAAATAGTTAGAGAGAAAAATTATTTTATTTTCTCTTTTTGAAGTTATTTAATTTATTCAACTTCAATTAAACTTTATTCAATTTATTTAAAACTTCTCAATTTCTAATCAAATATCCTTATCCAGAGTATTTTAGATTATATAAAAAGAATAAGCCTTTATATTTCAAAGAATGTAAGTTTTACTGATGTGTACTGCATATAAGGGGACATTGTACCATCAATGTATGAAATGCTGTGTAAGTAAATATTAAAAAAATTACATTACTATTTTCCTTTTGAATGCAAATTATGCAATAATAAAATGCATTATTATTTCAAAAATTTTATGCACGTAATTTATTAGTATTAAATTCAATAAAAAAAACTTCCGCGTGGTTTTCAGCTTTTTTGCTTTTTTCCCATTCTCATCCCTGTAAAATGAAGAAAAATTTAGGTGCCATCGATATTTTTTATTATTTCTGCCAATTTTTTGTCTGTGTAATCACATGTATGAAAGACATTATCTATATATATGTTATGGTGAATGTCTGAAATTTGGGAAATGTCTACAATCACATAGTCGCTTATCTGTGATTGTCGACAATCACCACCGGTGAATGTCGACATTCTCCAATTTCGGACATTCACCGGAACATATACACTAACACAAAGTTCATTACAGTTCATTTTTCAAACCACCTGCTATTTTATCTTTCTCTCACTTAATTTTACTTCTAAAATAATTTTCGATAAGAGCAGCTTGTCCCCCCCAAATATACAAATTAAGTAGTATCAATTTTCTAAAAATATAATTATCTGTCTAAAATTCAACTTTTTTCTCAGAAAACCAGTGCTGAAAGAACTGTTTACCAATATCATTATACGAATTGGCCTGATCATGGTGTTCCTGAACATCCGTTACCTGTATTAAGTTTTATATGCAAGTCAGCATCTGCAAATCCTCCTGGCGGAGGACCTATAATTGTGCATTGCAGGTTCGTTGAAAAAATGAGTTTTAAATTTTATAAAATTAGTTTTATGTGTACCACAATATTCATTTTGTGTATTGAGTCATAAGTTAGTGATGTTAGAGAGTGATAATTTAGATTTTCTATTTACAGTGCTGGTGTTGGAAGGACAGGGACTTATATAGTTATTGATGCCATGTTGCGCCAAATTAAACATAAGCAATCTTTAAGTGTCCCTGGTTTTTTAAAACATATTCGTCAACAAAGGAACTTTCTTGTTCAAACAGAAGTAAGACATTTATTTCAGTTGTTTATTATTATTGTTTTGCATTAACATTTAATATTATTGAATAAAAATTTTACTTTATTAAATATTTTTTTAAAACTTAATGCAGATGTGTAGGTTTCTTAGAAAAAGCTGAATTCTTTTACTTTTGACTAGACATTTTGTTGTATTTTAGTATATTATGTTAAGTGTGTTAATGCTTAGTTTCTAAGATAAGCAAAGTAGTTTTAACAAATCGAACATCTACTGCATTCAGGTTAATTTTTTTACACTTACTTTTTATCTCAATAATAGGAGATTTGTAGGTTTTCATTTATATAAATCATACATGTGATTCTTCCGCCAATTGGCGGAAATCCGCCAATTTGCTTAGCAAAATTAAAATACGACAGTTCGATTTGCAAAACTGAAATTCCACTTTCTTATTTTCCAATCGTTTTATACGGAAAACTCTGTCCGCTAGTGCGCCCTAGTACTAAATTTTAATATGAAAATTAGTTAAGATTATTTAAGCAAAAAGATATGAATATAGCATATCGAATCCTAGATCTCGGACTATACCCTGTCTTGGGCCATTAAAACCCAACCAACCTAGATCTCCGGAAGTAGAAGCCGATGAACCCCCTCTAGTTAAAATGAAGAAAAATTTAGGCGCCATCGAATTTTTTAAAAATATTTTCTGCCAATTTTTTGCCTGTGTAATCACATGTATGATAAATAAATTTTTTGGCTTTTATCCTAGTGTTAAGATTTTTATATTTGTAGGAGCAATACATATTCATTCATGATGCATTACTTGAAGCTATAGAAAGTGGTGAAACAGAAATACCTGTTCAAGAATTTCCTGAATATGTTCAAAACCTTGAAATGTCTCATAATGAAAATGAAAAAGAATTCTCACTTTTATTGGAAAAACAATTTAAAGTAACTAATGTTTATTACGTTCTATCGTGTATTTATAGTTTTGGACATCTTGTGCTATAATTTCGATATTGCTCTCTCTCTCTCTTGACATCTTTTATATTATATATTCCTAAGAAAAAATATCACCAGAAAGTATTGTAAAAGGATTGACCACATATATTAGGATTACTTAAATAATTACAAAGTTCCTTATATGTGTATGATTTTTACATCAAATTATGAGCACAGTACGCTAGTACAGTTAAACCTCTCTGAGCGACCACCCCTACATAGCGACCACCCCTTTTAACGACCGGATTTTGAAGGCACCGATTTTTTCCCATATTCTCCTAATGTTAAAATACCCCAATTAGCGACCATTAAAACCCCTCCCAGCGACCAGTTTTTTTTAATTCAGAATTATTTTTTAAGGCTAGGACAGGGGAAAATAATAACTAGAACCGGGTCATCATTCTAAATTATTATTTAAGTAAAGAGAATCAAAACAAGAACATTCAATTTTTGTATTCTTATCTTTTTCTTAAATTCTTATTTTTTTACCCAATAAACCGGACTTCTTGCATTAAATTTCAAAGTTATGGACGAAGAGCAATTCTTTTATATCTTTTTTGTTCTGATACTTTTTTCCAATCTGATACGAAAGTCATTGAAAATAAGAGGACTTTGTCTCATTAAAAGGTTAAAAATTTAAAATAAAGATTTAAATTTTAATTAAATTTTTTATTGTGGATCAAGTTAGATCAATTCTATAAATTTATCCATTTAATAAGTCAATTCCATATTATATACGTAATTATTTGAGTAGAATGAGATAGTAATTCAGAACAGAGTTTTTTGTCACGTTTGTTCTAACAAGAAATTATTAAAGATCTCAAGATTGGAAAATGAGAATATCATTGCTTTTAGCTAGCTATGAACACAATGAAATATTCAACATAGATAAGACTGCAATGCTGTTTTAAAGATTTGTCTAATAAGCGCATAGTGATTAAATCGGCCGATTTCAGTGGAGGTACAAGCTATTTAAGTGTTTTGCATCACTAATTGTTTGAAAAATGTTTTGAGTAAGTTCTAAACCAACCTCTTTCTATTTTTAAGATGACCCCTTTTAAGCGACCACCCCTCTGAACGACCGATTTTTAGTGGAACGGAGGGTGGTCGCTCAAGAGAGGTTTTACTGTATATTCTATTAAAATAAGTTTAGTTTCTATCACCAAACATATTGTGCTCTGGCCATGATTGTAAGCTATCCACTTGAAGCTGGAAATCCTTAGATTAAATTTAGCTTTCACCCGTGTCTTTGGTGCATTTTGTACAAGCCTAGATATTCTCTGATAATACCTTAACTGCACTTTAATGATCAAAACCATAGTTGTAATAAGTCTACAGAAAACTTGTGTTCATAAAAATTGCAAAATAATTTATGATTTCCAACCCTTTATGAGCTCTTTAGTTCAAACTTGGCTCCTCCTGGTCATCTTTTTCTACCTTTAGATTTCTAGAAATTTAACCTTTTTTCCTTGATGCTCCTGATGTAAGCATAACAACCCTTTAAGTCTTTAGTATTATCTGGTTAATTAATCTCCTCTAATCAACATTCTCATTAAAAAATGCCATAAATAGTTTTTTTGTTACTAAAGCCCCTTGAAGAAAATATTTGAATTTGATCTATTAAGGAGCTTGATATTTTGATTCTCAAATTTTAATTCTGCTGTGGAAACAAGTGGGAACCCAAGGGATCCCTCCTTAGACAATATTAAATTGATTTTTATCAGCATTAAACTTCTTATTTTTACATATTGTACTCTTGTACTTTTTGCTCAAGCATTTTACATCATAACATTTTGTCACAAAATCATTCTGTTCAAATTCAATGTATAATGACATCTTTCTCAATAACTGAATATGTACTTACTCTAATAATGTTTTCTATTGAATGATTTCTGTTACTTTGTATAGCTTGTCACCAGTTTCAAAGCAAAAGATTTCAGCATCATATCTGCTACCAAAGCCTGTAATAGACCAAAAAATCGCAATATTAACATAATTCCTGTTGAGTCACACAGAGTTCATATAACACCTAAACCAGGGAAAGATGGATCTGATTATATTAATGCGAGTTTCCTTCAGGTATGTAATAATAAATTCCAGAGTGTGTGTGTCAATATTTTATAACTTTTTATTTAACCTATTTTCTTTTATTTAGGGATTTAATAAATTGAATGAATTCATCATCACTCAACATCCAACATTTGATACCATGCCAGATTTTTGGCAAATGATTTGGGATCATAACTGCCAAACAATTGTAATGTTGTCATCTGTCGATGAAAAGGTATTGAGATGTTTTTTCTATCATATTTTCCAAAAGTTTTTTTTTATACTTTTAATGTTTCTTGATGATTATCAATGTTGTAGATCACCGAATAGTAGCTTTACTATATTTATAATTAATAATGGATTACAGTTGATTCTGCCTACTATAAACTTTTGGCAGAGATAAGAGTACAACAATATGCTATGGATAATATCCTGGTTTACCTCTAAATCCATGAATTAAATCATGAAATTCTTGCATTGAATAATTGCTTGTATTAAAACTCTTATTTGTAATTATATTTTAGGATTACCCATGTTTTTGGCCTGATGAAGATAAAGAAAATGACTATGGGACGTTCAAAGTCAAATTAAGTGAGGAGTGCACTCAAGGTTCCTTTGTAACAAGGGACTTTATACTTCAATCTACCCAAGATGATTATGAGGTCATTTGTCGTATAATTGGATGCTCTGGATGGCCTGAGTGCTGTTCCCCTGTGAATGTTGTTTATGATCTAGTCCAATTGGTACAAGATTGGCATTTAGAGTACCAAAATGGTCCAATGGTGGTTGTTGATAGGTAAGTATTTTTACCTATCTATATTACATGCCTATAACTAATTTTGTGTATTCTGAAGCATTTCTTTTATCTTGAAACCCCCATGAGGTTATAAACATTTAACTGGGTAAATAAATTCTGAAAGATAATGTTCCTGTATGTTTTTACATGTTATATTTAGTTGTATGCTATAAATAAGTAAAATTTTCTTTCACTTGTTTAAGTTTCTTTAAATTTAAAAGGAATAGTAAAAATAACTTCTGAAAATTATATAATTCTTGGATATGGGGTCTAAGGAAATGGAGCTAAATATTCCATTTTCATGAGGATAGTCATAACTCAGTGGGTCAGTTTTCTTAAATACCTAATTTTTATTTCGTTTATTTCAAAATTAAAATGGTAATAAAATCTACAAAGTATATATGGTTGTTAAAAAATCAAATTAATTTATTTTCCAACTCAAACCAAATACTGTTAATATCCATCTAATAAATTTTGTTTTCCTATTTTAAATACTGATAACATGAAAGGGAAAGGACAAAATTGTATTTAAATCCAAACCAAAAAAGTGCCAGTGAAATTATTTGAAAGGATCTTGGTAAAGAACAAGAGATAATGGGAGTTAGGGGTATCAAACCTTGAAAATGGATTTATGTCATGTGTTTTGAGTTGAACATTATTCTGCATTTCAAGAGGATAAAAATTGCAAAGGTTTCAAATTTTCATACAATAGATAGCTGACTGGGTAATGTGTAAATATTTTTACAGATTTGGAGGAACTGAAGCTGCTACATTTTGCTGTTTAAGTACTCTTCAAAAACAAGTGGAATTTGAAAATTCCATTGATGTATATATGTTTGCTAAGTTATATCATATGAGAAGGCCTGGGATATGGCAAACTAAGGTATGTTAGAATATCTACTCTTTAATTCTTTTACAATAGCATTAACATGTTTGAAATTTATTATGTACTCAAAAAGAGAATGTATCATTTACTATCAAAACAAAAATTAAACTAAAATGTCACTACTTTCAAGTTAAAATCAAGTTATCTTGCAATCAAGCATTTTCTTCTACAGATTAACTCACATTTTCAATGGATATAGCATTAGATGATCCATCTAATCCATCTGATTCTTAGCCTTTATGAATGATTAATAAGAGTTGAATACTTTAAAATTTAAAGGAAGCAGTTGCCAGATTGAGAATCTGGATTGCCCAGATTTCTTTCAATTTCCGTACCCCTTACCTAGTTTATATCCTAAAAGTAGAAATACCTTACCTCAGTGTTATGAAAATTATGGCTCATCACCTGTGTTAATTAATAAACAGCATCTGTTCTACTGGAAGGAAAGTAATGGCAATAAATGAGAACACTTTTATTTTCTTAACCATTATATTTTAATGTGTGAAAAGTTATATTGTTTTATAGTGAAAAATCTTGTGCAATCGATGATAAAACTGGTTGAAACACAACATTATTTTTATGCACAATATATTTTAAAACAGCATACAATTGTGTCGGGGATCACTGGATCTCCTTCGTCAGTGCTAAAAGACAAAGTAAACATCAAATCGGTATATATGTTACAGGCAAAGTGATTGATTGGGCATTATTAATAATGCCCAGAGTAGGGACAGGAAAAGTGATAAATTTCATTGATAAATGCCTTTGAATTTATCATATTGCCCTCCTCCACTTCGGGCATTATTAATAATGCCCGATTTATCACATTGCCCGTAATATATATACAAAAAAATCTTCTTATCTTAGAGATCCTATTGAAACCCTCAATAAATCTGGTATTTATATAATTTTTTGTAACTGTGGATTATCTTATATTGGTCAAACAAAACACACTCTAGAATTTAGAATCAGAGAACATGACGGCTATGTCAGAAAACAGGAATTTGATAAATCATCCATCGCTGAACATGTTTGGGACATTAATCATAACTTTAAATTTTCATCTGCCACCATAATTAATAAGTGCTATATTCCTATGACCTAGATAATCTTTTTACAGAAACAAATTTTCTGATTTTCTTGTTAATGATTTAAGTAGTATTCCATATTTTTCACTCAAATGGATACCTATGATTGATTATTTGTAATTTAACCATTAACTTTTTGTATATTAATTAAAACTGTAACCTTTTTGCTTTCATTTTTGTATATATGTTACGGGCAATGTAAATCGGGCATTATTAATAATGCCCGAAGTGGAAGATGGTAATGTGATAAATTCAATGGAATTTATCTATGAAATCTATCACTTTACCCGCCTCCACTCTGGCCATTATTAATAATGCCCAATTAATCACTTAGCCCGTAACATATACAGGGTGGTCCTAAATTCGTGGTACAAACTGGGTAGGGTAGGTAGAGGGGACCTAGACAAGCATATTTTGAAAAAACTAGAGGGGGCGCAGATGCACCGTTAAAGAGCTAGGATCTAATGTAGTGCGAGAGCGTTACAAAAGGACGTTTAGCCAAGGCCCGTTTTACAAAAAAAACATAATGAAATGAAAAAATTTATTGCGTGAGGTACAGCAGTATCCGTACTACTTACACCATAAATTTGATAGAAATTGGACCACTTGCTAAACCGTGGGGTGAGTTTTAAAATGCAGAGTATTAATCTTTTAGCCAAAGAATGGAGTTCCCTTAATGGTATTTAGAAAAATGATGATCGGGGAAGGAATTTTCAATGATCACACAATGATCTTTAAAACTGTATGATCATTGAAAATTCCTTCCCCGATCATCATTTTCTAAATACCATTACACTAATTTAAAGAAACTCCATTCTTTGGCTAAAAGATTAATATTGCATGTTTTAAAACTCACTCCACAGTTTAGCAAGTGGTCCAATTTCTATCTAATTTATGATGTAAGTAGTAAGGATACTGCTGTACCTCATGCAATAAATTTTTTCATTTCATTATGTTTTTTTTCGTTAAACGGCCTTGGCAAAACGTCCTTTTGTAACACTCTTGCACAACATTAGGTCTTAGCTCTTTAACGGTGTAACTGAGACCCCCCTTTCTATACCAATTCTTGTTCGTCCTGATGTACTCTACCTACCCTACCCAGTTTGTACCACGAATTTAATACCACTCTGTATACCGATTTGATGTCTTTTAGCACTGACGAAGGGGATCCAGTGATCCCCGAAACAATTGTATGTTTTAAATTTATATTGTGAAAATAAATAACATTGTGTTTCTACCAGTTTTATATTGTTTTATGTAATTTTGCATATTTTAAATTTGCTACAAATAAATTATAATTATTTTTAGGATGATTACTTTTACTTGTTTCGAGCCGTTGAAAAAGGCCTACTAGCAAATTTAGAGATGCCATCCTTAAATAATCCTGTAACTAATGGCCATGTCATTCCACTGAAAGAAGATACTACAGTCTGATCTTTGTTTTCTGATTACAAACATCCAATTTTGACTATTCTTTCTGTGCCTCATTCAAAGTGGCAATCAGGATTACAAAACTTCGCTATTTTTAACCATATAGAGGCCAAACTTTTAATATGGTGTAGTATATTATGTGATATGATGTATTTTCTATGCAAGGCTAGTTAGAAAGATGGCGACAATCTTAAAGAAATGAAATCAATTTTCAGGGTAACAAATTTCTTTTTCTACATGAAAAGTTTTTGTAAAGATTCAAACGTGCAATTTGAGGTTTTACTCAGGACAGTCTTTAGTTAAATGATGCATTATAAACTCGCATATTCCTATCTGCTGTCTGGTATTTGAAATTAACTGTAAATTCTCGGAATTTTATTTTGCTAAAATAGAATCAAACTCAACTGAATTTTTATATTATATATCTGTCTCTAAATATTAGTTTAAGATAATTTTATCTACTGAGAAGTTACTTTTTATGTTAAGGATATTATCTCAAAAATTTCCAAGTGTTAACCCATTCACTTTTTGAATTCAGATGTGCAATAAATATAAAAAGAGTGCTCACTTGCATGGCCATAACTCCTGTCATTATAAACATTTTCAAATTTATTTTCAATCATTTCAAAGTGTTACTCTAATATTTAAACTTTCATTTTTCTAACGTTTACTTACTGAATAAGATAAACAAGTCACTTTGATACAGTTTATTCAGTTTTTTCTTGTATAAAGTGTCTCTTTTCTATTTCCTTGTAACTTGTTGAAAATCAAAAGTTGAAGTCTGTATATTAAGATGTTGGGATTTTTGTTATTTATTAATCCCAAAAAGGGGCTTTGTTTTTAAAGCAGCTTTTATGTGTATTTATGTACATAGTTTTATTTATTTGTTGAAACTGTATATTTATTTCATGCCAGTGTTACTTTAAATTGTGGTTGTTGAATACTTATACTACTTAAAGAACAAGCCATACTTGTGTAAGTAATGATCTCTTACATGTTTTGATACTTTATTTTTAGACATTTATTTTATTGTTAAACTGTTAACTGTATATGTTTGTTTTGTTAAATATTTAAGTGTTAGACGTGTGTACCATTGTTTTGTTTGCATTTACAAGGTTTGTTTTCATTGACAATGGATTTTTATTCTCATGAGCACAATTTTTTTCTTGACATAAAAATTTAATTCAGAAGCCCCTAAGTTTTTCTTGTTTTGAGTTCCATCACTTAGAATCTCAGCAATTTTATAAACTTGTTGGACCTAAATTCAGTTTTAATAATTATTGTAAAATTAAATCACACACAGAGAAGAATTTTGCATTATCAATATCATATGTGAGGCGGAAAACGAAAGTCGGCAAAGTTGATTTCGAGAAAAAGCCAAAAAACCGGAAGAAGGTCAAAACTATCGAACTTTTTTCTCTCAATTTTATCGATCCTTGGACCCTTTAGAACCGAATTTTAGCTGTTGGAATCATTCCTTAACTGTGAAAAATAACGAGATGGTAGCAATTTGAAAGTTTAAAATCGTTTCTCGCGAAATCAACTTATTCTATTAAAACTTATAATTACTGGCGATTCGTCATTTTTTGAGCTACAAGGATGATGATGGTATTAAAATCTTCATAAATCTGTACAGATTGAGAAAAAATAATAACTCCATTTCGACAAACGCCGACAAGAGGTCCCTTTTCGCTTTCCACCTCACATATAGAGGTGAAAAATTACGACCTTTAACTATAAGGTGATTTAAATGGAATTTTCATGTGAAAATAATTCTTTCTAATTATAAATGTTAATTAGGGAAGTAAAAACTATTTTACAAGGTAGTTAAATATTTTTCTTATTACAGCTAACATAAATAATCTTGTTAATTCATATACTTACTTTCTCACATTCCAAGTAAAACATTTTTCTTACATTTGTATAGAATTTCCATTGTTCCAATCAAGTTTACAATTTTGCCTCTAGATTATTTGAGAATTTTATCAGGCTTCTTCAGAAAATAGTTCATTTTAGATATTTGTTTATACCAAATTTATTTAATGAAGAAGTTTATTTGGTGTTAATGAGGAATTAAATTTTTGACTGTGTTTTACTTTGTAGACTAGAGTAGAAATTGATTCTTCTTTCTTCAAAAGTTCCGTCCAAGTGTATTGAATTTTGACATTTGATGTATCAATTTATATGAAAAATGTGTAAGTGAACTTGCAGTTTAATGTTTACTTACCATATAAACTTATTTGAAAGTATCAAAACTCTGAGATCCATTCGGTGTTTCACCTTAAAGGTTGAATTCTTTTTAAGTGATCTTTGTTGGTAATCAAACATTTCTGAGAATGGCTATCTTTAAATGAGAAAAAATTAACGAAAATGTTTTCTTCGCAATTACTCTGATCCTTATCACACTGGAGTCATGATATTATTTAGTAATGATTTCTTTCCCTATAAAAACCTTCATATGAGGACCTAGCGCCATTAAAACCTAAACCAACCAACCCTTTAAAAACCTAACTATCTGTGTAAGAATATCTGAATTTGTTAAGTTTTTAAAATAATTTTTTGTATATTTCTGTATAATAATTACATTATTTTCATTCATTTAAAATTTGTGGAAATGTTTTTGAAGCTAAAGTGGGAATATAATGATGATTTATTATCAAATCTGCCAAACTTGCAAAAATATAAGGTATTTTTGTCAAGGACTGAGTGTTAAATAATTCAACCAATCAACAAGTTAAAGAATCTTATTTTTATTTAAAATAAAATCAAATAATGAAACTGAAATGAATTAAAGAAAACTTAATGCACATTTATATTTCTAAACATATTTGAAGTTAAAGCATGCCCCTCAAGGTAGTATGAATACAAAATATTGTTATGTGAATGCAATAATTTTGAAATGATCTAACCGTAAAGGATCAGATAATTTTTACCTATTATTAAATGCGTTTAGAATTTAGTTTTTCTTTGTATTTTTTATATAGTTATGACAATACTATATTTATATAACTTATTTTTACACCTTTGTATAGCGATACAAGCTTAAGTCAGACTAGTGACCACTGACTGAATCAACTGATTAATTGACTGACTTGAAATAGATTTTCAATTTTTGACATTACTAAACAAATAATTTACCCCATATACTCCCGAGTGTTTCTTCTGAAGTCACTCTATATGAGAAATAAATCTGGAAGAAATTTTGTAGTACCATAGAGCTATTACCAACTGTATTCTCAAATCAAGTTAGTATATAATTGATGGAATTTTAACATTACCTTTGCTAGAATTTCTGCTCAGTATTTTATAGTTCTTACATTGTTAATTTTTTTCATCTCATTTTTGGCAAATCATGGGTTTTAAGATTCACCCTTTTTCATAAATTGAACAGCAATCTTCTATAAGTAGTATTTTTTATGAAACCATTTTCAAAATACATATTTAAATCAAGATGGTTATATCTTTATAAACCTAATAGGTTCTATTAATTTTTTGTTAATGCAAAGGAATCACTTGATTATGTTGTAGACTGTGACTCAGGTTGGGTAGCTAAATTTTCCTAATTATATTTAGAATAGCTACAATGTCATTTTTGCCATATTAGTTACATAAAAAAAGCTGAAAACAAATTGACAATCTAAGCAAAATTTGCCTATAAAGTAAATATTTTACTTTTAGAATATTTATTTTTTGTTCCAAAAATCTTCAATTTATTCAAAATGATACAAATTTTATTTATTCCTCTTATTAATGCAATGTTGTTTTTGACATAAAAATTTAGTTTTTTAAAGTGGCAAATTGAAATCAATTTTATATTTTCATTCTGAAGAATGAGGTAATTAAGAATGGAATTCCCAGTAATACAAGTTTTAGTTTTTTAATAAATGAAAAGTTTAGTACTAAAAAAAACTGAAAATTTCAGATTTCTTATTGATCATTTGGTATTCTAATTTTTTAGCTATTCCAAGGACACTTTAAAAAATAATTATTTAATTCTTAAGCCTTTCAATTGTCTGACTATTTTTGAAATATGTCTTGAAATCTATCCCTGTGAAGTTTTCTCTAACATACTGTAATTCTTTGACTGATTTGTGTTTTTCATTAAATTAATGGTGTTAAATTTGTTTTCAAATGCTTCTATAATAATTAATTTCCTAAACTTAATCTATATAACACGGTTAAGCGAAGTCAATTATGTAGTAACATTTTATAATGCATAATTTATTGCACTTTTTGTACCAAAAATTTTATAACTAACATATCATCCTAATGGCCTCTGATTTAAATTTTGCTGTCGAGTAAACTTTTATGAGAATTGTACTTTATGTGAGACTTTAGTTTTTTTTACTCTTGTTAAAAGTATAGGAAAATCTAGTTTAAATGTTGATCTATCTTTTAAAATAAGTTTTTTTATGAGAATTTTATGCAACATAAAAAACTTTGATTAATATTTAACTTCTTAACTACCATTGTACTTTTTAAAAGGGTCCCTTTTATATCCTTTTATTTCTTTGGGTACACATTTTTCAAGTCTTCCAATCCTATTTTTCATGTGTTTATTTTTTACTGATGCATTTAGCTTTTTATATATCTAAAGCAATGAATCTAATATGTGTCTTAATTAAATAATTTATAATTTTCTTACTGAACTTAATTTAAAGTGTGTCCAAATTTGAAAATAGTAAGCTACAAATAGTTTTTTTCTCAACTTGATAGTATTTTTTACTAAATTTTGATTCAGATATATCTTTGTGTTCAAGTTTTATACTGACTTTATAATTGTTAATAATATTGGTGATTTTTTGGCAATTCTTTATATTTAATCAAACTTCACATTCCAATTTTTCTATTTTTATACAGTGAAGACTTTCCTAAATTGCAAATTTTGAAAAATATTTTTGAACTGTTTGATTTTTTATGTTGATCACATTCTTATTATGACACCTGTGGTAATAAACATAGTACTTTTATTAAATTTTTCTGAAGTCAGTTTAGTTGCATGCTAAACCATCACTGAAAAATTAAATATTTCTCTTTAATAGACTTTTCATTATCATACTTAAAGAAGGATTAGTTTATAAGGTAATTTGGATTGAAAATGAGTCTTAATTACCAAAGTCTTAAGTATGAATATTTACTATTCTTATCTGTATAAGAAAGTATCTACAGCCTTTAAACTATGTAATAAGTTTTTCCTCCTTAAAGTGGTTCTCAATAGTTACCTCCTATAATAATTATCTTAATAAGGTTTCTCTAAATCATATTGTTTTGATAGAGACTTCAAGTTTATTTTGCAGAAGACTAGTTCAGCAAATTAAAAAAACAGGGATGAGATTTTTCAGACTTTTGAAGGATTTTTCAACAAAAATTTCATACTTTTAATGGGAAAAAATCAGCTTTTAAACTGGAATTTTTAACTAAAACTACATCTCTCATTTTTTGTGAATGTTCTTTGTTTATAAGGATCTTTTCTATGGTAAATTTTCATAACTGAGGCAGCTAAATAATTTATTTGATATGGTTATGATCTTATCGATTCTTGCAGTTTTCAGCCTTTTTGCTTTTTTGTCAATCTCATCCCTGAAAAAAACATTGTGAAGAAGAGTGAACACATAGTTGGGGTTGGAAAGTCCCCAATCTCTCCTTTGTTCCCTTTTCTGAGTCTACTTCTCTACACTCTTTAAGTATTTCTTACCATGTGGGGAAACTTAATATTAAAATTTCTTGATGAAGTTTACGCTAGTTAATGCACAAAGGATCTTTCTCTATGAAGGTACGAGTCAATTACTTTTTAATTCAGTCCAATAGTAAAGTTCTGTCAGCATGATAAAATAAAATTGAACTGTTAACTTTTACATTGGAAACAAAAAACCCTCCATGCTTTATATTCAGTTCACATTATAAAAATGTATATTTCTTGACACATGTTTTGTGTCTAGTTAGTTGGATATTAGCATCAGTGTTTGGTGGACCATTAAATTTTTAATTAATATTAATTTATTGATGAGCATTTGTTTTCTCTGCTGGTAATTAATTACACTAGTTGGTTGCTCTTTGACTTAGATTGTCAACTATTGCCTGTACATACCTGCCAACTTCTCCGTTTTAGCCAGAAGATTTCCGTTCTTTTAGAAAATCTTCCGGCATCCGTTTTTCAATCAATTTCTCCTGTTTTTTTCCAGATAAAAGAACTTTCTCATCATTCAGTTATTTATTCGACTTGATAAAAAGTTTAAAAACAGTTCTGCTGTTGAAAATAATGAAAAGCTGGATTTTTTTGTAGAAAGTAATCAATCACATGAGAAAGTGGTTACCAATAGAGAATATGTATTCATAGCTTTCATAATTGATCATAATTTGCCACCCAGCTGTGCTGATCATATCTGACAATTAGTTTGAAAAATGTTACCAGACTGAAATTGCCAAGAGTTAGGGATGTGCATGTGCAGTGCATGGACTAAAAAATATATATTTTGTTAAAAATGCATGTTTTTCATTTTTTTTACTAAAAGATATCCATTTATGCTACCTATTGACTTGGGTAGAGCATGATAGGTGAACGTATTGACTAATTAGTGTAAAAAAATGCTGTGGGTATCTTGTGTGAGTTTTAAAAACCTTAATTTTTTATAATCCCAATGTTGGATGGCATGCCTGTATATTCGGGATCCTTTTTTCTTACCCGTCTAAGGTCTTTTGAACACTTCCTTGCACTATCAAAAATATTTTAAGTGGTTCATTTCACTATACTATATCTATGTCACACCTTTTGCATGATGTTCTGTGACTATTTTAAAGAGTCGGATAATAATCTGGATAACAACAATCCTGCCTTTAGGAATTTTGGATGAACTATATTTTTTCTCCATTCTTCCAACAATTTTTATGTTTTTACTTTATTCTTATAATTTAAATCAGTGGTTCCCAACCAGTGGTCTCTAAGTTCTTCTGAAGTGGTCCAAGATGGAGTCCATTATTACTAATAAAAAAGATTTTGCCTGTTGAATTAATGGAAGTTGCTGTTGACATAAAATTTTTGACAGCATCTTTGATATAGAAGCATTTTTGACTATGGATATAGAAGTTATGAATGAATGAGATTTGCTGTGTTGAAGCATTCAGGTTTGAAAAAACAGCATCAGTTTGGTGGTGCATTTTTGTTGATGCATGAACATTACAATATAAGTTTTCCATAGCTTAGTATTGCAAAAAAACCCAACTTTTAATTTTGAAATTTGTATTTAAGATTTTAACTGATAGAATGTAGGGGGTCTGTACATGATTAAATTATGGGCTTTGTGGCCTACTGATGTCTTTGGATAGGGAACCACTGCTTTTAATATTCCTTTTCATAATGCAGTGACTCAGTCCTTCAATTGGGCATATTGTGCCAAAGTCGAATTTTCGTGGCATTAACATTAATGTGACTGCATTGCATTTCAACATTAAAGTTTGGATAACTCTTGTACCATTTCAAAGTATTTAAAGTATTTTTATTTAGTAAATATGAAACTATTACAAAAGTTTTGATTTTCTTAGCCTATTTAATTTTTTTAGCATACAAAAGTATTATTGCCTGAGTGTAATGTTTTTATAACTTTTTTAACTTTACTTTCAAGTTTGGTTTCCTCAAAAAAAAGAGAAAAACTGCATTTTAGGAAAAAATTACTTCCTCTTATCTCTATTATATTTGTCATATTATTGGACTTAATTGATAAAATTTAAAAAAAAGTTAGCTGTAAATAAAACAAATATAAAAATTATTCCTATTGAGTTCTTTCATAATGAAGAGAAAAATAATATTTTTGACAGTTGTCTGAAACAAGCATAATTTTTTATGTGTCTAAAGTATTTATAGTTCTGAAACAAACTTATAATTTTTTTAAATTCTCAGCAGCAAAGTTAAATGTTATGTTACAAACAAAATATCTGACTAAAATAAAATACAATTTTTCAAAATTACAACTATCATTCGCAATTAGTTTTTTCTTATAATTAATTATATTCATACCAGGGTTTATAAAAAGTGAGAGAGAAGAGACTTTGAACTTTTCAAATGAGAGATAGCAGGGAAATTTGTATTTATTAGCGTGGAAATGTGTGTGTGTGTATATGCAGAGCGGAATTGTTTTGCCTCAGCTGTGGAATAACTCCATACAAACGTATTTTGATATGCTTGCTTCGGGATGTAGATAAACTAGTGTGGTTTTTTTTCGGTCTGCGAAAGAACTTAGCTCTAAAAGATGTGTGACGATGTGCTCTCCTTCCTTGGACCTCTTTCGGACCAAAGGAACGCTCCTATCTGATATATTATTATGTGTGACGTTGTGAGTGATGACAAGTAATGATATTAGTTTGTATGCCAGGTTAAACTAGCTAAACAACCTCACACTCATATTCATTACGTAAAACCCCCTTATTTTTTAGTAGTAGTTTTTATTGTTTTCATGTAAGGACATCTGAATACTTTGGTTAGTTCTCCAATTTTTAATTTCCTATTACTGAACTAGAACTAGTTTCAATTTAATAATACACGTTCTCCCTGGCCCCCTCTTTCAAAGTAAATTTCAAACGTATCAAAAAGTTACCTTTCTAAATCCGTTTTCCATATGAGACCATGTCAAACTTTATTTTATAGATTTCAGTTATTTGAAATAAGTTAAAACATTTTAGTAAATGAACGTTTATTTTTTACTTTTAACTTGAATAAATCTCAACCATGAGAAAGTGCACCTTTTTAAAAGTTTTCAAATGCATAATTTCATCAAAATTACACTGAAATTTGGTTGACATAGAGGAGGAGTGTCTGAATTTTTAGTCCGAAGGGCTATGTGTACTACACAAATTTTCGCAAATCACCTAGCTTAGACTATTTTATTATGACCCTGGAGTCAAGAGTTTTTTTTTCTTAAAAGTCATAAATGAATTACTTGGGAAGTTTTGTTTTGACTCTGTGATTTTAAACTTAGTTATTACAGAGTATTAATTTTGACAAAATGCTTCAAATTACTTAAACCCCTTCCTTTTGCATCAAATTGGTTGATTGGATTAGATGAAACTGGTTTTTTTATAACTTTATAACTTTATTAGACATTCATTATACAAACACAGAAAAGTAAGACAATGTGATTCGCCAAGGGGAAGAAACTTCCCGTCCAGGCGAAAAAGAAATTATATGGACAAATGACATTACAAATTACAACAACACAAACATAAAACTGTAAAAAAAACAATAGCTAAATAATGATGGCAGCAAGCTGGTAAACCATTAACTAAAATATGCTTCATTGAAGTGAAAAATATAAATCCAGGTCGTCGATATTAATTATTAACTCAAATAAATTTCTTTTGAACTCTGAATATTTATTAATGGAGGTTAGATTTAGAGGTAAACTATTGTATAATTTTGGTGCGAGGTAAAAGAAATGCTTACAAAAAATTGATTTAGAAAATTTGGGAATTTGATATGTTGCTACAGCTCTAGTATTATATGGTCTAGCTATAGTGTTGAATAGAGATTTATTACGATAAAGATAAAGTATAATACGGAAAAAAGCGCTGTGACGAAGAGGCAATAATTTGAGTAATCTAAAATTATCAGGATATGACTGCTGATTTAAAATTTTGAATATTTTATTTTGAATAGAAATTAAAGGTTGGAGATTGGATTTTGCTCGAGATAATGATCTCCGCTTACACCACTGCTTCTATAATTTCTTTAAACTAGATTAAAAGTCTTTATTTGTGTTTCTTAAGAACTCTCTCATTAGAGATGTTGCTTTATTTTCTCCTAATTCTTCAAATGACACTAACCACTTGTGTAACATTGGAATTTTGCCCCTTTTTACTTATTAGTATAGTTTCTAGTTTGCATGATAGAATTATATGTTCCTAGTTGTCATCTCATTCCCGCATCTACACATTTGCCTCAAATATACATTTGTTTGATGTCTGATTGTGTGTTACCAATACAAAAAGTCTAACTGTGACGTGTCGGATACCGGCGTAATGTGGCGTAATTTTTACGGACCGTTTTTAATTAGGTAGGGAGCTATGCATTGGGAGACCCTTGGCAGTTATTAACTTAAACATTTTTTATTTGCAAAATTCTATTTAACCTACATGTTTTTATTGTATGTGAAAGTGTTTTTGCTTTAAGTTATGAAAAATATAAAGACCAATCTCGTTTATTTTCTAGGGCAAAAAATACATATTTCAATCCAGAAATATGCAGCCAACCTAAGTTGTATGTTTCACCATTATAGTCACTCTATATTGATGAATGACTAAAACGTTCATTTACTACAAACGAATAACTTATTTCAGAAACATGTCAAACGCTTTTTCTTTGCGAAAAAAATTATTGAAAGGTTTGAATGTGACAGGTTTCTGCCATAAACGGAGTTTTCAAGCCTAATTTCATAGCTTAACTCTAATTGAAAGGAGAATTTCACCATTTATCGCTGGTTAAGCGGACAATAAGTGTAACCTCACATCTCTCAAGCGTCACCTCCAACGATGAACCGGTTTCGTCCTTGTTAGGACTCATCAGCACGGTATAGGAAGGTAACGCAAGCGAGCGGAGGGCAAGTACTTGCCCTCCGCTCTCTTGCTCCATGGTTGGAGGTGACGCTTGAGAGATGTGAGTTTACACTTAACTAATTTTTTTCGGTAATAAAAATGGGAATATTAGTTGAAAATAACATTTCCCTTTTAAAAACTGGCCGATCAAACTATTATAGAGTTCTTTTCTTATTTTTCTCTTTTGGTTAGTAGATGCATATATAAATACTTATTTTTATAAATAATTTCAACTCTAGACTCAAAAATAGTGGCCAGTCATTCGGAATGTTAATATAGAAATATTCGAAGTCAATGTTTAGGTGTAACTTTGTGGATAGTAAAACGATTTTGCTTTAAAGCCTGCAAAATTAGTTTAATTTTATGATCTGGGGTATAATATAGATTTGATGCCTCCATTTAATAAAGTGATTCATAGATCCAAAATCTCAATCGCATGGATGTGATAAATGTCCACAAGCATGGAAATTTTGAATATATTACTACCAAAACGTCCTTAGTCTTGAGATTCGTACAATCTTATCGAATCGTGATACTGTCCGCATGTAATGAAATAAAAAACAGCAGTCCCAAACAACTTGCAGATGAGCTGGAATAAACGAAATTCCCCGCAGTTTAGGGCAGAAACCAGACAAGCGACGTCGCTTTACTTGTTTCTGCACTAAAGCTGAAATTTAACATGTTGGAAAATTTATATAAAATCATGTTACTTTTTATTATTCCTATATTAAAATGTTTGTTCACCCCTACAGAATAGAATACCTTGACACCAATAACTCATTTTTCAAAAAAGTGTCGTTTGACATGTTTCAGAAATAAGTTATTCAATTGGACTCTAGTCGTTCACATAACATGTTAAGCAGCTGTTGTTATTACATATGTTCAAGTAAGTTTTTAAAGTAAACCCTGGCGTAAGATATTAATTTGTACCAATAAGTAATTTTCAAAAATGCAAATATTGGGTTTTGAAACTTAAGGGCATTTATAAATTATTTATTGACTTTTTGTTTGAGATGAATACATTGACCCCGAATTTTCCTGCTATGTTACACATTTTAAAAATACTTATTTAGAAATAGGTAAAACACATAAGTATCGAGTGTCTTGTAGTATTTTTACTCTTCCCCTTCAACATTTACCACCATTCCTCCCCCTTTAACATTTACCACCATCTGCGAAGAGCTATTTTGTGTCCGATTTAAACAGTGAAGAATGAACTCTTTTCGTCCTTGTCCAAGTTATACTTATTTTTGTGTTGAGATAAATTCAGTTTTAAATTATTAGAAAAGCTAATAATCTTTATTTTTGTAATTTTATATGTCTTTTCTATAAATGTCTATTCAGATTTGCATGAAAACTGCGTCCTTATTCATTTCACCATTGACGGAATTTTAAAAATATTTTCAATCTTGTAAAGAATTTCCTAAAATTTTACGTCACGTCTCTTTTCTATCTAATCTAAAATTTTGTTCTTAAAACGTTATAAATTTTTCTGGCGGCGAGTTTAAAATATCCTTAACTATGCAACTTGAACGAGCAATAAATTTTAGATTTCTATAATATTTATGAATCAAAAATATTTTTACTGAAATGAGAATGTTTATGAGAGAAAATTCTTACCTGTGATGATTTTAGTTGCTGCACTTGAAAGTTTTGTAAGACCAATTTTATACTGCCCTTTTATATGCGAAAAAAGATTTATATATAACTATTATTTAACTGTAATTACTTAAAAAGTTGCCGCCTTTGATCATTTGTCAGATTTTTTATTGAAACTTCAAAACGGGCATTAAATAAGGAAATGAGTTAAATCTTGTGCGTACTATAATATTCAATGAAAACATCCTTTGAAAATCTGAAGAAATCGGTTTTACAGGGGCGTAAGGAAGAGCATCCAATGGGGCCTTGGTCCCCTCAAAATATCATTTATTTGTGGTGAGTAAAGTTAAAGTTAGTTTTCTAACACGTCTCTGGATTGAACTCTTTCTTAGGGATAGTCCTGATTTGGACTCTAGAAGGGAAATTATGAGTTTAGAATAGGCTTTTCATAAGGATATTGGATTATCAGTTTTGATTTTTAAATTAAGGTTGCAAGATTGATTAAAAAAATACGATTTTTGAACCCAACCCTAGGATTTCCTTTTTCAACTTTATGAATATTGTTCTTAAATTTATCTTTGAAATGGTAGTTCATTAATTGTATTTTTTTATAATTTTGGCTGCGTATGCCCTACGTTTACTCGGATTCACCCCTTGTGAAATATTCTTTCTTTCGCGCCCCTGTGGTTATATACTCTTACTTTTAAAAATATATTTCATTTTTATGCAACATTTGTTTATATTGAGTTTAGTAAAAGTTTTTTTTATCAGCTGTAAATTCGTGACATTCCGAATCTGAGATATTAATTTCTTATTGAAATATGAAAAGTGAAATGTTTCCTATGTAAAATGCTAGTTGTGTGTTTAGAGTTGTCCATAAATGAATGCACAAGTTACCGGTTTGTAAATGTCTGCACAGTGAAAAATGACTGTAATACATATTTGTAAATATTTGTAATCTGTTCCTGTACATAAATTTTCAGCATACTTCATAATAAAAGTTGCTTTTTGATACATAGCTTTATATTGTATTGTGGAAAAAGAGAGAAAAGGTGTAAAAAGATTAAAAAGGAGAGAGAAATGTGGAAAAAAGAGGAAATAAAGTACATTTTGAATGACTGAAAAATGTATCAGTCATTCAAAATGTACTCGGTGATTCCTTTTTTCCCTTTTTCTCTTCTGTTTTCTTTCTTTCCGTCTTTTGTACTTTGGATAGGGCACTTTAATCGGGTTTTTTGAACTTGTTTGGTATTTCAAAATATACTTTCTTCCCTTCTCTTTTTCTCTTCTTACACTCTTCTTTCCTTTCCCCCTTCCTTTTCCTTAAGTCATTTCCATGATGACATTTTAAAAGATTTAACTCCCTATAAAATAGAAAAAAAAATCTACGTCTTTCTTTACTTCTTTAAATCTAGGTCTCTCATTTGATTAAACTTAGTAAGAACAGGTGGCAGAAAGTAAAACCAATGGCGTATGTAGAAATTTTTGTCGAAGAGAACTCTAATATCCATCCCCAAAGTCAAGCCCTCAGCTAGATTTTTGCTCCTGGGGAGATAAGCAACCGGCTTATCCAAAAGCCCCTCCAAGCATTCATATTTAGTTAAAAGATGTCGTCATGTCGAACATTTTTTTGGTAAATCTGGTTATTTTAATAACCTTAGTTTGAAAAGTTCGTAGTTGATATAAAATATCCAAATGCAAAGGGGTAGGGGGTCTCTAATACTGTTTTTGACCCCCTAAGAACAGTATTTAAACTAATTTCCCTACACACCTCTTTAATCCGTCCTTGGCGTTTGTTCCATTTTTTAAAACTGATAAGTTCTTGAAAAACAAGCTTTTTATTCAACGTTTAGATCCAATTCTCCATCTGGATTTTATGATGCGTATTTTCGATATTAAACTTTTTTTTTAATTACGTCGAGGAATGGGTCGCATAGACCATTTCCCTCCGTGCAGCCCAATATAAACTAGCCTTGGAAGTGTAGTTGTCAAAAGGTAAAGATAAAACTAATACAATAAGGTAATGTAATATATATAATAAATAATATATATAATATATATAATAATATATATATAAGGTAATATAAGGTAATATAATAAGGTAAAGATATTAAACTAATACAACCGATTACTTTAGATTTTCAAGACAATGCTGATAGCAAGCACTCTTTTTAAAACTGATTTTTTTGTGTACTATACTAAAAACATAAGTAAATATAAATTTCTCAGGAGCCGCACCCCATTTGCCTTGAATCCTTATGGAGCTTGGGTATTCCAAGTGGCAAACGACAACAACAAGTAAAACTAATGACAAAGAAATGTAGCAAAACATTTTACGGAAATATCTCTATGATGGGCTTGGGCAGTTTTTCTAGGTTAGTACTTTTACTCCTGTTAAATAACTGTTTTGTTTTTCCAAGACTTTTTGTCAAATATCAGTCATTTACGGGATAACTTTTCCGACCTTTATCATCATTTCCATTCTGAAATACTTTCAGATGTCTTTTTGACAGCTTTCTTTGGATATATCACTCTTATAAAAAGTGGTTTCTCCTGAGTAAAAAAAATAAATTTCGGGATAGACCTAATACCAAGATATCCCCTAATGAAGAAAAACGTTTACAACATTTTTTAAAGAACGTAATTATTATAATTAGTATTTATTTTAAGTTGAATATAAGGAGGTGAAATTCAAGTTTTTTAGATACACAAACGTTGAAAAAACCCCTTTAAATTATAAATTTATAAAAATCGCGTAAAAGTTTTTGAAATTAGGTAATGTGTCCGGCTTATTGATTGCTTGTGAGCAGAAATTTTAAGTGGGAATCATGGGTTGTTGGGGTAATCATATTTTCTCTCAAGTTTAAATCGTTTTCTCGAATAAAATCTATATGTAACTTTAATTAGAGTAAAGTACAAAAATCTTGGAATGATATAAAAATATTAGACATGGACAATAACTGTATTTCTTGAAGAAGAATTGGTAGGTAATTTCTAATAAAGATAAATTTCATACTGTTAAAAATTTCCGCTACCTTTATTAATTTAAAGGTTAATTACACTATATACTAGCAATAAATTTACTTATATTAGGGGGATCTTTCAGTTTCCAATTACAAGTTGAACGATTATTAATCCTTGCAAAAACTTATTGTCTTATTTCAACACTATAAAGCAGTGGTTCCCAACAGGTGGTCCGCGGACCACTGGTGGTCCGTGAGGCCTTCAGAGGTGGTCCGTGAGAAGATTTTTAAACTTATCCATAAATTGTGTGGAAATTTAACAAAAATAGTTTTCCTGATCACAAATTCTAGGATATAGTAAAAACACCACAGATGCAAAAACATAAGTTAAAAATCATACGTCTCCTAAATAAAACATTTTAAGTTCTTTTTCTCTTCTATGAATCATTTGTTCATTTCTCTTATTTTCCACAGTTTTATTCAACCCTAGTTTATTAAAGAGTAGAAACGAAATGTGATGATGGGGAAAGTATTGCATCAGATTAATTAAAAAATGAGAGGCGTCGGGGTGGGGGCAAATAAATACTCGAATGATCGGACTTTTTGATACGAAGCGAAGCGAGGAAGTGTTGAAAAATACTTCAAACTGGGATGCTATGGGACAGACATGGATATGGATGGGATGGACAGAGGGTCTCCAAGAAATCGTGGAATGAAAAGAGGAAATTTCTGAGATACAAGTGAAATAGGTTTGTTAGAAGATATGAGGAAAATTTACTTCCGAAAATGCGAAAGTTTTTGAACACATAAATTGTTTTCTATTTTAATCGCTCCTTTAAATTATTATTGACTTTGGACCCGGTTTCTTTCGGGAGAACATCAGTTAGCCTCGCCCGCCTCGCCTCTAGAATTACCTCTGCCACAACTCACAGTCAGTGCGTCCTGTCCAGTTTGATTTTTTGGGATCAATACAATTCCTGGTTATCACATTTGTCCTGCAGTTTAATTTCAAGCTAAGTACTTTCTTTCAAATTTAAATCTAGAATAATATACGACCTTTTTTTGCTGGTTATTAAAAATAAAAAAAAATAACTATTTTATAGTTGTTTTTTAAATCTGTAACTTGTGTGTAGGTGTGAACCCCCTTCCAAGGTTAATAGATCCATGAGTGGACACTGGAATTGATTAAAATCAACACAATTTCCACTCATCAGAACAATTATTGTCATTTGTAAAGTATATTATCGTCTCCCACTTTCCCCACTATAAACTAATAAAGAATTGTCCCACCCCTGAAAACTATATACTATCCGACTCTGATATTTATGTAAAAAGAATTATTTTCCAATTACGTTTAAATCAAAATGAAATCTTCTATAAGGGCCAGATATTTGAAGTTTATTTTACTAACAAATGTTCCTTTTGTAACACCGAAGAATTTGACACATGGAATCATATATTTAACTCATGTCCTATTTATAGCTATTATCGAAACAAATATTTATCAAACGCAAAAAATTTTCCCTTTGTCTTAAATGAGCCTAACTCTAACTATTTCAATATTCTATGTTTCCTGACTTCCGTTTTTAGGCTCCGCCGGGACATTGGAGAGGATTCTAGTTGATTTATTTTAGTTTGTATTTTGTTCCTGCAATCGGTTTGTTCTGTCTTAACTTGTATTACAGTGATTTGTATATTATTTTTAAAATATGTTAATTTTTTTTAATCTGAATTCTAAGATAATGTTAAGTTCTCTATAATGGTTCGTGTTATTTGTTAACGGGCAAACGCCCAAAACAATAAACTTTTTCTATGTCTTCTATGTCTATATTATCGTCTTCTATACCAACATAAAAGATGAAGAAAGTTACTTGGTTAACCCTCTCCTATGAGATAAATTGAAGTTTATATTGGACGGTATATTGCTGAAAAAAATAATTTTCTTATTAAATTTCCTAATTTAGTTTTACGGTATTAAATAAACAATCGTAATTAATAATGGATTCTATTTTATTTGTTGAATTTCGTGAGAGCTTGATAAAAAGGGTTAAATTTCTTTTATAAAAGGTATATTTTTAAATAATTAGATATAAAATTATAGCAATGTTAATTTTCTTTTAAGTTTAATAGATTATTTAATTTTCTAAACCATTTAGAAATATTGTAAGACTTAGTTTCCCTTACTTCATAAAAAAGTCAAAATTTTAGACCATCCATCAAAAATGAATGCACTGAAAAAAGTTCAAATTTTTGAAGATACGGTTTAGGATAGAATGGTCCGCAGAGGTTCAAATTTAAGTGAAGTGGTCCGCAGACATATTTGAGTTGGGAAGAGAGTTTCAACAAGTGCGTAGAACAGAGTTTCTCAAACTGTGGGTCACGACCCACCGGTGGGTCGCCAGTCAGTTTTTGGTGGGTCGCGAGAAGATTTATAATTTTTCACAAATGGTGTTATTGACTTTTAAATTATCAAACTATTAGTTGAACTTTTGAAATGATCAAATTACCATACTATGTAAAAAGAATAAAAATTTGAGGAAAAACTACACTACTTGGAGTGGAACGGAAAAGGCAATTAATGTAAATACGTACTATGTGTGTCACTTTAATGTGCCGATAATGCAAATCTAGTCGGTTATTCAAATAAGATTTGAAAAAAATATTTAGTGTTTCTCCCCATCCACACTGGGGGGGTCAATGCAAATTTTAAGAATTTTCTTGGGAAATAATGCAACTGATGTAATTTATCCCTTATTGCTAAAAAACAAGTTAAAACCATGTTTTTAAGGGTCAAATTTTAAAATTTTCTCTGGGGGAGTACCCCTAGACCCCCCATTTTACTGTAGGGATCATTGTTAGACCACAATTAAACTATTTCCTACATTTGTAACTAAATAGTTGGTGAACACCCCCCAGTCAGAGAAGTTAAAATTCTGTGGGGAGGGGGCATGAGATAATTATCTCAGTTCAGTTAATTATAAATAACTGAAGTCGGTGGGTCGCGTTAGATTTTGTTTCTCAAAAGTGGGTCGCGATGTTAAAAAGTTTGAGAACCCCTGGCGTAGAACATGACAAATTCCCACAGAACTGTATCTCTGGGGTGAATAAAAAGTACATTTTACCGGTTTACTTCAAAAAGTTTTATGGAAAAACAAGAGCATATTATTATTTGGATATGTTTGCCAACTAAGATGGTTAAAATTATCCTCTGCGCCTGGGCGCTTCACGTACAGTTGAGGAAAAAAAATGACTCAGTTGTGATTTCTGGCGAACCACTTGGGTTAAGAAGACAAAATAGGGGTCGTTTTCCATTAATTAAAGTATTCTTTTACCAAAAAATTTTCGAGTCCTTAGGGGGTCGTCTTCATATTAAACGAAACACTAACTTTTTTCCCAATGGGGACCCCCAATTACTATTAGTTTTTCAGAAAGGCCATTCCCCCAAACCCTTAAATACCCAGTTTCATCCAGATTGATTAAAAAAATTATTTTAAAAAATAGAATTTTTTTTGAAATCGTGAAATTTTTTATGGTAATCGATTCTGGTAGTAATTTTATGTAGGAAACCAAAATTTCAATCGATTTTATCTAATAGTTGTTGATAAAACGAACTAGAAAGAGCATTTGCGGTATGCATTCGGCAACGGTATACGGCCCCTTAAGATATTAATTCATTTTTATCAAAAACTATTGGATAAAATCGATAGAAATTTTGGTTTCCTACATAAAATTACTACCAGAATCGATTACCATAAAAAATTTCACGATTTCAAATTTTTTTTTTAAGTTTAGTTTTAAAAAATTAATTTTTTAATCAATCTGGATGAAACTGGGTATTTAAAGGTTTGAGGGGATGTACTTTCAGAAAAACTAATAATAATTGGGGGTCCCCATTGGAAAAAAAGTTAGTGTTTCGTTTAATATGAAGACGACCCCCTAAGGACTCGAAAATTTTTTTGGTAAAAGAATACTTAAATTAATGAAAAACGACCCCTATTTTGTCTTCCTAACCCAAGTGCTTCGCCAGAAATCACAACTGAGTCATTTTTTCCTCAACTGTACGTATATGAAATGAAATAATAGAGTTTTATTAGATATGAAGTCTATTTTGGAAAAAGAAAATTTTATTACAGAGGAAAATTACTAGTTCTTTGGGGCACTCAAGAAATCTTTCTGTGCAGAGTTTGGGGGGGGGACTTGTTGAAGCAATTTATATTTAAACCCATTAGCGCCCAGTGATCCATTTCTAGATCGCTGAATATAAGGTCATAAATTATCTCTTAAATTACCTTAATTCACCCAACAGTAACGAAACTGCATATATGGCAAGAGAAAACATCCCTCAATTCTAATACCCTATGTTTTTTGCGTTTGCCTCACTTATTTTGTAACAGGGATGGGTTAAGTTCGAGTTTTCTTCTTTGATCGAAAATAATTTGGGCGTTAATGGGTTTAGAAACAAAAATTATTATTCCCAAACTCACAGAGTATCTTACGTTTTGTTAATAAATTTCCGTTTATTGTAATAATTTTTATACCCTTTTTAATTAGACAACTACGAATTATAATGTAGGTTATAATCACCGAGTATATAAATAAGATAGTGGTATCAATTTAATTTTTGATAATCTGAATTCATTAACATATAATTTATAAAAAATCCCCATTTATCGTGTAAAACATGATTTCGTTCTTTTATAAATTTAAATAATATGAACTCTTTCAAAGCCATAAATGTGTAATTATTATGGGGTAGACTGACTCGTTCTTAGACTCGTAATTTTTTAAAATATTTTTATTATTTTCATGCATTGGAAAAATTCATAAAAGTACACTCTAGTTATTTAAAAATAGTTCATTAATAAATTTTTAGAAAAGACCAAAGGTGGGCGCATTTTTAAGTCAAAAATTTTTATCATCGAGGTTTTTTTCTTATTTGTAATGCAACAAACTGCTGACAAGAGAGAAATAGTACTTGAATTATTTTCAGGGATTTTTTAATAATAAATATAGGTGTTAATAATAAAAAATGACTCCATCAGTGATAAAGTTTTACGAACAAGTAGCATCTAATCTTATGGAGGCATGATTTAAGTATTTCTAGATACATTATTTTACAGAATTGGAATAGTTTAAAACATAAAATCGGTTAAGAACAGTAGCTATATAACGGACTACTCTAATTTTGGCCGCCATTTTGAATAATTTTATTACAGATGGATGATAAAGGTGCTAGATTGAAAATTAAAGTTTTTAAATGATAATTTTTTAACACTAGAACCGCCGGAGCAGCCATTTTGACTGTTTTGCGTTTTCGAATGTAATTATTTTCAAAAGTATTTGAGTTACACAGTTCTGCTTTTGTGACTTTCTCTAACTTGCGGTTCTGTTTGAGCCATCCAAATTTCATTCATTTTTAATACAAGTTCCAGAGATATTAAATGGTCTACCTAGAACCGCCACAGCAGTCATTTTGACTGGTGAAGAATTGAAGCGTTTCTTTTGTCTGTAATCACTTAAGTTATGACATAAATTATTTCAAAGGGGTTCCTTAAGCAAAATATACAATATTTTTCTGGTTTTGACACCCTTTAAATGATCAATAAATCATTTTATTTTCAGAAATTCAGATAAATTCACTGGCTAAAACTTGAATATTTCTTACGCATTTTTATTACTATTTTTCTTGAAAGATTTATTATTTCCTGTTTGAGAGAAGAAACAAGTTCATTTTGCACAACTGTTCTTGCTTTTTATAACAGAAAAATGAATTTATCCCATAATTCAGTCAAATAACTACTTCAGATAGGCATTAGTATGGTTGATTCATAGAAACAAAGTTAAATATTGTTTTTGGTTCATTATTTAGATTTTAGATTTGTTTGAAATGTGTTTGGTGAAAGAAGATATCATTTCGGAAGCTATTCCGTTCAAACAGACTATTTTATTTCAGTTTATACCGCATATAAAATCAGGATATGCGCGTAAACACGAAATCTTGAAGAGTGCAGGTATGAATTTTGTGCACATTATACATAGATAGAAGGTACTATATAGGTACTATATGAGGAGCAAACAATCAAACCGTGTTTTCTCCAAAAAAATAAAAAAAAATGAGTTACTGCTATTTTCATGATCTCCACATTAAACTGCACAAAATAATGCTATTATCTTCAACTAAAACAAGTTTTAATCTATTCTAAAACTACTTAGAAAGTCGAAGTTTCAATCAAAAAGTTTTTCCTCCAGAGCCTGTTTTCAGTCAAACAGTGATTCCTCCAGTCACAGCCAATCATAGCTGTTCTTACTCGTCACGTGACCCTCTCATTTGTCAGCGTAAAGTTGGTGATGTAAAAATATTGGTGGGGACTTTTTGACACGAAATCACCTTATGTTTATTTTAAAAAATTACATTGTATATCAGAAATAAAAAGAATAGTTTTTGAGAAGAGTAGGATTAATTTTTTTTTCATTAAAAAAGTGTTTTGTCCAGTTGGAAACATTCAAACCATGTTTCCTCCGATGTGTTCGATCAAAACGTGATTTCTCCAAATTTCAAATGCATTTTTTAATAATTTTAAGTTTCTAGGTAAATTATGACTACAAATCCTCTCAGTTACTCGTTATAGAACTAAACAAACGATAATTAGGTTTTTAAATTAGTTATTTTTTTAAGATATTAGTTTTTTTTGTGATTCCTGGCAATTTGTATTTGAAGGAGAAAGCATGGTTTGATTGTTTGCTCCTCATATAGGTTGCATATAAAAAGAAAACTAATTGAATTACTGGTAGACATCAATTCATATTTAAATTGAGAAAATATTTGGGGGATCTAAGGTACGAGCGTGCCTTAGTATTGACGTCATAAAAACGTCTCCAGGGTCAAAATGCAAAGTATGGATAGTTTTAAGTTACAATTATAAGTAACAATTATAAAAAGTAAGAGTTTGAAACAGGTTGTAAAATTTTTTTGACGTTTTTACTTGTGTGCGAAAAAAAAGTGTAATGATCAATTTCTAGATATTTATATCCAAAATCAATGCTTAAAACTATAAAAAATATTTTCAAATAACGTATATTGTACCAACTTAATGGTATCTAAAAGTATTACATGCAGTTTCTTGTTCAATAGATAGTTTATGCCGTAAAAAGTCTACCAGTCAAAATGACTGCCTCCGGCGGTTCTAGGTATGAGGCAGTAACCGGCGGTTCTAGTGTTAAGTCTGTACTGTTTGAAACCTAGAACTCGAATTTAATAATTCAAAAATAGACCAAATTTGATGTGATTGCAATCTTGAATTCCTCCTTTTCGGAGGATCCCCAGCTTGTGTCCTGTGACGGTTTTTTACCTTAATATAAAGAAGAACAAGGGTTTAAAATTTCATGCTAGCTTTTTTGCCAAAAAAATGTTTTTCTCGAGCTCAATTCTTAATGTGCAGTTAGTTCGAATGATCCATCGTCACCACTAAAAGAAATAAGAAAATACTTTGAGTTAAGCATCCTTTCAATCGTACTTGTATTATTTCTTGAAAGATAGATTGCTTTACCCCTAAACATGCCTTCCCTAGCCTACGGTTTTGCAATACTCCTCCGCCTTTCGAAGATATACCTGCCGTATTAACTATTCCGTGAGAAAAACGGTTCCGCTCACAAGAGGCTAGTGCCAAGGAGGAACTTTTTGCAATCCGCAACACTTCGCTTGCGTCAAAAGTTAACCCAGATGTTATAGTAAGTTTTAAGGTTACCGAACCTCCACTGAAGTAAAAGTAGGATAGTTGCTTAGTATGTGGCAGTTCCCGGGTTCTACCCGGTTTTTCCTAGAGATATTTCAACCACCCAATCAGAGGAGATCCTGCTAAAAATTCTCCCCTTGGCACTAGCATCTTGTGTTCCGCTCATTGGTTAATATAGTATCAATTGTTATCTTATTTACATACAAGTGCAGTTAGTTAAAGTAATTTTTTCCCTAATGATCCATTGTCACCACCCAAAGAAATAAGAAAAATCTTTCTTAGCCCTTAAATTTATGCTCTATGAAGTCAAATGTTATGTGACCTTGACGATTACGCTCGTTGGTTAATATCCTTTTTAGCACGACTTGGATCAAATATGTCAAATTAAAATTATTGCAACTAGTAGGAAAAACGAAATTTGGCTATACATGAATAAAATTGGAGCTATCTTGAACGTTTGTGCTGGGCTTGGGATATCAATATGGAGATTCTTACATACATGTGCAATTGAGGCCGTCGGTGGAAGAACTAGGTTCATCTTCATTAGGGTGGTCCTTATTTATATGGTAATTTTTTAAAATTCAATTAGTGACGCCCCCTAGTTTTGTGTCACTATAGGAAATAATAATGCATGCAAACTACGAGCCGCATAAAAAACCAAAGATTAAACCCTCACATTTTGTTCTTGATTATTTTATGATTTTCCTATCACCCCTTTTCGGTAGTAATAATTTTTTAATGTGTCAAAATAAAATTTTTGTAAAGTTGTTTTTCCAGTATTTTTAAATAGCTATTAACTAGAACTATACCACTTAAAAACCTGAAATTAATCCCATTTTGTTCGTAATTGAATCATTTATTTCTGAAACATGTCAAACGCCACTTTTTTCAAAAAGGAGTTATTGGTGTCATGAGATTCTGCGGGGAATTTCGTTCATGCCGTCTCATCTGCAGCTTGTTCATCTTGCAAAATTCAATGTGCATCAATTTTATCTGAATATTCCTTTGAATTATGTTTTTATCTAATATTCTATCTTCAAAAACTTTTAATTTACTTTGATTTGACTTGTTAGAAGTAAAAAAAAGTTAAATATAAACATAATTCTAAGGAATATTCAGGTGAAATTAGTGCACATAGATTAACTTAAATTTGGGAACTAGCCCTGTAACATTTTGCACCGAATCTATTATTAGTTGCATTTTATGAAATTTATTTCACATTTTTTGCATATAAATCATACGAACACCCTTAATTAATGCTATGAATTTTCCATGAGTGAATCGCTCTTGTATAGTTTGAGGGAATGAAACTCTCCAAAATTTCGAAGGTTTTTTTTCTACATGATTAAATTTTATTTTGAACTTGAAGTTTGGTAGAAAAGTTTATTTCAAGAGTTAAAATGCTTTAAATTTTCTAAATAAAAATTTTCAACAAATTTTTTTGTTTATTTTTTATATATATTTTTAATTTAGAAACTATTTTTTTGGGAAAAAAGGTTGCTATGATGCCCACTAAATCAAAGAGAATAAAATTACGATCAAAACGGGACTGATTTCAGGTTTTTAAATAGGATATAGTTCTAGACTTATTAGCTGTTAAAAAATTAAAAAGCAACTTTACGAAAGTTCTTTTGACACATTAAAAAAATTATTACTACCGAAAGAGGGTCGATAGAAGAAGGGAACCTGGAACATTTTATATCTATAACTATATTAGTTTATTATAAAAAAGAATCAAGGACAAAATGTGATAGTTTAGTTTTTGGTATTTTAGTTGATTTGTAAAAAAAATCAGCACTTTTTTTGAATATTTAAGGCTTTTGCGGCACGGGTTAGCATTTTTTGATTGAACTAAAATTTTGTAAAAATCCCTTATTTGTATAATGGAACAAATTGGGGGGGAGCGTATAAAATTATTCAAATTTTAAAAACAAGCACCCACCCTCTTCAAGTTTAAAGATGGTTTTTTGGCGTGTCTTAAGGCTGCTGTTTAAACTTTGCGTAGGATAGGATAAATAAAGGATAGGATAAACCCACACTCTTAAGATCTTTAACAAAAACACTTTTGTTTTAATCAGTTAATTCTATATGAATATTGAAATAAGGCGCAAACTATTTTTTTGGCAGACTTGCAGTTTAACAACCCACACCTGGGAATCTGCATTTTAAGGAAACAATGATTGGAAGTGTACCGCTAAATTGGCGACACTGAATGTGAATAAACTTGGTTTTGAAAGTGAAGATACCTGGTTCTTACCCAAAAGTTCTTAATTATTTTAAGTAGTTTTCTTTTCAAAAGATCTATAATAACCACTTAAAAAAGAAATATAAGATAAGAATATTAAGTCTTCCAATCTAACGGTATGTGCATTGTCAACAATACTGTGACTGAAACGGCTCCACTTGTTGGTTGATATATCAACATGTAGATTATTACATATATGGGGCTGTTAGAATATTACGTGAAAATGTTTTTGGTCATTTTGACCCCCTTCTCCGCAAAGAGATAAGCAAACCGAAACCACCCTCATAAATACGTGAGACGACCGCCCGACTTCCCTTTGTTTCTTTTTTGTACAAAATGTTTAGAAGAACCTACATTCAATAAATTCAATGGCTACACTTAAACTTAAAATTTTCTTTGCAAAGTCAAATGCCCCGACGGTTTTTATCTGGAAACATGCCTTTCCAAGTGACAAGGTTAAGGGCTTCCCATGTAGCACACGAAAATCGATCGATATTGTATGGACGATATTGGCCTTCATCAAAATGACCCTATCGTGAATATCGGCCAATCGCGATGCTCGACCTTAGATAATATCGAACAACACTGATTAATCTCGTATTTGCGATATTCGTTTTTATCGATATCAGACAATGTCGCGAATAGCATTGGCCAATTTCGTTCAGTATTGATAAATCCTGGACATTAATGATCAACCTTGGATGTTCGATGTTCGTCTTGTACAAGATCTATCGATGTCATGCGGTGTTCGCGACCCCCTGAAAACATCGAAACAGGCTTTAAATATCACTCGGAAATGCAATACACAACTAACTTTTTTTTTCATCGCTATAAAAATGTCACTCATTATCAATCAATATCCCACCTACAATAGAAATTTTAGAATGCTGCCAAACATCGGCCAATATCCTTTCTACGACTTTGAATTGACTTGTGATCTTGTTTTTCTGACACCGGTTACGCAACGCCATATAATGTCGATCGAAATCGTCATGGCGTCATTGACTTCTCGGATATTGGCCAATGTTAATCAAAATCAGTTCACAGATATCATCTTTAGCAATTTTACCAAAACAGGGGTAAAAAGGTCCAATTAAATATTTACACTAATTTTTCATCCAAATGACGTTAAAAAAAATGTTTTTCAATATATTTTTTATCTCTCTCTCTTATAAAAAATTACACAATATCGATCAAAGCTGTCGGATATCGTGATTCCGATGTCCGATATTCTACGATATTCGCGATATTGGCCAGTATTGGTACATCGTTGTCCAATGTCCGTGTGCTACCTGGGTTGGAGTATTCCGATGCCAGTGTAATCTACTCCATGGAGCTATAGGAGGGAACATCGCCAATAGGATAGGAACTCAATAATCAAGCTAAAACAACCGTGAAATTTTGCCACTATCTGGAGTAATGCATTTTGTAACTAACCCATATTTAAAAAAGAAAAAAAAACTTTTATCGGTGAGTATTAGTATGTCCTATGAAACTATTTTTTTTGGATTAAAATATATAAAATTAGTAAACTAAGTTTTTAAATAAAATATTTGCATCCCTTTTAAATCCTTCAATCCATCTTACTTATTCATGTTTTGTTCAGAGGTAAGAGGTCTTCTCAAGAGTGCGAAATCAACATGCAAAAGTTCCATGGAAGACGAAGTTAGTCACCAGTAATATTATGTGAGAAAAGTTGCCAAGTTTGATAAGTATTCGATGCATAACATTAAATGCCCGCTTGCCATTATAACGGTTAATTTCAGACCATGTTCCCACCACTCCATGATCTACTCTGGCACGGATTTAAAAACGTGGTGAGTTTTGAAATATCAGATTACAATGTAAAAATTCATAGTCTTTAATAGTTCACTTTATTGATCGTAGCATGCAAACTGATGGCCTAGTGCGCTAGAGCGTTATGTTTCGACCCGAAAGGTCCTTGGATCAAACCCTGTCTGCTGCTCTGTAGTAATTCTGTTGGTCTTTTTGTAATTCACGTGTCCCGTTCTGAAGTGTTCATGTTAATAGTAATTTTTTTACATGTTGAAGTATCAACTTCAAATTAATTATAGAACTTGGCTGTGTACAGGAACCGATGGCTTGGTGTGCTTGCGCACAGTACCATTATCCATCACAAAGGCCCTCAGATCGAATCTCCCTCGGTTCGAGTCTGAGCCTCTTCCCGGGTATAGCACTCGGAAATAAATGTAGTTGGGCATTTATAAATTTGTTCCTGCTTACCCAAAGTGGGAGTCTTAACGTTTTCTTTTTTAACCGTTAACTGTAACCGTAACAGTCAAATTCTTTAAAATAATGACTATTTTTCCAAAGATTTTACGAAAAAATAACTATTTTTCCCATTTTGTCTAATCAAGGCTAATACTTTTGCCATGGACGGAAATTTAAGAATCTTAGGAGAATGAATTTGGGATATCCATCCCTAACCCCACCTACCAACCCTGGCGCGGCTTAATTTCACTTCATGAATTTTTCTAAATTGTTTGAGTGGTGATTAAATCACAGGTTCTATAGTATGAAATGAAAAAGTTCTTGACTTAAAAATTTTTTTCTTTATTATTTAACTGGTGACCGAAATTCCTCAAAAGCAATCTGTTGAAAAATTATACTCATATGTAATATTAAAGTAAGAAACTTTCTAACCCTAGTCAATTGCTCACACTCTGTAACTTGTTTGCTTTTCTTGCGACCGACAACAGTTAAGGGAGAGGGAAATAGGCTAACTTAAAACCTTTTCCCTAATTCTTTTAGTGGTAACTGTGAAATTGCCCCTCTCAGTGTTAAGAAAAGTAAAGTCTACCTATTTAGAATATCCTTTTATTACAAGCAGGCAAGCATAATGATACAAAACCTTTGACTTCGTCTTGATGGTGTGTGCAAATCACAAATACTTATTTCACTAGTATATTTACAAAAGCAGCAATCAAGAGCAGCAAGTTTACAATATCTCAAATCACCATAACTACTGTATCGAATCGGTTACTGATCACTATAGTTGAAAATACATCAAAGTCGACTCCAAAATACATCCCTACGTCAAGCACCTCCCGAATAATGAACAACAACATCACACATGCACAATACATTAGTAGCACATACATAGAGATAGGAGAATATAACCACAAGTAAACCTTTTGACCTCTACAACTTCCTTCTTTGCGGTGTCACGTCCCTTGCTGCTGTCTTTTCTTTCGTTTTCAAAAGAAATAATAAAATAGTCGTTGTACAAAAATGTCAACCTTTTTCTTTTATGTCGTGGTATGGTATACAAAAGCATATATTTTTGTACATAAGAGATATCGAATGTATGTTATGTGTATATATATAGTTATATATATAGTATGGATAGTTGCAAGCGTCAATGTAGTCCTTTTACTTTATGTAGTTATTAAATATATGATTTACTGGTACTCATTTATTGATCTAGGTTCCTAAACGTCTCTTAATTTCATTTAGAGCTACAACAGTAGCCTTTGCGGTGAGTTGTATACTGAAGGGGGAGATTTCGACGGCTAACTGGATCTATCTAGCTTCGTTTGAAATTGATGAGGCGACAAGTGCAGCAAATCAGCCTGTGCACTTGATCTGAATGAAGCTCAGAACAGTGTAGAAAACGTCTATGCGGGGACCTACAGTAGAGATCTGCTCCAAAATCATCCATAGGTAAATCTACTCTATAGAATGTAATCGTAGATCCAATATAGAAATTTCAATGGAACTCCCACCGTTCTTAAAAATAATAATTACGATTTATACTTCAAAATGCTCTACACCAGTATTTAACATTTACCCCAAGCCTTTGAAAAATACCTTTTGACTTGCCGTTGCTATTTGGAAGTAAGGCGTTAAATGCAGTTCAGTTTCATTCAAAAAGGTAAAGCTCATTCATGTATAAAAGAACTGACACGCGCATTTATTGTTTTGAAATGTGAGCAAAAAACGTACTTAAACTAGATGTTACATATCCGGCTTTGTATGGGGTTAAAATGTTTTCATACACAAATTTCAAACAATTTTTAAGTTATCTAAATAAATTTTTAAGTTATCTAAATATCTTTAGAACTGGAAGTTTACTTATGGGAACTCGAAGGGGTTCCATAACCTTTCTTTTCAAGTAATTCCCCCTCAGAAACACATATTGAAATATTTTTTTAGATCGAGTCTAATTTTAAATTTGTTAGGTTGACGAAAATTTAAAAAAGAAAGCAAGATAGATTAAAAATTTCAAAAAAATGTCTTGTATTTAATAGGCAGAATCTGAAGTTCGAAATAAAACTTTTAAATTAGAAATAGAACAGGTTTAACTTCATTTGAAAAATAAATCACACTTGAACTTAAAAATTTGAAAATCCTTATGAAAAAATTAAAATTAGGCTTATAGTTAAAAAACAAGGTAGAAAATGATAATTAATAGTTGGGGGTAGTAATGAACAGTAGGTAATGAAAAGAGAATTTCATTAAATAAACCTGAATTTTGATTTATCAACATAAATTATCTGAGACCTAGAGGACTTTTCAAATGCAGACTACACACCCGATTCATGCAACTATTATTATTTCTTTCGTTCAAAACATTCTGCCATGTTGTACCTTGCCAAATTTGAATGTATAAAATATTTAACCGTTTTCATGAAACGCCTTTATATCATCTTTAACTGATTATTTTAATTCTTAAGGCGAGTAAATCAACTTTGATGTTAAGAAAAGAAAACACAGGATTAAGAAATAAAAATAATTTTTAAAAATAATTAATAACAATCTCCAATCTGAATTTTCTAAAAAAATTGAAAAGCTAAAAAAAATACCGTCATTGCAGCATTTCTTAGAAGTATATATCGTAATCGTTTTAAAAGAACGTTGTTTTGAAATATAACTACCAATATTTGAATTTTAAATTTTCACAGAAAGCTAAATTTGAGATACTAGTTTGAAGTTCAATAATCACGTTGTTGTAAGACTTTTTTCTTCATAGAAAATATTATATTAAACAACAATAAATTCTACTATAATTTCATATATTCAAAAACAAAAGAAACATTCTACATTACCTCTTTGGAAATGATAAAGGAGGATTTTTTTAAAGGGAAATTATCTATGTGATTATGCGTTAATTTAAATTCAAAATTTAATAATTTCGAAAATGTCTCCTAAGATATTAAAACTACGTATACCTTTTAATTACCTAAAGTAAGATTTTATGATTATTATGTTTTGTATTCAGTGATGTTAACTCAAATTGATGATATAAACTTGTGTTGCGAATGCGAGTAGATTTCCATTAAGACCTTCATCTATATTTATCATCAGAAATAGGTTATAGAAAAAATATTTTAGTCGTTTGAAGAGTTGTACACAGAAAAGAGATATAAAATCAAGGCTAAAGCTTGAGACAAAACAGCATATACTCAAAACTTATTTTCATGAAAAATCCTTTAAATAACACAAATAACCACTTAATTTGTAAAAAAACATTGATAATTGGTATTTCATTTATAATTGGCAAAAAAGTATCAAGACTGAATACTTTAAACTCATGTCTTTAGAAATGAGAAAATTGTGTTCAGCAGTATCTTTAAACTAAATGATGGGTTTCAAACTTTCCTAGCCTTCAAAAAATCACTCTTGATGTAAATAAATCTAATCCAACCTAACGAGTCTAGTGTCAAGCATATAATTTGCGGATATCGTATCCAAAGTTTTAAGGCATGGAATTTAAGTAAAGCTCTGTACAATCGCGTACATACACCCATGTGGATCGCCTTCAATAGCTTCAAATATTTACTTCCTTGTATGCACGAAATCTTTTACTGTTCCGGCATTTTATAAAGAAAACTGTTAGGAACATATTTCCGTATTTGTTCGGTGCACTGCAAAAATGAGAAATTAATACCGCAAGTTATGTATAGAAGAAGAAATGCAGTACTTAAACAACCTTCAAACGATTTATACTGACCGCTCATGCAAGGTCTTAAAGAGGTATATTTGATTGAAATTTAAGCTCATTAAATATTGGATTTAAAAAAGGAGTTTTCCGCTTTTTGTTTGTATACTAAGGTTGGAAACTTCAATATGAGTTAAGTATTGAGATGAAATGAAAACATCTTTAATGAAGCTTATGAAAATATTTCAGAAAATGTTTAAAAATTATCACAATTTATATGTGTTCTGCGTTAAATTAACTAATAAGGTATGCAGGTTTTAAGATTCATCCCTATCATGACCTAAATAATTTCGTTGAACAAATGAATTACTGTGTTGTTACTGCTTTGCACTCTTTTAAAACTAATTCTTACCTTTAGGATCTATTTTTCTAGTTTCCAACGTTTATTTATTTTGATGATACTAAAACACTGGTAATTTTCAGTGTTCAAATGTAGTCATCAAAATATGGATTGAATTATTCAGAAGTCTGTAAAATGTTTCCATGAAAAAAAAGAGTGACACCCCCTTCTGGATTTTCAAACGAATTTTGCGGGTTTTGTCAATAAAAATATACCATTTTATAAAAAATCCATCGCTCTCTTATGTGTTGCTTTAAAAGTGGTCCAGTTGAAGCATTTAAAATCTAGTCGATATGTAAGATGTTTCGATTTTTAAGCTTAATGTCCTATTGAAAATGGTGTACCATGAACGGATGAAGGAAATGAAATATCTCCACAATCCAGGTTTCCGTAAAAAAGTATTGTCTGCTCTGAAAGAAACGATCAGGGTATAGAACAGTGAGAAAACTATCTGTTTTATCTGCTCCGAAATAACAATGAATATGTTTTTAAGCTCTGAAGCATGATAAATCGAAAAGAACAGATTGTATTAGGTGTCTGAATAAAAAGTGAACACAGAACATTTTGTTTCTTAGTGTAATCAATAAACAGGTTATGAAAAAGTATATGCGACTCTCGATACCAGGTTCAGAACCAGGCAAATATGAAAGTTTAGGCCAATAAGTAACGAGCGAGAAAATTTCAAGCGCAGTTTTTCTAAATGTATGAAATAAGGCATTTATGTGTCGCATATGGTCACAGATGCTTTAATCTTATTAGATGCTCCATGAAGTAGACCCCCAGCTCTATCTAACATAAGGCATCGTCCATGGTTTACAGACAATAACGTCCTCCTAAGATATTAACTATGAGAGATCTTTACTTAACCTGGAGGAGAGGCATTCCCTCAAAGACGTATGGAATTGGAAATCAAGTGATGCACTTCTACCATCTGGCTCATTACTTATCGTCAAGTTGACCACAAAATAAAATGTTGTCGATCTTTTCATTGTTTTCTTAAAAATCAAGGTTCCTCTCTAGTGGTATCTAGGCTAGACATGACAGTGATGAGGTGACTTGTACCAAAATTAAAACTGCCCCGTACAAAATACATCCCGAGCTCGTTGAGCCCGAAATGATCAATGATTATTTTCTTGAGTCATTTACTTCCAAGTGGCACTATTCCCTCGTCGAGCACATCGCTGATATGTAAATAGATGATCCAGTACATGAGATTGAAACAGACGAAACACACAGGGAAAACGACACGGGAGTATTTGTCTATGTCGCTTGGGCTCACACCAAACAGCTTATTCGTGTTCTTGCAGAAGGGTGCAGCTTCGTACTCGTGACTGTGGCTCATGCTGACTGGGTGCTCCATGGTCTTGGAGGAATAGCACTTTGGATCGACCATTTTCAAACGGACTTCCTGCAACGAGAAACAAAGGTCAGTCGTCTGGAGAGAAATGACAATTTTCAATCGAAGCATATTTGATAAAAGGCTTATTGTAGCTTTGCTCAATACATTTTTGGAAAGAGGGGAAAAACTGCCCCCTATAGGTAGCCCCTTGAATCAATGTCCATTCATGGTATTTTTTATTAAATTTGAAATACTATAAGGTAATTTGTCTTTCTTTTCAGACTCTTTGTGCTGTAAATTAAGTCCAAACAATTGTTTTTAATCCAAAAGTGTTTGTTTATTTTTTATCAAGTGAATGTTTGACTCAGTAAACTGTCTTAATGACTCAGTTTCGGAATTCAATTAATTGTCTTTTAATTTTCACTTTAATGTTGTGAAATAAGCAGATCTATTAACTTAATTGTGGTTTAAAGGGGTTTTAAGATTTTGTCAACTTAAATTTCATAAGTTTGTAAAAGAAATAAGTCAATAAGTTTTTGCAACTCTACTATATATTATGAATTAACTTAGGGGAGAGTCGGCCAAAACCGGGTAGGTGGACAAAACAGGGAATCGAGCTTTATTCCTTGATTATTGGTGATATTTGGCTGAAACTTCAAGAACTAATTCCAGGCATGCACCCGAACAATGTCAAGTGCAAAGAAAGTATATTTACAAACCCGTTTTGCTGAGGGAAGCATTAAGAAATTTCACCATAAAATCTTATAATTTCATCGTCTAACACATTGCTCCACCGATCCTAAATACCTTCGGATTTAGTTTAGGTAACTAAAGCGCATGAATACCTCATTATTTACTTGTTATTTTAAAGTTTTTGTTGTTGTTTTGATCAAATCTAGAATAAAATTTCTTCAAAATGGCGTGGTCGGACAAAACCGGGATGTGGGTAGTCGGATAAAACCGGGAAGTTCCCGGTTACCACTCAAAGTTTATTGAAAAATTTACTCACCACTTCAAAGTTTATTCAAAAATTTATAAGTAATTCGACCGACAGTTTATATTAATTTTACGTTTTAATTTAAGTTATGGTGAGGAAATTAAAATATTAGGTAGTTTTTTTACATTCATTTTTCCGAGAAATTAATTAAAAACAATATTGAAACACAGGGGGTGGGGAGTAGGTTCGAGGGTGTCTTCATTAACTTCCTGAACTATTCAATCTTTAAGAAATGGGGTAGCGCTGAGTTTATAAAGAGGAAGTAGAACCGACCTTAAAAAAACTGAGGTTGCAAAAAAATTGAGTTGATTTTCGAGGAAAATAACTAAAGTAGTAACAAAATTATTATTTATTTGATGAAAATTTTATATAGATTCGAATTCTATAAGTTTAGAATGTCATACCCAGCAAGTTTTCTTTTCATAAATTATGCTTTTGTGCGAAGTTACTATTTGATTTTGATAATTCTACCATTTTCCCGGTTTTGTCCGACTAGGTCGGATAAAACCGGGACTTTTCACTCATTTGAAAAATGTGGTTTTCTGATCTATATTTGCTATTGGTTATGATGTATTTGGTATTTTTTTATTCATTAGGAGCCAATTTATCGTTTTAGCACCAATTTTGTCTGTTTTGATCGCACATAAAGTGAATATTCAACAAATAAATGATGGGTCCCGATTTTGGCCGACTCTACCCTATATATATTTTTTCGATGATTGTTCTGTATTTTAAATAGGGTCTTGAATTTCCAGTACAAATTTGATGGTTATACAAGAAAAATTTCATTACTTATAGTTTTTTATTTTCTCGAAACTTGGTCTTTGGTCTCAATTCTTTTTTCAAACTAATAATTCATTTAAGTGTTCATTTTGATATGACACTTTTGTTTTTAAATATTGCTACCCTATTTCTTTCAATTTTGCGATGTTATAAAAATACTCAGTTTCAAACAATTTAATTGTCACCACTAAAAAGTTTTTATTTTATATTTCTAAACATAATAATTGAAACACTTATTTCAAAAACATGTCAAACACAACTTTTCTTGAGGATAACGCCACAAACTGTGCAATACTGTAATTTAAATAAAACAACGAAAAAAAAACGAAGTACGAAAAAAACGAACCACCGAAACGCCGTATGGCTTTTAATAAATTTATGTGCAATTTTTTTCGTTGTTTTATTTAAACAACTTTTCTTGTTTTGAGATAAACGAGAAAAACCAGTCAAGCGACGTCGTTCGACATGCTTCTGCACTGAATCTGAAATTGAACATGCTGGAAAACTATTTTAAAATCATGTCATTTTTATTATTCTTGCACTACTTATTATTATTAGTACTATTTATTATTCTTGCGCTCTACAGAATCTCATGACAATAATAACTCATTTTTGAAAAAAGTGGCGTTTGACATGTTTCAGAAATAAGTGATTCAATTAAGAAACTGTTGCAAATGTCTCATTTTAAGCTGATCGTTAAAATTAGTTGATCCGCTTCGGAATCGGCCATCTCCAAACCATGATTAGATAATAAAACTCAAGGGGATTATTCAAAAATTGAGCACATGATGCACCATTTTTGAGTAGGAAGAACTGACGAGGAGTTCACAGTTTGAGCATAATTATGCTGTAAATAAGAAATTTTTGAATGTTTCTTTGAAAATGTATCTACAATTTTATTAAAAGCTCACGTAAAGTCTACAGCTGCACTTACAGCCATATTCACAGCCACCAGCGTCGCGGAGCAGCTAAAAGAAGAAAATTTAGCTTTGCTAACCTGATTGGCGGAATCCTTCTTTTACCAAGGATTTAAGACCGACGTTAATTGTTGTGACTATGGCTGTAAATGACAAATGTCTCTCCCGATATGTATTTTTACATTTAGTTAAATTCGTCAATTTAAGATATCTACAATAAGACGGTTGGGAAATATTGAGGCTAAAATTTATATGAATTAAAATAATAAGAAACATAAAATGTAATAAAATGTTATTAAGATATTTATATTTTTTATTTATCCAAAATTAAAGCCATTAAATAAATAATAAAAATTCTGGAAAGAAGAAAAAATTATTATAATTTTTTAATTAACACGCAATGATTGTTATAAAATCATGTGTTTCAAGAGCGAGAGTTCTAGTATCCTAAAATTTGGTTTTGCTGCATACTGAATACTATCAAGGAGAAACACGTTTTACAGGCGTAATACGTTCAGCAGTAAAACCAAATAAATAAAGTAAGGTTATTAAGAAAGGGCTTAACACAAATGCCGAGATTAATGTAAATTAATTGGTTTAATTTTCTATGGTATTAAATGATGAAAAACATGGCAATATAGTTCTTACTATCCCATAACTAAGTTCATAAATGTAATCAAAGTATGTTTGTAAATAATTTCTTCCAATAAATCTATAAAATACTATTTTTTATTAGAACTGTATAATATCTATGCGAAAAGAGAGGAGATAATAAGTTTGAAAACAGACAAAAGAAAGTTGGTATTTCAATTCAAAATGAAAAGAATGGAGTTTATGTGCTGCTGCCATCTGTTGAGTAAATATTCAACTATTTAGTAACCTGGAATGAAATACCTAACTAAAAGGACGAAAGTCATATTTTTCAGTATTTAAAATTAGTTTACTTAATAAAAGGAACCTTTCTATTCTTAAAACATGTTTTTAAGTTTAATTAAAAAATATAATTGAATCATATTTCCTCTAATGTGTTTACTTGTGGCTTTTGAGACGAGATATTAAATATTTCTTGATGGCATAGCAAATCTTAAATACCATAACATTTATTTCTTATGCTTTAATTTTTAAGGCTGCAGCCCAGTTACCTTAAATAAAAAATGGAATTTATTGAAATAATCTGAAAAATAATACTAATCATTTAAAAATATACCAACTATTTGCAGCAACAAGTAGTTACATGAAAATGTGTGGGGAAGATTAATCTCAGATCTTTACAATAAGAATTTCAGTTCAAAATTTAATGATAGGAAAAGAAAATGAACCACATGGAAATTAAAATAAATTTCTAAACAAACGTAGGTTAATTTTCATAAGTAGTTGTGTATGTTTATATAGTAAGAATAAAAAGTTTAAATGAAAAACATCAACATATTAAAGTAAACATTATCAACTCTCTTGAAAACGGCCCAAAACTTAGTTTCAAAATTGTTTTTAACGTTATGAACAGGTAATTAAGGAAGTGAAAACCTTCTAAGTTCACGCTAGCTCCACTAGATGGCAGTATATATGAACGAATCCAGTGGAATCTCTCTCGTTAGAAAAGTTTTGATCTTTTTTAGAAAACATTGGTTTTAGACTTTTTAAAAGTTTTAAATGGTAATTTATTTTAATGCTTAAATTAACGTTTAATTTAACGAAGACAACACGGAATATTTATACTTTTTTTTCTAAAAATAAAACATTTTTAAAGTAATATTTCACAAAATTCATTCAAAAAAATATAATTGTCATTGTTTTATATAATGAACTCTTTCGAATTTTTACTTATGTAATTTTAGCTATGCTTATGGTTCAATCTATGTTTAAAATATTTATATTTAAATAATGTTGTGTTCATGGCACAAATAAAAAGCATAACAAGATTTTTAAAAAATGGTGTTTATGATATGCTATGAGATTGAGTTTTTTGAGTTAATGCCTAAAAGAAATACCATGGTTGTTAAGTTTGATTTTTAAAAAAAATATTTCTGTTAGTTTTTTAAGAATACCTTCGACAATTAATTTACAACATAATCTAAAACTTTATCCCTTTCAATCCTAAGACGCCCGAGATTACTATTACATCCAATGGGAAATTTGGGGCGGTTAGGTCTAAAAAGGTTATAGGGATATAAAAAAATAAAGGAAAATATTTTTTGCACACATTTTGAGAGAATAAATGAAAATATTGTCTTAAAAAGATTGAGTAAGATCTTGATAGAAGTGGGAAGTGGTAAAAAAGGTGATTGATCTTTAAAAAAATTTTTTTTTGAACAATAAGTTTGAGCATTTTGAAATTGTTAAAAAGAAATGATGCTATGAATAATTGTGTACGTTGCTTTGAAAATTCGTTTGCGATTTCTTTTCTCTTGGTAAGACATTTCTCGTTATCATATTTTAATTCCTTTCGTTTTTTTAAGGTAAAAAATGATTTTGGGTGATTTCCATTTGATTTTGAAAAAATGTTAGTGTACTGTAAAAAAGAAATAGTTTTTCCGAAAACCCCCATGAAACGGAAGCTAAACAGTAATTTTAGAAATGGTCTAATTTTTATAAGTCGAAATAAATACAAATGATTTCTTATAATGAAGGCTACTACTATAGTAACAAAGAAGAAAAAAATTTACAAGTACTATTACAAGTACTTTTTTTGAGACTTCTTTTGTACAAGTTTAAATATTTTATTCATACATATCCTATTTAAAATATGCGTAGACAAAATTTATTGCATAAGACTATGTACTTTATGTAAAATAAATAATATTTTGTATAACGAAACAACACACACAAAGGTATATTATTATTAAATAGAACACAATGATAAAAGTTATTAGAAATATCCAATGAGATAGAGAATAACAGGAAGCTAATTTACGAGTAAAATATTTTTTAGACTATTTAGGTAAATAAGAGTTACTCATTACTCGTACCTTTTTCTTAGTTGAAGAAAACTAACCCTGCAAAAAGTTAAGAGCTAAAAATTGTGAGATATTTAAAGAAAATATCATAGGAAAAATTTGATAATAAAGAAGACTTGGAAAAAGTGTTATGCTTTCAATAGCGAGTTTTCGTGTAACTCTATGAAATGGATTTAAAAATTAAATTAAAATAACTTAAGAACCCCTGAAAATTGTATTATTGATGATGTAGTAAAAAAGGTGAACAAATACACAAAGCAGGGGCATTGGTAAACTAAATGAACTCACCAAAAAGATTTTGCGGGATCAGCACTGATAAATTCGTCTATCTCAGCTTTGGTTTATTTCCTTCGTCTTTGTACAGAGAGAGAGGCTACTAGCTATTAAATTTTATTTCGGGTGTCCCATTTAAAATAATATAAAGCAGTTAAAAATAATAATGACGACATTTAAAAATAATAAATAGATAAAAGTAAAAAATCTTAAATACAAGTGTGAAAATTTTTTTGTATCTTCAATCAAATATTCTAAACGAATTAAATTTTCTTCCAACTTTGATCTATCTATAAACGTTTCAATCTACTATTCTTAATGATGGTCGTAAGTTCATAGCATCTCAAATAGGGTAATTTTGGACTGGAAAAATGATGTTGCATAGTTCACTTTATTTTTTGCCTATAAAATATCATGTTCTATATTATTTGTTTTTTATCCATACCTGGGAATTATTTTAATAGAACGTTTAAAGATTATAGAACATATACAGAAATGTATAAAAAAATTTATGAGTATTCCAAAAAAGACTAATAAAAAGTTGTAAAAGAAGAAATATAGAAAGTACTAACAGAATGTATTGACTATTTCGAAAAGAATACCTTTAATTATAAAGATATTTACCCAGAGGCCTATCACCTTTCAAAATCTTTACTAAAACTCCATCACTTACCAAAGTTTTTTGTAAAGACGTTTATCCAATTGTTTTAAAAACCTCACAAACCAAGTTATAAGTTAAGTGAACAGTGTTGTATAAACAAAAATGATTCACTAAACGCCAAGCACAAGCAATTATTAGTGTCATTTTAATACTAAAAAATATTTTCAAGCATAAACGTAAAGTTTAATTAATTTAGTTTAATTTTACAAAGGCGCATTATACTTTTTCATTTTCAAATTCTTTTCAAGAGCCCTTGTGACCCTTGAGGCATAGCTAAGACTTGGATAAAGCGATATTTCAAAATTCGTACTACTCCAGGACATCCCAGAATCATATAAGAAAGTAAGGTTGGAGACGAAATCAGGAAGAAATAAAGTGAGGACAAACATGACCACGAGAAACGAAAGAGATAAAGAAGGGAGAGTATTTCACCACCCCTTTGTTAGAGGAAAATGTGTGAAAACTCCAGCACTCAAGCGTCGCCTCCAGCCATGGGCCGGTTTCGTCCTTGTCATCAGCACGGCATAGGAAGGCAACGCAAGAGAGCGGAGGGAGAGCTTTTAGTCTAGCCGACTATAACGGAAAAAGTAGTGACCATTGATAAATGAAAGAGATGCTTACAAGGGCCAAACGACTTGGGGAAATAATACAATTCTTCAATGTTCCCAACCCTATGCAAAAAGATTTTGCCCTTCTTCATAATAAACATAACTAAGCTATAAAGCAGCGGTTCTCAACTCTTAGAAGTCCGCGCACCACTACATTTAAAATTTGAGTTTTAACGGACCTACCTTTTCTACTAAAAATCCTTCACTCACAAAATAGCACAATAAAAGTTAAATTAAGTATAGAAGTTTAAATGGGGGGGGGACTGAAACATAACTTATTTTATAATAATAAGAAAAACTTTCTTACTCGCATTGAGTTGGTCCCACTGATGGGTTTTGCATGTATTTGATTTTTGTTTAATTTCTTTTTAATATTATAGAACTAATATAAAAAGGATTCCCAGAAGGGATTTTTTTGGAGAATTCAAGATACATTTTTAAAAGAAGTACTTCCAGCTAAGTTTTCATTATATTTTGATATTATTTAAACTCGTGTGCAAAGTTAAACTTAAAATCCAAGCTGCAGTTTGAATTTTTACAAAATTATTAATTTATAAGTGCTTAAGAGGAGGGGCCCCACTTACCCCGTAATTTTAGTCTAATAGCGGTAAGTGGGACCTCACTTTATGGAGTAAAAATACAACTTTTACTCACCACTTCAAAGTTGAATAAAATAAATCAATAAGTTAAAATTTCAAGCTTCAAAAATGCAGCGTCAAAAAGGTCCCACTTACCCCAACCAACCCTAATGCAATCCTTTCACGTTCAATGTGTACAAATTTCCATGTGCTGAAATATTTTGTGTGCTACCGGACATCTTAATGGACCGATTGCAAGACTACCATGGACCACCTATGGGCCGCGGACTACTGATTGTGAACCACTGCTATAAAGCAACAGAATGAGGTATTTGCATGAGTGAGGAATTTGCTTGATTTTATGCTTCTTTCATACATTATGGTTTAAAACTCCCAAATTTCTGATTTTTAAGTTCAAAAATGTGTTTTAAATAATTTAAAATTCAATTTTATTTTTGCCAAAACGTCAGAAAAGTCACGTTATCAGAAAACGGGCTTCTATTGGATGTGACATCACAGCGCATGAGAACCATTGTGTTTACTGTTTTCACGTGATCAGAAAACGGGCTTCTATTGGATGTGACCTCACAGCGCATGATTTGTGATTTGAAAGTGTTTTCGCGCCCAAATAAAAAACGAAATGTCAAAAATTTATATCTCAGAAACTAGGCTACGAAAATACTTGAAGTAAACATCATTCTTCAGGATTTTTATCTACTATTTTAATAAAACTTAATCTCAAAACGTGAGAATACCTCATTCCATATAAGATTTAATACGCTGAAAAACAGTGCACTATAAAAAAGCGTTTTTCAGAAGACGCTAGTTTATATCAGAAAGCCTGTATGCGAAAGAGGCGACAACTCAGTATAGCGCGCGCAGATCGGTAAACAGGTTTTCTGTTCGCCACAGGTTTCCCTCCATAGGATTAGCGTGGGGCGGCATGATACAGTTTGGACAGAATTTGGACAGAATTGGATGCGCAGAGACGCTTTTAAGCGAGTTGTCGTCTCTCTTTCGTATATAGGCTCTCTAGTTTATATAAGTTTATTCCCGATATCTTCTGTCATTTTTTAATAGTGTATTTAACAATATTACAGAATTTTTAAACTTTTTAGCACATTTAGCACCTGCTTAGCATACCTTTAGCTGCTTTTTTAGCACCTTCATTTAACCCAGTATTTATTATGCTCATGTAAAATAAGTTTTTATTAACTTTTTTATTTATTAAATTTTTAACCCCTTAACAGTGACATTTATTTCAGAAAAATTTACCAAAAATGGAAATTTTTTTGACTGTTTAATTTTGTTCTTTATATTATTATTAGTATTAGAAAATAGTTTTTTATAACAAAAATCAACATTTAAATGAAATTACAAATGTATTAATTATTTTAACATACACATAAACAGTATTGGATTACACACACACATCTTATTTAATTAGGAGAAAGATTATCCAAACATAATGTCTCCCAATCTCTAAACGAAGAAAAATCACTATCATCATCGAAACGAACTCAGTTTGGGCTTCACAAAACGGAAACGTTAATTTTTCTCCAACCCGAACTCAGTTCGCGCACCCCAAATTCTGCACGTAGTAGTTGCCCGAGCTCAATTCGGGCGACACTGTTACGAGGTTAATAAAATTGAATACAATCATTCCCGGCTGTTAGATTGAAATGCAGGCCCACAACAACTGTACTATACCATCAACGTAAGAAAAACTTAGAGATCAGTTGCTTTATTATGTATTCGTTTTAAAATATTTGACTGGTGATATATGAATAAAAACATGTTCGAAAACTACCGACTAACATCACAAATTAAAAGAATACCGAAAAAAGCGAATTTTTTTTCAAAAGAACAGATTTTTCCTGCAAAAAATATACTGTAATTTCTGGAAGATTTGCAGATATTTTTACAGTTTGTGAATAGAACCATTCTAAAGGGACATGGAGCAGAATGAAGTTTTGCATTTTTTCAGGGTTGCCATAATGTTGAAAACCATCGGCAATAAATGAACTAGACAAATATGTTACTTATTATATAGTGATATCATCCAAATTTTTCTGAATTTTTATGAGCTTTGGAATTTTAAGTTTTTATTTGTTGGTTAATTGCTACCTTCTCGCAATTTTGTAAACTGGGTAAAGGAACAGTGGCGGTTTTTGGGCAGTTCAAATGGGAGCTCACAATTAGATTATTAGAATATAATTGAGAAACAACTTCACAATAAATAACAATTGTATCATTAAGGATTACAAATATCAAATTTTAGGTATCCAACGAGAAGTTCCATTTCATTTCCTTATTTAAGAATTCTTACTTTAGTCACACACACATTTATACCGATTTGATATGAAAATCTAATTTAAATATCCTTTTGAAATTTCATAAAATTGTATTTTGACACAAAATATTTTTCCCACGGTAATGAAAATAAAATAAAATAAAACTATTTTCACATAATTTACCTTTTCTAACAACTTAAAACACACAAAAATAATAGGTATAAAAACAACCAAATATACTGAAAATGCGTGGGAAAAATTTAGAGGCGAGTAAAGACCAAAACGAAGCAATACAAGCTGAACCCAGTCAAAGTGAGGAAGCTGAGAGCAAGGAACGTAGGGAAGCAATTTCTCCCAGAGTCACCGAGTCAGCTCAAATGAACTTTTTTTGGTCTGCCTTCTCTCCGTACCACGTGCGCTTCATGAGAAAAAGCCGTGTGCCCTGAAAGCTCTCAAAATTTTTGTTACACATTTTTCGAGTTAAATAAAAAAAGGGTGGAAATTCATCCTGAACTGGGTTCCCCAAATTGATTATATTGTGTATACTTTTTATTTATTTAAATTGATCGACTTATTTAATTTTCACCAGGGGGTTCACAAGTTCTACAGTGTAAAAACCATTACATTCATCAGTGTCGGTGTTAAATCCTAAATAAAAGAAGGGTTACACAAAATCAGTCAGCGAAAAGCTAATTTTTCTTTAATTAATCTTTAGATAAATCACCACTAAAAGGATAAAATTTGAAACACATATACAGTGTTTCGTGATTGAACAGTTAAAGTGAGGGTTAGAAATTGATAATTGAATGGCTTGTCCCAAAAGTACGGGAATGGAGAATAAAAATGAATTCAGATCGGAATTTTTTTACCAACTTTTAAAAACAGACAGCGTTTTCCATCAAACAAGGACCATCGTTTGGCAATATAGGAAAAGAAAAAGTCGCGTCCTAATCATTACTGGGGTAATTGTTTTTTTTTCAGAAGGAAATATAAAACATATTTATAGTAACTTAGTGAGCAATATGTTGTTTTTTTTTCTTTCTTTTGATCCTTTCCTTTTAAATGTTTATGTATTTGTTGCACGAAAAATCGCCAAAAGAAAGATACCTCGATTATTCTGTAAAATAACGAAGAGAACGCCTATCCTTGAAAAGTTAGATAGGCGGTTTTGGAGAGGTGTGAACGAAGTTTTAGTGCTGTTTGAGTTTTATTTTTGATCGAAATATTTTTATAGTGAATTAATGATTATTCTGTATTATTATTGATAGTGAATCGTATCACTGAAAATTAATAATTATTTTTAAGCGAAACACATTAAACTCAAATTCTGATCATGAGTTTCATGCAGGCCCGATTTTACTCAAATTTTAATCATTAAAGCAGGTTTAGGTGATCAGGTTGGATCATTAATTCAAATCCTGGTTAAAACATAGCCAATCATCTATTGGCCAGAAGCATTATGTACTTCACAATAGCACAGTGGCGTAACAAGAGTTGACTCATGGAGGGACTCCCACCAGTCAACCCCTCCAACATATTACTCCCATCAGAAAAATTATTTCTCATAATATAGGTATAATATACACATACAGGGTGTATATTATACCTATATTATACTCCTGCCATTTATAGGCCTTACTTTCTCAGGAGCCGTGCCTTTATACGCCGTTGCGAAAGGAGCTTGAATATACAGAAACAACAAAAATTTTTGTTCACAAAACTTCCGAAGTGAAACCTTCTTTTAAGAGGCTGAATTTTCAGGGATAAAACAAGTATAACAGACATTAAAATTGTAGAGGGGGGTTTGGGGGTTCCCTACAGAATTTTCAAAAAAATTCGTCTCCTAAAATAGTTGTAAATTTTGAGGCTCTTGGGGTTAGATCCGAAAAGAACAGTTCCTTGCAAACCACACAATTTTCTAGGGAAATTTTTTTTCGGTTCTTCATGTTTTAGAAACCGGCGATGCAACGGGGGGGGTTACATCCCCAATAACCCCCTCGTTTGCTAATACAATAGCCACTCGGGTCAGTAAATTTTGTTTTTATAATATTAATTTCTATTAATGGGTGATACTAGGTAAAAGAAATTTGAAGTTCCTTCAAATAACGGAAAGTTTCTATCCTTTAACAAAAAGGAAATACGGATATATATTATATATGGATACGGGAAATATTCTGCCGGTTAATTTCCGTTATTCGTAGAAATACTTTCTTACAGTGTATGCACGAGCCACTAATGCAAAATATATACAACACATACTCTTTTACATTACAACACTAAGTAGTATAACCTTAAAATTTTTTTAATGATCCTTAATTTCATCCACTGATGTTTTTCCCTATCTTTTCCCAAGCCTTTATTAAATGAAATGGTGGGTGGGGAGGAAATAGGACTTTATTCTTCCCCGTAATTTGTTAAATTTAGATACTGATTGAAAACCAATTAATTCATAATTTTCATCTACGGATTTCTTTTAATTCGCTACTACAAAAAATCAATGCTACTTAAAATTCGATACTACAAAAAATAGACAATTGTGGTGATGAGTAGTCTTTCTTTTAAGAAACTTAAAATCCACTGATAAGATTTGAAGTTGTGAAGGCTGATCTTTCATTGTGTGATCTTCCATTTCATTCAGCCTCGTATTGTATTTGGTTGCTTGATTTAAAACATTTTCGAATTTAGAAAAAAATATCTTTAAAAGTAGATTATCACATCTGTCGTTTCAAAATCAACTTCAAAAATCTTCAAAATGATGAAACACGAAAAATTGACCCAGAATTCAGACTTTGAAAATATCCAAAGAAAATAAAAGCTACTACTTTCGCAAAAAAAGAAAGGAAAAAAAACAGCCAAGTAAATATAAATGAAAACGCAAACAGAAGAAAATACATGCTTTTTGTAAATAATACACAACTTAAATTAATCGTAAAACTTTTTTACGATATTCATAAAAGTAATGCATCTTTAAAAACCAAAGAAAATACAAGTTCTATTACAATGTTGTTGGGAAGGTGGTTGCCAAATCCAGATGAAAACCCCTTAATATGCAATGCCTATTTCCATCCATTAATAATACTTTTCATCCAAAGTTTTAAGCATGAAACTCCCTTTTCTCTAATTTTATTTACATCTCTAATATAGGAAAAACTACGTGTAACGATACTGTAGGTATCTAGATATCGTTAGAAGCAGTTTATAACAGCTGGAGTTTTTGACATCACTGGAACCACAGGGGAAAATGTCATGAACAGACATGGAAATTATCGCTACACTCAAGTTTCACTGTTATTATTTTTAATAATAATATACCTACCTTAATGATATACGCGTTTCAAATACGGAGAACCCCCAAATAAATTCCTTACAATGATCAAACAGCCCTTTCATTAAATAAACAAAGCGTTCCGCCTAAATCCATCTTCCTCCAGCACACAAACACGGAAAAGGATCAAGAGTACCCCCCTCACCTCCCGCTTGACGGGAGGAAACCCCCCGTTAACTGGGAAAATCCCAACCACTCCCCGAAACTTAACGTACACACTAAATCAAAATCATCAGGCAACAAAATAACAGTCCAAATCAAAACTCGGGGATTTTGAAACATCTCGGCAAAATTAGTTCATTGACACGTTCCCGTCCGAGGGATCGGGAAAGAAGTGACGTCACTCGCCAATCGATTCCTTCACCAAGTTGGGGAATGGCGCAGGGGAACCTGTTGCCTGGCAACCGTTGCTTCAGTCGCCCATGACCTAAAAGAATCGGGCTCAGTAGAGCTAACTGTTGAAAAGAATGGAATCGAAACTTTTGGCTTAGTTATGCCCTGGGTAATATGTTACCAACACTCCCTCCTCCTGCTGCAACCTGTTGCTCGAGATTTGATTTGGTAATCCGGAGGTTGCATACGAATGCGCGAGCGGCCGGCGGGTTAAGTGATGGAGTCACTTGTTTGATTAAGCATCTATTTATCTCCCGTGGCGGCGCAATCATTCTAATTGTGGCGTGACTTTCGTCCATTCTGGAGCAGATTTCTAAAGCGCGTTTAATTGCGGACAGATTTTTCCCGCCGAGGAAAAATTGCGGGGAAGTGCTTGAAGAGAGTCGGGTAAATACACTGACAATGGACTCAAATATGACGGACGCTGATGTCCGTTGTGAATGCATTGATTTTAAATTTTTTATACAAATAGTTCAATGAGGGAAAGTCTTGTGATTATTAAAATATATTTGTTGCAAGCAATGGGATAAATCAGGGCATTAATAACAATGCCCGTGTACTTCGGGAAAAATGATAACTACTCATTGATAAATGTCATTGAATTTATCACATTGCCCGGCTCACTTCGGGTATTATTAATAATGCCCGGTTCGTCACTTTTCTCCGTAACATACTTATAAACAAGCCTTATTGCAAAGAGGAGTAAATGTATTTGATGTAAATATGAAGTTCTCTTAATTCCTTCAGATACTTAGACTTTCTAATGCTTACTTTACATTATTTAATGGAAAACGGGCGGGTGTAAAAAATTTTTAAACCCCCCAATTTTGGTAAAAAAAATTAATTGATGGTTCGCACGAACAATTAATTAAAAGGGGAATATGTTATACAAGGGGATCCCATAAGAATTATATCATACACATCAGTGAATCGTAGCTTCACTTCAGCTTTAGTTAAGTTTAGGACAGAAAAAGAGCTATAGTTATTGGGTTGAGATGCAATGCAATTTTACTCCTAAACATAGTCTCAATCAGAAAGAAAAAATGAGATGGCATACCCTAGTGGCACAGCTAATACCAAACATGACGCATTTACGTAACTGCAACTAGAATTAAATGAAATTAGGCCATACATTACAAAAATTTGACGAATTTTGAACGTTTAAGCTGCTTGGATAGTGCAAATTGAAACCACAACAGTCTCTACCCTCTTAAAATAACGTTTTCAAAACTGAGTAAAAACAATCAAATCTGAATACCTATTACATTGTCAAACTAGCGTTGATTCAAATTTACAAAAATTTGAATCATGAATAAACTTATTTCTGAAAATATACAGGTACTCAAAAATGATACAGAGTGCTAATTTTTGAGTAAGCGCATGTTTCTAAGAATAACATCAGAGTATCAGCCTAAAAAAAACGTTACGGCCTCCGTCCAAAGTATTCTGTGTCCATAACGTTAAGTCACTACGGCGCGACATGTGATTCAGAGCACTGTAGAATATGCGATTCACGCTGACAAAACGAGGAGTACCCAACATATTTATATATACCAATTTTTAAACATAAAGTAAAAATAACTAGGGGAGACCGGGGATGGATGGGACACTGGGTAGGATGGGACACCTTCAATAAATCTTAAAATTATAAATAAAATTAGTTCTTGAGTGTTCGACCAGGTAAAGCCAACATGGTTCATACTTGTTGCTGTTTACTATTTTAGTTGCAAGCTCCTACAAGTTTCTGAATGAAATAGATGGTTTCACTATAGCAAAAGTATCTAAGTATTACACTTTTCATAGTGAATTTTCAATCTGATTCTTGGTTGCTTTCTTAATGGTTTATGTTGTTTTCTAAACAGAATAATGTATTCTTTATGAATATTTAGTTGAGTTAAACCTAAAAGCTACAGTTCTTTTGAAAGAACCTATTTTTTAAAACTGTTCCTACCGGGGTGGGATGGAACACCATGACTTGGGGTGGGATGGGACATGCCCAATTCCTCTCAATACCTAAATACAAGCTATTGCATACAATTCTTTAGGTACCATTGTTTTGAAACTGATTAGTATTGCATTTGAAAACATATTTTTTTGGATTAAATAAGAATTTTAACTATTTTGTAATTTTCACTTAAGTTAGATTTTTCGAAGTAAATATAGGTTAAAATAACTGATGTTTTTGTAATAAATCTTTAAACTGAGTAAAATACTTCCATCTTTGTGGTTTTTAATCATATATTTAAAAAGTAATCATAAATTTTAATTTAAAAAGATATGTCCCATCCCACCCCGGCCTGGGGTTGGATGGGACACTTTTAGAGGTTACTTTAAGTTTACTTTACTTAAGTTTAAGTTTAAGTTACTTTAGAGTTTGAGGTTTGCTATCACTTTGGTTATATTTTTTTAACACGTTAAAATATTCCAAGATGAAAGTTTAAATGAAACTAAAGCAATGAAAACTAAATTTTTAAAAAATATTCTTGGAAAAAGTGTCCCATCCCTCCCCGGTCTCCCCTATTATTTGAGTGGTAACTCTTAAATTGTTTGAAACTGAGTGAGTTTTGGCGTTTTAAAATTGAAAGAATTCAGTCGTCTTATTAACAAATTTTCACATCAAATGCAATAATTTAACTAAGATTTCAAAGCACGATTCCTCTCAGTGTACTAAATAGAGAGCAGGAGTACTCTCTATTGAGACTGGTTCCGAATTGCCCCTTTGAATAGTTGTTCGGCGTTACTGATTCTTTCTTCTTAACGGCCCCTCTAGAGTACAGTGCTTTTAGGAGAGGGTGAGTATAGCTTTTCTCGGTTAATTCAGAAGTGCACTTTGGGTTGTGCAGGCTATTTATAGAGCTCCATAATACCACTACCAATTTCATGGTTATTGTGATCAGTATGCTTAATTCTGTAAATTAGACTTGAAATTTTCACCATCAGTGATTTTTCTTTTGACAAGGATATAAGGTTATTCGAAACTTCAAAGTGAGTTAAGACAGAAAATGTGTGTAGAGGAGATCGAATCACGCTTTTCATTTAAAACTTGAAATTTGTATTTGATCTATTTTGGTTTCAAGATATTATTATTCCTTTCCCTTCATCTACAAACTGAAACAATTATTTTTTAAAAACTAAATGTCGTTTTAAATATATTACAGTTTATTTATGCTACGTTTGAATACCCACCCCTACTTGTGGTTAGTTTTCCAGAATTACAAAACTGTTTGAAGACAATTCTTAACGAAAGCATCTAATCTTTTCATTGATATAAATGCATAACACTATAAAGGCATATACAGTACACGCTTTTATAAAAAGCAGCCGTCTCATTCTTTGAGAGTTCATTTAGCCATAAGTCACTAGTGGTCACCAAGTTGGCCTTGCTTTATTACCAATGAATAATTAATATTTGTTTTGATTAAATAACATATAGGCTTTAAAATATTGCCAACTTGGCATCTGTTAAGGATTTTCACTAAAGTTAACTATTTCAAAAAGTGAGACGGCTGGTTTTTATAAGAGCTTTTACTGTAAATCAATGGAACCTATATAACACGAACTTTTCAAAACTGAGGATCACTTTTGATAAAAACTTTCAAACCGTAGAAAAAAATCAATTGAATCACAATGAATCAATTATGTTTTACTTTACATAAATTGATTATTGTGTTTAGTTTAGTATGATTTTTCCAAATAAATATTTACCCAATGATAAAATAACATTTTCACAAACATTTGGTAGACTTGGAACGGAAAAAAGTTTGAAACTTTAGTGCCTCAGGAGAGTAAGTAAATAAATAGAGTTAATACTCTTTAAATTTGAAATATCGCCAATAATAACTGGTTAAGAAATAAAAGTAATTTATACCAAACAAAAAACGTAAAAACAAGATCCTACTTTTTAATATTTTCACCATTGGTTCATAAAAAAAGCATTGAAGATGGTTGTAATAATCAAATATCCATAATACTACTTCAATATATTGATAGAGAGAGTAAGAAGAATAACTGTTGAGCATGGGAAAAGAAGATAAATAGAAGTATTCTCGCCAAAACTGTCATGAGGGGACTTAAGGTTTATTAAGTTGTACTGTGGCAGCGGTTATTATCTCTACGTCACCATCTCTAGATGAGGAAGTAAATACTTGTCCTCAACAAGCTACGTTATGCGCAGTATATTTCCCTTACACTCCAATCATTTAATGGACAGTCCATAGGACGGAAATGAACAGCACTGATCTCTAGATCGCCATCAGAGTCGTATCAAGTTATATGTTACGAGTAATGTAGTACTTGGTTGGTAAAAGACATACTTTTTTGGGTGGTAAAAACAGACTTAACTTTTCTTTCTCAATGTGTATGAATCTTTCTAAAAATAAGATTTAAGATATTCTGATAGATTATTTTGATTTAGTATGAACACAAGTTTTCAGGACACATGATCCTTTTGTAAGGTCCTAGGCATACATAGTTCAAGCATCTACGATGCTGTTGACCTTTTTTTTAAAAAAAACATTATTTACTCAAGGTATCCGACTGGTATAGAAGTCATTTTTTTTATAAATATTCCTTAAATGAATTTTTAAAGCTTATTTTGTAATAGGATGTTTCAAAACTACAAAAAAACTAAAAAGCAAAATTTTTGAAAAATAATTTTTCAAAATATTGAGACATTTGTACGAAAATAAAGGCAAATTGTCACGTTACGCCAAACACGTTTATAAAAGTTCTAAATAAGATACAAACATGCTGCTTGGCAGAAACTGAAGTTTACATATACATCTATGTTGTGAACTACAAAAATTCCAATATTAACCCAAGGTCCAGAGATACAGATGTTCAAAACCACTTCTATGGAAATTTTCTATTTCTTCTATGGAATTTATGCAAAACCACTTGAAAAATAGTTTTATTTAAGAACTGGCTTTAGATATCAAACAAAACATTCATAATAATAAGAACAACAAACTCAGAAAGTTTTGTAATCATACTTAAAATAGTATAGGAGAAATCACGTTTACCGTGAACCCTACTGCTCAAAAATCCCATTCCTCACAAAACGCGTGTGAAGATATTTCCGGCTACAGTATGAAATAACTTTTTGGATACTAAAAAGTTGATGTAACTATTTTTCTAATTTAGCTAGAATAAAAAATAAGAGATTTTTGGAAACCTTATTAAACTGGCTTCAAGAATAGATCATAAAAGGTTTTTCACATTTTTAGACAAAAACGAGGATTTTGGACCAGTCGGATACCTTAATTAAAAGAAATCCTTTTAAAGATGATGTGAAAAATGTTTAATTATGTATGTATAAACCAATTCAAATGATTACCTGGGAATTCCGCTAACTGTCCCTTTGGGAGCTACTAAAAGCAAGAGCCTTCCTGGCATTTTCTGCTCTTTATGAGGATGCTATCTTTTTGAAATTATGCTAAAATTATCCGTGTATGACTTAAAATGTAATCAGATTTCTCTTGGTTTTTATTTTTAGCTTTGTTATTGTGAAAGCATTATATCTCTCAATAATTGGTTCTCAGTATAATTTAAATTGATGTGTAAATGCATCATGCCTAACATCATATTTAATTTCTACAGTTAAAAAAATCTACGTTTACTAAAAATTAATACTTTTTAGCAACAATAATATTTTTTGTTTAAGTTTTAGAGAAGGCTTATAAAACATTTTGGTAAAACAAAGAACCAAAATGTTTGCTGAATTTTAATTAAACAAAAGCTGAGTGAGAAACGTTATAGAATGTTCTACAACGAAAGATCTAATATTAGAGAAATTGTTTCACATAAAGTGCATAATTATTACCATCTAAATATGAAAAAGTGCTATTATTGACGGCAGCGTTTACCAACAGGCGTTCCGCGGAACCCTGGGCTTCCGCGAAACTTCCTCAAGGGTTCCGCGAGGGATCGGAAAATCTTTTTTTCTGGTTTACATTTTAGAACAACCCTAAATAAATTATGGATCAGTCAACCAAATTCAGAAAAATGAAAAAAAAAATCCAACTCAGGCGAACATAATCTTTGTCGGAACTGTTTTTTTGATAAATTTGTCAAAACTGAAAGCGTATGAAAGAATAGCTGAGTGGGATTGTATTTCAAACGAAGATAATTAATTACTTACATTACATGTTAACGCTCCTTTTTATTGATATAAAAAGAAAAACTTAATTGACTACATTTAAAAAAAAATTTTATGCTCTATTTTAACTGATATCCACTCAAAAGGAGTGAAAACCCTACTTTTGAGGGTCAAATTTCAAAAGAGATTTCTGGGGAGTACCCCCAGCCCCCCTTAAAACTTTAATTAATGTTTAATTTGAACTTTTTTCCTATAGAAAATTATGTGGTTTTCAAGGAACTGTTGGCCTTCAAGCCGAGCTAAAACTCTACTTTAAGAGGCAAATTTCGAAACATTTTCTGCGGAAGAACCCTCAAACTCCCCTCTAAAATTTTCAGACTCCTGTTATAAAGTCTTTTTCCCTTGAACATTCTGCTGCTTCCAAGAAGCTCTTCCCCTTGGGTGTTCCCCAAAGAGTTTGAAAAGGTGATAAAACAGTAGCTTAAAGGAACAGTAGCTTTCCCCTAGCCCCCTTGAAATTTTGACGCTAATTATAATTTTTTTCCTTTAAAAAATTATGTGTTTTACAAGGAACTGCTCTCTTCAGATGTAACCCAAAGAGTCTTAAAACGAGCTGAAACACTACTTTTAGAGGCAAATTTCGAAAAATTTTCTGAGGAAGAACTTCCGAACTTAGAAAATTTTGACGTCTGTTATGCAGTGTTTTTCCCCTTCTCAAGAAGCTTTTTCCCTTGGGTGTTATAGCTTAAAGGGAAATTTTTTAAAAAAAATTTTGAGGGAGGATGAAATAGTAAGAAAAAAGTAATTTTTGCGCTAGGGGTTCCCCGGGACTTGGACATTTTCAAAAGGGTTCCGTGAGAGTAAAAAGGTTGGGAAACGCTTAGGGAAATGAAATTTTACTGAATACAAACATAGACATATTCTAAGTTTCTAAGTAGGGTTACTTGGGGTAAGTGGGACACTGTGTAAAGTGGGACACCCCCTAAAACTATAATATGTACAGGAAATTTCACACTTACTCGCCTTGATTATGTTACAGCTTGTCACACCGATGAGTTTGCATATATTTGAGATTTGTTTAATTTATTTTTAAGATTATAGAACTAATTTAAAATAGATTCCCAGAATGGATTTTTTTGGAGAGTTCAAGATGCATTTTTCAAAGAAGTATTTCCACAGTGGCGGATCTAGAACTTGACTAAGGGGGGCTAACCATATGCCTTCTTATAGAAAACGTTTTATTTTAAGTTATGGTGAGTAAAGTGAAATATCTCATCAATAGTGTTCATTCTCATTTAGTGCGTCCGATTTTTTTTATCTTACAATGTTTACTAATGTGCCAATATAAATCTTAATCAACCTTATTATGTTATGGTTTGAGACAAAAAACTTATGATCGGATTTTGAGTTTTATTTGTTTTTATTAAATGTTATCATTACTTTTGTGTGATACGGTTTCACTTAGATAATGTTCGTTTAAAAATATTTCTATCAAAAAATAAAACACAAACAGTGCTAAACAAATCTTTCACACCTCGCCAAAAACACCATTCTGAAACTTCGAGGATACGCGTTCTCTTCAGTAATTATCAGAATAATCGAAGTATCTCTTCATTGCTGATTGATTTGGCAATGTTTCATGAGACAAAAATGATTTTATTTTTTGTACTAAAAATAAATCTTATAATTATCAAAATTATGAGCAGCAGTAATGATTACGAGATTACGACGCAATATTTTGTTATATAATCACCAAACGATGATCCGTGTTTGATGAAAAACGCTGCTTGATTTTTAAATTGACAAATAAAAATTTTGATGTATTAAAAAGTCCGTAAAACATAAAACCCAACCAAACAGTATCTTAGCAAAGTGATCCTTAAGCATTCTCTGCCTTGACGGTTACTTCCGAATAAAATCTTATGCTGGGAAAGATATAACCATAGCGTGCTTCACCAATGGTGTCAGATTGAAATTCTTTCCCAGTAAAGGCCTATTCTTAACATAATACCAAGGAAGTTTTTTCATCCTCCAAATTACAATTTCTGAACATCGAGTGCACGCTATCACGCTAGCTGTGCATCATGTAAGGAAAGCTAAGCTTGTGTAACGTAGAAAAAATATAGACAAGAAGGAGAGAAAAAGTGAGAAATGAAAGAAAACCCTGTAAAGGACTTGTATCGTTTTATTATTTACTCTAGGAATTGGGATGTTTTAAGCTATTTTAACATCCAAAATTATGAAAAAAAGTTGGAAAAAATAAGACAGTGAATACTTCCAGAAAAAAGTCATAATTTCAGAGTTTTGTTTTAGACATTATTGTTTTTACCCCAAAATATTAGGAATGCCTCTTTTGAGGATGCTTAGGCTGTTTGGTGGTAGGACAAGAAATAAAAAACGAGAAACTGTTCCCTTTAAAAATACTATTCAAAAATATGCTCAAGATTAGCCTTATGAAATGATTTAGAATTAGATAAAGATACCAAAAATCTTGTATTTTGTTTCATTTCTGACTTTTAAATTTTTGTAATAAAATGCATTTAAGAATTACGTGTTAAATAAATTTCTACTCACAACAAAAAGATACTTTTTGCTTTTAAACTTCTCGCACCGGAGAGATAAAACTCATTGGACAACAACAAAAAGAAATGAAATTCCGAAAAAAATGTTAAGTTTATATAGGAAAAAAGAGGTTAATTCTTTGTATTCTGAGCAATTTTTTGATTTTTGAAAATAATTATCAGATACATACTATTAATACAGACTTTCTTAAGATAAGTTTTTTAAAAATATGGTTAAAATTTCTCTGGATGTGTAGATACACGCATCTAAGAAATAGAATGTAATTAATAAGTAAAAGTAAATTGTGTACCATTATATTTGAAGTATTTAAAAAGACCCTTACATACTGAATGGGAGAGAAAAATCCACTGGGAAGCCGGATTAAAGCACCAGTTCAAGTGCTAAGTTTAAGTCCCTGAAAACTATCACCCAAAAAGAGACAAAAGTATTATAATACTTAATATGCTTTTAGGTTCATTTTTCAAAGTATGAACCTGAATTGATGAATAGAGAATTGAGTGCATGCATTTTTAAATTCAGGCAAACAAGTTTTTTTTTAATTTTAGAAGAACTCCTTTTGAAAACTGTTGATTCGGTAGTTTTCCAGCTCCCGAAGCTATGCTCCTGGAATATAATCAACGCTATCCTCTTGCATCGAGATATTAGCCCTTCATCTAATTAGAAAGACATTTGAGTTTCTCACGGTGAAATTCTAAGGTCAAACTTAATGGGGAGGATTGAAGCCATTCAAAAGATGAAAGTTGTGAAATGAATGAATGATCTGCGAAATGAAGCCATTGAAATTAAAGACTCGTTGAAAGGCAACCATTCATTGAAAGCTCATTCATTGAAAAATACATGGGGTGATTATTTTTGCTGAAAGAGAGTGGAAATAGTAAAGTATTTTAATGGGAGCCTTATTCTTTTTTGTATGAGAAAATAAAACCACTGCCTATAAGATTTTTTTTATTGAACCATGTAGTTGTTTAAAATATTAAGTCAATTTAAATAGTAAACCCTCGTTATCTCGAATTTTAATTTATCTAAAAAATATCCCTCTTTAAATTTAGTACTTCTCTAATGTTAAATTTGTATAAAAGGGCTCGAACATGAACATTTTCTAAATTTCGTCCATTAACGTTTTCACATTTTTTTAAAGCTGGTGAAAAAAATCGAAATGGAAAATCGTTTTTTTACTTGCAAAACTGAATATGAATGCATATTTTGTTTTCATTTTTCACCTTTTGGACAGTACAGCGCCAGTCTTTGCTACCTTGCAAACACCAAGTGATGCTTCTTTTCCTTGATTTTAACTTATCTTCTACTAATTATCTATTACCACTCTACGGATGGAACTTTTTGTTAAGGAATCCTGAGTAAATACTAGCATGTTTCCAAAACGCCAACTATAACTGCTTTACTATATTAATTAAAATGTGAAATCATTGATATATTTAGATTGTATTACAACTAATTGTAAGAAAGTACGTCCTATTGAAAGCAGAGGAACAGCTCCTTTCCCAAACGATTAATCCAAGTTTCAAATAATCCCGCAAAGATGCATAACCAAGTTATTACACAGTATACGCAACAACTGTGTGAATGCAACATTTCATTTCTATTAAAAAAAAACTTTGAAAATAGAGAGTTACTTTTAATCAGTAATAAAAGTTTTCTTTAAGTAATCTTTTATATCTAGATTAAAGGAGAATTTTGAGAGTGGCGACCTGGTTTTTGCTGAAAAAAAATCTTGTTATCATAAGTTCCAGCTCTAACAAATCCTTTGATTTTTGTTGGTGATGCCATGTTGTAAATGTATGACAGCACTACAAAGAGAACGAAATTACAGCATTAAGGAAATCTTTCTACCAAAAGAATCCTATAATTGAATTTTGTGTTTAATAAAAATTATTTAATTAACTGAGCTGCTTAGAATGACAGTAATCTAAGTAAATCGAATTTAGTTTTGAGTAGTTGACGGTTTTAAAATGGCGTTTGTGTTGTTTTTATTTTTGAGACTGCAACTAAGGACTTTTGACTTAGGAAACCACTATACTGAGTTAAAAGATCTAAAAAAAGAAACCCAATCTCCCTGGATACTTTAAATATTGTAATTTAGGACTCAAGGTATATAGGCTGTATATTCTCAGCATGATGGTATGGTTAGTAGGATCGGCATATGGTTTTCCTAAGTGTTGAAATTAAAATTTCATAGCTTTTATCTTCTATTTGCAACGTTATATTTATGAATAAAATATTACTTTCAGTTTTTCTATGCATTAAAAGAAAAACCACCGGGTGAATGCTTATGAAATAAAATTTCATCGAAAGGAAAAATTCACAATAATTATTGATATTCCTTTAACGAAATAACTAGTTAAGTTTAAACTATAATTCCTATCACCGGATTCAGGTTCAGTTTTAATTGTGGTAATTAATGATGAGACTCTAGGCTATAAAATACAACAGAGCGTAATCATTGGACGTATTTTTTGTCAAACGCATGATATAAAATTCAATACTGCCTTACAGTTATCGACGGCAACTAATATTATGGTAAAGTTGAAATAGCAGAAACTAAAAATCTATTGGCAATTAAGAAGAAGATAAGGACAATTCTTCTCTCTTCATTCTTCTCGAAAATGAATGTTAATAGGGATTCTTCAATTCGAGTCTTTTGAAGATTCGCATCATTTTAAAGATCGAGTAAATGAGAACAGTCACGTAAATGAAGACAATTTTAAAATAGAACTAGGATATGGTTATGTGGGGGAATGTTTTTTCCCCTTTAAAATGGAATGATTATGAGAGTATTGAAGAAAGTTCTTTTTTTATCATCAGCAATGAGCAATTAGTTTTATCTTCAAATGTCTAAGCACTAATCAAAAGAAATTAACTTTATTCGTGTGCATCTATTTATATGCATGACGTAGTTGTATGTTGTTGTATGTTTCTATTTAGAGATACTAAATAGAAATGGGGTAATATATTTATATAGGTACCAAGTACAAGCATAGCATGTGTACATCATTGAGAAAATTAGCATCGTACATGGGCTGTCCGTAAAGTAAGTTTCCTTATGAGCTGTAGAAACTAGGAACGCTGCTACGCGGGTTTTGACCATACTGGCGTATAACTTGGCTTCTTTTCTACTAATCCCAACCATGACCTGCTGCTTGCGATGATCACTATAGATTTGGCAGCTGTTAGAGATGGAGCTCCCACTCGCTTCTCCCGCCAACTGCGTTGTCCGTCCCCCATAGGCCGTCCAGCACGCTGTTCATCATGGGCGTCTGTACGTCCGTTTTTAAATTCTCTGTACCATTTGCGAGCATTTTGTACGATCATACCCTTTTCTCCGTAGACTTCACACATGTGGGAACGAATGTCTACCGCAGCAATGATTTTCGCACAAAAAAACAATATCAGAGCGTGGCGGGAGAAGCGAGTGGAAACTCCATCTCTAACAGCTGCCAAACCTATTATAATCATCACAGACAGCTAGCCGGGGCGGGGATTTGTAGAAAAGGATGCAAGGTACATGCCAGTATGGTCAATTCTCGCTTAACAGCTTTCCTAGCGTCTGCAGATTAATGGGAAACTTTCTTTACAGACAACCCTCATATATAACAAATTTTAAAATATTTTCAAGTGATCATTATTTAATTTTATTTGTAACATTGATAATTTGGATGTTTTTTTCCGTCTAAATCCAGAAGCATAAAAATTTTTAAGCCTTGCTGTGCCTTTATTTTCTTTACTTAATTCAATTGAAGTGTATATATTGTAGTTATTCTAATTCTGTTATTATACATATTGTTTTTTTCCTACTAAACTTAATTATTTATCTCACCATATTATGTTACTTTTTATTTTTTCTGTAAAAATTGTAATTTTTTCTTTCGCCTATACAGGTCTTTGTTTCCTCCAGGCGAATCATAATTTGTTTTGCTCATTCTTTGTGTAATATATGTATATATATGTTACCGCTAAAGTTGATAATTAGTTAATCTGAAGAATACCTAGGTAAACTTAAGATTAACTGATTTCTGTCGTTAATGTGCGGATTTTTGAGTTTTTCGCATTTTACCTAGGGAATCTACACTATAACGGCCTCTTGATAGTTAAAGTTCAAAATAGTTTGTTTCGTTCAACACTTTCTGTTAAAATGTTGAGATGCTCACTGCGCCATGCGCTTACCCCTGCGCAGTTGGGTTTCAATACGTAGTTTGTTGTCATATTTGGTGTTTTGATTTCAAATTTAGTGCGTAGCACTGGTAGTTGTCATGTTGAATGTTAAAACAAAATAATACAAGCAAGTAAGTACTGTAAATTTACATGATTAAGTACAGTATATTACTACTAAAACGGGTATTTTGAAACAATTGTGTTGAAGCTCCGACTTCAGAGTTACAGAGATTTCTTTTAACGAAAGCAAATGTCCCAGCTGTTGAAATATCTTTTCAACAAACGTTAATTCAACAATCGCTGGAACCTGGGCAAGGGTTTAACATATGTAATCGATCGCGGATCCTAGCAATAGTTCAGGGCAGGCTGCCAGCCGATTACACCGCGCTTTCATTAAGATTTGCTAGTTTAAGTGCTCATTGAAATACGCTGTCAAATCGAGATCGAAAACCACAATTGATACAAATCTCAGTTGGTACTTTAATATTCTATTATTATTGTTTTTATATTCTAGTTTTAAAATTGCTATTTCATTACTATTTTTGTGGGATTTGCGTGTTTTGTGTAATATGAAAAAAGTACCGATCCCCCTTTTTTGATTCGTCATTGTCACTGTTTACCCCCAAAACGAGTTTGGTTATAGTTAGGGCAGGGGGGTTTGGGGGGGCGGCAGCCCCCCCAACCTCCTTAAACTTTTTATAAAATAAAATAAAATTTTGTACTTTAACGGATCACCCTCGTTAATATGTAAAATAACTGATTACAGGTAGTATGCAGATTAACGAGTGTCTAGTCGGTAGGGTGCAGAATACCTAGGTAATTTCAAGATTACCTAGGTAATCTTAGAAATTGAAAAAAAAAATCGCTCTTTAACGGATCACCCTCGTTAATCTGCAAATTACCTAGGTTATCTGTAAATTAACTGATTTCCGGACTTTAACTGTAACATATATAATAATATTAAAAAATTGAAAAAATACATATATGTATGCTGCCCTCAAATTCTACTGTATAAAAAAGATTACTTTCACAACTTATAACTCTTGAAATATTGGCAATCATTTCAAGAGTGATTGAGGTAGAAATAAATATTTCCCAATACAATCTGGAGGGAAATAATTGACAAATTTGAGACTGTCGTTTATAGGTGACTGGTACTGGAAAAAAGTAAGGTCAAAATTCCAAAGGAACAATTTCGGCGGATTCGGATGACCTCCTAAATCCGATTATGATGTCCGTTTTCTACCATCACCCTCAGGTTTTCAGAGAACACCTTCTTCCCTTTTCTGATAGTTTTGTGACTTTTAATTTAATAAACAGGGTCAAAGATCATTATTTTGCCAGCAATCTTTTTCCTGAGGGGATAGAAAATTTAAAGGTTTGTAAAACATGAGCACCCTGCATTTTGGGGTTTGGAGTGCAAGAAACATTGTGAAAGATACAGAGAGAATATTTAAAAGCTGTAATGTACAATGGAATCAGTTCAATAATATAAAACTTTAGTCTAATCAATGTAGGTAATCTACATAATCCTTTTTTAATATTTTCATGGTTCTAATTATTATTCTTTTAAAGTAACCTAATAAGCTTATAACTTAAGTTAGAGCGGAAATACTAACAAGACAACCATTTATATCATTAGAAAATAGTTATTCTCATCTTCCTTGCCAAACATGAAAACCAAAGAACCAACCATAGAAAATTCTGGATAAATCGCAAAAAATATTTCACGATTGTTAAGGAGTCTCTTGGGCCCCTACGTGAAAACATAAAACACCAGAAGGGAGGATTGCTTAATCAATATTTGTATGTGACTTGATAGGGTTTTTCGGGGATATTTATATCTTCTTAAATCAGAAAGTTCATTTTGTGAACTTAATAACTCTTCATTTAAAACAAATATTGTGTGATACATCACACAAAAAATTTATTCATGCAATAATATCAAATGTAAGGCATTGGCAAAGTCTTAAGATATTGGGCAATTTTATAATACTAATCATTTCCTCCCTTATACTGAATGGATAAACATCTTGACGATATATTTCAAAAGAATAAATATTTAATTTCAAGTAAAGACTAATATTTTTTAGCGATAAAAGCTGTATGAGATAATATTATCTTTGTACTTTTCAGATCCATGATTCTACCAAATGAACAATTTGTTTCTATGGACTATCTCCGATTAAACAAGTAAAACTGGTAATGGGAGAGAAAAAGCGTCAAGCCTTGACAGGTCATCAATCAATGGTCTTGAAATAAATCGTAACTATTTGTGACTCAGGAGAGAAAAGAGTCCAAATCAGAGAAGGATTTACAGAGGTTTTCACTTTATCATAGATATTTTTTGCTCATATATGAAAAACCTATGCATGTAAACAAAATATTTTGTTCAGGATTGTATTGCATATAATTTCTACCTACAAACTAACTACAAAATTATTTATTTCTAACTACAAAATTATAAAAATTAGGAAGGTACTTTTTAAGGGCAATTCAGTAGTCGAGGATTAAAATCCAATACACACCCATTTGCCAAAAAAGTAATGACAGACAACTTTGGAAGAAACGTTTTTATGACAGAATGAAAGCAACAAAATTTATAAGAAAATTAAAAGAAAAATCCGTGAAAAAACCCCACTCTATAACAATATACAACGGACAAAGTTTTTAACCTATAAATTTTTTACATAAAGGCGTACGAAAAACACAATATTTTTTATTTTCAAAATATCCTTTAAAGTAAACTCCATAAAAATAAATATTTTATAAACATGCATCACATACATATATACCACGAAAAATTTGATGTTTAAAAGCAAAAATAACATTATTTAAATTTAAAGCTAAAAACACATCCCCGGATCACGCCTGGAAGATCAAAGAATTATTTTAAAAGAAGGTTGTCCAGTTTTGTAGATTACTTTAGGATATTGTGTTCATTTGGGAGCCATTTTAGATTTACAAAGTTCAAGCACGTTTACGTTTTCCTATTACATATTTGGCATCACGTAAACGCCAGTAAGGAATAAGAAGTGTCTGAAGACATGACTTATCAGCTGGTAAAGTATTTCCCCTCAAACTATTCGTTTGTTGTTATTCTTTAAAACATAGTGTACAGTTAAAAATTTAGCACTAAATTAGTTTTGAAAGTAGGTTACTGTTACCTGAAATTAGTTTATATGAAAACATTTAATTCACCTAACCATGTGCCATCGAACAATTGCGACATTTTCCTGAAGAATTATCTAAATTTCTGTGCAAAAAAATGTACTTTGGTCTAAGAATTAAATTTGGTCTAGTCTAGACTGGACAAATGTTTTTATTCTTTTCGAGACATCGTACAATAATTTTAAATATTACTTTAACAAAATTGGTATAAAAAGTAAAAGTCTTCTCCTTAGTATTGGAATACATCTGCCAAATTTGCCCTAATTTTGTTTTTTTCATTTTGCAGAATTATTGCAGGCTAGTTGCTAAAATCCTCCAAGATTCAATGAAAATATTTGGTTTTGGCGTGTACTTTATAGGGTAGGCGAGGAAAACGTCACAAAAAAGACGAAAATTTTTAATTTAATTATTTTATGCGTCATTTATTGCTTGAATAGTTGGAATAAATTTTTACAATAGAAAATGGGATCAAAATAATATTTTAAGAGAAATCGTAGTACTTCTGAGATAATATGGTTTACGTCGTTTAACTCCACATGGTGAGGTAAAAGTTCAAAACGCAAAAAGGGATCTAAATTAGAATATCTCCAATATTTTTCTTTGAATGAATAAAAGCCCCCCCACTTACGTTGTTACTGGTGTAACAAAAAGTAATTATGCATACAGGGTGTTTCAAAATTGCGTTGCGCGGCTTTTATTCGGAACCAACGCCTCCTAGGGTTATGTAAGTAAGGTCTACCCCTAGGTAAGTTAGCCTGGAGAATGCACTGAAATGACTTACAGCGCCCCTAGCGGCGAAATTAAAAAGTTAAAAAAATTAATTTAAAAACTAAAAGAGATAGAGCAAAAACCTCAGTAAGAGTATTGTTGCCAACGTCATGAAGAACTCACTGAAAAAGAATTCATGAAAATATCTTGAATATTCGCCGAGATATTAGCATGTGAAGAAAGCACTTTATCAGGGGTCAAATAAGAAAAAGTTTGCATATTTGCAAATTATTTTGATTTTTTGACTAAATTTTGTGTTCTTTAAACTAAAAAAACACAAAACTACAAAATAACACTGAAAAATTTGCATATATGCGAACTTTTTCTTTTTTGACCCCTGAAAAAGTGCTATTTTCACATGCTAATATATCCGCGAAATTTTTTTCAGTGAGTTCTTCATGACGTTGGCAACATTACTCTCACTGAGGTTTTTGCTCTATCTCCTTTAGTTTTTAAATTAATTTTTTTAACTTTTTAATTTCGCCGCTAGGGGCGCTGTAAGTCCTTTGAGTGCATTCTCCAGGCTCACTTACTTAGGGGTAGACCTTACTTCCGTGACCCTAGGAGGCGTCGGTTCCAAATAAGCAACGCAATTTTGAAACACCCTGTATACTGTATTAACAAGCAGTTGTAGAATATATGAATTTTCATTCATTCTTGGATGTGTGATCCCCATAATCACCCATAAACTAGTATGTTTTAATTCGGGAAATACTTCAGCTAAAAAATAGGTTTAGAGGATTCACAATTATATGGTTGCAACTTTGCATTCATACTTAAAACTGTTCAACCAGATTATGCACCTTTTATTAATATTTTTAATTGTATTTTAAAGAATTAGGATATTCGGTTATTGACTGATACATATTTACCTCCCTTTGTGACAGTGGTCGTAATTTATGGGAGATCCCAAACCAGTTTAACTGAAAGAATTTATTTGTGTATTTTGTTTCAAAATTCTCTCATCCCAAACTGATTTGGAACGCGGCTCCTTTTTAACTAAGTTCAAAGCATTGCTGATATTTTCTCTTCGACACAGTGGAGTTCTAAACAATTCTCTTTAAACCCATTTCTCAGTTCACTTGTCAAACTAAAGATTTTTCTTAGGATGTTTAGATTTTTACTCAGTATAGTATAGAAACTGGTTGAAAGGAGCTTTCTCAAATGGACAACAGTGGAAAGGTTTAAATTGCAAATTCTCGTCCAGGAGGGTTTCTTCGCTAATTAAAGATTATATTGTGGAATCCGGATTGATAGAAAGTAATACATAACTGCAAATTTTTATTTTATGTAACTGAAATATTGATTTTTAGTATCCTTTTTCATTACAAGAGACACTTGTATGATACTGAAAACCTGGAAATTGACCTTGAAAATGCAAACTTCATATTTAGATGCCTTTTAAATTTTTGTTTTAACGAGTTCATACCTTTAAAAAATTAAACCCTTTTTAAGCTGGGAGCTATTTGACATAAAATTATTTGAACTTACTTACTAGCTACACTTGTCATGAGGATTTCGTGTTCATAGGTTTAAGCTTTCTAGGGTACGGAATCTTTAAAGCTTTAAGCTGTGAATATTTTGTTATATGGTTGGATATGGTTTTTCATATAGACTTTGATTGCGTTTGTACCTACCAATATGGTTAGGTTCTAGAAAGGTGTGCAAGAAGTCCTATTATATCTTTCGGGTTATATGAAACAAGATTTTACATGATTGAAAATTAAATTAATTTATTCAAGGGTAAAATATTTCGTAAGATTGTTTTTATAGAATTATTGTTGTGCTGAGTTTTTATGAAAAACACAATTTTTTTCTACCCCAAAGTGAAGTTTTTCTTTACGTGTTTGATAAATACAAAGTATAATATAATTCAGATTTGTACATGTTTGCACATATTTTATAAAAAATAGATTGTTTATATGTATCTAAAAAAGACGTTTTCAAAAATATAAGCACAGTCAGAGATATCCCTACTGAGAACAAAAAGTTAAAAATGGAAAGCGGTTTTCATCACGTAAAAGGAAATGCAAAAACTTAAAAAGATGTTTTAAATATGACCAAAAAATCAGAATACTCCATCGCTTTTAAAAATAATATGTACAAGTTTTGCCCGTAAAATGCAGGGAGCTGGTTTTTAATGCTTTTCGTTATTCGACTTTTTCAAATGGGTGGATTATTGAGACATTTACTACACAGATAAATATATTTAAAAAATATAACAAGCAGTAAGTTAAGCATTTATATTTTTATACTTTTAATATTTTGGTTTACTCGATTTTTAAAATGCGTAGGTAAAAGATATTCTTGCATGTCCAGGTAAGTTAAAGTTACTGAATTAATAATTTTAAAGATACTTTCATGTCACGTGAGTAAAAATAAGTTGTTATTATTATAACCATTATTAAACGTGTTAATTAAATTTTTAAATGAAACTAAAATGCAAAATGAAGCAAACAAAAATACATGTTTTTTTAACCAATTATTTAACTAAGATATTATGCTTTTTAAAAACATACAATCCTAATCCCTAATCTAATGTTTGGATAAAAAAATAAGTAAAGCTCGCGTCCAAAACTTTCCTCAATGTATTGGCTACACAGACCACAAGCACGTAGAAATTGGGCAAGAAGCCAGCATACCTCGTAGTCACCTTTTATTTGACAGAAAAGAGTATGTTCGCCGCGTTTCAAATTAAAGCTTTTGGATAAAAAATTAGTTTCGAGGTATTGTATTGTTTAAAAAAAACTTAATATAATTTTAAAACTAAGAGATGTAAGATGCTTTAATTTCATAAGGGTCAGCTAAAATCCTCTGAAAAGTCACACTAAAAATGATCTATCTAGAATGAATATCTAGAATTATTACTACCCCTACTAGAGTGCAGCTTATGGAATGGAGCAATCTCAATATGCGATAAACATTAGAAACAAGCCACCTCTAAAGTTTCTCCACAAAACAAAGTTCCGCAGTGATGCTGCTGAAAATCATTTGCATAAATGAATCATTTGTGATATCATTAAAATAATAAAAAAATAAAAATAAATGGAGGTTGAGTCTAATCCCGTCACACTTAATAAGCTAAAGCCTACATTTTTTTAAATTTTGGAATGTATTATTTTTTCTTCTGATAATCTTCCCGTTTAGTAATTCAATATTTTAACGGTTTGTTGCATTTGTAGTAACAATAATCTTGTTTACTAAACAACAAATTTTATCTTTTCTTAGCTATCCAAAAAATAAATTCAGTTACCTTAATTAACTTAGTTACCTATTAAGATAAGTTACCTTCAAAGTATTGAAAATAATGTTGATACAACTTCTAAACGTTTGACATTACTCCGGTTTCTCTTTCTGTAATTATGCACTTTTTACAAGCGTTTGAAGTTTTCCTAAAAATTAATTGACTTCATTCGGAAAATAATCACGCAAACAACATGAGATTTCTGTAAATGATGCCTTTATAAAAATTGTAATGATGCTTGAAAATAGAAGATACATTTCTTTTAAGATACATAATATCATATTTGATTATTTTTATCCTTTAAAAATATTTCCATTAAAAAACTATCAAGCAATTATAATTAAAAGAAAATTTATTTGTATACTTGAAATATTAGGAACCAAAAAAAAATAAAACCATATTTGAAGTTTTTAAGTTATTAATTGATAAATTATAGGCATGTGCTATTATAAAAGGTATATTATGGAATAAATTTATTTAATTTTAGAATTTTTAAAAATTTTATGAATATATTGATCTAAGTAGATATATTATACAGGGTGTCCCACGAGAAGTGGCTCAACCCCTTTAACTTTTGAACCCCTACAGATATAGTCATGAAAGTGGGGTCTAGGTATAGTAAAAAGACCATACTCTATCCGATGAGATAACTTTCAATGCCCTCTAGCGGAAAATTTAGGAGTTATAATTTTTATTTTAAAAACTACCTGAGGTATGTGAAAAAAGTCAGTGACTAAGTTGTAGAGCATCATCGATTCAGTAGGAAAAGACACCTTAAGCAGAAAAATATCTTGAATAAAACCCCTAAAACACACGCTCAATTAAGTTGAATTTACGTAGTTTTTACGTCTTAAGACGCTCCTCACGAGGCGAAAATGAGAAATTTTTATTTTTATGATTTAAGTAAATGACTAAAAGTATTCTTAGTTCATTAAATTGAAAATTTCTCATTTTCGCCTCGTGAGGAGCGTTTTAAGACGTAAAATCTACGTAAATTCAACCTATTTGAGCGTGCGTTTTAGGGATTTTATTCAAGATATTTTTCTGCTTAAGGTGTCTTTTCCTATTAAATCGACGATGCTCTACAACTTAGTCCCTGACTTTTTTCACATACCTCAATAGTTTTTAAAATAAAAATTATAACTCCTAAAGTTTCCGCTTGAGGGCATTGAAAGTTGTCTCATCGGATAGGGCATGGTCACTTTACTATACCTAAACCCCACTTTCATGACTATATCTGTAGGGGTTCAAAAGTTAAAGGGATTGGGCCACTTCTCGTGGGACACCCTTTATATTATACTTATACAATGCATATAGCAAAACTCATAGTACTGAATGCTTTGCAGAAATGTTTTACTTGACTTGACAAAAATTGTTATTGAGTCATGGAAATGAATGTTAAAATTATACATTCCATTTAATTTTAATTAACTATTACTTCCATTTTTCTGTTTGATTTTCTTAAAAAGTAAATCAAAATCCGATATAAAAAGGGATTTTACTAATAATAATATGAGAAAAACTTATCTATAGAATATGAAACCCATGCAATTGAATCATAAAACTATTTTAACGCATTTTCAATCCTTTTGAGAATCTACAATCGAATGTTGGTGAAGATATACGATTTGTTATCCTTCACATATTCTGTTGCTACGCGAAAACAGAAAAAGAAGTTCAGGTCACCAAGTGCAATCACCTTTCTGGACAGGAAAAAAAAACATGGAAAGGTTTAATAGTAGGGAAGGTTCAAATAGTAGATTTTATAGACAATATGCTTTGCCTATAGTTATAGGAGCAATAGTTGATAACAGTAATAGTAGTAAGTTTCTAATAGTAATAGTAATACAGTTATATCCATTCGTTGATTAATATATTATCATCCTCCTAGTTAATATCGCTTACGATCGCTTATTCCTTGAACTTATATTTGATGTAAATCTATCCAAGATGATATTAAAAAGAGTTTTTAGTGAAAACCATATTCAAAAAACCTTGAGTAAAATATTAGCATTTTCTTATCCACTCTTTAATGGAAAAATTTATTTCTTATTTTTTTGTTATGTTATTTTCTAAGGCCAATTACGTACATTATTTTGCAATTAAAAACAGTTTCCGATGGTTTATTATCCCTTTTCAAGTAAAATAATTTTTTTTTCAATGATAACTAATTTCCTCATGAGAGGAAATATTGGAAGATGTTACACACATCGTGACTTCAATTTTTTACACATTTTAATTTTTTAAAAATATAATTTCATTACGTGGGTGATATGTAGCACTCACAAACGAAATCCTTTAAACAAATTTTGTGGATTATTTGTCACTAAGTACAAAATATTGTAATAAATCAAATGCATTTATTAGATAACATAAGTACAAAGGAAAGATAATCGATTGAATAATATTTGGGGGTAAGAAAATACTTTTTGTTTTTGGTTGTTTTATATGCATTCTAGGATTATTATTCAAAAATATTAATTTAATCACGTAATTTACGAATTAATATTTAGAAATAAAAAAGAATTAAAACGCAATGAAACCTCAGTTTTTCATTTTAAAAATATTTGAGATTAGTTTATTAGTAAATAGGAAGTTCTAAGTTGTTACATATCGACAGCTACGTTTCAAAAGCCTGTAAGAACATTTTTTGTCGAAAATAAGGTTTTGAGTTGTACTTGTTAAAGATGGCCTTGCGCACATCTCAGTGCCACCAAAATCGGCCAAAGACGCTTCATAACTTCTCCATGACGATTTGTAATAACCTGTAAGTAGGAAACCTCCTAATCACCAAGCAAAACTCTGTAAGTTGCAGTGACGCTGAGGGGAAGCCGCGTCGCGTCCTCAGAAAAACGTGAGTATATAGCGTTTTTACGTTTTTTGTATTTTAAGAGATTCCACACTACTTCTCGGGAAGTGCCTTCTTTAGAATATGTCCAACATTTGTACCCTTAAGTCTAGACGTCAAGTTTATTGTCTTTTGTTTTTTTATAAAGTTCTTATTAATATGATTGATTCTATTTACATTACTAGTACTTTAAAATTATATGTGCCTTCTTGAGTTACACGCAATCATTGTTTATTTTATTTGAATTCAAATCAGCCTAACTATATTTTAAATTTTTGTCTATATAAATTTTATAAAATTTATAACAGTGTTTCTGGGGAACTGGATATATTTTGTATGCCTTTTAATGTTTTTAAAGCTAACTGTCGGAGGCTATTCTCATTGTAATGTTTTTTTTCTTTTTTTGTTTTTGATGTTGTTCATGTGTATTTTATGATGTGCATTGTAATTGGATTTTTTCTGTTATGTGCATCTGAAACAAATAAATAAATAAATAAATTTTAAAATGCTTATCATCAAACCAATCGTTAATGTGTTGGGAAAGAGACTGATCAACTTATGCAGTTTTTTTCGTCTCCTGAAAACTTTGAGGTTTTGCACTTACAGGCTTTTGCAACGTGGCTGTCGATATATTTTTATCCAATTAATAATATCTTGGCAAAATAAAAAAATACTATCTAGCTGTACAGGAAAAAAACTAAACGAAATCTTTTGAAATATCAAGAAGGTATTAATAACGCACTTTTTCTCTTTTTACATTGTAATTATACATTTTTTATTTTTCAATTATCTATGTTGTTTATTTGTGAATTATGTTTTTGCATGGAACGATATTGCATGTTTACTGTGTGTTTTTTCTTTTGTTGTTAGTTAAATTGAAATTTCATATATTAAGATTTATAATTATATTATCATACAATTTAAAAAATAAAAACATTATTTTTTAAAATTTTCCCTTTTTATAAAAATCACGAATATTGAGTAGAATTTGTGATAATGCCTAATAATCAAATTAAATACTTTATCCCCGTATCTCGTCGTTGTCTAATAAAGTCTTAATCCCTATTACTAGTTGATAATTTGAAAAATAGTCTCTTTCAAAGGAAACGAGCATTATAGACAGAATTCGTTGTTTATTATGTAGGCAAGCAAACATTTCAAAATATTTACAAAGGACTCGAAAAACATTTGCTCAATATCACGACATCGGGTATCTTGTAAACAAAATACGTATGACCACACCAGTTTGACACATCTACCAGCAGAAAAAAATTTTAGATTACATCGGCACGCGCCTAAAAAATATGGATTTATGAAATATCGGACCCAAACACGCATAGGCTACAGACCGCCTATTTTATAGAGCTATGTCTCAACCACAGAAGAGCACTACTTTATCAATGCCATTTGTGCTGTTGAGGTTATAGATTATAGTGTATAGATCTGAAGCCTATAGATCTGAATCTCTCCCGATGATACACAGATACAGAGAACAACTGTGAAAGATTGCATATCAACGGTGACTAAAAAGAAGGAGTATTGGAAAAATATTTCCTTCGGAAGAGGAAACTGGATTTCGAGATAATAGGATGGCCGGTATAGGGAGGATAGATCTATCACACATGTATTGATCAATCATCGTTCCCCCTTTGTTGTATATGGAGAAGAATGAATAAAAGCCTTACTGTTGATCTCCTGAGATTCGTGGGGAAACAATTTTATAGGTTTAATTCATGTAAAGGAAGGATCTGAGGGTTGAACTTGCGTTAGACTTGGAAGATGCGGTTTTATATTGTTGCCAAACGTAGGCTTATGGTATTATCACAAAATATGAATAGAGGAATGGATCCTTTTCCTATTTATTTTTGAAACGGGGAAGTTATTGGAGGGATATATTCGAGAGAGGGTGTTGGAAGGTATCGTGTAGCAAAAAAAATTATCTTCGCTAACATCAGCTTGAAACATTGTTTTAGCTAGTTTATTCGTAATAAATATATAATACTCATTACAAACATGCGCTTTGATCCTACACTGGTGTTCAAAATTAAGAGAAATAGCACATTTTTTCGATTTCTCCAGATCTACTCAATACATAGATTTTGATGAAATTTGGTATGGACATAGGTTGATATAATACCAAATAAATAATTATTCAAAAATTGTAATACACACGCATGCGCAGAAGTAATAACCGCCAGAGTTGAAAGGTATGAAATAGCGGTTCCAGAATAGAGCAAAATAGTGGGTTTATAAGGGGTATGACACCCTCTCACTATCATGCATGCCTCCTTGAGTGATTTTATAGAGTGAATAAGGCAGATAATAAAATTTCCTGGTCATTAAGCCTACTTTCTCAGAAACCCCGTTTTGGGGCTCTGAAGGGTATGTGGAGGGGGGTAGCGAGATGCAATTGCCTTATATAGAGTCCCTCATACCTCCTCTAAAAGGACGAAGTCTTTGAATCAGACTGCCCATTCCATATGGCGAATATCTTCCGTTTTAATGAAAATTTCTAACCTGATGAGCTCCATTAAGTGAAGGATTTCTATTGATTGAAAAGAAATTACGACCGACTGAACCCCCAAAAGGTGAACAAAGTTCTCCAAGATATCAACACATTACCTGAAACTGTCAATGTTCCTCCTTCAAAGGCAGGGAGGGATCTGCAACTTGTCAAAAATATGCAAAAAATTGTCTTCAATAAGGTAATATTCAAAGGGTGAATATTTTCCTCTCTGTTAGGTCTCAAACCAATTAAACCATTGATTCTCGATGCAATCTCATGTGGAAAGAACCAGAATGCTCTTTCAGTCCTTTAATGTAGGAGGAACTGACCATTTTGGAATCGGAGATTTGGTGCTCTTTGTAGGAGTGTTGTTAAGTCTATGCCAACCCACCCTACATCTTTCAAAAGGAGAAAATCATGGTTGAAGGTATTGTGTTGATATCTTGGAAACAATTTATTCACCTTTTAGGGGGTTCTATTGGTCTTAATTTCTTTTCAATCGATAGAAATCCTTCACTTAATGGAGCTCCTCAGGTTATCAATTTTCATTAAAACGGAAGATATTCTCCGTATGAAATAGGCAGCTAGATTCAAAGACATCGCCCCTTTAGAGGAGGTATGAGGGACTCTATATAAGGCAATTGCATCTTGCTACCCCCCTCTACATACCCTTCAGAGCCCCAAAATGGCGTTTCTGAGAAATTATGCTTAATGAACAGGAAATTTTATAATCTGCCTTATTCACGCAATAAAATCACTCAAGAAGGCATGTATGATAGTGAGAGGGTGTCATACCCCTTATAAACCCACTATTTTGCTCTATTCTGGAACCGCTATTTCATACCTTTCAACTCTGGCGGTTATTACTTCTGAGCATGCGTGTGTATTACAATTTTTGAATGATTATTTATTTGGTATTATATCAACCTATGTTCATACCAAATTTCAACAAAATCTATCCAGTAGATCTGGAGAAATCGAAAAAATGTGCAAATTCTCTTAATTTTGAACACCAGTGTAGTATAGAGTATTAATGATTTTATAAGGCCTCTTAAAACATATTCAAAGTAGATGCGCGGCTTAAATTATAGATTTTACGTTTATATAAATAAGACCTCATTATGTTAAAGCATATTATTTAAAGAAATTTTTTTCGAAAGACTTTTTTGGAGCATATAATGCTTTGTTATTAAATATTTTCCCATGAAATTTTCAGATAATATAAATAGTGTAATTGGCTAATAAGTTGATACAATCTTAATTAATTTTATAATTACTTTTTACCTCATAAAATATGAGGGTTGTATTTTGTTATAAAAATACTGGTGTTTCGAAATTGTGAAAATGAAAAAAAGTTAAAGTAGCTAACCATTCCTCACAAATTTAAAATTTTTTGACAATGCAAGCTCATTGAGGATAACTCACCAAATGGTCGTAACTTTAAAGTACCTTAACCTAAAAGAGGATAAAACATTTAATAATGGGGGATAATTAAGTCTCTGACACATTGAAGAAAGATGATTTGCCTTTTTTTAATTAAAAATATGTATAGATCAAAATGTTTTTCCCAGATAACCAAGTACTAAACAAAAGCTCATATTGCACTTAAAATATTCAGACTGCCATTGAGTTTCAAGTCATGCGTTGCAGTTCCAGCACGCTCCCTCTGATCCCTCTTCCTGTTTCCTTTCCTTATTAATAGAAATGTTTAATAGAGATCTCACTAGGACTGAAAATTAGGATTTTCTTTGCGAAAACGTCTTTTTGGCAATTACAGATTAATTTCTTACGTGATTCCGGAGAACGCACATTAACCTCTGCTGCACGGTAGCTACGTTTATCTGATCTCAATACGTCAAAGATACATAAAAACTTTGAACACAACCTACTCACTTAAAAACACCTTGACTGGAAATAACTATTTTTCCAACTAAGGTTATGTGTCAGAAGTAACTTGTAATTTATTAGAAAAAATTAAAGAAAAGAACCGAGAAAAATATTATTTTAAAGTAAATCCAGGTGAAGTCCACATTGTGCCTTAAGAGTTCTTTTTTAAAAATTAATGAGGTACTGCAATGTCAATTTACATTTTAAATATTCTTTTAAACTTTTTAAGTGTTTAAATAATTTTCAAAAGTTTAAATTGTGTTTTTACATAAGAATGTAGAGAAATAAAATTAACTTGGCCTTTTATATGTCCTCGAAACTAAAGATTAATAAAGAAGATTGGAGCTGTTCAAACTGTAAAACCAAGTTATTATTAAGCTATGATTAATTTTTAAATGTAAAATATATTATATTATAATTAAATACTTGTTTTCAAATTAATTAGATTCATTACAATTTTCTATGATTTATAATTATCTCTTGTTCGTTTGTTTTATCTTACAGTACCTACCTGGTTAAGCATGCGGAATGGCATATTAATAAAGCTTGAGTTTTAGAAATTTTAAAATTTCCCGGGATTCATATATCAGAAAGACATACCCCAACCTAATTTCATTTGTAATCGCAATGAAATATCAATGGGGTGAGTTTTAGTGAGAACCAAAGAAAAAGTCAAGACTAGTACGATGGTATTCTCGACGGCGTAAAAGTAATTTCTGAGTCGATTCTGAATCTTATGAACCCATTGAGTGGCAGTGCAGTTCATGGTGTCCTGGCATTGTCCCGAGAAAAAAAATGCTAAAAACAACAAACCTGTGAAAAGAGGTCTGCATTGAGAAGAGACGATGCACCTTATGTTGTACTCGCCCCAAATATAGCAAGGGTAGTTGCTTAGATAAGGTTTATGAATGTTATGGCCGCAGGCCACTCCTTAAACGGAGCAGAATTTCCCTTCCAGAAACAGGAACGAGATACAACACACACAATGAAATTCTCCGTTACTTCTATTGAACGGAAGAAACTACGCCAGAAATATTTTTGAAAAAAGTAACCCTGAATGTCACTAAGACATGATGTTATAAATAAAAAAGCATTTTGGAGCTTGTTTTTTCCCGGGCTTAATGTTTTAAATGGTCCCCGAAATGTTTCCGGAGGACGCGATGATGTTAATTGTGTAATTAGCCTAATAAACGGAAAACCGTTATTTGGTAAAGATTATGAGTGTTTCTTTCGTTTTTTATGAAGCGAAATGCGGTGGGTTTTTTTTTAAAGGAGTATCGTTTCTAGATATTGTTCTAGTGTCTTCGTACCTTTCAGTCAGAGAAATGTTCGTAAATAATTGAATCGTCAGTTTGAAGAAGGGAATAAGTCCAAAAATCAAGTTTTGAGAAAATCGAAAAAAACTGTATAAGTAATGGAATTTTCATTGTATAACCGCCAAATTTTTACTGGACGTTCAGAACCCTATTTAGAAAACAGAGCAATCATCAAAACAAATATAACTGTATTCAAAAATATTTTACAGCCAAAATAAGTTGATGGACTTATTCCCTTCTTACACCTTATGAAATTTTTCTGATGAAAAAATCTTTAAAAACCCTTAAAATCACATTTAAATTATATTTCTCCTTAGTTTACACCACAAAAGGGTGAAATAAAAAGAATAAGACAAATGAAATTCAAAATTATAGTGAAACTGGGTTATTAAAGCAGTATCAATGGAGTGAGTGAATATGAATGGAGTCAAACATTCCCTACATAAAAAAAAAGTTTGAAAAACATTGAAATTAAGAGAAAATTTTATTTTAACTTAGTTTACAGCACAAAGAATATGAGGAGAAAGAAAAATTAACTTTAATTCCAAATTAGATTAAAAAATACAATGAATGGACATTGATTTCACAACTTCAAGGGGCGATATCTCCCTATAGGGGTTAGTTATTGTTCCCCTCTTTTCACCCATGTGTAGAGCAAAGCTTAGAGATTGTTTTGAGCACAAAAAGTCAATTTGTCATTTTTTGGACTTATTCCCTTCTTCAAACTGACGATTCAATTGAGGTTGGGGTTTGAAAACAAGGTCAAAATACTAAATTATTGAAATGAAACAGTCATAGTTTTGTGTGAAGGATTTAAATACAGTAGAACTCCAATTATCCGAATCAATTGGGACCGAACCCCATTCGGATAATCAAAAATTCGGATAATTGGATTTTTTCCGAAAAAAAGGGGTTTACTATAATTAATTGCTGTATGCAAGTTTAAAAATAGGAGGAAAAAATTATATTTAAAGAAAAAGAGCTGTTTATTAATTAAATGAAAAGGAATTTCACATACTAAAAGTATTTACAAGTTGTTTTCAGAATACAGTACGTACCGTTCTTCGACAGTCATTGCTTTCTTAACATTTCAGTCAAAGTAAGTTGTCTTTGTCTCTTTATTCGTTTTCGGGCAGCCAAATCGCGCATCCGCTTGACAGTGAGAAGTTGCATGTGGTCACACTCGGGCTGACGCTCCATCCACTACAATGCAGTTTCAAGGCCGGCGAATGCTTCACTAGCTGATGGTGCAATGTCGGCGTCAACTTCGACATTAAGGTCATCTTATTCCTCGACACTTTCTTCTCTCACACTTTCAATGAGCTCATCATCATTTAGAATTTGAAACCCAGGGTCTGACGAATCACTCACGATCCACTCTCCTAAATCTTCAGCACTAACTTCTGAACATCCAGGAATTTCCGAAAGAATGTTTCTGAATTCCTCAAGTGACACTTCATCCTCATCTTCTGTCTCTTTCCCATCCTTTTCTTGAGCTTCTCTTTCCTTTTTCTTCTCTTCTTCAGTTGATATGCCTTTCAATTTATTCCACGCACGTCTTAATGTGACAGCTTTAACCAAGTTCCAAGCTTCCGCCACCATGTAAGCGCAATCTTTCAGATTTATTTTTTTGTGGTTAGCCAACACACCTTCTTCGTCTCCTCCCTCTACCAAAAGTTTCCTTAAAAGTTGCCTTCTGTATTGACGCTTCATGGTTTCGATAACAGACTGGTCCATTGGTTGCAACAAGCTTGTGACGTTTGGCGGTAAAAAGATTGTTTTAAACTGGCCATTCTCTCTTTCCAACAATTCCTCGGTGGGATGAGTTGGTGCATTATCTACAATCAAAAGCACTTTACTTCCTTCTTTTACAAGAGATTTTTGGAGTTTTTTGACTTCAGGGATGAAAATTTCATCATACCACTCCGTGAATAGAGCTGCTGTCATCCAAGCCTTGGGCTGATTTCTGTAAAACAGGGGAAGCTTTTTGACATTTTTGAAGGATCTAGGGTTTTTCGATTTCCCTATCAAGAGAAGGGGTATTTTATGATTTCCCGTAGAGTTCGCACAGTTAAGAACCGTAACACGGTCCTTACTAACTTTATGTCCTGGTGCACTACATTCCCTTTTAGATGCTAAAGTGGTTTTAGGGAGAGCTTTCCAAATAAGACCGGTTTCATCGGCGTTGTATATAAACTCAGGATCATAAGAGCTGGCTAGTACATTTTTCTGTGAACTCTTCTGCAGCTTTGGAGTCGGCCGACAGCTTTTCCCCACTCAAATCCAATTCTCGAACCCCGTGCCTGGATTTGAAGTTTCTTAGCCTGCCGTTACTAGCCTTAAACAAACCGCAACCAAGCTTCTCCGCTAACATCTTGGCTTTTTCGCACAGAATTGGACCCGAAATTGGGTTTCCCAATGAGCGCTGTTGTAGAAACCACTTGAAAATTACTTCTTCCAAATCTTTATTTGTCGCTGCCTTCATAGATTTTCTGGCGGAACTCCCATCTTCGTTTTCAAGCACTGCCACAAAGTTTATAAGTGTAGGCTTGCTCCTTTTAATATCCGAAATGGTTGATTGTCCAACGCCGTACCTCTCAGCCAACTGTTTACCAGTTACTCCTTTGTCCGACTGCTCTATAATTTTTAGTTTATCCGCTAAGGATAACACTACACGTTTTCTTTTAGAAGCCATGGGGAACGATAAAACGCACTCACAAACAAAATTATGCACTGATGTTGACGATACACTGAATAACTAATGAATAAGAACACGAAAAAAAGAACAAAGCGAACATAGAAATGTCAAAACATTAGAAAATGAAAACGAAACAAAACGAAAAAGAACATTAAAAAGGGCAAAATTCGCGGCGGAATTTTTTTTATTAATTCTGAAATCGATTCGGATAATCGGCGATTCGGATAGTTGGAGTTCGGATAATTGGAGTTCTACTGAACGCACAATAGTTTATTTTTAAAATTTTCTCAGGGAATTAAGAGAAATGCAGTGGACATTTTAATTATGGTTCATGTTACAACTGATCCCTAGCATGCACAGTAAAATGGCTTTATAATGTAATGTAAATAAACAAATTCTATAGGTAAAAGTTTTTAAGAAATAGCTTTTTAAACATACAAAAAAACTTAAAAAACCTAACATTTTCATGAAAATTAAAACAATTCACAAAGACACTGACCGATTACAGTCAACTCAGCATATGAATTGGAGTTTGTTTCCTTCTAATGTCCCATTTACCAGTGAAAAGAAACCAAACATAATAACTTCAGTTATCACATCGAGTTAAAACTTGCTCAAACTTTTGGGGTGTGCAATCTAATCCAGCCAAGACGAATGAACAAATTTCAAAACGGAAAAAAAATAACGCTATTTTTTTGAGTTCCTCTCTGTAATAAGTCGGTCTTGCCGAATTGCGTACTTTAACATATCCGGATAAGTGGAAACTTTATCGAAGATAAGGAGCATTTCCACTTATTGGAAATACCTAGCGTTTCCACTCATCTAATTCCTTGCGGTGCGGCAAACTGTTCAGACGAGTTGGCTAATTCACAGTGAAAAGCTCAAAATAACGTCCCTTTAGTCTTTCTGTTGTTCAGTGGTCTCTCCACAGTGCCATAGTATCGCAAGATGAAACGAAGAGCTCCTATTTTTGGGGGAGTGATACTTCAGGGTCGTTACGTTAGACCATCAAACTCCAGTATTGTCTATCTTCACTTGGCGGTTGGGAACGGGGAAATCCAAGTTCGAGTAGGGGTGCGGGAAATCTGGGTAGCTAGCTTAGTTACTTAAGCACCTTCCTCTTCGAAGAAAAGGGAATGGAGATGGGGTAGTTATTGGTGAGAAATAACCGGTTTGGCTCTCTCTATACCTCCCCAACTCTAGGGAGTGAATGGCCTCTCTCGTTTGGGGTTACACCATCCGCCTATCGAGGTGAGACAGACAATATAACCAGCCTCACTGGGTGAGGCCATGAGCTGAGCTGTTACAGAACGTGAGACTGAAAGTCACAGTCATCTTAACCGCCCAAGTGGGATAAATCGCTGACAGCCATATTCACAACCATCAGCGTCTATGTTAAATCTTTGATTAAAGGATTCGACCAATTAGAGTCAGCGAGAAGCTAATTTTTCTTTTTTTAAGCTTCTGGTCAACCATGACGTTGGTGAATGTGGCTATGAGTCTGCCTATCCCAACCCGGGGATAGTCAGCGAGAGGCGCCACCTGGCTTCTAACTATAAGAGCACAGAGTACCAGAACAGAAAATCCATGGCCACAGGCAATAATGGAAATCGAAAAAGAATGGGGTATGCCTTGTGATAGGGGCCCTGTTGGCGCTGGGATCGCATCTAACTTACGCTTTCCTTGTCATGTCACAAGAGGCGGGGTAATAGAATCCCAATAGTTGAATCCTCTAATACCCCTTCGAGAGTGACAGATTGAATTAACACGTCACAGCAAATCACAGCTGTGACCTATAAACTGTACTGTCTATAGACATTTGATTAAGAACCTCATCAAGCGGAGAGGAGAAAGAAGGGGATTCGAGGGGAGATGTAGTAGATGTGGTTGGAAGTGGAAAGGAAACCACCCGTTTTCCTCCTCTACAGGAGTAGTCTAGGGCATCGTCCCTCAATTCCTCTTCTTTCTCTCCACGGTTTGATAAGGATCTTAATGGGTCGCGTGACAATAGTAGCTCCAGTGTGGGCAGACCCTTTGGATGAGGCTGAACTTTTACAGCCCTCAGTTTATGGTCCTCTGGTGAAAATAAAACACTCTTCAGGCCACTTGCGGTCAATTACAAACAAAAGAAACCCCTCTTCGATAGGAGGTCAGGAAGGTCCTCGATCTCCCCCTACTCCCTAAAGCAGGGCTGCTCTTGCCGTTGTAAAACTCTAGTCTCAGCCTTAAGGCCCCCACAGACGATCAACCTGGTTATCAACCAACATGTAAACAATAAAGCTAAAATTATATCAGATTGTAACTAATTAATATTTTTCGGCACTCACAAAATTATCTATCATTTAATTTTTCTCTCGTGCTAAAATTCTAAATATATTTTTATTTGTAATGCTTGGTTTTTTATTTTCTCCATAACATGTTCCGATTAAGCTCCGACCACCACATTGACGATCAGAGATCGTCAACCTGAAATTCAACCATCAAATTCCCCACAGACGGCCAACATGGTTGAAAACATCGCTAACTGACAAGCGGGTTGGCGACCAAGTTGATGGTCTGTGGGGGTGTCCGTTAGATGCCACATTGGCCCTGAAGGTTCCCCATGTTATTCTATGGAGCGCGCAAGCCAAAAAGGCCGAAAATTGGCTTTCCACCCTACATTTCTACTCTAATCCCACGACGAATGTCTTCACTCGAGTTATGGACCCTGATGTATGCTACCCGACAAAACTTGAATAACAGCCTAATCTATAGTATGTTGATTGTGGGTTCTAATTTGAATGAGGAAACACGCGATTTTTGACGAAATTTGAGCTCACAAGAAAACGTAATAGTACAGAGATTTACTCTGTTATTCAAGTTTTGTCAAGCATACATCATATAGGGTCCATAACTCGAGTGAAGACATTCGTCGTGTGATTAAAGTAGGAATGAGGGTAGAAAAACCAATTTTCGGCCTTTTTGACTTGCACGCTCGATAGGATAACATGGAGAACCTTCAGGGCCGATGTGGCAGCTAAAGATATTATCTGAAAATTCTGAAAAAAATCACAAGTACTCTCTGCCACTTCAGGCAATTTTTCCGCACTAACGCAACATCAAAATCTAAAAAAAAGTTATTTTCGATACACCCTAGTGTCCGTGTATGAGAGGGAAAGAGGAAGGGTTACCTGATTGGCGTTGAGTCCGTCAGCGCTGCAGCGGTAGCGGTTGGGCTCGGACGTGACGAGCAGGCTGGCGGCGTCGTCGGCGCAGCGCGCGCGCGCCTTCTCGGCCAACCGCGCGATGAGCTGCGAGCGCGTCTTGCGCATGGCGATGCGCTTGCCCAGGTAGCCCACGGTGGCGTACTCGAGCAGCGAGGCGAACACCATCACGAAGCACGTGCCCAGGTACACGTCGATGCTCTTGATGTACGAGATCTTGGGTAAGGCGGCGTTGGTGCTGGACATGAGCGTGGTCATCGTGAGCACGGTCGTCACGCCCAGCGCGACGCGCGCGGGAGTGGCGTTACGGTGCAGCCAGAACGACACCCACGAGATGATGACGATAAGGCCCGCGGGAATGTAGATCTGGATCAGGTAGTAGCCCATGCTGCGGATGAACTGGATTTCGCAGACGAGCCGAGAGTAGTTGCCTGCGGAAACGACAAAAGGTTGAAACTCACACGGCCTATCAAAACACAGGGTGTTTCAGAAAAGGGATTCAGAACTCCTAAGAGGGGTAGGGCACACCTAGACGACACCCATAGGAATAGGGGACAGGAATGCACCCCTTACGAACTAGGGTTTTTTATACGCGGGATTGGGAAGTTGTAAAATTTCCTGTAGAAATTGACTCTTAACCCTCGATTCAGGTATTTATTCCATAAAACCAATTAAAGAGCTGAAATTTCAGATCCTAAATTGGTTTTTATGTAACAAATGCCGGAATCGAACAAATTTGCTGGTTTAACCCTAATGATAAAAGGTTGCGTGTCAATCATCCTCCCATGCCGGCTTATGAAAACCTCTAGCTCGATAGGAGTGCATTTCTGCCCCCCATTCCTATGTGATTCTGAGTCGTCTATGTGTGTCCTACCCCTCCTAGAAGATATGAAACACTTATCTGAAACGCCCTGTAGTACTCTGAACAGACCGATTCATTGAATAAAAATACCAAATAATCAGTATCTGTTTAGTGAAAATCATCAGAGAAAAATGGATAATAGCGTACCCACACTGTAAAAAAATTCACCACTTAACACAAAAAAGCAGTGGAAAGAATTTGCCTCAATATCATTAAGAGATGTAACTGCGCGATTTGGAGAGACCTTCCACCTAAATGGGACCTCCTTCCGAGACTAGGTGGGAGGTCCCAACGTGTCGTGGTGTAACGTCTCTCAATGGTATGGTGGAGATTTCTTTCCACTATATTGTCTAACATGCCATATTTTTTACAGTGTATTTTTCTTTACAAATATGAGTCGCAGAGATTCAGTTCTTTGGGTATTTTTGATTTACTTCACGCAAAGAATATAACTGTGCAGAGTTTGGACGGTATTGTTGAAACACCCTGTATAAGTCGGTTAATTTATATTGTAAGAATCCAAATAATTTTTTGCCTAATATAAACTATTGTATAATGTATATTCAAAACTAAAGGGCAAAAAGGTCAGAGGTTGTATACGTGTGGGAAAGAGGTTGAGGGTAAAAGTAAAATTACAGTTCCAATTAATTTACAAATAAAAAATGTGTAATTTTTTTCTTCATAAAGGAAGTAGTCTTCAAAATTCAACAGTAAAAAATGCGACAGTAAAATATTTATTATTGTCGTCATTTCAATCAATCAATTTATTATTATTATCATTATACAGTTGATACTGTATTTTTTTATTATATTATACAATTGATTTCATCGTATAGTGTCATAATGTGCGATGGAGGTCACGTGCAAAACTTTTAAAACACGATAAAATGCTTTAGGCTCCATAGCCGTTTTCATTTCTCTACCTAGGGCCGGATTTACACCCCAGGTTCCACCGCCTTTTCTGTTTTTTTTTCACTTTAGAGACAATATTACGAGAAAAAAGGAGGGCAGGTTGGGCATTTTCAATTTTTTTACCTAAACCCTATCTGAAAGAGTTTAAATGTTCTACCCAATATCATTCTTTATCCAAATTATTCAAAATATCTTCCACCCAAAATTTCTTTCAGTTTCTATGAACGGTGTGGTAGCTAGAGGGTCTTGAATAAACGAAGTTATTCATAATACCCCTGTACCTCATCAAAAACCCATTATAAACAATTACACCAACGTTCGACAAACCTTTTCTTCACAATGAATTTAAAAAAAAAGAAAAGAAAAAGCTTTCATTATACAGGGTGTCCCAAGATTACTGTCCACCCCCTTTAACTTTTGAACCCTTACAGATATAGTCATAAAAGTGGTGTCTAGGTATATAGTAAAGTGACCATGCCCAATCCGATTCGATAACTTACAACGCCCCCTAGAGTCAATGTTAGGAATTATAATTTTCATTTTAAAAACTTTTCTAATTTAGATTGGAGATTTTCTAATTTAGTCAATCACAAAGTTGTAGAAAAGCATCGATTTAGTAGGAAAAGACACCTTGTGCAGAGAAATGCCTTGAATAAAAGCGCATACTCAACTAGGTTGAATTTACGTAGATTTTACGTCCTAAAACGCTCCTAATAACACGAAAATGAGAAATTTTAATTTTTATGACTTAGGTAAATGACAAAAAGTATTCTTAGATCATATACATGAATATTTCTCATTTCGCCTTTTCGCGTTATAAGGAGCGTATAATAGGTTTTATTGAAGACATTTCTCTGCACAAGGTGTCATTTCCTACAAATTGATGCTTCTCTACAACTTTGTAATTGATTAATTTAACAAATATCTAAAAGTTTTTAAAATAAAATTTATAACTCCTAACATTAACGCTTGGGGGCGTTAAAGTTGTCGCATCGAATAGGGCATGGTCACTTTACTATAACTAGACATCACTTTGATGACTATACCTGCAGGGGTTCAAAAGTTAAAGGGGGTGGATAGTTTTCTTGGGACACCCTGTATGTCAACAACTCCATGACGTTGGGAAAAAGCCGAATCCTATTCGATATGGTCGTTCGCAGCTAATCTATCCAATGGAACATTGCTCTGGAAGCATAAGTATGGAGAGTTATTAGCGTTTGAAAAATTGCTCCTACTTCTTTCTCCCACTAAAATCTTTAATCGACCATTAGTAGCGAGCGGAAAGACGCTTTCGCGTCAAAAACGAAATTAACGATTTTTTAATCAAAATCCTAATTTGATTAGGATTCCAATTGAAAAAGCGGAAAATACGAATGCAATCGAGACGACTAAATACGTCACACGAATTTCTTGTACCCATTTTGTTGCCATTTGAAAATGCTAAATGAGAATTTAACTAAGGTCTGATACATTGTACAGTCATGGCAACAGAGCGAAATCCAAAGATTCAATTTTGTAGCGCACAGACCGAGCTTTTAATTGGGGGAATATTAGAGTCGGTTGTCATGACAACTAGCGATCCGTTATCATTAATCGGTGATTCTTCATTTATTTCTTCCAAGGGCGGTGGATAATACTGGATATCACTGCTTTCATTTGGAGAATTTTAGACGGATCGGGTTTTTTTTGCTTTCCATTTATTCATTATTTCTGATTGGGAGAGAGATTTTCGGATTCTTTTAAATTTTCCATTTGCTGGAAAGGAATAATTCAGAATAAATGTGTCATATGCACTCCCCTTTTTATGGCCGCACTAAATTTTGCAGAAGTTTTATAATTCAGTTAATCTAAAAAGATCTTAATTTGAATAGCATTCTTGGCTGCATTAACGGGATAGCGGTTCGTGAGACGTTAGGTGTGGCTAGAACAGCATTAAGGGGAATTTCAAACTAATTACTTGCGACATAGATTTATCTATGGATGGTGTAAATTCGTCTATGCTACAATTTTTCTTTTTGAAATCGGTTAATCTTTTTCCCCAGGAAGAGGCATCTGATTTTAATCAGCAGTATTCCTATCTTTTAAGTATGATTACAATTTCATTTAGGAACCCAGATTAAAGGTACACATTATACAAGTTCCTCATAATTAAACGGGCATTTTTGAAAGAGGTAAAATCAGTCTTGAGAAAATTGTGAAATTTTCTTGAGAAGAGAGAGAAGATTTTATTTAAAAACGCACACGAGCCGCAAGTTTATTAAGCATATCTCAGTTTAGAGATGAAATTTCTTTAATAAATTACTCTAACTACTATTTTTAATTACTAATCTTTACCATTTTCTAAAAATTACATTTTTTAACTTTAAATTGAGTTGTACTTTAATGAATATCTTCCCATCCATACTCTCAATTTATCTACAATTTGAAAGAGTTTATAGTATTTTCTACTGTTAATGGCAAATAGTTAAGTAAAGAGAAATTACTCCAAGCATTTTCTTATTACATATTTTCTAATACAAATGATCTATCCGGAAAATTTTGTTAATGGCCATTTAATTATTAAAACCACCTTATAGTTTCGTTTCTATTTAAAATTTAAAAATAATTTTTGTATTGGATAGTTTTAAAATTGTACTAATTTGGTGTTCTCTAACATCTTAACTCTTCTGTGGTTGTTTATGCATTCCTTTGGCTTTATTTAATTTCGAGCTATCAAAAGCAGTAAATTATCTTCAAAAGTATACTTATTATCAAGTATCTTATTATTAATTTGATAAAACTTATTATTATTTCTCATGGTGTAATGCAGCTTGATTTGGGCATTTTACCATAAAAACAACAAGCAAGCACCCTCAATAATGAAAAGTTATTGTAACTCTTATCTAGGCGTGCCATTATAAAACATGTTACCGGTGATGTTAGATATTTTTTAACCAATACTTATTGGTGGATCTTTGAATCAATCTCACAAGTTTGAAAACTGGCTCGAATCCAATCCAAAAAACCATTACGTTGTTTTTATCTCTCTCGGCTTCTTTGTTCCGGTACTGCCAAATTTTGACTTTAAAGGGAAAATTTTGAATATTTTGTTTTTCTTTCGAATAACGTAATATTTATGAATCTGAATAATATATGGAATGATATACGTTCATAAAGTTTTGTTACATACTATGGTTAAAATTCGAATATTAATAAAACTTTTTTCAAATATTAGCTCATAAAAGAATTTATTCATCAGAATTTGTTTATTATTTTGCTTATTGTAGTTTTTTTTTTGATTTTTTGAGCATGAAAAATAGAAGCCATTTGAGAATACGGTTCTACCGAAAATGAAAATTTTTTAAAATAAGTACAACGATTTCTTTAGAAAACTTTCAAAGGAGCTCAAGAATTGTTTTTTAAACTTCAATTAGCGAGCAATATTGTGGATGGAAATCGGATGTTTTAGTACAATATTTAATATTTATTTTCATTTTCCTCCAAATTTTCTATTTTATGATGACTGATTTTGTATTTAGTCTAGTTTGGAATTTTATTTTTAATACTGTGCTATTGATTTATCTATAATATTTGTAGTAAGATTGAATACATGTTAGAACAAAGCCACAATGAAATTGTAAGTATTCAAAACAATGAAAATATGAAATGCCCTATTCATCTCTACATACGTATATCAGGGGAATACATTCTCCTTGCTATTAAAATTCCTAATATCCTCAACCGAATATTTTCCAAAATAATTCCATTGCCACATCATCTGCTAATTTTGGAACCAAAAGAATTCTGCCAATTAACACATTTTAGCTTCTTAAAAATAGTATGTTCAAACAATTCAAAGGTAGAAGAAGTCAAAAATATGAAGGACAAAAACAACTCAAATAAACGAGAGTTCATTAGCATTTAAGTTTAACCGAACATTTCGAACTCGTCAAACCTGTTCATGCATTCCGAGAGTATCTTGTCTAATTAATGATTGCAAATATCCTTTAATACGTCTAGACAGGGATTTTTGCTTTCATTTTGATTGTCATGATGTCTTCATTTATTTTGTTATTCCAGAAGAATTTCGTATTAACAATTATTGAGCTAATTTAATAGCGTCATTAGCGGGGAGAATTTCAAATTTTAGAACTTCTTTTATACAAAGATCTTTACAAATTTGGTCACAGAAAGTTTTTGCCTTTAAAGCGCAATTTTTGTGAAATAAAACCTGCTTTTTATTTAAGAATATCCAATAGCTTATGTTTAAGTTATTATTATTTTTGTTTAAAATAGTCTGTTAAAAGGGGAAAGAAGAAAATTTTAAATCACTGTTTTTCAATCCGAAGGTCACGGAAGTAAGGTCTACCCGTAAGTAAGTGACCCTGGAGAATCCATTGAGATGACTTACAGCGCTCCTAGCGGCGAAATAAAAAAGTTAGAAAAATTAATTTAAAAACTAAAGAAGATGGAGCAAAACCCTCAGTGAGAGTATTGTTGCCAACGTTATGAAGAACTCACAAAATTTTTTTATGAAAATATCGTGAATATTTGCGGAGATATTATAGCATGCGAAAATAGCCACTTTTTCAAGCCTCACGAAACGAAAAATAAATTTTGTAGCTTATGTATCTCTGTGAGGACTACTGGATTACAAGAAGAGTCATAACTGTTTTTCTTATCACTTAATTACATTCAATCTCGATTTTTATCAACATGTTCGTATGTATTAATTGTTGATAAGTAAAATGCAACAAAAAATCTTTAAAATAGTTTAAAAATTGTCTTTGCGCATAAGCCTTGTAAATTGGAAAAATGCTGTATTTTCATTATTTTTCGAATATATCGAATAAAACAACTTCTGTAAGAAGTAGATACAGACGTATATTAGTAGAAAAAGGACCAGAATGGCAAATAAAGAAAGTAATTTTACAATATATTGGTAATTTTTTAAACTTTAAAGACTCATTTGTGTTAGAAATTCACTTTTTTTTAGTATAGTAAAGTTTTTTTCTGATTGTGCAAAGTTTTGATTCTTACTAACATACTGCTCGACCTCAATTATTTCACCTTAAACAGTCATATAACTATTTACAGTTAGCTTCGCAATTTTTTAAAAATGTAATAAACAAACAATATATTGTAAAATTTATTATATTTTTTATTTTATTGTATTCTATGGTCATTTTTCTTCTAACGTGTGTCTCAATCAACCTCTTACTGAAGTTGTTCCATTATATTTATTCGAAAAATAATGAAAATAGCGTATTTTGTCAATTTTATAGCTCAAACACTAAGCCAAATTGTTAGCTTTAATTTATTTTACTTATCTACCCAAGATGCAATATTCTCGTATTACAGCATTTTGAAGTTAGAATAAAAGTTTTCAGTCTACCCTATTATTTATCCATGTATAAGTCTATTATTTATCCATGCATAATTGTATAATAATTTCATTAAATGTACGCAATTAAATTAAATTTATTTTTCCTTTTTATATCTTCTGGTATTGTCTTTACTACTAAAATTGCGAGTAGTTTCTGTACAAAGAGTGAAAAAAAATTTGTCATCTACATCAACTTCTAAGAACCATACATCAATTTAAACAAAATAAGAAAATATTTACCTTCAGACTGAAGGATTGCCGACTAGAAACAAAATCTTACCTACCTATAGTCTCCAGTTCTTCTCATTTATAAGAAAAAGAAGCCTTACCTGAGCTAAGTACATCATTTGGGTCTAAGAGAGTGGACCCAAAATACTGGGAAAGTTCTACTGGACTTACCTGTGGAAAGTTGCACTTCTCTGGAGCCTTGTTTGTGGCCGACCACTTTGAACTGGGGAAGTTCAACGTCGGCCGACATGCCCACGGAGTGGGCCCCCTCTAGCCACCAGTAGCGGATGTCCCGCATTGTGTAGCCGACTAGAAAGAGAAAAAGAAAGCAAATTAGTCTTCCATTCAAAAGTTTCTGAAACAAAAATATGTAACAGGGAAATTTAAACACAACGTTTCTTAATCCACAATAAGAAAACAAAAGCGGGGACAACAACGGGGATCTCCTCTTCGTCAGTGTTAAAAGATTGTAAATGATGACCAGTTATCGGTATATACAGGGTGTTTCAGATGCACAAAGGGTACATGCTGTCCAACATTGCATGACCAAATACTATGCTTAGGGAGATTACTTGCCAATCCGGTAACCTTTTGCTTAGGTTTTGGCGCAATGTATATTATGGATAAACAACATTGCCGCTACCGCCAAGCCAGTGTAAAGTTGTATCGTTTGGACCTCTTGTGGAGCCTAGTATTAATTACCACATATTTTGTAAAAATAAACGTTTATTAGAAATCTAAAACATAACAAGAACAAGCAACAATATCATCAAGAACAGGAATATATATGGTAGCAAACAGTGAGTTGAGTTAACACGTTAGATTAAACACACAGTTAACAGTTACATTAAATATATGTGCGCAAGTCTGCCACACTCTTACTGAAAAATGAGCCACCTTAGAATTAAGCTATCCAAATTTGAAGATGTGTCCTAATGAAGATTTAATTCACAAGACTATCGTGTAGCTGGGTCTCTGTAAAGAATTCTATAGCAAGTAGGATGTAGGATTTGTTTCTTGTATTTCTCAATGCTCATTTTACTGATTTTAATTTGATTATAGTTTTGTCAGTTATTATGCATATATGCAAACGTTTGCAAGAATGTAAACAACATTTATTTGCTCCTTCAGATTAACATTTGTTTAGTATTCATGAGTCTAAAATTGGTGTAAATTTATTTATTAAATTCATAAGACAACTTCCTAAAAGTAATAAATTAATATTTTAGATTAAGTTATTAAATTTTAAAATTTGCTACTTTATATGAAAAATAGCTACATTAAAGTAATTATGAATTTGAGAAATCACACACGTATTAAATAAATATCATCTGAGATAAGGTGGGAAAATTTTAAGTAATTTCTTTGCTCCTTCACCACCTTTCTACAATGCTGTATCACTTTGATATCTTAACTCTAGCTTGCTAGATATATTCCAATGTTGCACATACTTTTTAAGACCCTTTTGAGTTTTTAAAAGAGCTTTAATTCAGTTTATTAATTGTTTTCTTAGAAATTAAAGACTGCATCAAACTTATGCATTATGTTGGTATAATTTACATATTTTTGCAAACAGATACTTACCTTTCTCCATAAATTTTATGAAATAATTATTTCAGTAATACCTCGTTCGCACTGCCGCTAAAGTACCCTTAAAACATATCGCACTTAAACTTAAAGTGTGTTTTCTTAAAACGGCGTTCGCACTGGCAAAGGGTGATTGAGCACTTAATTGTGGAAATCTAAGAAATATTTAATTTATTTATAACTTAAAACTAATAAATATAATCACCAACTTTTTAAAAAAAAATGCAAGTAAAAATGTAAAAATACATAAATAATTATTAATTGACAGACGATTTAAGAAAACTATTTCTGAATTTCAAATAAAAACAAAAACAAGACAAGCTGACTGGATTGTAGTGGGATAAATTGGATCATATCAAGGTTAATAAACTAAATTTTTTTTATTAAACTAAATTGAATCAGTTTTTGGTCCATTGTTTTCCATATTTTGATGTACTTTTATTTTACCAACTGGGTCTTTTTGCCTTAAAAATCTAAAATATTTGGATACAATGGATATATTAGTTTGGCATAGCAGAACACGAAATAAATTTTATCATATTCATAACAAGAATGTTCTGAAAAGATTTCTTGATTGAATTTTTTAATATTTTGATTTCTTTTAATCAGCAGCTGTTTTTAATTACTTTTATACTATTAAGTAATTAAAAGCAATGAGCGGAGATATTGAAGTACAGCATTTTTTAGCTCACGGTTCAATTTTTGATGGGCTTTTTTGTGTTAAATTATTGTACTAATTCAAAGAACTTAATAACCTATAAATATGTTCGTAATTGTGTCCAGTTTAAACTGTTTTAAAAGTGTCCTTGGTCTTTATTTGAAGAAAAATCACCGAAAATAAGCTTTTCCCATCCTGGGAAACATTGTGCGCCGCCATCTTTGTTGATTAAGGGTGATTTTCAAACACCCTTAAAATATGGGGCGATTTTGTTATTCCTAAAGTGTGTTTCTATGGCAACTAAGTGCGAAATGAAAATAGAGGGTCTTTTTTCTGCCAGTGCGAACGTGGTATAAGGACTGTCATGTGCAATTAAATCCTCTTCTTAAGGAATATAATTTAAACTATAGAATAATTCAGAGTGTCATTATAGTAAATACTACAAGTTTGAGTACCTAATAATGTGCTTTGGATTTTAGATATTGACCTGAGTCCAGAGAATTATATCTTTACTTCAGATTTGACAGCATTATAGGAAAAGTAATATGTGTGTTGTATTTTCATAGTTAGTAAATAAAGTTTTGGGATCTCTTAAATAGGGGGTCTGTTTATTTCTCTTGAGCTAAGACATTAAAACTGTATAATCACCGGCTTTAATAATTAGACTATTCAGTATAAATCAAAGGTAACATTTTTGTGTATGCATCAGAATTGTATGGATGTTCAGTATATAGTTTTAAATAAATAACACTAAATTAAAATTGAAAATATTTTATTTATTAAATAGTATAATTACAGTGGAAAATGCCATCCTTTAAAAGGGTATGCAACAATTGCTTAAGTTATGTTTAAATTATTGCTTTTCTTTTACCTAAAATTCCTAAAACTACTATAAAATTTATGAAACACTAATATACAAAATACAATAAATAATAATTCCAGAATTATTCCCTTATTCATTGAGAAACATGAAGTAATAATGCTAATTGCCTGAATTTTTTTCTTTTAGGTATTTAAAAATACAAGAAGCTACCCTATATTAGGCTCCTTTATAAATATAAAAGGAACAAGTATGTTTAGTGGGATATATCAGTAATTTTCATTACATTTTTATGGCAATGTAAAAATAATTTAATATTTTTGTTATTATTTACGCCCCAATTGGGAGTTCCAAAATTTAAATATTTTGAGACAGTCGCATTAAAAGTTTGCGTATTCATTCACTGGATCTCGATCTTAATTTTCATAAAAATGAAATAATGATAAAAGTTTTCAACTGAAACAAAAGAAAACCTAAAGGTCATAAGTTAAAAAAAGTACGTATTAAAGTAATTAAGGAACAACTGCTTTGAAATTTCATCATGTGAGAACACAAAAGTAAATAGACAAAACAGTTTTTGGCAAACTTGTTTCAGCCTGAAAGCATAGTATAAGAAGGATTTACTGTGGATAAAAGTTTTCAGAAATCCATAAAGAAGTATAAGTTGTAAGTGGTTGTTACAAACTTCAATCATTTACGCTGTTATGTGTTTTAAATTGTATTTAAGACTTCTTCTAAAATCCCGAGTACGAATGTAAACACAATTAGGCTAAGATCCAGAATAAGAGTTGGCACCGGTTTTAATCCCAGGATTTAAAATACCTTCTTTTTAATGACTCCTTGTTAAAACGATCTCACTTCCAAGTACGACTTATCTGCAAAGATACCTCTAATCACGATGATCCCTACCCCACTACAACCAGGTGCTTAAAGGAGACACTAATCACGAGCTTCATTGGCTTCTTTCATGCAGCTTACTACACCAAGATGTATCTAGATGGCCGAGTTAATCCTCCAGTAATCTGGGATCCTGCCAGTAGCCTAATTGTTTTGGTAATCTTGTCTCACGATTTCGATTTTAATATATTTGTCTTCATACTCTCCTATTGTCCTAAGTCTCTTAAATGCCCTACCAGATTATCGTGACAATTTCAATCAAGTTCGTATAATCGTGAACGAACTTGTAGAATTGCATATTCGTGTATAAGTAGCTCCACACTATTGACCACTTCCCATCCTCAACCCTTTCAATCTTAAGCTGCCCGAGATTACCATTAAATCCTATGGAATATTTGGGGCGGCTAGGAAAGAAATGTAAAAAGTGATAGATGGCTTTCGGGTGGTGAGGTTAAATAGAAAGGTAGGCGATACTTGGTGAAACGGTTTATTTTGCCTTCAGGTCGTAAAAAAGTTTAGTCATTTTTTATTCTGTTTTAGCACATTTCTTTCTCTAAAACTTTGAAACTTGTATTTTTTTTTCAGTATCTTTATTTTGAAAATGGAAGCCTTGAATATTTGGAATATTTTTGAACAAGATTCTATGAAAATTTACTGTATACTAATTTCAAGGGGGGATATTTTTTCGAGATATCAAAGTTCCAGATAAGGAGGGTGTACTGTATTAACTTTATTAATAAAATTTATTATAATCACTATAGTATAAAGTTCATTACAGTTAGGGGTGAGATACTTCTTTATTATAAACTTTATTTTTTCAAAATTTTAGAAATATGATTGAGCGTCTCCCTATAAATCAACTACAAACCACCAGTGGAGGGAGAATATTGACAAAATTTGACGAAAATTATCCCAGGTTTTGACAAAAACAATAAAAATCATCTTCATGTGCAAATTAATGCATTAGAAAGGTTGTGTGAATGTAATTACGGTCTGTTGGTGATGGATAATAATTTCATTTATACCTCAATTAACTTCGTTATAGGTCTAATCAATCATCAAATTTCAATAAATCTTAATTAATAAAAGTTAACTACCAGTTATTTGAAGGGGTTATTTGAATAAGGAGGTATGTGACAGTTTTTGAATAAAAATGAGTTATTGTAGTGGAGATGAATAAGGTATGGTAAACCTTAGTACAGACCAAAGAAAAGACCTTTCTCTAAGACCATTATTAACAGAGATATTAATGTCATGATAGAGGCATTTGATTACAAAAAATACGAGAAAAATATTTTAAAGCCAAATATCTTGAAATAAGTTTTTTGTTACATGTCTTTCTTCCCCTCACCCCTTCAATTGGAATCGTTCTCAATGTAATAAAATTATATTTTGTATTTTTAAAGCTAAATTTTCTTACTAGTTTTAAGAAATTCAATAGCATATATTTTTCATCCTAATCAACTGTCGTCAAAAACTGAAATTATGAATTAAAAGCTATGAAACATGTTAGGTTACGCTACTTTTTGTTTGTAAAATTTGCTGAGCGTAAGTTTGTTGACTCACAAATCAACTTTCAAGAAAAGAAAATCTTGAATGGAAATATGTTAAAATTGAAAATGAAAAATTGAATGCGTACTTTTACCCGACATGGTGGCTAAACGTACGCAGGAAGTGAGGCCAAAAGTGCGCGCCCTGAAAACTTGGTATAAATCACAAAAAATGCATTCATTCCATCGTAATTGGAAAATTCCTCTCTTATGCCACCTCTCTTTGAGTATGATCCAAACAAAACTCAATCTTCTTTTAAAAAACCCATAAAAATCATTGTTACTTTTCCAAGATTTGAAATTTTCCAAGATTGATAATTTTCAGCTTCTGAGGGGTTCTTATCTTTAAATGGGATAATTTAACGTGGTAAAGAGTAAAATGAATTATATGATTCTCCCTACTAAAATTTCAATGATCATGTTTGTGATCTCAATGTTTGTCAATGATGTCTTAGACGCCGTTTAGTTAAATTCTAATGATGCCAAAATTTTCAGAAGGAAGTATACCTCATATTGGTTTCCACTTTGAAAGCAATCATTAGTTCTTTATTTACAGAAAAATTAAATGCTAACTCAAAGGAACCACATTTTTCAATGAAATACAGAATGTATGAAAACAATAATGACAGTCTCTTAGGGTAGCTTATGATACATGCGTTCTTTCATGTATAGAACTCGTTCCCCCTATACTCCTGCCAACATGGAAAAAACCGTTGCACACTTTTACCCGCCTTTTCCCTAAGAATTTAAGTTTTAAGATTTTTCTAAACAGTGAAACTTAAGAAATCATGACTTAATAATTGTTTACTTTTACAGTTTAAAATTACAAATAAATTTTCAGGTGAGTGAAATAACTGGATTAGAGTAATACAGTAAATAATACACAAGCATGTCGTTCAGTGAAGGAAGTTCCCCTTTATGTTAGATTTTCCTAACAGATACGCAAATAATAGAAAATACTCGATTTAATTACTTTCTTGAAAATAAGCTGAGAGCACTTTCTTAATAGCCTTTTTTAAATTAAAAACACAGTTCTAAAAACATTTCCATTAAGCTAAATCACCTCGAACCTGATTGAAAAGCAGTCGATAAAGAGCGAACAACAAGGAAATGCAAAATCAGTTTTCTTTACTCAGTCATTTCCAAGTCTCGAGCGTAAATGAGATGAAAATCCAATCCAAATCTGAAGCGTTGAAACTAAAAGCAATTCATCTAAAGAATCATCTTTTACTAGCGGATAGTCGCCAAGATTCTTCCAAGAAGTGCTGGGGATGTGATTAATATTACAAAAGAATCGGCACGAATATTGGAACTAGCCAAGGACCCCACCCACGGAAATCATCTGGCCGGACTTTCATGTGGAATCCCATTATGGTCTCTTATATTATTCATCGCGTTTAGAGTAATATGCATAGATGGAATAGAATCACTGATGTTAGGAGAAGGAACGGGGATGATCAGATGGATGGAAAGGATATTCTCACTTCGGGTCTCTCTCAGATAAGTGATGAGGTATACTTAGGGAAATTTTGTGGTAGTGATGAGGTATATATTTTTGAGGATATTTATGGAAATTCTGAAGAAAAGTAATTAATGAGCTTTTAGAAAATTTGATAGAAAGTGATGGGGTACATATATATTTTTAAAATGTTGATAAAAGTAATGAAGGACATATTTTTTGAAATTTCGCCTAAAAGGTGATAGTGTAGTAAGTATAATTTTATCTAGAGTTTGTATTGAGTACAATTATGAAGTGGCGTTCTGTTCGTGTGAAGAAAACTATTTTCTTTCTGTCTGATATTCAAATAAATCCAATTTGGAAAATGAGTAATGGTGAAATAGCTTATTAATAGCTAGATCCCTGTTTTAAAATGGAATTTTAAACTGATTAGATATTTATGAAATCGTATATTATTCATTGATTTTTAAGTAATTTTTGTCAATAAGGTATAATTGGAAAATGAATAATTGAACAAAAGCTCATTCATTTAGAATGACGTACGGGATCAGGGAATATAAAGGGCAGGGTTGGCAAAAACCCGGGTTTTTTTGAAAAAACCCAAGTGGGTTGGGTTTTTTCAGGTTTTTTCAATAAAACCCTGAAAAAACCCATATAAAACTGGGTTTTTTCAATAAAAGTGTGTTTTTTTTCAAAATTAAGTGGTTTTCTACTGTAGAGAAAGTGGGTTTTTTCAAATTTTAGTGAGCTCTTTCTATGTTAAATGGGTTGTGTCAAAATAATGCCAGTTTTTCCACAGTTATGTGGGTTTTTTCAAAGTTTTTATTCTTTGAAAAAACCCACTGAAATTGTAAAAACACCCCTTATTTACTGAAACCTAGTTTAAAATTTGAAAAAACCCACTGAAATTTAAAATATCCTAAACATTGAAAAAACCCATTCAGTATATTGAAAGAAATCTATTCAACTTTGAAAAAACCCACTGTGAAATTTTTAAAAAATATTTTTTATATCTAGTTTGTACTTTAAACGTCCTAAATTTTGAAAAAACCCCATTCAATAATGAAAAAACTCACTGAATAATGAAAGAACCTATTTAACTTCTAAAAAAACTCCCCGAAATTGAAAAAAACACCATTTAATTTTTAAAACCTAGTTTAAATTTTGAAAAAGCCCATTAAAATTTTTAAAATATCCTAAACTTAAAAAAAAACACATTAAATTTTAAAGGAACTGCTTCTTTTTTTGAAAAAACCCAAAAATGGGTCCAAAATGTGGGTTTTTTCACAAGGGTTTTTTTGAAAAAACCCATTGGGTCCAATCCAGCCAACCCTGATAAAGGGTGATCGTAATTAAACTATAATCGCCAGAAATCTACAAAATAAGAATCAATGGAAAGAATGACCTTTAACTGAACTTTAATAGAGAGAGAGCGTTAGATGAAGAGGGAATACAAATACCAAAAGAAGAGAAAATAGCTCAAATCTCATCAACAGATGCCGTTACTGTTTATGAAGTAATTTTGAACTAAACGGTGGTTTTTAATACAGTTCTCAAAGTAATTATTTTACTTTAACTTAAAGGTTTTATCATTTCATTTATTAAAATGTCGAATAAAGTAAATTTTCAAGAGACCAAAACACTGACCATCTTTAAAAGGGGGTTTTACCTTCAACTGGTTCAATGTGTATAAAAGCCCGAGTGTCGTTTCTGTAAAGCGCCTTTAATACAAGCCAAAGCACGTTAATAATAACTGGATTTTCTTTTTCGTTTTTTCAACCTAAAATATGTTATAGAGTTAATTAATAAACTGTTAAAAATGTAGCTTTTTCTGAAGAGAAAGAATACTCACTGTTTAGGATAAAAAGTGTTAAAGAGTTTATACATAACTTAATTAAAAACATAGTATTTAGGTGAGAAGAAATTACAGAACAAAAAGACATTTAAGGCTTTGAGATGAAAGTAATATAAGAGTGAGAGCGGAAGAGTTGGAATTGATGATTCTCTTTTCATCAGCATCTCTTTCAAAAGCATTTCCCTGAAATCGTCTCGATTTATCTTTGAAGCCTTACATCACACAAGAAGCTGTTATTAGACTGTTTTATAATACTGAAAATCCCAGAATCAGAGGAAATTCTGCATTTTTCCAAATACAGGAAATGCACATGTAATAAGCTCAATACTATTTTTGTTGATTCAAATTTCATGTAGGTAGTTTTAGTTAAACTGCGCTTTTGTATTTCCTATTGGCGATGCGATCAATTTTTTTACTGCACCCAATTAAATCTTTTCAAGCTTCCTATAACTTGCTTTAAAATATACTTAGTCCAGTCGGTCTCTAAAATAAAAGTAAGACCACAAAGAAGGTGGTCCGCAATAAGTATTATTTAACAAAAGCTTTATTGATATTAAAAGCTAATTCAAAACGGAATAGACTTTTCTAAACCATATCTAACTTATTTTAAATGTAACTGTTAAGTGAAATATTTGAAACCAAACAATAGGGTTCAATGTTCATTTAACTCTAATTACAATACACGTTAATGTTAGTCTTATTCATAAAATACCTCGTTTCTGCAGCCTTGAAATACCTTGTTATATATAGTGACAGTTTCAATTTCACAAAGAGAACTAACCCACGATTGTGTAGAAAAGTTCCTAAAATAAAAACTATGAAAATAACAATTACAGTCTGAAATAAGACTACTTAATTTAGAGAACTCACTCCTTTCACAAACTAAAAACCAAAGTTTTCAATAAATTCCTATGTCTTAAAAAGGATAAATGAAGGAAAGGTTCATTAGTATTCATTGGCTAAATACAGATGCAATTCAATTAAAATCACGGTAATTACTTCAAGCTCGCACTAGGAGCAAGTTTTCACTCCCCCAATTCCTGCAAATAATCCATTTTCGATCAATTAATAAATTCTCAGCCTAGCCGCGTCATTTATTTTTTCAGTCGTTTTTTTTCTCAGGCAATTAAAGCAAAATGACTAGAGGAGCAAATGGCTTGGCGGAGGCTGAAAGAATACTAAAGTTTATGTCTTCATAATAACAAATAAGTCTGTTGCTATGGCATCCGACCTGTTGGCGTCAGTAATTAACGGTTGAAGTCATTTGCATAGGGGGAGTGAAATATGTCAGCATCATTGCCTTTGTGGGAGAGCGAAGTTTCCCAAAATAAAAAGAGATTATATTTCCGGAAGGGAACACGCGAGTTTTAACTGGGATTCGGTTAAAATGATTCCTCGTTCGAAGTTAATTTAGGGTTTCCATTCTTTTACTGGAAGGTTAATCTATATTTCGAGTTTCAAAACGCAAGCTCTGAATATTTTATTGGCCATTGATATTGGGAGAAATAAATTTATTTCTATATTTAAATGTAATTCCAGTCAATTATCTTTTGAAATGATTTTGAGGAATAATTTAATAGTGTCATGGGATTGAAAACACTTTGATTTTTATTTAGAGGTGGGAGCTAAATATGCTAAAATATTCTCATGAGAATGAAATTTCAAACTTTACATAACTGTGATTTTCGGTTGAGAAGTTCTCTTCCCTTCAGTTTTACGTATCAGTTTTAAATCTTCCAAAGAACTGATTATTTTAAAGAATAGTATTTTAATTCTATATTAAGTAATATTCAATTTTAAACACGATTATATTACTAAGTATGGAATTAAGTTAAAATGATCCATTCCAATTTAAAATATTTTTATTTTAACGTTTATGAAGTCTTCATCATCTAAAGCAGTGGTTCCCAACTCAAATACTATGTCTGAGGACCACTTCACTTATATTTAAACCTCGTGTGGACCATCTCTATCCCTAACTTTATCTTCAAAATTTTATCCTTTTTTCAGTGCATTTATTCCTCACAGAGGGTCTAAAATTTTGACTTTTTTATGAAGTAAGGGAAACCGAGTCTTACAATGTTTCTAAATGGAATGAAAATCAAATAATCTATTAAACTTAAAAGAAAAATTAACTAGGAAATTAATAAGGAAAATAGGAGAATCCTTAACCACCAGTAGGATCTGCACTATCCTAAATTAAGTTCATAGGTTGAATAAAATGTGCACTCTCCAATAGTTGCCGGCACATGTAAATATAACTGGCAACGAAAACGCAGACAAACTGGCAAAGGAGGCTAGAGATCTTTAGCGCCCCCCAGTGATCTATTTCTAGATCGCTAAATATAAAGTCATAAATGCTCTCTTAAATTACCTTAAATTCACCCAACAGTAACGAAACTACACATATGGCAAGAGAAAACATCCCTCAATCCTAATACCTTGTGTTTTTTTGCGTTTGCTTCATTTATTTTGTTATAGGGATGAGCTAAAGTTCGAGTTTTCTTCTTTGATCGAAAATAATTTGGGCGTTAATGGGTTAAAAGAAACAACATCTCAATGTTACCTTATTGGATGCAAATGCAGTGGCTAAGTTCAAACTAAAAGTGCAGCAGATTCCAATTAAACACCAGCTCTGTAACATCAATAGAACGCCTTTTAACAGACTATGGACAGGAAATCACAGGGGAATGAAGATTGACAGAGAGGGGCATAGAACTTATAGAAACTGTGACAACTGCCCGGACACAGCTTTAACACCAGCACACATTTTCGATTGTCTAGCATAGCTATTGACCAAATTAGTATTGGGGTCTTATTCTCTTAAATAGACCTCTACAATGACAATATTGCAGAGATTGCAAGGGCTGTCATCTCCACCCATGGCAAAAGTTTATTTGGACTCGTTCGACAGGCTTAACCATGTAACTTTCTTCATCTTTTATGTATGTATAGAAGAGGATAATACTTTATAAATGACAATAATTGTTCAGATGAGTGGAAATGGTGTTGGTTTTAATCAATCCCAGTGTCCGCTCATGGCTCAATTAACCCTGGAAGGGTTCACACTTACACACAAGTTACTGGTTTAAAAAACAACAGTATAAAATAGTCATATTTTTTCTTTTTCATAACCAACAAAAAAGGTAATATTATATATTATTAGTAGATTGAAATTTGAAATAAAGTACTTAGTTTGAAATTAAAATGCAGGACAAACGAGATGGCCAGGAATTGTGTTGATCATAAAAAGTAAATTGTAAATACACTGACTGTGAGTTGTATCAGCGGAAATTCTACAGGCGAGGTTAACTGAATCGTTTATTTCAGAAACAAGTTAAACGTTGTGTTAATCCAATGGGGTTTAACTTGCTTCTAAAATAAACGATTCAACTGTTGTTCTCCCGAAAGAAACCGCGTCGAAAGTCAATAGTTATTTCAAAGGAGCGATTAAAATAGAAAATAATTTATGTGTTCAAAAACTTTCGCATTTTCAGGCAATAAAATTTTCTTATATCTTCGAACAAAACTATTTCACTTGTATCTCAGAAATTTATTCTTTTCATACCACGATTTCTTGGAGACCCTTTGTCTGACCCTTAGCATCCCTATTTGAAATATCTTTCAACACTTTCACGCTTCACTTCGTATCAAATCAGGTATAAGCCCGGTCATTCGATACTTTATTTGCCCCACCCCGGCGCCTGTAAGTTTTAATTAATCCGATGTAATACTTTGCCACATCACTTTGTAATAAACTACTGTTGAATAAACTCACGGACCCCACCTGTTGGGAACCACTCATCTAAAGTCTATCTTTTACTCTTATTAGTATTAATTTTTAACATACTAATATTACACACTGTAAAAATGTTCGTCTTTTTACTAAGTTGTCTATTGTTTTGACAAAAAAATTTCGTGTGCCTAGAAAACATGCCTTTTCCGTTAATTTTTCCAAAAGGATTCAATAAAATCTCATATATTAAAAATACATTTTAAAAACAAGTATGTATATTGTACAAGGCAAAATTTCTAGTGATCATTGAGTTAAGACGAGGCCAATCTTGTTTTATCTAGGTGTGTAATATGTTTGCGGGTGAAATCTTAAAGATATTATTGATGATTAAATTTGTCATAATTATACCTATTGATTGTTATAAAAGCCACCTACTGTATTTAATCTAAAAGAACTCTCAAGCTTCTACAAATAATAGAAAGTTTCCCTAATTTGACTTAACAGGAAAAATAGATAGTACTTCCTCAAATTATAGAAATAATTTTTTACAACGATGAATAAATATGTTAGATGTTAAGTGTAATGTTTTGGTTTTAAAAAAGTAATACCAAAAACTCAAAGGCAGACAAATCAGTGAAACAAAACAAAACAATTATTTTTGAAGTTTTTAATTCAAAGTTATTTTCGTTAAACTGTTATCCTCACATTTTGGAAATTAGCACAACTATTTCATCCATTATTTGCGTCTTCATCAACAAAGTATTGTAAAACACTAAACAAGTGTAATGTTTGAGAGCTGAAAACTTAAAAATCCAAAACATGCGAATTCTGTAGAAGATAATATGGTTCTGAACAATCAGAGTTACGTTCGTTTTTTAACGAACAAATCTAAGATTTAAACACCAAACCCTGTTTTATACGATGTTTTAAAATAAAATTGGATATGGAATCTTGCACGCTTTATTATATAAATTCAATAACCTTTAAAATTTGCCGACAATGCTACTTTAAGAAGCATTTAAAACCCCATTGATCTCATAGATCATTGAGCTTGTCCAACTAAACAAGGAGTTCGAGTAGCTTGACCTCCTTTTCAAAGTAACTAGAGCTGAATCAGCAAACATCCGTGACTTTCACCTTAGTTCGTGTTATTCTAGGGTTGAATTTCATTTACGAGTGTCTTTATAAAGGACGTAGGAGAGAGTAACTGAAAGTGGAGAAATGCTATCTGATTTTTAAAAAAATGTAAGAAACTTTAAAAAATATAGTCTTAGATCGTTTTTCATAAAGAATAAAGTTTCTATTGATTATATTTTTATCATAGAGATTACTTAAGTGGTAAAAGTTTAGGCGGTATTAAACATTAACATCAATAATATTAAACATTAACATTATGGCATATAATTTTTTTATCCTAAACTTTTTTAACACAAGGCTTTGAAAGTCATATAGTCAATAGGCAGTTTTAATAATATGCTTGTAAATAATCAAAGACTCTACTTAACAATTTACTAATAAAAACCTCAATTAACCAGCAACACACCCAGACTTTTAGGTTTGTAAGTGGAAAAGACTATCAGATGCAAAAAAGGAATGTTGTGAAATACCAGATTGTTGTCGCGATAACTGTGAATCATAACTTTAGAGTGACTATTGCCATTACAGTTTTGCATTTATATTTCCAAGAAAACGATCGTTTTTTACAACATTTAACTGCTTTATGGAACGTGCTTGAATGTTTTAAAACGTGTTCAGAATGCTAAACCGCGTCATGGCAGCTATAAAGTGCACGATAGAACTTCTTCATGAGTGTTAATTACTTTACTCAATGTTTCAAAAAATTTAGTATGTTTTCATAGTGATGAAAAAATATATTTCTTGAAGCTTTCATTTAAAATACATTTTATAATGCACGAATTATTTCAAATAAGTTCTTAGGATATTAAAAGGCATGTAATTATTTTAACAGTTTAACTTTTATATTTACTATGCTTATCAACTAAGCTAATTAAACAGGTTGGAAAATCTCCTTCAAATTATAGTACATGGAAAGTGATTTCAAGAAATTTTATAACTTTTTATGAGTCTATAAAGTAGAAAACCCTTCTTAAAAATTTACATTATATATGTAATTGTACTGATAAACTTGATTTTCACAAAATTCACCATACAAAAAACTATATTACACCAATCCACGGTGAGTTACCTTTAAATGTTGAAAAATTTCTAAAACATATGTGACAATCGCTTAACAATTTTCATGCATCTTTATACTATAACTAGCAGCTCCATATATTTTCATGATGTTAGACATTAATATAAACATGAACTGTCTTTTGTGTTGACACACAAACTAAAAAAGTTATAAACATTTTTATTAAATAAGTAAAGATATATCAAAAACTTTTTATTACGAAACAACCATCATATCTATGATATTTCTATCGTTTTTCTGAAAATTTTTGAGGAGGAATAATATTGTTTATTATTGGAACTATCTAAAATTAAGTAACAACTCCGTCAATATAAAAGTAAATTTATGAGTGTTTTTGAGGAATGTTAAGATTACGATTTTTTATAAGTGGTGTATAAAAATTTCGTATTCTTTCAAAACTGTAAGAAACATCCTTTTATTTAAATTTAAAAAAAAATAAGATTTTTAGGAAGTAATAATAGAATTAAATTTTACCATCTACTTACTTGAAAGGTAATTTTATGCTTTATAAAATTACAAGCAAAAAAGTTTATATTGAGATAGACTCTTATGGATACTTTTTGAACCATTAATAAAATGAAATATTAGTATGATAAATATATAATTTGCTTGAAATAGTTCAACATGTTTATATACTAAACAGTTGTCTTAAAATAGATAAACTATTAAATCATAAAATCTATCGCATACTTCAATTATTATACAATCTTGAATTCTATTAAAATATACCAAACTATTTTTTGTCCATTAAAACTGTATCTCTAAAGCTAGTCTTGTTTTCGGCTTAAAATGATTATTCTTAGAATATGTGGAGAAAATTCTTCCCAAGTATGTTGAGCCATGAAAGAGATCAATGGCAAAAGAGTCTCAAGTCTCATACATTCCTCGAACTTTAAAATTCTTTCTTAAAATTCTTCTCTTCTAAACCAAGAATGCTCATATGCTTAGATTTATATCTTACTTGAGTTACAAACCTACTTCTTATGATGAGATGCCTACTCATAATGATGAGGATGTTGAAAAACTGTATTCTCGACGTAATGCAACCAACATAACCTATAATTTCTAGCCACGTTTTTATATTTAAGGCGTTTCTGTATTCAATTCGAATCCACAAATTTTGGTCTAATTTATCGTATTGTTAGTACACCTCGGAATTTACAGTAAGTATGTACCAGGTTATAACATTCAATGACAAATTTAAGATTTTAAAATAATATATACTTAAGAAGGGATCTTGTATCCACCAATGGAATCGTAGTGAGAATGACGTTTCATTGTAAGCAATAATTTTAAAATATCTAATAAATGAATGAGAAACTCCTATGAACATGAAACATGCAACTTGGAGTTGTTCTTTTTAAGTCATTGTAGGTAGTATTTTAGTTTATAATTGGTTTGTTTTAGCATTCATTAATATTCTTTTTAAAGATTCCGTTATAAGTAAAAGCTAAGTGATTTTTTGAAGAATTTTGAATTAAAATTCAGAACATCAATTTTTTATAAACTTACAAAAATACGTAAAAAATCTTAATATCAACAACCTATGAGAAGTTGAGGGGTATGAAATATCTAATAGAAAGTAGTTATATTATTAAAATATTAGTTATATGTATAATGCAATGGATTATTGTTTCCCATCTTTTACATCAGCCATAAGCTGCTATGATCAAGCTAAAATTTGGATTTCTTCCAATTTAATTGTAAAACAATCACATTTTATTGGGGTTATTACATTTAGGTTTTTGTTTAATTACAATAATTTTAAAGAGACAAATAACTTACTTTTGTTAGGTATTTAAAATGTCTTATTAAGTTTACAAATAAATTTGACAGGATTAGTTACTTATAATATTCACCATCGTAATATTAGGAAACAAACAATAATGTATGCCTGAAAATAAATATGAAAAATCTCATTTAAAAATCAAATATTTCTGTTTAATAGCTTCTCGGTATTCCATTTAAAATTTAAGTAACCCTTTTTCGCATTGCTATTTAAAGCTTTGTTTGTAATAATGGAAATTTTAATCATTAAAATTGAAAATTATGTTATATATGTTATGCTTAATATTTTTTGACTTATTTCAAATGAAATTGTAATCCCTGCCTGATCATACAGACGAACTTTATTTAGCAAATGATTTGAACTCATACTTTTCCTCAATCAACACAACAATATCTCAAACTCCAATGAAAATTTTAAAGAACACTTAAAGACAAATCTAAATTAATTTGTGTGGCTAGAGATAGATGATGTAGAAGTCTTAAATTGCATTCGTAATCTAAATCACAAGAAAAGCCCAGGATCAGACGGAATAGATGTGAAAATTCTCAAAATTCTGTCATTTTCTCATATAAATATTCTCACTAGTTTATTTAACCCTACAGTGCATACTGATGCCATTTGGCAACTCGACATTTTTCCCCATTTCCTACTCGAACTTTCATTTCCAAACGGCAACAACATGCAATAAGTACAATAGATATAACATTTCATCGTATTAGCATTGAGAATCATGGTATTTTATTACATAAACTGTCATCAACGGGAATCAGAGAGCACTTCTAAAATTTTTTAAAATCCTACTTATCAAATCGTGTACAAATTGTTAAAATTAACAACACCTTAAGCAGGGTTACTTGGGGTAAGTGGGTCACTGGGGTAAGTGGGTCACACCCCTAAAACTTTAATATGCACAGGAAATTTCACACTTACTCGCATTGATTATGTTACAGCTTGTCACAAAGATGAGTTTTGCATATATTTGAGAGATTTGTTTAATTTATTTTTAAGGTTATAGAACTAAATTAAAATAGATTCCCAGAATGGATTTTTTGGAGAGTTCAAGACGCATTTTTCAAAGAAGTATTTCCAGGCAAGTTTTCATTACATTTTAATGTTTATTGAACTGTTTTGCAGAGTTTGATCTGAAATACATACTACAATTTGAAATTTTTCAAAATTTTTAATTTTGAAGTGTTTAAGAGGGGTGTCCCACTTACCCCATAGTTTTAGCATGGTTGGGGTAAGTGGGACCCCTAAGTGTGGGGTAAGTGGGACCCTCTTTATTTAGTAAGTGAGACCCCTTATTATGATATAAGTGGTTCTAGAGGGTCCCTTATGATATAGGAACTATTACTGAAGACATGGGTGGATTTCAGGGGGGTTATAGGGACAATTTCCTCCAATATTTTCAGAAAATTCGATTTATAGTAGCAAGGCCTTTTACTCACCACTTCAAAATTCATTAAAATTTATAAATAGTTTGATCGGCATTATATATCAAATTTGCGTTTTAATTTAAGTTATGGTGAGTAAAGTGATATGTCTCATCAACAGTGTTCATTTTCATTTAGTGTGTCCGATTACTTTTTATCTTATAATGTGTATTAAAGTGCCAAAATAAATATTAATCAACCTTATTATGTTTTTTCAACACTATTTTCATGCTAAAGTAAAACATATCCCTTTGGATTTTCGAAACATTCTTTAAAGTACTTATTTTGCTTTTCATTCTCTTCTTACCTTGTCATATTGATTTTGATGTGAGTATATTTCTCACTCATGGATACAGTTAAAATAAAATATTTTATATTGAAATTTACTGTACTTTATCAAGTAAGACCCACTTATTCCTTTTAAGTTTTGCTTGCTTTAAATATAAATAAAGAGGGGGTGACCCACTTACCCCATCTCTTGGGGTAAGTGGGTCACCCATCTCATTATTGATAAAACGACCAGTTAAGAAAAATGTAATGCTTTATTTTAGAAACTACTGATAAATTTTTGTTTATCGATAGACTCTTTAACGAAATTAGTCAACAAGTACAAAATAAACCCTTTCAAATTTTTTCTATAAAGCTCCAAAAATGTACTAGGCCAAAAGGGGGGCCCCACTTACCCCAAGTGACCCTAAATGCCTTCCAATCAATTATGGAGTTTTCCAAGGTTCAACTTTAGGTCCGTTGCTGTTTTTGATATTTATAAATGATTCATGTAACCTTAATTTACACGGTAAAATCATAAGTTTTGCCGATGATACAGTTCTTTTATATTCCGTTGATTATACTGAAGATTTGAACCAAAAGATGAATTTAGACTTAGTTAAAATTAGTAAATGGTTTTCTGATAACTGTCTGAGATTAAACGTCGATAAAACAAAATACATGATTTTTAAATTAAGACAAAATAATCCAATTCAGCTTTCCGTTAAATATCATGTTAATCACTGTATATGATGATTGTAATTGTAAATCAATTGATAAAGTGTCTACAATTAAATATCTTGGACTTCATATTGACTGCAACTTAAAGTGGAAATCCCATACCAAGTATATTGCTGATAAATTAAGACATATAATGCTAAATTTTTATCATTTAAGGCCAAAAGTAAGCAACAAATTCCTAATAACTCTTTATCACTCTTGGGTTCAATCTAGAATAAACTACGGTCTAATAATATGGGGTGGAGACTATCAGATAAATTTAAAAAGAATATGATAACTCCAGGAAATATTTATAAGATTGTTATCATCTCAAGTACATTCCATTAATATTGATAAGTTCAAATTATTGAATATTTCACCTATTCACTACCTCTTCTACTTTAAAACAAGTCTCTATCCCTTCTTAAATTCCGATATCTGCACAAAGCGAAACATAATAAATCCCCGAAGACCTAATGCTGTATATACTGTACCTAAACCAGAAAAAACTATATTTTGTAAAAATTTCTTTTATCTAGCTCCTAAGTTCTTTAATTTACTACCTTTGGAAATTCAAAATAGTCTAACCAAACATGCATTCAAAAATAAATTAAAAGACTTTTTGTTTTCTATTGGGGACATTGAAAACTTTTCTGTTTGATCTTGAGTTATTAGTGTAATTATAATCCATTTTTGCACTACTACTTACCTTACGACAGATAGTAAACCCATAATTTACGACACCCTGTTTGCCGCTACTAATTTCCTGATTGATATTGTACTGTATTTATACTTTTTTCGTTTTGTTTTCATGTAATGTTCACTTTTACTTATAATATTCATGTTTATATTTTTTTTGTAATTCCTTGTGTAACAATTGTAATTCCTTGTGTAACTGTTTGTTCACCTACATGGATTGTTATACAATCCCAGGTGATATATCTTCTTTACTTTGTTTGTAATTAAAAAAAATAATAAAAAAAATCAATTTGTGGCTGAGTTACTTAAAATTTGATACCGTATCGGAAACTTTAAATGTAATCTATCAATTGCTTAAAATCTAAAAAAGTACCAACACCATTACATCTTAATTTTAGTTTCACACATAGTCATTTAAACGTTTCTTTAAAAATTCACCAGTCTAACAAGACCTTGTATGTTTGAATAACATTAGTTCCTTTTTTTATGTTTTTTGAAATTGTAAAATTGGACACTCATATCTGGCTTTGAAAAATATCTTTTTCTAGGTTTTTGAAGTAAAATACGAGAAAAGCTGATTATTTTCTTGTACAAAATGTCCCAGATTTCACAAAAAGAAAACACGCACAATAACAGTTTAGAAGAATTAGTTTAGACCGAAGCCATCAAAACCTTCAGGTTTTTGTCGAAATTAATTGCTCTCTTGTAATGCAGTACGAAAAAATTAAACATTCCTTCTTGAAAAATATATAAACGCATATTCGCACCCTACTCATTATTCTAAACGAAATTCCTAGCATAACTTAAGTGGGAGAAATTCTTTAGTTCGTTTCGTCTTTATCTGTTGGGGCGGTGCAAATAAATATTAACTTTTCAGAGCATTTAAAAACTGCGAGTATACTCCTATCTTACTGAAGATTTGCATGGGACACACAAGACTGCTTGATCCTCCTTATTTTCCATAAAGATTCAGTAAATATGCGCTTGTTGTAAACATTTTCGGGGCCTAAATAAATGTATATATACCACCAAATTGGGGTTTTTAAGAATTTTAAATTCTCTGAAGAAGTTAAAACTTTTAGGGAGAAATTTGCACTAGAAAGGATATTATCTGGTTTGTATGGTAATGTTTTTGTTAAATAATAAACATTTTGTAACTGAATTTATATTTAGTTATGTAGTATTATATTTTTAATACACACAAAATGCGAGTTTAAAATAACATCATGCTCTTATAATAGAACTAAACCGTGTAAATAATTATAATTACTAAATTAAAATATCATCCGAGTACTCATATACGTGTAGTAATTAGGATGGTGTCAACGGAGTTCCTCATGATAGTTTTTGGAATATCTAAATAGAAAATCTGTTCTCTCTGAGATATCTTTAACGACCCGAGAAAGCCGTATTTTCAAAGCTATACTAATAACCTCTTACTCATCTTGTTTCTTACACTTGTAGACACTAACCAGAAAACTAGTTCCGAGGTCTAAAACCCCAACACAGATAGAGAGTTCTCACAATAGTCTAAAAATAATACAGAGTTCAAGGAAGTTCACTATAGAGCGTTGCGTTTAAATGTATCCTATTTTTATTAAGTTTTTTTAACTATGTAACATCAAGATCAAGAAATTCTTATTATAAACAAGAGGGAAATAATTTTATAAGCCATAGTTTCAAGTTTAAAATGTTTCTCATTCATATCGTAAATTAAAGAATGTCCATTTCATTGCTTTCAATTTCTCATATTGCAATATATACCAGGTACTAAAATATATACGCAATCGTCCACTGCATATGTGGACGATAATTTTATAGCAATTATGATTTAATTCATACTGATAAAAATTGCGATAAAAGTTATACAACTTAGATAACATTTTGATCGATCAAATTGAACACAAAAAGTTTGGTCCAAAATATCTCTCCTAAATTAATTCGGAAATTTTCATCCTTTAATCTATGCACATATTAACCAAATGAATACTTTCGGTGCCTTAATTTTTTTGGTTGAAATAAAAATATTTTGGTTAGAGGCTTAAAAGTAAACCTTAATTACTGTCTTTTCATCTCGTTTGGATAATGAAATTTCTTAGAGACTGGTTTTAATAATTTCTCAAGATGTGCTTGCACTGTTTTTGGTATTTACAAGTAATTTTATTCAAAAGAAACTTTTAATTTTTATTTCGGAGGTTAATAAAATATCATAATCAACGCGCTATAGATGTAACAAAATTAACTGCGAAACTTTTAGATAGAAAGTGTTTTAACTTTTCTAGACTACTTAATAAAATACAATTTCGGTATTCCAAGGAAGGTAACAAGTTTTGACCAAAAAAGACGAGATTAAGGGATTAAGATATATTTTTTCATGCAATTATATTTTCATAGCTAATTTCATATTAAATTTAAGATCAATATGAAACCTATAAACAACAATGGAGTTTTAGAGAAAAATAAAGATAAAGTGAATGGAAAATAAAGATTTTTTTTTATTTTAATAATTTTCATGATACAGAATTTCACAAAAAACTTTTCTTTCATAAAAATATTTTAAAATTCCTAACGTACTTATAAGTAATATTTCGTAGTTTAAAAATATTATTACACTTTTCATAAGACTGAAAGTTTTGTTTGAATCTGCATATATAAGTTTTAGAATAACCACAATTTGTAAATTTAAAATTTTTTTATTCATTTCAATTCCACGAAAGTACTTACCATTTTCAGAAACTAGTTATACTATCGGTATAATTTGAAATAATCCAGAAGCTACAGTAAAATGTAAACGTTTTTGTAGTTAATTAATTAGGTATTGTTACAAATGATGCACTCTTAAAAGGACAGTCTCAAAAATGATTAAAATTTACTCAAATTTGAAAACATGCATGTACTCATCTTTTAAAATGTGCCGATACTCAAAAATAAAGCATCATGTACTGATTTTTAAATTCGTCCATGACATTCTTATAAAGAGGGTGCAATGTATTACAGTTATGATAACCATATAGCCACGTTACTAAGACATGGGAAGTAGACCAGTAAGTTGAGTGCGACGTCACAACGTTGTGTTACACGTTATCACACCAAACTGAGTCTGGTGCTTCAAAATTGAAAGCATTGGGTCGTCATATTTGAACCAAAAAGTTTCATATCAAAATGAGAACATCGATTTACAGAAATTTGAAACTGTCATTTCTCTCAGTGTGGGAAACATAATTTTTTTTATTTTTTAATGATTGATTTTCTCAGTGTAGAAATATTTGTATATGTTTTCTAAAAAATGACTTAAAATTAACATTCTAAAAAAGAACAAATATAAACAACAGAGAACCTTCTTTGAGAGAAAAAAAATTAGGAAATATTTTAAATTTAATAACATATGTATTGAATAAAAATACTACTTTCGGGGAATTAAAAAAATAATAATTTAGTAAAGATCACATGAAGAAAGCCACTGTTAAATTATTATACTTATACTAAGTATTTGCATTAAATATTTTCTTAGACGGTATTTCTTTAGTCGAAACCTATACTACTTCAGTTAAAACAAGTTCCTTCGAATTAAAATAGGGGCACTATTTTTTAAGCTTTTAAAAATATACCCCTCTTTTTAATTTATTTAATCAAATTTTTATACTTTACTGTGACAAAATGACACTACACTAGAACATTGATAATTTTTATTACAATTAATACCTTAATTTGATAAATTTAGGATTTTATTGTTTTTAAATAGTACTTGTTTTTAAGTGGGTAAAGAGGACCTAGAAAATTATTATTTGAATAAAAAAAGAGGGATTGAAATGCACCGTTAAAATGCTAGGACGGACGTCATGTAGTACGAGGGTGTTACAAAAAAAGCGTTTTTTCAAAGAAACAAAACACAATTAAGTAAAAAGATTTATAAGCCAGCTTTTTTTACCATAAGTTCTTTAAAACTGAAACACACTGTAAAAAAAATTCTGAAACGTTCCGCAGAAAATAAAATTTCGCATTAAATAAAATAATCATGATCGGGATTCGATCCGAGGAACTATCGCCTGAGAAGCAAACGATTTACCACTGAGCCAGCCTTGACACGATGAGAAACGTTCCATAAAAAATATAACTTAAAATTAAGATCCAAGTCTGGAATTTGAATTGGTTGATACTAATGTTGGCGTGTCAGGTGCACCGCTCTAACTATCCGTTTTCGGAAGAGTTCAATGGTATTCAGAAACGTTTCCGAAAGAAAACCAGAATTTTCAAGGAAAGTGTTAAACTGTTAAAAACTCATAAAAAGCAGGAACGTTTCTGGAAATTATGCGGAACGTTACTAATATTTTTTATAGTTGGGGAGAGTTGCCCAAAACGGGATAGGCGGGCAAAACGGGATATTGAGCCTAAGTTTTCAAGTGAGATTTTTACTAATTTTGTACTTTTTTGACTGCAGAACAACTATCCTTGTGCTTCTCCGTCCTTCGGAACAACTCCGTAAAGTACCGTGTTTTGTTCATAGCTCTTTAAACAACAATTTCATGTATTTAAATATTGCTAGTGAGTGACGGTTCAGGGGTCAGCCATTTATGTTGTCAAAAGCATTACGGTCGGGCAAACCGGACACTTTTTGGGTGCCCAAAACGGGATACAATTTTGATGATGATGATGTCGTGCCACGACGAGTCCAAATCAAACACTGCCATGGGCGGAGATGACAGCCCTTGCAATCTCTGCAGCATTGTCACTGAAGAGGTCTATTTCAGAGAATTAGACCCCTATGATCTACTAGCTGTTACGACCCGGCAAAGCCGGGTCTTACAGCTAGGCTAGCCTTTTATGCGAGCTTCCCTCGTTACTACTTCAAGTTCCTATTAATTATACATTAAATAAGAAGTTTAACTTCTTTATCTTACCGCTGAAATATCACTAATTTATCATATTCAAATAAGTCACTCAATTTCGGCTGACCACCACCGAGCTGATTTGGGCAAATTTATTCTTAAATCAAATCTTACTACCCTTATATAAACTCATTTTAAATGGCATTCTCCCCAAACATTCCATTATTAAATTATTATTTGATTTTAATTTGCCTCATTATTTGAAGATAGTTTGTTATGGGGCGCCTACGGCGCCCACGTATTTAGGTCTAGCACGCCATCTTTGCTTTCTTTCTTTAGCTAAGCGACGTTTTTTTGAGGTAGGATCTTCATCATCACCCATGACAATGACTATGAGAAAGAAAAAAATGAATAGTAAAAATTGAGATGATTACTATTGAAAGCTGATTCTAAAAGTGAATAAGTTATATAAATCAGTTGAAAAATAAATAAAATTCAATTATTTACTTACTTAAGAAATAATTAATTTTTCGTTTCCGAAAGTAAATAAAGATTATTGCCAAAAAAAAAATCAAAAAGCGCTTTTTATACGATTATTTATTAGATTTATTATTGTTGAATTAGAAACCAACTTCCCTAAAAGTAACTTTTTAACCTTTATTAAGTAAACCAACTTTCTTGAAAGATATTTAAAAGCTATTATATTATTTTAATTTTAATTACTTTTATTTATTTATTTTTCTGATTATTGCGAGATGGCATCATAGTGTGCGAGCGTTCCAGAATCAGTGAGTCAGTGAGTCAGTGAGTGACGTGGGCTTTTATATGAGAGATGATGAGTCCAGATACAATTTTGATGTGTCCCGTTTTACCCGACTATTTCCATTAATGTTTTGGCAATGTGTTTAAGTTATTTTAATTGAAATAAGTAATGAATTAAAATATGTATAATCAATTACAACAATTTAATTTCAAATAATTATATTTCCGATATAAAATAATTTACTTTACTTTTGAGGTACAAATAATTGGCCTGAGTTATGTACAAAATTTAGTTATAGGTTAAAACTGTAAGTCAGAAAAATGTTTTGACCAAAAATTTAAGTTTTAAATTAAAAATACTTGAGTTTTTTTAAAGATCTTTTTTTAGGGGGGAGGCTTATACAAAGATAAACCAGAAAATCACACGTTGTGCGCACTATAATATTATTAAAACAAGCTAATCACAACTACACTTGGACCATATTTTATTTGGCAATTTTTAAAAAGCTTATAATTTATTTTGGTTTCAGAATACAAGATGCCTCGCAATTATCAGCGAACTTCATCTAGAAATAACTAGAACATTTTTATGCGATTTCTGTGTTACGTAATTTTTTAAATTTACATTTAAAAAGTTTCTTCCTATAAAAACGTAGCCTATTTTTGTTCTAAAAACTAAATCAAAAGTAAAATCAGCAAAAACGTAATAACATACAAATCCCTACCCCTTTTTACCCACCCTTGGTAGGGTAAAACGGGATCGTGTAAGACTTTGTGAAACCAGTATTTTTCACATAAATATTATTGAACAAATGTGAAAAAGGTATACTTTTAAATGACGTCTCACTTTGGAATGTATACCTTGTACACAATACGAAATAAAGCGAAGAATAGATAAGCTATCCCGTTTTGGGGTACTTTCCCCCACACTTGTCAAACTGTTCAAACCGTGGAAAGTTAAAAAAGTGCAATATCAAGAGTTTTTCCAAAGAATGAGTCCCACGGAAATATCTGCAGTAGGCCATCTCTATTCACAAGGAACTGTTTGATAATCCACACTTCGGTCTCGTTTTTCCCCTTATTGACTTCCACATGTTGTTGCGACAAAAGAAATTCCTGTTCGAACACTGGAATACCATCAGACAAATGGAACTCCATTCATTAGCTGAACTCTTGATATTGCACTTTTTAGAAATCACGCCATGAGATCATCTTTGATATTTTCTGAACACCATATAATGTTGTGATTATAGGTTGTTTCTACTTTTAAAAAATCTCATGGTTTTAAGCATTAACCGTGTCCCATTGTAAAACCTACCAAAAAGCATTTAAAGTTTTAAATAGATAATCAAATGAAGGCTAATGTAAAAGTAAGAGACATTAAAATAAAATTTCGAAATTTTTGTTAAAGTAAAGCACGCAAACTTATTTTTATTTCAAAAGTTTAAGAGAGCTTAAGGGTCTCATACAAACTAATCTTCAACTATTTGTCAATTCTTTAAAAATTCTTACATACGATTAATTTTTCTTCAAAGTAATCACCTATTTTAAAAGCATATTCTGACTTTTAACACCCACACACCTAGTCAAAACTAAACGAGCGCCGATAGTTCTTTTTCCTTTTATTCTATCAAAACATAATATTCTTTTCTAACGACCTTAAAAATAATGCGAATCTAAAGAATCTATTCGAACGACTTTCGAAAATTCGAAGGATGTAATTAAGTATAAAGTGACACAAAATAACTATTACCTTCTTTTTTTAGAGCTTCTTGGTGTACTTTTAAAATGAAGGGAACAATTATTAAAAGAATGTGTGGTGTCATTCTAAAAGATCACCTTTACCGACAGCTGTTGGTGTCAAGTATCCTCTCGACATTTTATTTATTTCCTGGGAATAAATTATCAGAGCAGGTTGTTTCTAAGAAATGATACGGAATAAATTTCTAAAATTATCGCACATAAGGTAAATGTGGGTATAGTGGACACTGTACCAATAGTGGCCACATAGCTGATTAATTTGAAATACACTGCTGGCCATCCAAAATGGTACACCAAGAAGGAACAGAGGTATCAAACCCAAATTTATTTTTATGATTGCACATAGTGTAAATGTGAATTGATTAAAAATTCAGCCTTCCTGGATGTTAGGGGGCCGAGAAAATCGGTGAGGAGTGTTTTCTCCATAGGTGTCCATTACCGCCGTCCCAAGCCATGGTATTGAGTAAAGGAGGCTCTAAATGGGCTTTGAGGGGTTGGAGGACCATGTTGAGTCCACAGGTAATCAAAGTTCATGTGGTGCACCAGCGGACGTGGCATACCGGGCAAGGTGATTTCTCCTCTTTCATCGGACATGTTTTGTGGCGTTGGATCTTAAGAACGGGTAGGTCAGGGTAAAAATGCAACATAGGGGGATAAGAAGAAAGCTTGGACATTGAGTTCATCACGTGGTTGTGCATTTTTCTCTTGAGACTTGTCCGCAGGTGAGGGTTGAAGGTATGGGTGGACAACAGGTTGTCAAACCACAATACTGCAGCTCTGGTTGGCTAATGGGCCGGTAAATCATACTGAGGAGGTGTGGGAGTGGAATGCATGTCGTTTACAGTGCAGGGGACTGCCCGTTTGGCAAGCATAGCTTCAGAAAAATTCCAATCTTCAACACATGATTTGGCGTTGGCAACAATGCTCTAAATATTGAAATTGACATCTCAAAGTGATGGCATAGAGTTTATGAGAGTATCCCAATGCGGTCTGGAGCACCACGATAGTTGGAGATTACTCTACGACAGCGAGAAAAGAGAGCACTCAGCTATTGATTTTGTAATCGTCAGATTTCCTCTTTACGCAGAGTAACGAGGTAGTGAAGCATTGGATTCCACTCCCACACCTCCTCAGAATGATTTAACGACACATTTACCAACCAGAACTGCAGCATTGAGGTTTGACAACCTCTTGTCCACCCTTACCTTCAACCCTCGCCTGCGGACAAGTCTCAAGAGAAAAATGCACAACCACGTGATGAACTCAATGTCCAAGCTTTCTTCTTATCCCCCTATGTTGCATTTTTACCCTGACCTACCCGTTCTTAAGAACCAACGCCAGCCACAAAACATGTCCGATGAAAGAGGAGAAATCCCCTAGCTCGGTATGCCACGTCCGCTGGTGCACCACATGAACTTTGATTACCTGTTGACTCAACATGGTCCTCCAATCCCTAAAAGCCCATTTAGAGCCTCCTTCGTTCAATACCATGGCGTGCGGCGGCGGTAATGGACACCTATGGAGAAAACACTCCTCAGCGATTTTCTCGGCCCCCTAACATCCAGGAAGGCTGAATTTTTAATCAATTCACATTAATACTATTTGCAATCATAGAAATAAATTTGGATTTGATATCTTTGTTCCTTCTTGGTGTACCATTTTGGATGGCCAGCAGTGTAGAACGAGTTAGAGGCATCGAACAGCATCAAAATTCATAGGCATAGTAGATTGTGCAATCAGGTAAGCTGATAAATTACCACCGATACCACAGATCAGCATGGGAAGGATATTTAAATATTTGAAAATAACAACATCGGCCGAGTGACTGAAATTTGATTTTGCTTATTGAATCGCGTGAGGAAACGGGTAAGTCGGAACTGATTTTTTCGGGTCGCGCCCAATTCACCGAAATCCATAAGACCGAAGAGCCTCTTTCCCGAACGCCAAATGACCGGAAGACTACTTGCTCGAACGGGACGTTTGCCCGAACGGGATGTTTGACCGACAGGACCTTTGACCGAACGGGACGTTTGACCGACAGGACTTTTGACCGAACGGGACGATTGACCGACAGGACTTTTGACCGAACGGGACGTTTGACCGAACGGGATGTTTGACCGACAGGACTTTTGACCGAACGGGACGTTTGACCGAATGGGATGTTTTACCGAACGGGACGTTTGACCGAACGGGATGTTTTACCGAACGGGACGTTTGACCGAACATGACGTTTGACCGAATGGGACGTTTGACCGAATGGGACGTTTGACCGAATGGGACGTTTGACCGAACGGGATGTTTGACCAACAGGACGTTTGACCGACAGGACTTTTGACCGAATGGGACATTTGCCCGACAGCTCATTTTGGTCTCTTATTTTTAACATGTACATTCTATTTCAGTTTCATGTTGCTTGACCATTGGTCAAGATTGCACTATGTGGCCCAGAGTCGTTTTGAAATAAATGGTGGAGTTGGTAATTGATACTTTGAATTCCCTGTTGTTATAACATGACTCTTAGGTTCTGGCTGACCATAGGTCAGTATGATCCACTTTTTGCTACTTCTATGCTTTGGTACTAAAGTTGGTCATGTGGTGGCTCAAACCAATTGGCCTGACACGCCCAACATTATGGTCTTGACCACGGGTCAATACCTCTCGACAAGTGGTCAATTTAGTTCTCCTCGCTCTTTCCAGATTTTTGACAATAGAGAGAAAAACTGGATTGACCACTGGTCAAGAGATATTGACCCGTGGTCAAGACCAAAATGTTGGGCGTGTCAGGCCGTTTGGCTCGAGCTATCACATGACCTACTTTAGTACCAAAGCATAGAAGTAGCAAAAAGTGGATCATACTGACCAATGGTCAGCCAGAACCTAAGAGTCATGTTATAACAACAGGGAATTCAATGTATCAATTACCAACTCCACCATTTATTTCAAAACGACTCTGAGCCACATAGTGCAATCTTGACCAATGGTCAAGCAACATGAAACTGAAATAGAATGTACATGTTAAAAATAAGAGACCAAAAAGAGCTGTCGGGACCAAACGTCCCGTTCGGTCAAACGTCCCATTCGGTAAAACATCCCGTTCGGTCAAACATCCCGTTCGGTCAAACGTCTCATTCGGTCAAACATCCCGTTCGGTCAAACGCCCCGTTCGGTCAAACATCCCGTTCGGTCAAATGTCCCGTTCGGTCAATAATAATAATAATATTAAAGGAGGGGCAAAGCCAGGCACGTCGACCAAAGGTCCATTGTGCCAACCTCCTGACTGTATACAGTCCTTGTCCGCAGACGCCTGAACAGTCCCCATAGGACTGGACATAAAATAACAATTTGACTTAGCGTTACTAAAAGTTATTCCTGACCGAGGCAGCATCATACCCTCTACCCGGTTCTCCAAATAAAAAGGCTCCATACCCATTATTTGATTCCCTTATTTGAGAGGTAAACACCGAGATGAGTTTCTGGGTCTGAAACTGCGTTCCACCTCACGGGCCAATTTGCAGCAAGCTGCGACCCATATATGTGAGGTAGTCAAGCAGAGTTAACCCGTCCAACACATCTACAGAGCTCCTACTTCCTAAGGGTCAGTTTTTATAGGTTCAGTTTGCAGAGGAGCAGCCCGCAAGAGGCAGTCTTCAGGGTCATAAATTACAGCTCCCCGTTCGGTCAAACATCCCGTTCGGTCATAAGTCCCATTCGGTCAAACGTCCCGTTCTGTCAAACATCCCGTTCGGTCAAAAGTCCTGTCGGTCAATCGTCCCGTTCGGTAAAAAGTCCTGTCTGTCAAACATCCCGTTCAGTCAAAAGTCCTGTCGGTCAAACATCCCGTTCGGGCAAACGTCCCGTTCGAGCAAGTAGTCTTTCGGTCATTTGGCGTTCGGGAAAGAGGCACTTCGGTCTTATGGATTTCGGTCAAACGAGACACACCCGATTTTTTCGTATTTATTACCGCTTTATTGACTTTTAAATTTATATCAAGATAAAAAAAGAGTGTATAAAATAATACTGAATAAAATTTATTTGAAAATGTTGACTTTACAAGGATTTATGGGGGTGTCCACTTTACCAACACAAAATCTTAGATTTTCCAATAGTGGCCACCGCAACGGCTTCTAATATAAACATAAATAATGCTTAATTCGAATAAGTTTTTCTTCATAAACTTTTGACTGTGCTTTAAAATGAGTGTTAAATAAATTTGGTTTCATTCTGGCTTCGGGAACCAATGTTTCTAAAGCATTGAATTACATGCTAAATTCCTCTCAAATCAGCTACAGCGTAGACTTTGGGCCGAAAACTATCAATTTTTTAAAATAAAGCTAATTTGATTGAATCTAAAATACATTTCGTTGGGAAGGAAGATTTAATTAGAACTAGACGACTATACAAAGAAAAACCCCTTAATTTCATGCATAAACCCCTCAAATAGGCAGAAAAAGACAGGTGTCCACTATTGATGCAAGAGGTGTCCACCATAGAAGCAACAGCTTCATCTATGTGGCCACTATAGATGCAATTAGGAGTACTTTTAAAAAAATTAATTAAAAATACTTTGCCCAATCCAACTAAAGTTTTTAATGGTAAAATCGAAAGAAGAAGATCCAATTAACCTAAAAATAGGATGATAACCGTTTCGAAGCAAATAGATTGGTATTTATTAAGAATTAAAGCAAAAATTTTCCTTAAAGTGTCCACTATACCCACATTTACCTTATATGGTTTTATTTTATTGTGAGTTAACAATAAAGTTAATAGATATTCAAAGATAGAAGATGAGGGATATTTTTGTAAGGTAATGTAATCCCTCTTTCCAGGTTTCGAAAATATTTAATGTTTCTATTGTACTAAATAACCACAATTTAAAAGTGGAATTTAATTTTACATTAGCCTATACATATATTCTAATACCAGTTCAAAGAACTATGTGATAATTGCTCTTTACCAATAATTCTAAATTTATCTTGATGGCAGCCTATTCTTTTTTGAATTTTCTATTGTTATTTTTAATTCTAGTTACAAAGAACGCGGCTAACATGTTTTAAGTAAATACAAAATAAATATTATGATAATTTAAAATAACTTAATAAACTTAAGTTTAAAACATGAAAACTAATTTATAAAACTTGAGTGGTAACCAAATATCACTAAGTTGTACTTAAAGATACCCAGAATAAAGTTAACTATCAATTTTTTTGACAAGAATGAAAAAAAGACATATCATTTTATAAGGATCATTAAAAAATTAATTAAATTTTAATATTCTTATACACGTTCAAATAACTTTGAAAACTGTTTTTACCAATAATTTTAAATTTATCTTGGTTGCAGCCTATTCTTCATTTTGAATATTTGATAGGTATTTTTAACTCTTCAAAAAATACACGCACACGCGGCTCCAGATATCTGGTAAATACGAAATAAATATTTATAATAACTTAAAATAACTTAATAAACTTAAGGGGTCTAGTACCCTTTGGCTGAGAAAAAACTGTCGAAAATTGCTCTTTTTCGAAGGGACCATTCTCCAAAACTTATGATGCCAATACTTAATTTAATGAAGCAAAGTTTTAATAACTTGAGAACTTTTCTAAATTTTGACCAAAATATACGAAAAAATTTTTTTGAAAATACCATTTTTCCCTTTTAAAGGCTGTTATTTTTTACCTATGGCTCCAAATTGTATATTGCTTCATTAATTTTGAGATTCATTAATAATTTGCTATCAGAAAAAATTTGAAGCCATTTGTGAGCTTTTCTGAAGAGTTATGCTGCGCGCCGTAAACTATAGAATACGTACAACAAAACTAAGGGTACGCATTTAAAAATTCACATAAAAAAAACTATGCTATTCACAACTTCAATTTTGGTGTTAAATTATTGACTAAAGATTGTTCAATGCACATGCAAATTTTCATTCAAATATATCTTAAAGTTTTGGAGAATAATCTCTTCGAAAAAGAGCAATTTTCGACATTTTTTTCTCAACCAAAGGGTACTAGACCCCTTAAGTTTGAAAACACGAAAACCAATTTATACAATTTGAGTGGTAACCAAATGTCACTAATGGTCTTATTCACTGCTATCTCACCAGCGATTAACTATTGGTTAAAGAGGGATTCCACCAATCAGAGTCAGCGAAAAGCTCAATTTCTTTCTTTAGCTGCTGGTTAATCACTGGTCAAGTGGCAGTGAATAAGAATGTAAGTCATATTTCCATCAAAATAACTTAAATTAACTCTTGATAGCAACGTTATATGATAATTTAATGCAAAATTAACTACTGATTTGAGAAATTTACTTATTTTGCTTCGGAATACTATCATCATGGAGTCGGTAAACAATTGCAATATTTGTGAGGATGCTATAGTTGTGGAGGATTTATTGTCTTGCTCTTGTTGTGATTTGAAGTTTCATTACAGCTGTACTGGTTTTACGAGTTCACAATTCAAAAAGCTAGCAAATTATAAGAAATCGAAATGAACTTGCTTATCGTGCAGCTCTCCAGAGGAAGCAGCTTCACGAAACCTGGAAACCCGTTCGACAAAGACACAATTTGGATCAAAATACAGGATCAGTTTGATGATCTAAAGCGCTTTTTCTCAAATAAATTTGATGAATTATCCTCTTCCATTGAATCCAATAGTACTGTCATTCAAGAACTCAAGACCACGATCAACAATTTGCAAACTTCTTACAAAACCCTGCAACATAAGCACGATCTTCTTACAGCTGAAAACCTCGAGATGAAAAAACAAGTCCTTGATCTTAAAGAAGACGTTATTGAATTAAAACAGTAGGTACTCACGCAAGTGTAATCTGGAGATCTCAGATATCCCTGAATGTGAAAACGAGGATATAAGGGCAGTTATGTCAACCCTTCAAAATCTCACCAATATCTCTCTAATTGACGATATTGTCACAGTTCACAGAGTGGCCAGTTTCAATAAAGAAAGGCCCAAACCCATAATATGCCAATTTTAAATCAAAACCTATTCGGGATGAAATGCTTGGGAAACTTCGCAAGTCAAATATCGTAGCAAAGAACCTTAATCCAAGATTTGAAGATCTTCCTATTTATTTCAGCGAACATCTTGCTCCTGAACTAAAACACCTTTCCTACCTAGCACGAAAATTTAAATTCGAGAATAAGTTCAAGTTTTGCTGGACCAAGGAAGGTAAAATCTTTCTTCGCAAAGATGAGTCTTCCAGGATTTTGAGAATAAAATCAATTGAGGACTTAAATGTTTCACCTCCCAATTAGTTCTGTAATTGTACCTGATCATGACTGTATTGTTATTAATACCCTGGATGATCTCACCTGTTTTTTAAAATCTGTTAAAAGTAAGTCCAATCATAATATTTTACATGTTAATATTAGAAGTCTGCGTGCAAATTTTGATGATCTTGTGGATCTCTTATCCAATGTTCTCGGTAATATTTCAGTTATAATTCTATCAGAAATCTGGATGTATGAAAACGAAACCTGTTACTATAGTTTGGAGGGCTTTAACTCTTTCTTTTGTTGTAGAGATAATAATAGATCTGGAGGAGTCGCTGTTTTTTCCAAATATAACTTAATTTTTTCTTATATAAATATTAACTTTACATCATCTAAAGTGGTTTTGTTGCATTCAAAAACCTTAAATTTTGCAATATTTGCAATCTATCGTAATTTGGATTTCAATGTCGATCATTTTAATTCTGAACTAAAATGTGCTTTGCATAATTTGAATTTTTCTAATGTTATCTTGATGGGAGATATTAATATCAATATATTAGGAAATGAACATAATAGTACATTAGAATACTTTAATATTTTGTCAGAATTTGGTTTCCATAGTCATGTTTCGAAACCTACTAGAACTGTTTTGTCATCGTCTACTTTTATTGACCATATTTTTGTCAAAACAAATTTATTTTCTACCAAGACTGGGATTTTTATCTCGGATATTAGTGATCATTATCCTATTTTATGTCAACTGAATTATTTTGAATCTTCAGATACCGATGATCCATTGGAATCTTCATATGCTCTAAATCATTCCATGTTTTATAACTACTTAGAGACATTCAAATTTAAAGTTAATCCTAATTCTAGTCTTGATCACCAATACCAGAAACTTGTCTTTAATTTACAAAGCATTAAAAATAACTAAGTTTTTTAAATTTTCAAGAAAGAAACCTAAAAAGCAATGGGTTACCCTTGATATTTTAAATCTTATACGTAGAAAGGAAAAGTTATTCAACAAATCCAGAAAAAAATACCCATGGGATACCGTATATAAAACAGCTTATAAAACTACCGTCTCTGAATTAAAAAACTTAATTAAGTCAACAAAAGTTCAATTTTATTGAAAAAAATTTGAAACCTGCAGTACTGGCAAACAAAAATGGAATTTGGAATTTTGTTAATAGTATTATTCTTAATAATGTAAAAGATAACTCTAGAACCTTGCCTGACAGCTTTGAGAATTCGATCTTAGCTTCTCAGTTTAATATGTTATGTAATATTGCTACCCATATTGCTAAGAATTATGATTTTACAAACTGTCAACAGTATATATCACCTTGTTTATCATCTTTTGTTTTTTATGAAGTTACCGATCTTGATATATTTGATGCTTTAAAATCTTTTTCAAAACTTAACTCTTTTGATTATGATGGTATCATCAGTGTGAAGTACTTAAAATTAACTGCCCCTAATAACATTGAATTTTTTGTAAATTTTATTAATTCCTCTTTCAATACTTGTGATTTCCCCGCCTCTTTAAAACAGGCAACTGTTTCTCCGATTTATAAGTCTGGAGATAAAAATATTCTTTCTAATTATCGACCTAAATCGATCTTACCCTCTCTCTCTAAAGTTATTGAAAAAATTATTGTTAAAAAGATGTATAATTTCTTGTCTCACACAAATTTCTTTGCCTCTAACCAATATGGGTTTATACAAGGCCGATCTACTGAAATGGTTCTTTTAGAATTTTCTAAGTTTATTGTGAATAGTGTGGATAACAGCAAAATTACCGTGGCAATTTTTCTGGACATAAAAAAAGCTTTTGACAACGTCAACCATTCGTTACTGATATACAAACTAGAAAGAGCTGGATTTAGAGGATATATCTTAAATTGGTTTATCTCGTATCTATCAGGAAGGACACAAAGAGTTAGGGTTGGTAACAATTTAAGCGAGTACTTAGTAACAAATCGAGGTGTTCCTCAGGGATCAATTTGGGTCATTTGTTTTTTTAATCTTTATTAATGATTTTGTGGGTTAAATCTTTCCGGCAAGATATTAACCTATGCTGACGATTCTGTCTTATTATATTCTTGTTCCACTTTAAATGAACTGGTGACTCAAATTGATTCTGATTTAATCGAAATAGACAAGTTGGTTCAATGCTAATTATTTGACTTTAAATTTAAACAAAACTAAATACATTAATTTCAGTTTAAGACCATCTGAGTTACCATTTGACTTAAAATATCACATATCATCATGTAAATCTAAAAACAACTGCCATTGTCATATTCTTGAATGTGTTCAAAGCTACAAATATCTTGGACTTAACGTAGACTCTAACTTGAAATGGAAAACTCATATATTTGAATTGGGGAAAAAATTACGCTTTATTTTATTCAATTTTTACCACCTAAAAATAAATTGATTTGTCGTTTCTAAAAACTTTATATTTTTCTTGGTTCTATTCTTTAATAAATTATGGTGTCACTGTTTGGGGTGGAGAATATAGATCCAATCTCCAACCTTTAATTTCTATTCAAAATAAAATATTCAAAATTTTAAATCAGCAGTCTTATCCTAATAATTTTAGATTACTCAAATTATTGCCTCTTTGTCACAACGCTTTTTTCCGTATTATACTTTATCTTTATCGTAATAAATCTCTATTTCAAACTATAGCAAGACCATATAATACTAGAGCTGTAGCAACTTATCAAATCCCAAAATTTTCTAAATCAATTTTTTGTAAGCATTTCTTTTACCTTACACCAAAATTATACAATAGTTTACCTTTAAATCTAACCTTCATTATTAAATATTCAGAGTTCAAAAGAAATTAATTTGAGTTATTAATTAATATCGACGACCTGGATTTATATTTTTCACTTCAATGAAGCATATTTAGTTAATGGTTTACCAGCTTGCTGCCATCATTATTTAATTATTTAGCTATTGTTTTTACACAATTTTATGTTTGTGTTGTAATTTGTAATATGTCCTTTGTCTATATAATTTCTTTCTCGCCTGTACGGGAAGTTTCTTCCCCTTGGTGAATCACATTGTATCTTCTGACTTTTCTTTTTTTGTTCTCTATGTGTGTAATAAAGTTATATTATTATTATTGTTGTTATTGTTAATATTAATATTATTAATATTATTAATATTACACTGGTCAACACTCATTTTGATGGCGAGAATATTAAAGCTTTTTTTGTATATATTTGACCCCCTGATTCCGAATATGGCATCCATTTTAGCACATCAGCTCTAGTTTTTAAGATATTCGAAAATTAAGTTTTTTTACTTTTGACCTACCTTTTATACAATATGGTGCTATAAAAATGACTTAAAAATAAAAAACTTAACCACTCAAGGATTTTCCTACTCCTTAGACTCCCAATAGATAGTGTTTAAAGTTTCAGCCCCCAAGTTAATTTTAAGGGGTACTTATAGGGCCCTAAAGTTGAAAAAAAAGTCGAAAAATTGGTCTTTTTTTCCGAATTTTTTAAAAAATATTTTTGAGTTTTCTAATTTGATAAAACTGGCTTATATATGTTTTTTAAAACTTATTTGGACCGCTAAAAATATTTTTACTTGAAAACTGCACCTCTTTAGAGCGATTTTTTAGTTTTAAGGCGAGAATAAGGGTCATTTCGCTTAAAAACGCTTGGTACCAATAATGGTGGTTGAAACGAATAAATTTCGAATTTTTCAGAAGTAAGTCATCAAAAAAGATGTCCTTTGATATATGTTGGGTATGAACTCAGGAAGAAGGCTTTTTGTAATCCAATCGTTTTTATTACTAATATAAAGTAAAAGCAAAGATGATGCACACAGCATCTAAATCCAGATCGCACACAGCGATGATCTTCCTATCTTTAGCACACTGTGCTTTCTTATATAAGCTTGCTGATTTGCATCCCGCAGAGTAGTGGCTCGACGCATGCCCGGGATTACGTCAGGGAAATTTGCATTTCGCAATCCCGCACATGCATCATACCCCCCCTGCGGAATACAAATTTTCAGCTTAAATTAAATCAAATTAATACTTTTTACACAAAACAAAAGTGTCTCTACATTTACAGCTTTAGTCAAAAAATCAGAAATCATAACACTATTATTTACATACATCATATCAACAATTCCTTCTCTTAACAAGTCCTTTACGAAATATAATTTTAAATTCGCATGTCGTCTTGCTTGACGATTTTGCACAGTTAAGCCAATTGATAGCTGACTGGCTATCTGAACATATCACCACTGGTTTACTTACAAATTTATCACATTTTAATTCTTCTAATAAACTTTTTACCCATATTAAATCATTAGAAATTTCTGCGATTGCAAACAGCTCAGTTTCACAAGTAGATAAACTTACAGCTCTTATCTTTCTACGTTTCCAAATTACAATTGGAGTATTTACTCTTTTACAATCGTCCATATTATACTTTTCTAACAGAGAATCTACGTACTGACTTTGGCTTAATCCAATTCCATTTTTGAAATAGACAATTTCAATACCAAGATATTTAGCACTTGATGTAGTATCTTTTAACTCAAATATACCTTTTAATTTGTTTACAACTGCATCACACAAGGTTTTACTATTATAGAATAATGCTAGATCATCTACATATACACACATAAATAAACAATCTGAATTTTCACTAATACTAAATATACAGTTCTCCGATGCGAGCTGGCTCATTCCTATTTTGTCAAGCTCAGTTTTTAACTTAAAATGCCAGTTTCTTCCTGATTGTGGAAGACCGTATATACTACGTCTCAATAAACATACCTTATTTTGGCCAATTTGACCTTCAAAACCAGGAGGAGCAGTCATATATACCAACTCTTTATGTTCACTATACCAATAAGCAGTTTTAATATCAAACAGCTTAACCCTTAGATTTAGTTTGGGAACTAAAGCAATCAAAAGTCTAAATGAATCAATATTAAGAACAGGTGAATAAGATTCAGTATAGTGGATGTCTTTAATTTGGTTTGAGCCTGCTGCCACTAACCTAGCTTTAAACACTATATTGTTCTCAATTCTTTTCGTCGAATATACCCATTTACTTTTGATTATTTTTGTATCTTTAGGTTTATCTACTACTTCCCAAACATTATGATCACTCAAAGATTTTAATTCCTCATTCATTGCCTTGTACCAATCCGATCCATTATTACTATTAACAGCTCCTTCAAAATTGCGGGGAATTTCCGTCACTAGATTGGCGTGCTTTTCTTTTACCCTGTCGGATCTTCTTACCCCAAGTTCTATTAACCTTTCCTCATCCTCGGCGATCTGTTGCTTTCTCAAAGCTTCAACCTTCTCCCGAGTAGACCCTGGTGGGCGTCCCCTAACTGGTCTAACTTCATCCGATATTGAATTAGACTTAATCGTATCTAAATCTACAATTTGATACCCTCTTTGTTTTTCTACCAACTCATTTATATCCCAGGGTTCCGAATCCGATCTAAAATTTAGGAATTTACTTCCCTTTGTCACCTCATCGAACTTTACGGTACTTTCTTCGATAACCTTATTACTTGCAATATCATAAATTCGGTATCCCTTCCTTTCTCTAGCATAACCTAACATTATACCGCGCTTTGCTGGTAAATCTAACTTTTTACGTAAAGTCTTAGGCACAAATGCATAAACTAAACACCCAAATGTTTTTATATTCTTTAAATTTAGGGGTTTCCCTGTCCAAGTTTCAATGGGAATCTTAGTTTTACCCGTTTTACCTTTACGAGGTGTACGATTAGTTACGTAACAACTACAAGCTACGGCTTCTGCCCAAAACTTTAGTGGAAGTTCACTATCGTAGAGAATTGATTTAGCCCGCTCTACAACCACCCTTATTGCTCTCTCAGCCTTACCATTACTCTCAGGGTTATAAGGGATCGTTTTTTCATGTAATATACCAGATCTTTGCAAATAACTATCTAGTTCCTGATTAACAAACTCTAACCCGTTATCCGTACGTATTCTTTTTACACGCTTAGACATTAAATTTTCATTCAATTCCTTAAATTTAACAAATGTCTTAGCAACCTCGCTTTTATGTTTCAAGAAATACGTAAAATACATTCCAGAAAAGTCGTCTACTATGATCAAGAAGTAGCGAGAACCACCAATAGAATCTACATGCACAGGACCACACAGGTCTAAATGCAATAATTCTAATATCTCAGTACTTTGATCATCAATTACACATTTATGACACTTGCTGGTTAGCTTACTGATATTACACGTATCACAACTAAAATTTTCATCAATATTACAATTAATTGAATCATTCATAAGATTCATATACTTAGGGTTTAAGTGACACAATCTTTTATGCCATAACTCATTTTTGTTTTGGATATCAGTTAGTTTACATTCTAGACTATCACACTCAAATCGCTTAGAGTCTGGCTCCAAGTTTACTTTCATATTACCGTCACACTTATAAGCTTTAAGAATAATACGATTATCTCTATAAATTAGTACAATCTCATTCTTAAATATCAATTGACAACCCTTTTCCATTAATCTAGGTACAGATAACATATTATATTTAAGACCGCTAGCAAAAGTTACTTTATCCATAGTAATTAACTCACCAGTTTCTGGATGTGTAGCTCTGATCCGTCCTTCACCTTCTGACAATAGTTTAGCGTCCTTACTGGCCAGGTTGATAGTTCCCTCTATGATCTTGATGTCTTCAAACCAGACTAGATCTTTGGCCATGTGGGTCAACGCTCCAGAGTCAAGGATCCATGTGTTGTCGAACGCTGTCTCTGGATTCTCGAAGTTCGCAGCCAAACACTCCCTTCAGGTTGTGAAGTTGTCATCTCGGGATTCCTTCTAACTCGAATAGCTCTGGTCCCGGAGATCTTCTTTTTCCAATCTTGCCCATCTTTCCAGAAACAATCTCGAGCGATGTGTCCAGTCTTACGACACACGTAACACTTAATCGTTCTGCGCTTGGTCTTAGCATAGAACGCTTCATTTGAACTTTGCTGAGGTCGGGGTTCACTTAGAATCGCCCGTTCTTCCTCACGCAAAATTTCAAGAACCTCCTCTAAAGACTTTTCTCTCTGCGTCTTTAGTATTTCTCGTATTCGTCCGTATCTTCCCTTCAGACCTCTGACGGTGTAAAACACCAATTCTCTGGACGATATCTCTAGTGTCAAAGTAGCACACTTTGTTGCTATTCCTTTAGCTCTTGCTACGTAGTCATTTACTAGCTCACCTTCAGAGATTTCCAAGGTTTTTAACTCGCTTCCTGCATCGATCTTTCGATCTTCGGTTACTCCCATGAAAGATGTCTTGATCTTTTCCCATAGAACATAGGCTTCAGTTTCAGCAGCAAACTGCAATGCTTGTTCTGATGATAGCGTCAGGTGGATCCACGCTACGGCATCAGAATTCTTCAGTTCCCAGTTCAATAAAGCTTGATCCTTCAGATCAGGTGATTTCGGTTCTTCGATCATCGTCTCCAGCCTTTTCAATCTTAAGGCAGCTTTCATTTTCAGCGACCACAAATAATAGTTTGATCCGGTCAGCTCAGGCACATTCAGTCGATCCATTTTCGTACTTCCAATCCGCGATCTTCAAACCATCAAAAACCAACACTCTGATACCACTGTTGGGTATGAACTCAGGAAGAAGGCTTTTTGTAATCCAATCGTTTTTATTACTAATATAAAGTAAAAGCAAAGGTGATGCACACAGCATCTAAATCCAGATCGCACACAGCGATGATCTTCCTATCTTTAGCACACTGTGCTTTCTTATATAAGCTTGCTGATTTGCATCCCGCAGAGTAGTGGCTCGACGCATGCCCGGGATTACGTCAGGGAAATTTGCATTTCGCAATCCCGCACATGCATCAATATAAAACTGAAATTTCATATTATACAGATTAGTGAAAAAAAGCATTTTTTCAAATTTTAGGGCTTGAAAGCTCGAGAGGAGCTTCTACTGTTTTACTGATCTTTATCATGTGAAATTCAGTTTTACATCAAAGGACATCTTTTTTGATGACTTTTTCCTAAAAAATTCGAAATTTATCCGTTTCAACCACCATTTTTTCAAGCGTACCAAGAGTTTTTGAGCGAAATGACCCTTATTCTCGCCTTAAAACTAAAAAATCGCTCTAAAGAGGTGCAGTTTTAAAGTAGAAATATTTCTAGCGGTCTAAATAAGTTCTAAAAAACATATATTAGCCAGTTTTATCAAATTAGAAAACTCAAAAATATTTTTTTTAAAAATTCTGAAAAAAAGACCAATTTTTCAACTTTTTTCAACTTTAGGGCCCTATACGTACCCCTTTAAATTAACTTGGGGGGCTGAAACTTTATACACTATCAATTGGGACCCTAAGGAATAGGAAAAGCCTTGGGTGGTTAGGTTTTTTATTTTTAAGTAATTTTTATAGCACCATATTGTATAAAAGGTAGGTCAAAAGTGAAAAAAATATTCGAATATCTTAAAAACTAGAGCTGATGAGCAAAAACGGATGCCATATTCGGAATCAGGAGGTCAAAGATATACAAAAACAGCTTTAATATTCCCGCCATCAGAAAAAAAGTTTTTTTTTGTAGACCAGTGTTATTAATATTATTATTATTACTATTACTATTATTATTAAAAGTTGTATTGAAATATACCCAGATATTAAGTATAACCTAATTATTCAAAAATTTTTGACAATGATGAAAAAAAGACATCATTTTATAAGAATCATGAAACGAAAATTTGATGCTATCAAAAGAGTATTAATTTTCTAAAGAGTAGGGGGTTGAAATAAGTATTAAGTTTATTTGAAGACCACTAATTTATATGCCATACTAAAACGATTTTATGCCCTATAGTAACAACGTATTTAAATAAAAAAATTTTTTAAAGATAAACTTAATAATGCCACCAAAACCTCTTCCCCCTAAGGTCTTATTAGTCCCACTAAACTACTAAGAATTCTAAACCAAATATATGAAGCATTTCGCAAATTAATATTGACATATTCGAGTGACCAGGAAATAGAAAGGATTTGAGCCATTATGAGTATGTAAGGAATTTCTCCCCATACTTTCTCACTTGAATAAAAGCAACGGTATAACCAGGAAATGTCAAGAACCCCCTTGAATACTCCTCTCAGGGAGTTTGAGCGCAAGAAGAAAAGGAAAAACGAATAAAAGCGAACTTCTCCAGAAGGATTCAACAAAGAAGTGACAGAGATTACGAAAATGAAAGGAATTAAGAAAAGGAATTCGGGGCAAAGTTTATTCTGATTTTTAGAGTGAAGGGAAAAAATAACCTACGCCCTCTGAATGTTTTAAACAATTGATGATGACGAAATTAGAATAAGCGGACTCGTGGGAAGATAACGAGGAATACAACACGTTTATATGCTCACAGAAGACGTTGAAATTTGCATAATTTGGGGAGAATAAAGAACTAAAGAGAAATGTGTTAGCACTCTTTGCTCTTTATTGTGGCGAGAACTCGAAGCAGATTGCAGTTTATTTGACTCGCTGAGAAATTATGATTTTATGGGCGAAACAGATTCTCATTATTTTTTTATTACATTACGTTCGTAAAGAAAGCTTAATATTTAAAAAAATCTGGAAGAAATATTATCGTTTTTAACAAATACTTGCCATACTTGAATAAAGGAGATAATAAAGAAAGAGTAGGTGATGATTTTATTATTATTATTTGAGCAAACCGATAAATTTCATTTTACATTCAATAAAATTAGAATTAATTAGAAAGGTCAACACTAAAAAACTATCTGGGTTAACAAAGATAAGGGCTTATTTTTCAATTTTGTATTTTAATTCTCAATTTACATTTTTTCATTAGTTACCAGTTTTCGAGAAAATGGATTTCAGGTTTTTCAATTTTGTACACATAGCCTTAACATAGAAAGCGACCAAGAACATTGGTACTAATTTAGTATGTAGTGGAAAAGATAACAGAGCTCTAAGTATTTGTGATCGCTTATGGAGTTTAAATTTATAAAAGTAGGGTGATAATATTAATTTGATAATAATACTATTTAATTTTTTCAGTTACCTGGAAGGGATTGTTTTTCCCCGTGATAACGAATATGATTTTCTTTTTTTCTGTGTACTTCATAAAGAGCAAATAAAGATTTTTATTATTAATATTAATTTTACCATCCATTTTCTACTAAAAAGTTCTTATATTTTCAGTAACATTATGTGAAAAGTGTAATTTTTATAGACTATGTTCTAGCTGGACTGTTTTGTTAAAATTAAAAGTATGGGCTAAATTTTCTAATTAAAGCATTTCATGAATAACAATGTTCAGTAAATAAAAGAGAAGTTTTAGTCCGACATTCAAATTATATTTAATTAACTCTTGGATATTAAGTTAATAATTAAGTGAAGAACCCACCCATTTTCCCTTATCAATACAACTTTATGAATATTTCACTTACAATAGTTTAAAGCTATGTTTAAATTCAATTGCTATCAACTTGAATTAGGCCGTCACAAGCACACTCTCAACTGGTTGCACTAAAAGCCTTACCCTGAAGTAAAATATGCTGGAGAATTTACTCCTAAATGGCTCAGCGAAATTCACCGTTCAAAAAATGCGCGGTGTACCTTCAATCACTTCAATTTGAAAATCGTATTTGAAATATGGGATGCAAAAGAGGGTTACCCCATCGATCACTCAAAAGTAGTTGCAAAAAGTGTAAAAGCATCTTCAATATTTCTGAAGGATTGTTCTATTAGGTTACTTTCTCCTCGATATAAATAAATAATATTTGAAAAGCCTTTATAGATTTAGCGTTGTGACATGTACCGCCGGTCACTCTTTTATGCCCGGGCTCATGTAATGGCTTTATGGGTTGTCTGCTATTTTCATTCATTTTGTTTTCCGAACCCCCCGCCGTAATGAATAGCACTGTTTCTGTGTTACTATAGCAACAGCGACGCTAGTAAACAGAAAATCTGATTGGCCTAGCTCCTGAACTGTGCAGCAGAGAATACCTCTTGTCTCCCATTGCTACATTCTTTAGTTCCGTAAGCATTTTTTGAATAAAATAGCACTCAACAGTTCGCATTTTATTTGGAAACTGTTAGTGATCTCTCTAAAACCCTTTGTAAAACGCATCGCGATGCATTAATTTAAGTCGTAAAATGTTAACATCCCTTACCTTCGAAAGTGAGTGAGCCCATTTTCATTGAGCTAAGATAAGATTTGGCAGTTTACAAAGTATTAATTAAAATTAATTTTGCGCATTGAGTAAGCTCTGATTTTATGAAGTCCCTTTAACTTCTTCCGTCTTGTATTATGGTTTTTTAAACATTTTATAATATGTATTTCCTCGAATTTTGTTGTTAAAGTGTTGATTTGATTAAGCTTGTAATTCAAAAATGAGCAATTCTATATTCCTTAAAAAATGGATGTAATAAAATGTAAAAACACATTAGTTTAGAATGTGTTAAGACGATCAATCTGTTTTGATGATAATCATTCGATTAAAACACTGAACATCCAATAAATAAAAGGATGATAAAGGGGACGATTCAAATGAGTCTAAGAGATAAACAAACTTGTAATTATGTTGAGGGCGTTGAAAATTTTTTTTGGAATTTCCTAGGTTCCCCTTCTCATGTTTTTACAAATATGAAACATTATTACCTGCAGATTTTCAGGTCTGTAGGGAAATTTTTGCCCCCGCGTCCTTCAAAATTAAATTTTCCCATGTTAAAGTATAGTAAAAATATTGAAAATATCTCAATTTTTATTGTTTTTAATTTTATAAGCCTGGACGCTTTGAATATTGAGTTAAAAACCTATATATCGCCTTTTGTTTATAATTTTCCCATGGTCCTATTGAAAGAACATTCAACTGCACCTAACGGGGGAAGTTCTCCTAGGGTTAAAAGCTCACTTTGACCGAGAAAAGAGGAGGATCCCGGGCGCTTGCGGGAAGGAGGTGAATAAATGCTTCATGGGAGTTTTATTGAATATTTTTACCAATAAATTATAGCTGAGCTGGCATCATCTGATAACCATGATCTGATTCCCAGCCTCAAGCGCCCGCGACCCTCCTCTTTTCTCGGTCAGAGTGTCTTATTAACCCTAGGAGAACTTCCCCACATTAGTTGCAATTGAATGTTTTTTCAATGGAATATTTGGAAAATGATATAACAAAGGTAATACACAGGTTTTTAACTCACTATTAAAAGCATTCAGTCTTATAAAATTAAAGACACAAAAATTTGAGATATATTTTCGGTATTTTTGGGGAAACTACTTTTGAAGGGCACGGGGATTGAAAATTGTCCTAGAGGCCTGAAAATTTGCAGGTAGTAATGTTTCAATATTTGTAACAACATGAGAGGGGGGCATCTGGGAAATTAAAAAAAAATCCCATAGACTTTTGTAACACCTTAATGAGGGGTTCAGGGGGAAGTGAGATAAAAGGTGCCAAGAGAGAGTCTCTATCTCTCTGTTTCAAAAAATATTTTACATAGACATTTTGAGTACAAAAGATGTGAAAAATTTATAACTTTTGTGACTGTATTTGTATAAAACTATGTTTTCTAAAGTTCAACTTATATATATTAAAGGCACTTAAGATTTTAAATTAGATTTGTATTTATTCATTACACCACAATTTTTGCAGACAGCAGGCTTTCACAGGTGTTATTGTGCAGGATGAAATTTTTTTGTGATGATAAAATACAACCATTCATAAATTACATCTTTAATCCCTTCATAAAAGTATTATAGATCCTACCAGTTGTAGGATCCTATAATTTTAATGATATATTATGTGTTTTTTTAATTAATACTAATGAAAATAATCTTTATTAAAAAATTGTAAAAAATTAAACTAATACAGAAAAACATGACAGTCCGAGGAAAATGTGTATTTCTAAGTAGAAATCCTTTCCATCACGTCCCGAAAGTATTCTGACTAACTAAAAGATAGTCTGCAGAATAGAGTAATAAATGTAAAATAGAGTTTTCTCATAGAAAAGAAAACTAAAAAACCTTTTTTATACCGTATTCAGATAAGATTAATACATCAGACAGATATAGTATGTTTGAGTGGGCGTGAGAAAGTTATATTTCTACTTAAGGTTCCATTATTGGAGTTTAGAAATTCCTAGGTATTGTACCCTTATTTTATGCAGGAGGGAAATGCGATAAGGCTTTAATTTTCATTGAAACCCTGTGAAAAGGTGCTTGAACATTCAAAAATCCAAAATCTATACTAACCTTCAAATATTCAAAGATTTCCATTCATTCGCTTCCGAATATGCACCCTTTATACATTTTCCGCATTTTTTATGTAATATTTCATAACTTTCTCTACTATATTATTTGTTATTTATTTTTACAGATTGTAAATCGCATATTGTTTTATTTCTAAACACATGATTACTTCTTTCTTAAATATTCATATAATTTTCTACATATATACCATAAGCAAAATAGTAAATAATAGTAAAATTATAATTTATAAAATATTCAAAGCAAAATCCCTTGGAAAACTAAGGAAATGCCTAATGATAGACCTCTTTTAAGGATTTTAAAAAATGGCAATAATTAAGAGCCAGCAAAAGAATGTAAAGATATTTTTTAAAATTAAATTACTTTCATCAAAGCCATCATCTCAGATACTATCAACAAAGATAAATTCTAAAGCTATCTTTGTATTAGCAAAAGTTTCAAAATTAACTAGTTTACGGTTACTTTTTATTCTTAAGCACAAGTGTGCGAAAATGTTTAAATAACTTTATCTTAAAGTAGTTTATGTAGCTGATAAACTCAACTTTATCAACCCGAATTCTTAATAAAAACATTGTTTATCGTAGCAATTTTCCTGTTCATGAGTTCATGGGATAAAATAAAAGATTTGATTGTAAGTGGTAGAGTTAACGGACGTCAAAGGAAAGAAATTCAGTATCTTAAAACCTTTAACCTTTTCAGAGAAAGAGATTCTCAAGTAATAGTAATAATTACAAAATCCTGATTCTAACGAGCTTCGGCTAATAGAAGATAATTTAAATAAAACTTCTTTTTACTTTTTTTCCTAAAAACAAAATATTTATCATGTGAATATAATGTCTTAATGGTAACATAAAAGAGTGGGTTAAAGAATTATTTTAAGATATTAACCTTAAGTGAACATAGTACAAATTTATTACGTACTAAAAACACAAACACAGTTTTGTGCTTAAGATCAGTTTGTATTGAGTATTTTTATTTTGAATCCACTAGATATAATTTCCTTATCATACGTTTAAAATGCTTACAAGATTTACAACAATAAATTATTAATAATGTATTCTTTTTGCCCCATTTAAACATTACCGGATTAAATAGTTTCTTTACGCTTTTCAAAATAAACATAATTCCCCTGCGAAATGAGGAAAAAACTGGAAATTTGCAATATAGGCTATTTTTTCAAACAAACTATATGTTTATTTTTCAATTAAGTCTAAGAAAATTATTTGCAAATTAGATATTCCTCTGGCTTAAATTCGACTTACATTTGACAAGACATGTAAGCTTAAAGACTCGTTGTATATATGACTTTATATGCGTATTTTGTTCTTAACTTTATTCAGAACAACAAGCCGATTTTTCGTTAAGTAGCCCAAATGAAAGTAACTAACCACTCAACAACTGAAAGAATCATTAATTCATGAATATTCGAAAATTTCGTCGGTTGAATAATAGGGTGGGCTGAAAAAACACTACTTTTTTCGATATTTCTGTTCTAAAAGTTAGGAAAGGGTGCCACTTGGATCCAATAAGAACGGTGTAAAATATTTTTCGATTGTATAATATCTTCTGCCCCCGCATCGCACTTAAAATTTGGAAAATTGGCTGACTTTTTTACTAAAAAACCAAAGATTAAGCCCTCACATTTTGTTCATGATTTCTTTATGAAGAACTTATATAGTTTTAGATATAATGATCAAGGTTTCATTCTTCTATATCACCCCTCTTTCGGTAGTAATAACTTTTTAATGCCAAAAGAACTCTTGTAAATTTTTTCCCCTGCGCATTTTTGAACAGCTAATAACTCTAGAACTATACCACTTAAAAACATGAAATTAGTCTCATGTTGTTCGTGATTTTATTGTCTTTGATTTGATGTGCATCACAACCACCATTTTCAAAAAACTTTTTCATAATTCCAAAAAAAGAAATAAAAAATATGTTTTTTAATTTTAAAGAAAATTTAGTTTTCTAACTTCTAAAATAAACAATTCTTCCAAATTTCAAGTTGAAAATAAGATTTAAACATGTATAAAAAAAATTAAAATATTTGAAATTTAGGAAAGTCCCTAAACATTCCCTAAAATTATACAGCAAGATCAATTCACTCATGGAGAATTCATAAAATCGCTTGAGGGTTCTTATATGATTTAAAACATGCAAAAAATGTCACATAAATTTCAAAAAATACGACCATTAACAGATTCGGTACAAAATCTTACAGAGCTAGTTCCTAACTTTAAGTTAATTCAATGTGCATCCATTTCACCCGAATAGTCCTTAGAATTGTTTTTTCATTTTTTTAGAATTTTGAAAATGGTTGTTGTGATGCGCATCAAATCAAAGAGAATAAAATCGCGAACAAAATGAGACTAATTTCAGGTTTTAAGGGGTAAAGTTCTATAGTTATTAGCTGTTCAAAAATGCAGGGGAAAAATTTACAAGAGTTCTTTTGACATGAAAAAGTTATTACTAGCGAAAGAGGGGTGAAAGAAGAATGGAACCTGGATCATTTTATTTACAACCTACAACTATAAGTTCCTCATAAAAAATCATGAACGAAAAGGTGAGGGTTTAATCTTTGTTTGTTTTCGTTTGTTGTTAATTTTATGTAAGAAAGTCAGCCAATTTTATTTTTCAAAATTAAGTGTTATTTGGGGGCAGAAGATATTATCCAATCGAAAAATACTTTACACATTAGAACAGCAATATCGAAAAAAAGTGTTTTTTCGGCCCACACTATTAGATAATCTTAAAAACTATGAAATTTCTCATAAAGCATAATACGGGGAGAATGCGTGGAGTAAAGGGAACCCTAAATTAGAGACATCTTAAATGAAAAAAAATTCACAACTATCTTATTGATTTTTGAACCATCCATTTGTATTTAACTTGTTATCACGTCTGTAGTTTGACAAAAATTCAAACTATCATTTCATCATTGAGTGGTCGTCGTATTTCTAATCCGTTAATATTTCTAATACTCTCTAATTGTGTATTTATTAAACACTCATTTTTACAGCAAAGTGTAATCAATCTATAGCTCATCCGCTGACTTTCATCATGTATTAGTATTTTTCTAATACCCGGATCCAAACAAATCTTCCTATGCCTAGATATCTTAAAAAACTGCATATTTAATACAAAAATTAAATGAAATTTAAATTATACTGATACTAAATAAATATTTTTTTATTTATTTGATACTTCAGGATCACGTTAAAACTCTAGCTAGCGATATTTGTGACCATCACTATATCAGCATTTCAGTTCTAAGACAAGTTACAAATTTTCTAAAGCCTTAAGGGCTTCTTCATCAGCGTTGATATTTGCTCTGAACTGATGAGAAAGTCCTTTGAGCGTCGTACTTAGCAACGGGAATGTCATAGAATAAATATAGCTCGACTCCTGAGGCAATTTCTGCCTTTGTTCATTTCTAATGAAACTGGGGAAGCCTAAGAAATGTAAGAAACAACTGAAATATACATCCATGCCAGTTATTATTTGAAGATCTCAGAGAGTATTCTTCATAATTATATCTTCCTTATTTGATTTGATTGAACAAAGCTTTTAAGTTTCAAATTAAATTTTAAAAGTACTCTATAACAATATTTCCATTGTTTAGACAAACACATTGATGAATAAATGAAAGATAGTATTTGATCAAAATGCCTATATATACTTTCTCAGTTTTTTCCATTTTGTTGAATTTAATTGTATATGTTTTAAGAAACTTACTTTCATTAATGTATATAAAAGTTCATTCTCATTTAAATTTTCGAAAACAATTTTATTTTTCCATTAAATATCTGCTTTTTGTTGTTTTACAATGACTATTAAAAGAATAAAATGAATTTCTTTTCTGAACTCAACCATTGACATTCACAGTTATTATATTGAATTGATATTATTCATATACCTATTTACCTATGTTATTATAGTGTATCCACTTATATTTACTAGAAAAATCATTAGGTAATAGTTACAATCAGCTGAAATCTTATAAACCGAGAAAATTCGACAAATTATATTAAAAAGTACATTTAAAGAGCTAGAATGAAGATGACTATTAAAATTGTTTTGGAAATTGAAGATTATATATTAGGTAATAGAGTTGTCGATCAATCTTTCCCCTTTGCGCTTGACTCAGAATCTAGGAACACTTTCAACCATCATAGTCAAGTTTGATAGTTAACATCTTAAACACGGATATTAAGTATATTATTAGCTATTTAAAATAGAGAGAAAATCCTAACATGAGAATTCTTATTATGAACTTGATAAATAAATAGTACCTACTTGTACTAATAGTAATGCAAAATAAACACTAATAGCAGTTTTTAATATTCGGTATTTTACTATCACAAAAATATTTTTTTGTATTGTAATCATTATAGTAACTTGCATTGGTAAAATAAAATGGTTAGTTAAAGAAGAGGTAACAGAAATGTTTTTGCATCAATGTATTTTCTAATAGAAAAATTTTGTTCGATTCACAAAGAAAACTTTCCCTATTTTAAATATTATTATAAAAACTAAATGAATATCAGTTCAACTTATTTTAAAAACAACTCCAAATATTAGAGTTGCCCTAACAGATACGTTATGCAAGCAATAAATATGCTGTGATGAGATATTATGTTTGACGAGAAGTTAACAAGGTTTTGTGTTAACTTTAGAGAAATGTATTTGTTTAAAAAGAAGCGTATAGAAGCTGATTAGTTTAAGAACTAGAACTTAAAGGTTTTGCTTATAAGGAGCTTTAAGGGATGTTATGATTCATTATTTAATTACTCTTAACAAATTGAGGAACGAAGTACTCAAATTAGTAATGAAAAGTCTACCACAAAATCTAGTTCGGGTCAAAAAATATAAATTACATATATCTTTTTGACAAAATAATTAATAATATAAATAAGCTATTCATTTTAAACTGAATTTTTTAAAATGGAGTATACTGTCGAAATGACAATTTCCAAGGGATGGGTAAAAAATTTCAAGATATAGACTTTTCGAAATAACAAGTTAAATTAGAGGAATACTACCTAACGTCTAGGGAAAATGTTTTTCTTTCGAAAAGTAAAGGTTTTCGACATAACTAAGTTCGTCTTACCGAGAGTATATCCTGCAATAAAAATTAATTACAACTTTAATTAAATCATAAAGAAAATTCAACCAAAACGACTGCCTAAACATTGTTAACCAACTAAATTTTAAAAACATAGGAAACATTTCTTAATTTGTAAAGATCCGCGAATCTTCATGAGAGTGTGTGGAACTAGTATGTTTAAAAAGAGTGACACACAAAAAAAGGACTCACATATATTTTATTCAACCCCCAGCCCCCATGCATTCTAAATATTTCCTTTTCCATATTTTATGCTTTCCAACTCTCCCGTTTCATTTTGGAGACTCCCCAACTAACCCCTCGTCTCCCTAACTTCCGGATTCTATATAAACATCCGGAATTTCATCAAAAATCAAGAAAATTCCCATAAAAAGTGATATTAAACAAGAAAAGGGGGAATTTCGATCAAAATCCCTATTGATGATATGCAAAATCATCCACGAATGAAAAATACACCTATTTGTTGGGATGAAAAAAATCTTATCTCAAAGGTTTGCATCACGTCTTTGAAATGGTGTGTGAAAAATATGGAAGGGAAATTTAGGGACTCACTGCTGCATTAAGTTGAAGGAAACGTGTTGATCGTTCTTTTCCCCTTCAGAAACCGAAACTAACCACGGGTCTCGCCGTTTCGAAATCGTCTCTTGCTTTAGCGTAGGTTTAGTTTCCGAGCGATCACGATTCTTTGATGTGTACTTGTTTTTTATTATAAACAATGCGTGCTAAATCAAAAATTAACTCAGTTTAAGGAACGTTATACTTACATAATTATTTCAAGGAAAGGTAAGGATTGCGGTACCGTCATTAATAAATAGCTCATAGGCTTTTTAATTTTTATTCCTTATAATTTATTTGTTTGTTTGCTTGCTTTTATTGTAAAATCCCTCCATTTAATCTGAAGTTCCCTGCCAAAATATCTACATTAATTGTTTGGTCTTGCAATATTTTCATTCAAATATCTCCCGAGTTTTCATTCCTTAATTTAAGTAGCTATGAATTTAGATTTTGAAGGAATTATTTGAATTCCTTTCAATTTTAGTTACAAGCAGTTAGAATGAAAATTTCAGGCATTTGGCAACATTATATCCTATTTATGCCATAGAAATAATATTCTTTAGAACTTAAAAATAACAAAACCATTCGAAAACAATATTACCAAGATAGTTAACATCGGAATCGGGGCGCCCGAGATTAAAATTGGATCTTATGGGAAATTGGGGGCTGCTAGGTCTGAAAGGGTTAATTTATTCACTTAACTTTGGAAAGAATCCTGAGCTGCTATTTAATTCTCAAACCATAATAAATAAGAAAATGCTTTAATAAAAGCAATTCCTTAAATAGGGATTTAAAGTAATTAAGTGAATCTTTAATGTCACCAATGGTTATAACTTTCTGTTTTTCACAACGATGACCATCTAAATACGACAATGAAGCATCTCAATGACTATATCTGTACTTTCATTACCCAATATCTGCATACATTACTTCAAACCAATGTTAACTTGATTAATTTCCTAACAAGGTAGGAAATAATTTTAGAGAGAAATCATTATACTTTTACTTTTAAATTCAATTTGTTTCTTCCGTTTTTTAAGAATTGTAAGATTCAAAACACATTGGGAGTGATACTACTTATTTGTAAGACCAAGTTAACTAAAGCAATAGGCCATTAACATTAATCTATCCAGTTAAAATACATAGACTTAGAAACAAATTTGAAACTCTGTACTTACAGCTCTCTACTTCAACGTTGCACTGCTGACGGTCCATTGGAAAGTACCGCAAGTCCATTGGGCAGCTGTTTGTCACCGTTAATCTAAAATAAATGCAAGAAGGCATCAAGGAAAATGCCAATAAATAAAAAACTATAGCTTTTAATTTTTTGCACTTAAATTAACCCTTTGACAAAATAAATAAATGAGGCAATACTATTAAGGGGGAATAAAATAAGCTATTTTTTATATTATCTTTAAATCGAACATAAATTAGTGTCCTTTTTTGTGTTTACGCAAGAAGTTTAATAAAATAATCCTAATATATTTTGAAATAATCTTGACAATGCATCTTTTTTGCATAGGTGGGGAAATTGGGCTAGGTGGGGAAATTGGGAACACTTGGAACACAATAGCTACTTTAACTTCTAAATATCACTGCAACCAAGTAAAAGAACTTAAAAACTTTTTCCCAATGTGTCAAATAAAGAGTTGTTAAATTCAATTCAATACAATTCAAAATTCTTTATTTGTTACGTACACAACATGAAAATTTGACAATTGGAACAAACACATACACAAAAAAAGTCCTAATTTTTCACGTTCACAATTACCCCATAAGGTAGGGGATGATTGTGAATGGCTAAAACTTTTCTCTGGGTCTATTAAATTATTCCAAGCTTTCAGTAACGATTCCCCCAATTACCCCCAATCTATATTCTTCATTATTCCGTTTATATTCTTATTTACTCCAACTGATGGGATTATCAAGACGTTGTGACAAATCTGAGTGCAAAGTATAAAAAATCATATTTATCTTGTAAAACGGTATTCCATGAAATGAAATAAAACATGCAGTAAATTAAATAACTATAAATATAAAATCTCCAAAGAAGTAAGTTAAACTATTTTTCAAAGATGTTAGTTAATTTATTTTAAACAAAGTGGGTTCAATATTCTTAAAAAGTGGGAAAAAACAAAGTTCCCAAATACCCCTCAGGTAAAAATCATCTCAGAGGTAACTGAGAACAGACGTCCAAAGAATAGTAAAAAAAGTATTGAAGAGCGATAAACACAATAAATTCTATTAATAAGACTAAAGAACAACAATTATTAACAATGAAAGTATCTTAGCTGCGAAATCGGTAGTACATAACGAAAAGAGCCGAGTTGCCCATTTTTTAAAGTAATATTCCTAGTTACTAAAAATTATGAAATGTTTCGCAGAAATACCAGTAAACTATCTGTGAAATATCAGGAACGTTACTGTAAAATACTGAAAGGTTCCGCAAAAAAACCAACAACATCAGAAAGCTTTCTTTGAACTATCATAAATGTTCCTGGGTTTTATTTATAATAGGACTGGAACGATTAATATCTCAGCTATTACTTGTTTTTTTAGCGTAGGACATATTATGATCCAAGAGAGGTACCGAACCGCGAAGGACCTACGACTCCGTTCTTATACCTGATCTGAATAATTTGACTCTTTCAGTGGTGAGCGCGAAAACATAAACAAACAATGGCTGCCTGTCCGGAAGGATTCAGTGGGATTCAGAAACGTTTCACAAATGAAAACCAGAATTTTCCAGGAAAGTGTTTAATTGCTGTAAAAACTCATAAAAAGCAGGAACGTTTCTGGAATTTATACGGAACGTTACTATACTTTTTTACAGTGCGGTAATACTTTCAACCACTTGGTAGGGATAGTAACTTTCTAGTTTCATGCCACTTCGGTAATTTCACTAAGTGAATGGAAATTATTTTATACACAAATAAATCACCCTTAATTTATTTCCATAAAAAAGGTTTGAGATTTGAAACTTTTCTATTTAAATATTATTTTATAACTCAAAAGTATGCTCCTAAAGAATAGCGTTGGATTCAGTAATTTTTATCACAGTTGCTCTTTTCAAATCTCCAAATCAATTAACTCAATGATTCGGGCGTTCTCAACATTCATTTAGTATAATACAGATGTAAAAATTAATACCATTTCAATATACGAAGTATGTTGAAAATACTGAGTTTTCTTTAGTACATTTGACACCCACTGCGTTAACTAATTGACTAAAAATGTATCTTTTTCTACCCTTCTAATCATTTATCTGAATTGCCGGGTATCTAGGCAATTTATTTCAAACCTGTTGTGTTTATATCCAGAATGTTTATAAAATATACCTTTAAACTTCAAAAAGCGTAATTTAAAACTATTCCTTCTAACTAAAAACACCCTAGAGCCTCGACTTAAAAATTCCTAAAAAAGTTGATCCAACCAAGTAGTAATTGGCTTCAAACAAACGTATCCAATCTTGACATTTTTACGGCAAATTGAATATCATGCTGAGTTTAGAGTTGTTTGTCAAAAGAAATATTTTGATGGGATATTTGGCCAATACATGGAAAGCCCAGCCAAAATGTTTGTCTTTATAGTAGAAAATTTTGGCTTTAAAACATAATCTAAAGGTATACAGTAATCTTTTAGAAATGTTTTTAAATGGAAAAAGCACTTCGAAGGGAATTGCTTAGGGTGCTTCAATTTGACGTTTGTTTGCGAAAAAATTCAATTTATTCACCTTGGGCAGAAAAGGTCACAAAAAAAGTTTCCCATTTTATTTCTTATCTTTCTAAAGGAGGGAAAGCTTTTAAGTTTCGTTGTAGGGTCATATGTTTGGCAGGAATAAATATCTTGAAAACATGACTCTTCTCAGTACTCTTAAGATATAAAAAAACCTTACAACAAATTGGTTGTAGGTTCGCTAGTGGTGTAAAAAATACATTTTTGTAAATTTAAAATAAAGGAAAAATTTTTAAATTTCAAATTAATATCTACTTTAAAAGATCAAAAAGAAAATATTTGATTGTTTCATGGTAATTTTTTGTGCATTTCTATTCAAGTAAGACCTTCAATTTATATGAATAAACTGGTACCCCGTGCAAGTTGCTACACCTAAAAATCTCAGACTGTAACATTTTCATTAAATAAAATATTTTGTTTAAATTCTTTTATTGAATTGCTTTTTACCTTACTTATAGATACACAAAAAACCTAACGATTGATTGGATAAATTGAGTTCGCTCACACGTGGAATAAACTGTCACTATTAACTATCTGAGCAATTTTGGGATAACGCAACCGCAATGGAAAAATAAGTAATATTTATTTCTTCTGAACTTTTCAGACATATAATCCAAATAAACATCATTTAGGAGGTTACCAACTATCTAAACCTGTCGTGGGCTGCAGATTGATCTTGGAATCTTTGATTTCGAAGCCAGTTTCCTTACCCACTGAGCCATCCAAACTTTCTACTGCCAATTAGTATCGGTAATACATTTACTTCCCATCCAAAATCATTAAGGCAATTCCTTAGAGAGATAGGGAATAGAGGGGAAAAGGTATCAGGAATTCTTCGATTCTAAAAATTCTTTTTTTCAACTTATTTCCCGGCCGTGTAGAACAACTTGCATTGCCCCATGACATTCGAGTGAATGGAATGAACAGTATGAACACTCACAAAGGACATTCATACAAATAATAACATTTTATATCAACACGGTGTTTCAAAAGTCCTTTTCACGGCTTAGAACAACGTCTCCAAGGGTTATGCAAGTAAGGTCTACCCATAGGTAAGTGACCATGGAGAATCCATAAAGATTAATTAAAGCGCCCCTAGCAGCGAAATGAAATATTAAAGAAAATAATAAAAACTAAAGATGATAGAGCGAGAAATCTTCAGTTTTCATGAAAATATCGTGAATATTTAGCGAAGATATTCGCAGGTGAAAATATCCCCTTTTCTTTACAAAAAAGTATCAAAAGTTTTTCAGAGTTATGTGGTTTTGTGTTATTTTAGTTAAATAAGTGTAAAATTTAAGCAAAAAAAATAAAAAAAACCTGGCAAATTTGCGATTTTTTACTTTTTAGGCCTGGAAAAGTGCTATTTTTACTTGCTAATATCTCTAATATCTCTAACCCAAATATTCACGATATTTTTATGAAATTTTTTCCAGTGAGTTTTTCATAATATTGCCATAAATATTCGTTCTTAAGTTTTTTCTATTTCTCATCTTCAGTACTTAATTTTTTAAACTTTTTATTCGTCGCTAGGGGGCAGTAAGTCATCTATCTAAATGGCGTTTCCATGGTCGCTTATTTAGGGGTAGCCATTACTTCCTTGAACCTAATATAAGTTGTTTCCAAATAAAATTTATGAAAGGGACTTTTGAAACACCCTGTATACATGTACAATAAAGTACATTTGGAAAATTTTAAAGGTAAATTTTAAAACATTTTAACATATGCAATCATTGAATAACTTCAGGGTTGCAATACCCAACGGCTGCATACTGGGTAACTTTTATGTTTAGGGCAGTTCAGGAAATACTAAACTACCCCAATTGCACTCGAGATGTCACCCATAATTCACTGTAAGGCGAAATACAACATCATCAATAAAACCAAATTAAAAAGACAAAAACAAACTCTTCACTATACAGTTCAAGCAGCTACTATACTAGACAGCAAAGTTACGAAGAACGTCAATTTTAAAATACTATTATTTCGTTAAACCTATATATAATATACAGGGTGTTTCAAAATTGGGTTGCACGACTTTTATTTGAAACCAACGCCTCCTAGGGTCACGGAAGTAAGGTCTACTCCTAGGTAATTGAGCCTGGAGAATCCTTTGAGAGGACTTACAGCGCCCCTAGCGCCGAAATTAAAAAGTAAAAAAATTAATTTAAAAACTAAAGAAGATAGAGCAAAAACCTAAGTGAGAGTATTGTTGCCAACGCCATGAAGAACTCACTGAAAAACATTTGATTAAAATGTCTTGAATATTCGCGGAGATATTAACATGTGAAAATAGCACTTTTTCAGGGGTCAAAAAAGAAAAAGTTCACATATTTGCAAATTTTTCAATGTTATTTTGTAGTTTTGTGTTTTTTTAGTTTTAAGAACACAAAATTTAATCAAAAAATCAAAAAAATTTGCAGATACGCGAACTTTTTCTTTTTTGACCCCTGAAAAAGTGCTATTTTCACATGCTAATATCTCGGCGAATATTCAAGATATTTTCATGAATTTTTTTTCAGTGAGTTCTTCATGACGTTGGCAACAATACTCTCGATGAGGGTTTTGCTCTATCCCTTTTAGTTTTTAAATTAGTTTTTTAATTTTTTAAATTTCGCCGCTAGGGGCGCTGTAAGTCGTTTCAGTGCATTGTCCAGGCTCACTTACCTAGGGGTAGACCTTGCTTCCATGACCCTAGGAGGCGCTGGTTCTGAATAAAAGCCGTGCAACGCAAGTTTGAAACACCCTGTATAGTGTCTTTTTATAGGTCTTGTGTTTTTACTGCGCATATAGAAAGCAAAAAAAGAGGATATAATAAGAAATGAAGAAAAAATAAAAATGATTTGTTTAAGATGCTTTAAGATTCTTTAAAAATGCTTTAAGATATACAACGAACGGGCAATTGGACGAACACAACAAAAATAAAAAGCATAGAGCTAAATAGAAAAGAAAAAGTGGAGTTGAGTTACAGAGAATATTGTTTTACTCATAAAATGGAGATTTTTTGTTACAAGACTATAGAATATCTGTAAAAAGAACATTATATATTTTCATATTGTTTTGTATTACAGATAAAATTTGTATTTTTACATAAAATGGAGATATGGTGTTAAAAGTATTGTTGTAACACAACAGTTTACCACGAATGTACTTGGTTGTTGTCTAGAGTAATTACTGAAAACAAATATGTTTAAAAAGAAAATCAACGCAAGAAACGTAATAAAAAGAGCTTTCTACGAATAATATTAAATAGTATATTAATGCATATTTGATAGCTCAAAATAATATTTTTTATCATTTTAAGAGTTAGTAAAAATATTTTCTCATGATAAACAGACAGTGCTATTTTTATTCATTCCCGAAATTTTAGTGCAAGGTAGAACTTACTTTAATTTTGAATAAGAATTCGTGGCACATTGGGTTCTTCCTAAAAACATCAAATGCATTAAATAATCATATGTATAACATATTTAAAGTTCTATTAATGAAAGAATATAAAAGAATTAGCTACTATCTAAAAGTGCTCAAAACTTTGCTATTTTGATTTCAAAATTATCAATATTTCACTTGTAACTGTCGCAATATCACGGACGAGAAATTTTACCGAACAATTTAAAGAGATGAAGAATGCTTGCATGCCCTATATTGAACTGATTCAATCACAAAATCTTTCAAATCGTTCTTATCTACAAATATTTTTATGTTAAACTTGTTTTTATTGTATTTTTAATTGAATTCAGGGTTTGGAAAGAATAGAACTCATGTCACTTAGGTGATGAAATGCTGTTATTAAAGATAAAAGCTTGCATAACATTGAATTCAATCATAAGTGAATGTGCGTGATTGAACAAAAGATGATCAATCGCTCTTGTTCTACAAGATTGAAACAGGAATGCTTGCCAAACGTGTAATTCTATTTATATCTGTTCCAAGAAATCAAAATAAAAACCTCTAATATTTTTCTATACCTTTTCTCAACCTTCAATAGCTCATGTATGCCAACAATAGTGTTATCGACACTTAAATTCAATCTTTAAAAGATCACTGGGCAAAACTACTTAAGGAAAAGTCATTTGAAAGTAAAAAGAGACCATCTTTTCATTCCGTGCTAGCACAGAATTTTGTTGACCCAATCGCCCCTTTAAATACACATACAATGAAAAGAAAAGACTACGTTTTCTATACGATAAAATCTGCTCTGGAAACGAGACCCATTAGAATTTGTTTCTTCTCTTCCCAGGTTCCGATAGTTAGATAAGAGTTAAATAGGTGTACTCCTCGCTCCTCAAGACTCTTTTCTTTGGAAATGTGAAATTTTCGGAGGGAAAATGTTTTCCATCAAGCCGAAGAACATTCTCAAAATAGGGTTGTTTGCTTATTTAAATATGGTTAGTAGGCGAAACAGCAATAGGAAAATGCTCCTTATAGAACAGGGAAATTTATTTTACTTTAAAATTGATATTGGGGAAAGTAAGCAAGATTCCTGGATATTTTAGACTAAAATGATCCTCATTGCAATATTTTAGAAGAAAATTAAGTCTAAAACTCATTTTCGAATATATTAAGAAAGTATTTATTTTAATTTATATCTTTTTCCTATTCGGTACTCAATTGGCATGTCTAAATTTTATTTATTCCTGTCATACACAAAGGTAGTTCTAGTTGAGTGAGTAAACTATACTACTTGGATGTAACCAAATCAAAAGAAGAATAAAACCAACAAACTCATTTACTCATTCATTCCAACTCATTCATTCCAGTTTTGAATGTATATCTGAAAATTTGGTTTCTAAAGCTTTCAAGTTTATGATTTTGAACCTCTTAGAAACTACTGTTTTTCCGATTGATTTGTAACGAATTAACGATACATCTTTTAAAATTAGTCGAAGGAATAATTACATGTTGGCATATTTATTTTCAACCGTAGCGGTTTACGTACCATTGAAATTTTTGTAGGTAATTTAGAATTAAAATATGAATCTCGAAGAGCATGTTTTTACATGAGAAGCTACGTAGGTAATATAATGGCAAGTTTTCCAACTTTTGATAATTATTATTTTGTTTTTAATTATTTTTAAGACAACATAATATCATTGAATCGTCTATCCTCATCCCCACACAATCTGTAATAATAATTTGACTAAAGCTACTTGTTTTTAGAAAATTAGTAAGTCAGATTTACTGATAATGATGCTTTGGAATATATTCCAAGCATGCAAATTATTTTTTAGCCGATTAAAAGTTAAAAAGGACAAGTTTCATACAATAAATGAAAAAAAAACATGTTATAAATTTTGCTTATTTTCTCAACGTAATTTTTTATCGTAAAATAAAAAGGCATATTTAGAGTATTTATGGAATCTAATTAATTATTAAAAAGCTTGTTGCACATAGAAAAGCAATGCTAGGGGAGAGTCAGACAAAACCTGATTATTTATTTGTTATTTTAAAAGTTTACATTGGTGCCTAAGAGTTGTTTTATTAACGCTGGATAAATTTTCTTGAAAAGGCACGATCGGTCAAAATTGGGATGTGAGTAAATTCGGATGATGCTTGCATGTTTTGCTTATATGAACATTTTAAATTTAGGGAGATTTGGATACAGTACTTTCACAACAAAGGGTGGGCACATAAAATTATGGAACAAGACCAAACTTGAATTTTTTTTTAATTTAGGTTCCCTGGGCGAGCCTTTGGCTCTTTGGGATCCACATAATCAATTTTTTTGTTTTTTCTATGTTTAAGGTATCCGACTGGTCTAAAATCCTCGTTTTTTTTTCAAAAAATGTGAAAAACATTTTATGATCTATTATTGAAGCCAGTTTAATAAGGTTTCCAAAAATATCTTACTTTTTATTCTAGCTAAATTAGAAAAAGAGTTACATCAATTTTTAGTATCCAAAAAGCTATCTCATACTGTGGCCAGAAATATCTTTACATGCGTTTTGTGAGGAATGGTATTTTTGAGCAGTAGGGTTCACGGTAAACGTGATTTCTCCTATACTATTTTAAGTATGATTACAAAACTTTCTGAGTTTGTTGTTCATATTATTATAATAATAATAATAATTTTTATTAACAATTAAAGAAAAATAAACATAAATACAGAAAAACAATGTTATACGCCAAGGGGAAATAAAAAAATCCCGTCCAGGCGTAAAAGAAATTAAATACATAACTGAGTAACGAAAATAAAGAAAAAAAAAAGGAAAAATACATTAAAACTATAAATAAACACAAGAAAACCACGACAAAATCACACACAATATTATTGGCAAAAGGCTGAATAATATTTAAAATGAAAAATTTGCTTCAAAGTGAGAAATACAGATCCAGGTCGTCGATGTTAATTATAAATTCAAAAAGATTTCTTTTGAAAACAGAATAACTATTTGTTTGAATTAAATTTGTTGGTAAACTATTGTACAATTTAGGTGCAAGATAAAAGAAGTGTTTACGAAATATGTCCTTTGAAAATGTTGGAATTTCAAAAATTTCAGATGATCTAGTATTATATTGCCTGGTTCTAAATTTACAAAGAGATTTTTTACGAAAAATATAAAGTAGAATGCGATAAAAAGCATTATGCCGTAATGGTAATAACTTAAGAGACCTAAAATTATGGGGACTAGATTGGTGATTCAGAAGTTTGAAGCATTTATTATGTATAGAAATTAACGGTTGAAGATTGGATCTATATTCCCCACCCCAAATGATAGCTGCATAATTAAATAACGAATAAAACCAAGCAAAATATAATGATTTTAGAAAATTTAAAGCAACTTTATTTTTAAAGTGGAAAAGTTTATATAGAACAAAACGTAATTTTTTCCCTAGCTCATTTATATGCGTTTTCCATTTAAGATTTGAATCGATAAATAAACCTAAATATTTTATACTATTAACTGATTGAAGGATGTGACAGTGACAATTATTGGAGTTTCTATTGCAAGATAAAGAATGATATTTGAAGTTTAAGTTTAAATCACTTTGTCTTAGGCTAAAATGAATATATTTAGTTTTGTTTAAATTTAGAGTCAAATCATTCGCGCTAAACCAAGTCTCTATTTCAAACAAATCAGTTTCAATCTGGTTTAGAAGTTCATAATTATCGGAGCACGAATAAAGTAAAACTGTGTCATCTGCATAGGTTATTATTTTACCATATAAGTTTAAATTACAAAAGTCGTTTATATAAATAAGGAAAAATAAAGGCCCCAAGATAGACCCCTGAGGCACTCCACGATTAGTAAGAATATAATTACTTAAACTATTATCGACTTTTACCCTTTGCGTTCTATTTGACAAGTATGAAGTTAACCATTTAAGTGAGTCACCCCGAAAACCTGCCTTATCTAATTTGTCGATTAGTATTGAGTGATTAACATTATCAAAGGCTTTTTTTATATCAAGAAAAATTGCTATTGTAAGTTTACTGTTATCTATACTTTTGTAAATAAATTTCGAAAATTCCAGTAAAGCCATATCAGTTGAACGTCCATCTATAAAGCCATATTGATTTCCTGCGAAGAAGTTTGTATAATTTAGAAATTTGAACATACGTTTAGATATAATTTTTTCAATGACTTTTGAGAATGAGGGTAAAATAGAAATAGGGCGGTAATTAGAAAGGTGATTTTTACAACCAGATTTAAAGATCGGAGTAACAGTAGCACGCTTTAATGAGCCAGGGAATTCACAAGATGAGAAAGAGGAATTTATAAAATTGGTTAAGAAATCCATGTTGTTCAAGGCAATTATCTTCAGATACCTTACGCAAATTCCATCAAAATCAAATGAATTAACTTTAGAAAAAGAATTTAAAGAATCTAAAACATCAAGATCGGTGACTTCATATAGTACAAAAGAAGAAACACAAGGAGTAATATATCGTTGGTAAATTATTATATCAGAATTGGAAGAGTTTTGATTCGTATTGCTAAATATAGTATTGAATTCAGAAGCTAAATCCGAACTATTCAAGATATCAGGCAGAGTACGAGTTTTAACATTATTGTTGACTATTCGATTGACAAAATCCCATTTTTGTTTGCTAGTTGAACATGCTTCAAATTTGTTTTTATAAAATTGAGTTTTTGTATGCTTAATAATTCGTTTTGATTCTGAAACAGTAGTTTTATAAGCAGTCTTAAACACAATATCCAACGGATATTTTTTAAATTTTCTAAAAAGTTTTTCTTTTCTTCTAATTAAAGCCAAAATTTCATTAGTCATCCAACTACTTTTAAAAGGATTACGTGCATGACTACGGTACTTACAATTATTTTTAATGTTATTGATTTCAAAGACAAATTTTTGATATTGCTGATCAAGACTAGAATTAACATTAAAATTAAATACATATGAAGATAAATAATTATAAAACAAAGAATAATTCAAAAAGACAAAAGATTCGGACTTATTAAAATGTTTAGAAGCAACCAGATTTTTCAATTTACAAACTGTAGGGAAATGGTCTGTTAGATCAGATATGAAAATACCAGTTTTTAATTCAAGATCACTTGTTTTTGCAAAAACATGATCAATGCATGTAGATGAATATGAACCAGATCTGGTGGGTTTATTAATGTAGCTGTAAAAACCAAATTGGGATAAAATGTTTAAATATTCTGCAACGTTATAATCATTATTTAAAATATTTATATTAATATCACCCATTATGATGATATTAGGTCGATTTAGAGAAATCAAGGTGTTTTTAAGTTCAACATTAAAGAAATCAATAGTGAAATCATGATTACGATATATAGCCAATAGAGTGATGTTAAGACACTTACAATATAATAAAATAGTTTCAGCTGATGTAAAAGTTATATCTTGATTGGAAAAATTTAAATTACTTTTAGTATATACAGCTATTCCACCAGAACGGTTATCATCTCTGCAGCAGTAAAAAGAATCAAAACCATCAAATGCGTAAAAAGTTGTCTCATTTTCAAAAATCCAGATTTCAGACAGTATAATAATTGAAATATAACTTAAAGAGTCAGAAATTATTGAGAAAAGATTGTCATAGTTGGCGCGCAAGCTTCGAATGTTTACATGTAATATATTTATATCAGATTTACTTGAAAAACGAAAAAAATTGACGAAATCCTCAAAATCATCTAAATTCCGGCAGTCAGGTTCGGGAACAAAATGTTTTGTTCTATTATCTAAAGCCAGTTCTTAAATAAAACTTTTTTCCAAGTGGTTTTGCATAAAATATCGGATTTTTTTGGTAAATTTCCATAGAAGGTGGTTTTGAACATCTGTATCTCTGAACCTTGTGTTAATATTTTAATTTCTGTAGTTCACGACAAAGATGTATACATAAACGTCAGTTTCTGCCAAACAACATGTTTGTATCTTATTTAGAACTTTTATAAACGTGTTTGGCGTAACGTGAAAATTTGCCTTTATTTTCGTACAAATGTCTCAATATTTTGAAAAATTATTTTAAAAAAATTTTGCTTTTTAGTTTTTTTGTAGTTTTGAAACATATCCTACTACAAAATAACCTTTTAAAATTTATTTAAGGAATATTTTAAAAAAATGTCTCCTAGACCAGTCGGATACCTTAAACAAAATGTCAATATATGTATATATTTCCCTTTGTGTTTTGTACAGTCCTTGTCTGTGTGTTCCATGTCTTATATATGTTTTGTCTTTTGTCCAATAAATTTGAATTTGATTTGTTCTTAAAACGTTTAATAATAAACAATGTTTTTTAAAAATTTATTATTTTTTGTTGTCTTGATTATTCCATCCAGTTTCCGGTTTTGTCCGACCTGGTTGGAAAAAAACGGGATTTTTTACTCATCTTAAAAATGTCCTTTTATGACCTATATTGCTATTACAGTCGAATCCGCTTAATGTGATCACGGTTAATGTTATCAATCGGATAATGTTATAGAAATCAACAGGTCCATATCATTCCTATTTAATTTAATGTAAAACATATCGTTTAATGTGATCAACAAGGTAACAACACGCCGCTTAATGTTATAAAAATTTGTATACATCCCCTAAAAACGTCCGTTTTCAAGTTTCGTTTTAAAGGTCAATTACTTTTTTTCTGAAACTCAGTATGAGTTTACCGCTGCACTGTTATATTTCTTTGGTTTGATTGTAAGAAAAAGAAAATATTTGATGCTCTTCGCATACATTGAAAGAAAACTGTTGTAGGGGGTGCAAAGCAATGTTTGTGATTGTTATCACCATTGGCACCTTGCAGATGTTTCTGATAAGGGAACGTACCCATACTACGTGACCCATTTTTTATCATTTTTGACCCCCCTCCCCCCCCTTGGTGACCATCCGTAGTATATGCCAAGACCCCCCTCCCCCTCTAGTTTTCATGTGGTAATTCATAAATACGGTTTGCCATCATTTTTTGCAAACAGAAAGTTTAAAAAAATAATTTTGCTTAATTTGTCTAATTTTAATAATTAATTTGGCTTAATTAGTCTTAATTTGGCAAATTTTAATAATTAATTTGGCTTAATTTTGTCGTATTGATTAGAAGAAATTGACTACGTGACAAAACCCTAAGCCCCCCCTCCTCCCTGTGACCGAGCGTGGTATTTTGAAGACCCCCCTCCCTCCCCTGAATGGGTCACGTAGTATGGGTACGTTCCCTAAGAGATTTTGATTTTTTCCTTGTTTAGTGGAATTCAGATTTATTTCAGTGGTTTATGTTTTAGCCTTTTCCATGTAAATTCTTGAAAGCTCGCGTTGATCTTGTCTGGATGTCAAAAGAAAACGAAGCGGAATCACATAGGTGTGTAGTGTGTGTGTACTAACAAATGAAATAACAAAGTAAGAGATTATTTTATTTTTATTTATTGGATATTTTACCTTAAAAATTGTAAGTTGCCAAGTTGTTTTAAATACATTAACTACGATTACATAATTTTGATTTTAAAGCAAACAATATAGTTACACCGTTTGTTGCTTTTTTATATGGAATCGCTTATTGTTATCAATCGGAAAATGTTATCAAATTCATCTCGGACAATTGTGGTCACATTAAGTGGACTCAACTGTATTTACGATTAATTTACAATTTTTTCTTTATAAGGAAACAGTTTATCGTTTTTCCACCAATTTTGACTGTTTTGATCACAAATAAAGTGAATATTCAAAAAATAAAATTAGGCTCCCGATTTGGCCGACCTGCCTCTATATTGATTTTAAAGTTAGTTTGATGGAAAAAGCAATAGAAAAAGCCCTTTTTTAAGCAATAGAAAAAAATTATAATTAAATCAAATACTGCCCTGGTGGTCTGTCAGGTGGGGATCATCTCCTTTTTTTAGCCTTCGAAGCTAGGATGCTAATTTCTTAGCATGTGTCAAGGACCAGTGGCTAGCCCGATGTTGGGCTCCCAGTCGGACCCAAGCGGACTCTCTTCTCACTTATTGAACCCGGAGATATGAAAGGTTAAGATGCCCCATGACCAGCTACCTAAGCAGAAACCAAACACGATAGCGTGTAACATTAAGGTTAACATTATCTTTTCATTGTTATTGGGTTTCCAAAAACAAGGTTTGTCGAAAAACCATTTCGCAATATTATATTAGGATTTGAATAGAAAGGTTGCATAAAAAAGGCTATATAATTTCAAATGTAATTAGCTCAACCGATTAGACCGATTATTCAATTTTTTGTCATATATTTTGCATGAGAGAGTGAATAAGAATATGTATTCTCTCTGGGCTCCATTCAACAGGTCTTTGTTTAAAACCTCGCAGTTCATGAAGTTTTGCTGTTTTTCATTTCAAGTTCTCAGAATTCTGAATGCGTCAAAATGGATAAAAATGTGTTATGTCCTGTTACGTTATACGATGTAGATAATTGCTTTCATGCAACCCCCAGAATTTAAAGTGATTTCTCCTCACTCCTCTGTTTTCATCATTTCATTCAACTACCATCAAACATATTTAATATCCTTTAATTTTTTAAACATTGTGTTGTATAAATTTATATGCAAAAATATAAACAGCCCGCACTGTACATACAACACCAACACCATGCTAAAAAGATAACTTGTATCTTTATTTGAAAATGGAGTCTTCCGGGCTTGTAGGCCGTAGTCTAGATGTAGAAAATCCAAACATCTGCATCTAGACAACGGCCTACAAGCCAGGAAGACTCCATTTTCAAATATAACTCCGGCCGTAGAAGCCTTCGTAGTGTTATAACTATCTTTAACCAACATTTTCAACGTAATTTATAAAGAACTGCTAATACAAAACGAATGTTTAGTTTAGTTAGGCAAGCGTATTCGACGAATAGTTTACTAATGAACCAATGAATATTTTACAATGTGCTTCACAAAACGAAATCTTCATAATTAAGATATTCTCCGTCAAGATGTCAGGCAAAAATTTGTTCCAATTTTCGCGAATCATTCCTTTGTCTACCGGAAACCACGCTACAATCTCCGCGACTAGTAATTTGACATAAAAGTTAGATGAAACTTTCGTAAGAACATTTGTTTTTGCGAACCAACAGTTTGCATTATTGATTATTTCAGTGGATGAAACAAATTGTCAGAAATTCAGGTTGAACAAATGTCAGATTCATTCTCTCTAATTCTTCGACTGACACTCGTCTCACATATGCTTTTGAGGCTCCACCCAGTCGCCATAGCAACCCAACCACAAATTCCACCAGACTTCAAAGAAGGAAGCAGTCACACTCTGCCATCAATTTCCCCATTAGATCATACAATAGCGATATTTACAACTGAAATATTTACTCGATAAATTTCTTCGGCGAGGATGGAAATAGTGTGATTATGAAGTAGAGGAATAAAAATGAATTGTTTATCATAGAAGGAGGACAAAGGCTGGATTGCTCTTTATTGGCAGTGGAGAGGGGGGGAAGAGTAGCTTTTGCAAAGTGTAAAAAGGTTAGTTTAGTGTATACTTCTTTACAGAATAATTCTAGTCATAATGACCAAAAATATAAATAATTATTATTTTAAAAGATCGGAATCAAACCTTTTATCTGAAACATTTTAGATTTTACATTTTTCGTCAATTGAACATTAGCATTTGCAACAATCATTATCTTTACAGTATTGTATTCAATGGTTTTAACCTCCATTTCATTCCAACAAAGGTTTTTCTGAAATTTATATTCAAATTATGCTTGAAGTAAAGGACTTATTATCATATTACCAGTACGTACCACTATACTCTATTCATTTTGAATAGGCGCCTGAAAATATTTACTTCCCCTACCACCGAATTAGTAACCGTGGCAACTATCAGCGTTTAAGTGGCGAAGAAGGCACCCTACTTTTTTCCCACCTGACTTCCCTATACCGGTAAAATATAAACATCTCCCAAAGATGCGCCTTATATTTTCTAACCAGCCTCAACTGCAGTAGAAAAATACAACTAACTAATCAGTCTCTGAGGCTGTGCGAAGAGCGTAGCTATGGTTACGCTTTTGGCGAGGGGGAAAATACTACTTTTCAGGCGCCAATTCTAAATAAACAGAGTATAATTCAGTAGAAGCTCTTATAAAAACCAGATGTCTCGCCTTTTGAGAAAAGTCTCTAGTGGTCAGTGATTTAGCATTGTTTTATTACCAATCTGTATTAGAGATTTATCTTGTTAATCAACAGATCGGCTCAAAAATAGAGCCAACTTGCCTACCGTTAAGGACATTCGCAAAAATTAATTCTTTCAAAAGGCAAAAAAAAATTATATAATTTTGCCGTTAATAAAGCAACGTTATACATGTTATAAACATGGTTTCATTTTAGTAACATGGTTATTGGTTAAGTATGCAAATATCAAAAGAAAACTCAATGATACACTCAGTACATTAACATGCTCTCTCTCTGGATCTCTACACATTACTTTAAAAACGATTTTTGGACCCAAAATCTATGCTTTCCAAACCTCTGACACATAAGTCTTGTATCCAATAGTGTAAATGCGACATTCGTGACAAAACATTTGGATCCAACATATAAAACATTCAGGATCCCCATCGTACAAATTTATATAATTAGGCGTCTTTAATTACTGTAAAACCAATGAATCGAAAGAAAGAGCATATTTCTCTTTCCCGAGATATTTGAGATATAACTAAAGAAAGAAACAAGATTTGCGACACTCTTAAACAATCAAGGATAAGAGTTTAAACCTTCCCCTTATTCCTCACGCACGGCCGTATTACTAAACATATAAGTCTTAACCATTAACCGATTACGTGTTTCGGATTTCGAACAGAGCAGCTAGTGTGTATTTTCATTAATTGTCCGTGTTTATTTAAATTTGCAATATTAGCTTCTGACCTATCTGACAGCTGAGAGAGAATGTTAAGGATCGCATTAGAGGCAGTTCTAAAACGTAACAGCTGCTATTCTGCCCAAATATTTTCTATGTACTTAAAAAGCTATACCCTGTACCGTACATTGTAGGCGTGGCGTAGGGGAGAGCAGCTCAGCTCAAAGCGGGTATGCTAACTATGAAAGCCCAAAATTCTTAGTTATTGTTTGATTGTAATTATAAATTTAATTTTAAATAATAGGTGAGTTATCGAACAATAAAATAAAAATTCTCCGTAACGTCGGATTGGACCATAAAAATATTTATTACTGAAAATCAAAAGCCCGTCAAAAACCACTTTGCCTGACTAGGTGGCCCAAAGTGGGTAAGCACTGCAAACGAGACCAATCTTATCACATGTTAATCTTTTTAAGAAGTAATGTTGAGAACAAGGACGGATTTAGGAGGAATACCCTCGGATCAATCTAGAGACTTGGGGGGCATTATGCTGATTAAACTGAAAACATCGCTTATATTGAAAAAATGGAATATACAGTAGAGTCCCGATTATCCGCGAGCGGATGAACCGCGGTGCGGATTATCCGCGAGTGCCACGAAAAATTTTTTTAACGATGAGAGCAAATTTTAAACGAGATTACAGACATTTTAGATGTAGAACAAAGGTTTCTGCTGTGTACTGTAAATATTTTAAAAGTTTTACATATGTGTTTTGTACAATAAAACTTAGTTTTTAGTCTGAAATATTTTTTTCGTGTTTTCATTTCATATTTTGTCTTTTTTCGGGTTATCCGCGATTTTCACTATCCGTGGTACCCTTGCCACTCAATTCCGCGGATAATCGGGGCTCTACTGTACTTTAAACGTTAGGGCGCCATGACCCCTTGTAAATCCTCCAATGTTTGATACCTTAGTTACATACCAAACTATCGTGAAAATTTTTTCTTGTTATTTTTCATAATGCGGATACCTAACCGCTTTTTCCGAAAGCTCCTTTCTTACTTTAAAGTGGGTTAAAACCTCAAAAATATTTAGAAAAAAGAACGTCGGTTTTTTTCATAGTATTTTAAAGTTAGATTGTGTGAAAATAATATACAATAATATCAACAGAGAGTATAATAAATGTACTAGTTTCCGACTATTCAGCAGGGAGTTTTATCTTAAGATGATCAACAAATGTTGATGTTTTTATCAACAAAATTTCAATTTTTTATATTGCACCCCATATTACAAATCTGATGTTCTATCGGAGTTATTCAAAACTTGGGAGTGTTTGGTTAATCACAGCATACACATACTTAGACACTCGGGTTCCATCCGGCAATATACGAGCCCCTACCCGCTTTGGGCGACTCTCCCCTATTTAGCTAACATACGAGTACTTAGTAACGTACTTAAAATATACGTATGAATAAATATTGTACTCCAAAATATAAAATTTTAATAAAAAATCGTGCATGAGTATCAAATTCATTGTTTTGCTTATTTTCAATGTTCGACTTAAATGTTATTCGACCTTTCCGGGATTTATATTTTAACTAAAATTATATATTTATATTAAGCTTATTACATTACAATTATGCTTGTACTTAAACATTATTCAACATCCTATCTCCTATCCATCTATTGAAATAAGCTGATTATGGTATTCATAAACTTAAATATAGATTCATTCTTAATTAAATATATATATATATTAATAAACTTAAATTTCTGAACTCCCATCGATAAGTTCCTGAAATTAGTAATTCCAATTGAAATAATTAATGAATTTTATAACTTACAAAAAGTTGATTGTTATCTAACACGGTACCATGAGTATTAAATATAAATGTATAAATTTTGCTACATTATTTAAAAATTATTTATAAATTTACTGAACCAAATTTTTGAGAGTGATTTGCAAAACTAATGGCAAAATTCATCTGTTGCGAACTAGAACATAACGAGAACCTGATTTTAGAGAGTAGATGATAATCATCAAAAGTGCTTAAGGTTACGTAGAGACGAAACTTGATAACAGCAGAACAAGAGTATCTCAAGTTACTTCTTTATATCTCTACACTCATGCTATAAAAGGACAAGTAACAGATATTTTATACCTTTGAATTATTCCACACAATTTATTTTTGTCTTATTGACATTACAAAAGAAATGCAATAAAATGGGATAGCATTGTTATTTCCCGATTCAACAATATACAAAATCAGCCCTTTTTGTAATTGTTTATTACCCCAGATTAATAAAAATCAAATTAAAACTCTGTTTTAAATGAGTGTAAACTCACAACTCTCAAGCTTCACCTCCGACCGTGGACCGGTTTCGTCCTTGTTATTAGGACTCATCAGCACGGTATAGGATGGTAACGCAAGAGAGTAGTACTTGCCCTCCTCTCTCTTGCGTTACCATCCTATACCGTGCTGATGAGTCCTAACAAGGACAAATCCGGTCCACGGTTGGAGGTGACACTTGAGACTTGTGAGTTTACACTTGTTATCCGCTAAACCAGCGATAAATGGTGAAATTCTCCTTTCATCTGTTTTAAATGGTTTAAAAATACCTGCTTAAAAATCTTTCTGTAGAGAATCCCCAAAATTCTCTTTTTGACATATCGTTACTCATAAAACTTAACAAAAATTGATGTATCACGTTTCAAATCCCACCTTTTAACTTATTAAAATGCTACATTTAACTTTTAAAGCATACATGGAATTAATGTGAAAAAATGGGGAAAGCCAAAACTCTCCACAACAAAACTAAAGTCTAGTTACGTTCTTGCGGGAATGTTATTTCCGTTAATGTTAAGAAAGACCCCGCACCAAAGGTTGAAAAACATCGACAGATTCTTTGAGTATACAGGGTGATTCAGAAATAATCATCAACAATTTGGGGGGAGGTAGAGGGGCCCTAGACAAGCATATTTGGAATAGGGATGGTGGGGCGCAGCCTTACCGTTAAAGAGCTAGGACCTAATGTAGTGCGAGCGCGTTTCAAAAGGGCGTTTTTAGAAGGCCCGTGTGACAAAACAGAACATAATAAAATGATAAAAATTATTGCATGAAGTACAGGAGTATCCGTACTACTTAAATCCTCAATGTGATAGAAATTGGACCACTTGCTAAACCGTGGGGTGTGTTTTAAAACGTGCAATATTAATATCTTAGTCAAAGAATGGAGTTCCCTTAATGGTGTTTAGAAAAATGGTGATCAGGGAAGGAATTTTCAATGATCAAACAGTTTCAATGATTATGTTACGATCATTGAAAATTCCTTCCCCGATCATCATTTTTCTAAGTACCATTAAGGGAACTCCATCCTTTAACTAAAAGATAAATATTGCACTTTTGAAACTCACTCCACGGTTTAGAAAGTGGTTCAAATTCTATCGAATTCATGGTGTAAGTAGTAAGGATACTTCCTTACCTCATGCAATATATTTTTTCATTTTTTTATGTTTTGTTTCGTCACACGGGCCTTCTAAAAACTCCCTTTTGAAACGCACTCGCACTACATTAGGTCCTAGCTCTTTAACGGTAAGGCTGCGCCCCACCATCCCTATTCGAAATATGCTTGTCTAGGGCCCCTCTACCTCCCCCCCCTATTATTGATGATTATTTCTGAATCACCCTGTATTATAGGGTAGACTAGAGATACTTGATCCCTAGGGATACATGATCCCTAGCCAAAAAAGGCACTAAAATAAAATTTCAGATCTTTGAAATCTGGCAACAACTTTTAAGTTGTACTTGTACACAAAAACTGGCAACACTACATCTTTTTCAGTCATTTTATTTCAGCGCAAGAAGTGATTGCTTGAATCTTGCATGGAAAACTTTTTTCTAGGTAAATATGTTATTTTGTGTATTGTCTGTAATATGCAACTTAAAAACTTAAACTAAGTGTAATTTCAAAGTATAGGCTGTTTTTAACAATTTAGTTATTTCATTAGTGAGCATCCTTTGATTATTTACTATTAAAAATGTATGTTTTGTATGAATCGCATATTAGGGATACTACTTGATCCCGTTCTTTCGAGGGATACATGATCCCAGGATCAAGTATCCCCTTACTTATTCTTACTTCTATCCTTCTTACATCTTACATGATGAGGTTGACAAGCTGAAGTAGATGATCCTTCTTTAAATAAAAATGATTTTGTTTTAGTTAGATTTGCCACAAAAAGGAGGGTTTCCCATTATGTTGGTCAAGTAGAACGTAAAGTTGGATTTTCAGAATTCGAAATCAACTTCTTAAAAAGAAAAGGTACCTCACTCAACCAATTTATTTTTCCTGAAATAAAGGACAAAAGTGTTGTAGAGGAAAATGGTTGTGTTAAGTTGCCTCCTCCAGTTAGGATGAGTGGAACTTTAAGAACTGCATCAACTCTAATGTTTGTGTTTGACTTTTCTGATTTTGAAAACATTTGCTAAGATTTTTTTTCTCCAAGTAATGATTTTACCTGCATACACCTCCACTTTTATTTTCAACAAATACAATTATTGTTACAAAAAGTAAATAAGATTTATAATTTTTATTGCAAAGTATTTGCATTATTCGTTGTAGTTTTAGCTCCATTAATAAAACTACTTACTATTTGTGTACAATTTTCATGTTTGTATTGTTATTAATTCCTAAGAAAATGAATTAAAATTATGGTTATTTTTAAAACTAATATTTAGTAAAAGAAATATATAGGTAAATTGCTTGTATGATGAATAATAACGTAATTTCTGAGTGGGATCAAGTATCCCGCACGAAGGGATCATGTATCCCTAGGTGTTGGGATACTTGATCCCTTTATAAAAAAATTAAAAACTAATTTTACTAAAAGTATCTGTTTACTTTCTAGTAATTTTTTTGTCTTTTGGGTAGAGGATAGTGTTACCAATGTTCATGCCAAAAATTTCTGAAAAGTGATGATTTGCATCTGAGAAAACAATTCAAAACCTAAGTGGGGATCAAGTATCCCTAGTCTCCCCTAAGTAATAAAATTTTCACTAACGCTCCGTTTTGTTTGTATATTTACGCGAACCTAATACTACATACCTAATACCTGCTAATCTAGCTGAAATATAGCATTGTAACAATGCTATATTTAAGCTAGATTAACACTTAAACTAGATTAACTTTTCATGTGTGAATGTAGTATAACTGTCTAAATTATAATAATGGTCATTATCGTGAAATATGTGAGTTAAATTTTGTTGATTTCTATTTACTGATAATGAAAACAAGGACACAAATAATCCCAAGCTAAAATATTTCGCTCTTAGTAGATAATAGTTAAAATTACCTATGTAAGAGAGGTACAAAATGTGTACCTCTCTTCCACAATAACTCCTCTCTTCCTCAATAACTTTCACTACTGGTAAGTGCTTTCATCTATCTCTCAGAACTACCCCAGATAAACAGAAATATTTTTACAACATAAGGAGATGTCAGAACAAAAATAAAACGCTTTTTAAGGAATTCCTAAAAAAACCCTAGATATATTTCTATTGGTATATAATACTAGTAATCCTACCTTTAAAAAAGCAGAAATTTAAAACTGCTATTGGCGTCCAGTAACATTCAAATGAGGAAAAAACGCAGGAAATAAAACTGAAAATACCAAATAAAAATGAACTTAATAAAATAACTAGGTAGCTCTCATGTAACATATTCACTTGAACACACAATCCATCTTAAGCTGTTCTCTTCGTCCAAGAGGAGGGCCTTCTTTGTGTGGTTCTTTTGTTTTTCCCAAAAAATCTCCAATGACAGATAAGATTCCTTAGAGGAAGGGTGGAGGGAAAGACCATCCTTCAAACATTTCGGATATTGTACCCGAGAGTGTGTGTTCTCAACTGTTATCTCTTAGAAAGGTGACCGATCAGCTAAAGGAAACTTTTTGGATCCGAAACTTTACTTTTAGTTTAACTTCAATCATTCAAAAACATCAATTAGAGCTCAGAAACGGGATTTAATTTGGGATTTGTAAGAAACCTGTTTTGACGGAATATTTTGTCTTGTAATTAAGTATTATTAAAACAGTCTGCAGCTGAATTCGCTCATAACGAGTACCCAGTTTTTTGTGAGGAAAAGTTAAGGGACTGGTATATTGGTAAAACGTTGAACATACAGAACAAAATTAATAACGAGATAATTATAACGAGAATTTATAACGAGAAAAACTCAGGTATAAAGGATACAAAAATTTCTGGACTGATGTTCCTCTGTCTTACGGCTAATACACCACTAACTTAACCTTAGGTTAACCTTGAATCAAAACTTCTCTGGTAGTTAAAAAAGGGAAACAAGTTTTAAGCCAATCAGAGTGCTTGATTCCAGGTTAACCTTAGGTCAAGTTAGTGGTGAATACCGCCGTTAATGTTAAACTCATAATAAAAACTCATTTCACTCAAACAAAAAGTTTAAACTCATGATAAACAAGAAAAACCCACTAACACTTTATATCAACATTGGAACACATGAACACAAACTGAATTTTAAAAAAAATTATATAATAAGGTCTTTAAATTTTGGTAGCTTATGTTAAAAACCTGAATACAGTAGAGTTTTTAAAACACGGTTACATGAAGAGGATAATAGAAAAGCTTGAAAAGTGCTTGTTTTATCCTCTTTCTAATAAGTGGTTTCGACTGAAGTAATTTTTTATTTTTTTAACTTTCCTTTCAAGAGTTCAAATACTGTCCAAAATTGTTTTTATTAAAAGTATAGGAAATATTGACTGCTGTAAAAATGTTAAACCTATTTTACTAAATAATTGATTGGTAGAATTTTTAAAATTTTTTATAACAATTATAAAAATATTTCTAAAAAGAATAATTTCAATCATATATCAATAAATCATATTTCCATAAATTATCATTTTTATTTTTGGAGTATTTTTTTAATATTTAAAATATTTATAAGTCCCTACTAAATAACGAACTTATATTTAAACATTTCATAGAAATGTGTTCTATTATGATAACGTTTTTTAAGTATCTTCTACAAGAAATCAGGTTTCACTGGTTAAAAAAATTTAATCTAAAATTTAGAAATACGTTTTTCTCTAACATTAAACAAGCGTTCTTAAAATGTGTTCAAGAAAAACAGGAATTTGATGAATTGATGAGAACAAGTTCTTCTCTTATTTTTATAATGCTAAAAATAAAATTTCATGGCTTCAATGAGAAAAAGTAAAGCATTTTAAATCAATGAAGGGAGTTACTGTATAATAGGTAGTCATAAAATATATTTTTAGAAAAAACTCATTCAAGAAACTATGATAAATTACTGAAGAAAGTTTATTTATTTGAAAATATATGCTTCTTATTTTTGTATTTTAGTATTTTGTACCATTAGAACTATAAAGTAGTTCTAATCTTTTAGATATAAAAAGTTGTCTAAAGTTAACAATGATCTTATCGCATTTTGTTTACTTATTACACTAAGAAAAAATTTTTATAGGTTGAAATTTTCAAATAATTACATAAATTAATTAGTAAATTCTAAATATTTTAACAATTTACTAAAATATCACATATATATATCCCCACTAATATTTACATTAAGTAACAAAATTTAATTAACATATACTTAAAGCAATTTTTCAACATTCCGTTATAAGTACGTCCCAATAAACTAAATTTATATGTCTTCAAAATGGAAATAAAAAACCCACGAATTTCCGCCTGAATTCAAAATACTGAAGAAAAATACAAGCATAATAAATGTAAAAACTGTCATTACATTTTTCCAGTACACTGCTTTAGTATAGTGAAGTGTTAAATTATATAAAAATTTCCTGTTATTGTTGGTAAACTTAAACTATACGCAACGCATAAAGTGTACAATCAAAAAGTACCTTAACTAAACAATAAAAAAACCTTCTAATATTATTTAACATAAATGCAATTACCGTTGTGAGTCTGAAATAAGTAGATTTTAATATCATCCGTTTAAGCTAATTAGTAAGTAAGCTTATATGAAACTTATCTTAACAATATAGAATTAAATTTAATAACTGCATTAAATGCGCCTTAATTATTTATGAAATATGTTAAAGTCTTACATATTTTCTTTTAATGTAGATTTGTTGTGGCTAAATAGAGATAATCTTGAAAGTCTCTGGTCGTTTTGCAATCCGACTGGCGACTTGGAAAGCTGAATATTACGGAATTAAACTGAACAGTGCTTTTCAATAAGCCAGATTATTCCAATTGGTTTACGACACGTATACCAAAAGGGAAAACTTTGGAAATCAAAAGTAATCTACGTAATGGTAACTTTTTGTTCTTAAAAAGAGTAATTTTGTTATCAATGTTGTTAAGAATTTTAAAATATCATTTGTTAGGGTTTAAGACTTTCAAAATGTTAAGGGCTACATCATAAACTAAATGGAAATCTTTTAGACGGGATGTATGTTAAGGATGTTAAGGTAAGTATGTTAAGGTATGTTAAGGTATGTTATACGAACCACAAAATTATAAAAATACAGTTAACGCTATTTTTACAAAATCGTTGGAGGTATTCAAATAGTTCTTAACCCTGCTGTTCTGCTCCGACTTACTCTACGCACGTAGTGTTCGGGTCAATATGACCCGATACAAAATATATCACTTCTAGCGGTAAATGAATGATGGAATTTAAGAAATAGGTAAAACAATAGTAAAATAACTCAAAATAAATGTAATTATTATGAAATAATTGAGTAAAGTTATGAAATACGTGTAAATTAATGAAATTAACAAAAAAATATTTGTAATTGAAATTTTTAATTTTTTACTATTTTGACAATTTACATACATGAAAATAAGTTTTAAACAAGTATGGCACAACAAATTAGTAGGTTTTTAATTTTTTTCGTCTGAGATACCGATATAAATTTCAATTTTTTCTTTATTCTTTTACTTTTTTTTAATTGATTCCCCCCTTTATGATAGGTTTTAATCTGCTTTACTGTATGAAAATAAGAGTGATTTCCTCAAATCCTCAAAAATAATTTTCATTTAAACATTTATTTTCCTTCTATTTGTACTAAATCCCATTGAAAAGGCATTGCAGGATTTGCGAAATTACTCAGTACTGAAATACCTCAAATTTTCTTTGGCGATGATTTCTTTTTCTTTTCCAGCAATAAATTTCATGTTTCAGTTCTTAGGAAGTTAAACTACCACAAAAAGTCCACATTTACCCCAAATTTAATGGTTAACTTGGTCAAAAGACAGTGGCAATGAAAAACACCACTAATTCCTCATTTTGGGTAATATTTTCATTCGGATAGCAAAAGTTTCGTTTCAATAGTTATTTTTAGAATTCTAACTGAAAGGAAATACTTCATAAAACAAAAATACATCAAGAAAAAGTAAAATTTGGGAATATTTTTTCATTTTTCCCAACTGAATCAACCTTTTGACCTTCCACGTGCTTTAGTCTCAAATGACAAAAAACAAGAAAAAAGAAAATCAAAATACAAAGAAAGGATGTTATAATAGTTTTTATTCTTTTCTGTTGAGTTATTCCGCAAAAAAATATGAAAAGGTTTGAGTAAAACGAAAAAATTTAGAATCGGGTCATATTGACCCGAACAGTACATTAAGACTATGTTGAAAAATATCCCTTGCAAATTAAAATAAATAAAATTCCTTTTGGATGTAGATAGTTATATGACTTTCCAACAAAGTCACGAAGTTTCATTAAAATACCTCTATTCAATTTTTTTTAACACGCGACTGAAAAATTTTTTGGGTCAAATAGACCCTAACAGAACAGCAGGGTTAAATTAGAGTTAGTAAAATCAATCAATTTAAAAATGGTATAAATATGAAAAATATTAACTAATACTTCTACATAACTCCTTGTTTTACAAAATAAACGCTTTTTTTTCAATTGTTGTTCAGATATCATGGGTGATTCAAAATTTCAGTGCAAAAATGACAGGAGGTGTAGATAACCCTAACAAAGACAGTTCAGAATCACACCTATTTGGGTGGGTGGTGGAGCAACCCTGAAGACTTAGAGCTACCTAGCAACACAACACTAACACACGGAGTAATGTTTAATTGAGGGCTAAAAAAAGTGTTCTTAATGTGTTTATGATGTGTATATTTTTTGGTAGGTTGTTTGCAATGTATGATACCTACATGGAAGAAATTTCAGACTAATGTCCAAACTTCTGAAGTTTTCTTAGCAGAGTATATGTTACGGGAAAATTGATTAATTGGGCATTATTAAAGGGACACATGACATAAAATGCATCAAATTTTTTATTTTCCAATTTTGCTTTTAAAAAAAAGTATGTAATCTTACCTTTCCAAAAATATATAATATGTGTAGTTTTGAAATATGAAAAGCCGTCAAAAAACGCGTTCACTTTTGTATTTGTAACCTTTTTTATAAGCCTTTAAAACTATAATTCCATTTTTCTCAGTTTCAATTTTTTTGATGTTTTGGTACACTTTTAAAAAAATTTATTATAGTTAGATATTCCAAATTTTCCCTACATATAAACCTTACTAATTTCTAAAATAATACCCTCTGAATAACCAATCAGAGTTATATTTCAATAGAAAAAAGGTTTTTTATGTCTTAAATTTGATGGATTTTTGAAACCTAAATTTAAATTTTTTTTTAATTAATTGTTGTGTAGCTAAAACAAGAAAGATGCTTATTATTATCTATCAACTTATAATCTATAGCTGGTCCAAATTTTAAAGTAAAGCAGTAGTTTTTTTTAAATGTAAGCAGTAGTTTTTTTTAAATGTACAGTTGGGGAAATAAAAAACGACTCAGTTGCGATTTCTAGCGAACCACTTGGGTTAGGAAGACGAATGAGGTGTCATTTTTCATTGTTTAAAGTATTCTTTAACCAAAAAAATTTTCGGGTCCTTAGGGGGTCGTCTTCATATTAAACGAAACACTAACTTTTTTTTCCAATGGGGACCCCCAATTATTATTAGTTTTTCTGAAAGGCCACCCCCCAAACCCTTAAATACCAAGTTTCATCCAGATTGATTTAAAAAAATTTATTTTTCAAAAATAAAAAATTTTTTAAATCGTGAAATTTTTTTATGATAATCGATTCTTTAAGTAATTTTATGTAGGAAACCAAAATTTCAATTGATTTTATCCAACAGTTTTTGATAAAAACGACCTAATATCTTAAGGGGCCGTATACCGTTGCCGAATGCAAACCGCATTCTATAGTTCGTTTTTATCAAAAACTATTGGATAAAATCGATTGAAATTTTGGTTTCCTACATAAAATTACTTAAAGAATCGATTATCATAAAAAAATTTCACGATTTAAAAAATTTTTTATTTTTGAAAAATAAATTTTTTTAATCAATCTGGTTGAAACTTGGTATTTTAGGGTTTGGGGGATGGCCTTTCAGAAAAACTAATAATAATTGGGGGTCCCCATTGGAAAAAAAAAGTTAGTGTTTCGTTTAATATGAAGACGACCCCCTAAGGACCCAAAAATTTTATTGGTTAAAGAATACTTTAAACAATGAAAAATGACACCTCATTCGTCTTCCTAACCCAAGTGGTTCGCCAGAAATCGCAACTGAGTCGTTTTTTATTTCCCCAACTGTACCTTAACAACACTTAGTCAATATGTATCGTTGAAACTCAGTCCATTTTAACTATAAATTTAAATATTAAAATATTTAATTTTTTTTATTTTTCTTGTGTTATATACAGTATCTTGACTGCTTTCTGTAAAAATAAATTTTAAAGATGGGAATGCATTTTTAATTATATTTCTGAAATAAATTGGTAAAGCTAAATTTCACGTATTTTGGCTGTCGAAATGTCTTGTGTCCCCTTAATAATTATCAGAGTGGAGGCGGGAAAAGTGATGAATTTCATCGATAAATGCCATTGAATTCATCACAATGCCCTCCTTCACTTCGAGCATTATTAATAATGCCCGATTTGGCTCATTCACAGACTAATCACTTTTTGTGTTCATTTTGAGGGAATCATCTAAAGTGAAAAGAGTGAATTGGCTTTTCATTTTTTACTCCTTCACTTTTCTATACGAAAACTAGCGATTAACCAGGAGTGAATCCAAGACCCTCTATATACATGGCCATCCAACTCCGGGTGATGACGTCAGACGTGGGTGAAAATTGCCATGTTAAGTCTATGGAGTGACGTCAAAGATGAGTGAAAGTTATGACGTTGCACGGCCGAGTTGGGAGGCCTTTATATAGAGGGTCTTGGTGAATCACTCAGGAGGAACAGTGAAAATGTAACAGTGTGAATGAACCTTTATCTTTGTATTGTAAGCGATGATAAGCGAGGGATGCACTCACCGCATGCTCCTAAACACTTCGCCTTCCGAGTTTATCCTGAGAAAGGTGTTGGGTGTGGTGGCTTGATGGAAGTATGCGGTTTTCTCGTTGGTGAAAAAAGTGTCCGGCACCCAGATGAGGTCTGCCACTTCGGCACCCACCGTCAGGCTGTCCAAGGCGTGGCGACTCTTGAAAGCTAGCCGGTTGTCCTTCCAGGATTGCCGGAAGTAAAAATCGAGAGTGAAATCCTGCAAGAGAAGCGTTTCGATTACTATCTGAAGCTTACTGATGGAGAATACCCGATGGGAACTTATGGTAAATGCTCAATATCCAACAAAATAATGAAGTACTACCATAAGGTTGTAATTTTTATCTATCATTAAATAACAAACCCCCGCGCATCTCTAAAACTTGAGAAAAATTTTATTTTTAGGTTATAAGGAGCGAAAAATAAGGTACGTGCCTACGTTGGAGAACTTTTTTTAAATATAAAATATACTGATATTTCTAGTTTTTTAGATGCATTTATATTGGAAAACAAATATTTAAATATAAAAGTTAAAAAATATTAGTGTAATTCATAAAATTAAATAAAAATAGCTTAAATTTGATCATTTTTTAAGTTTACAATAAACATCATAATTAAAAATCTAGCTAACTTAAAGTGATTTTTAACCTGTAACATAATTTTAGGACAATTATCTAGGGAATGACCTAAGAAGTTCAAGATATGAAAATTTTTATAGAAGTTACATCCTTTTAATTATTAAATTTTCAGTTTTTTCCTTTCTTTCCTATATAAACAAGCTCCTACACTCACTTAGAATCAACTTAACAGGATTTCCATAGGCCATTCATTCCCTAGATAATACTATCAAAAACATTCATGCCAAATTTCATAACAATACAAGCAATAGATTTCGAGAAATCATGTTTACCGTAACTAAATTTATTAAAAAACTGTTCTGAGAAAAACGCATTTGAAATGACATTTTTCATATGACCAGCATGTGACATTCTTTCTTTAACTAGCTATAACTTGTTTTCTAGTGGCTATAGAATCAAAAGTAAGATAGTTTTAGAAAGCTAAAAAGCTGTACTAAATTATAGAATCAAAAACAAAAACTACTAGTTTTGGTCGAAATTGACGTTTTCAACGTAGGCACGTACCTTAAGTTATTTACCAATGAAATTTATGTCATAGGATCTTCTATGACTGAAAATATGTGGACCGGAATCAAATTACAATAACATAACAATACAAGATGTGGCTATTAAATAACGAGACTGATGCTGTAAATTATAATCATAGTATTTTTAATTTATTTATATTTAATTAATCACTTTTAAAATACACCCTAGATAACTTTTTATTAATTTGTGGTATGGTCTATGAGCTCCTTTCTGACATTTGCCAGATATCCATTAAGAGCTTCAACGCACTAAAATTGTGTTTTTAAAATTCAGATTTCACCTTGGGAGTTAATTATAAGTCCCATGGAGCAAATTCAAACGATAAAATGAGGATGGTTTCACTCTGGGGTGTGGTATTTGGCTAGAAACGTCTCGAAAGACACTGTAGATTGAGCAGGCGTGCTAACTTTGAGTTAAAATTTCTATGCAAAATTTGCCTTGCACATTATTTGTCAATTCAAACAGTTTCAGCAATTGCAAAAATACATAAACGACTGTTAAATTGAATAATATTAGCAATATTTAAAATAATTCCAAACTGTTTTTGACGAGAAAGGGCTTCTTGCATTGTAAATCCTTTTCAACATCTTCGCAGCCATCTTGAAATCACTTAAACCCCTCAAAAACTTGTGAACATGACAAACATTTATTTTTAACTACACTAGCGGAAATAAAAATCCCAACACCAAGAAGGAAAGGAGATATCAATGTCAAATTTATTTCTATGATTGTATATAGTATCAATGTGAATTGCTTAAAAAATCAGCCTTCCTGGATATTAGGGGGCCGAGAAAACCAGGGAGGAGTGTTGTCTCCATAGGTGTCCATTACCGCCGTCACACGTCATGGTATTGAGTGACAGGGGATCTAAATGACTTTTGAGGGATTAGAGGACCATGTTGCCTCCTCAGGTAGTCCAAATTCATATGGTGCACCAGCGGACGTTGCATACCGGGCTAGGTGATTTCTCCTCATTGACCGGACTTGTTTTGTGAGCGTTGCTTCTAACGAACGGATAAGCCGGGGTAAAAATGCAGCATAGGGGGTTAAGAAGAAAGCTTGGACATTGCATAAAACATGTGTCAGTGCATTTTTCTCTTGAAATTTGTCCCCTGGACAGGTCTGAAGGTAAGGATGGACAACCGGCTAAAAAACCTCAATGAAGCAGCTCTGGTTGGCCAAAGTACCGGTAGATCACACTGAGGACAAGTGGCAGTGGGATGGATGTCGTTTGCAGTACTGCGGATTGTCCGTTTTGTCCGCATAGCTTCTTACATCTTTGTCTATAAACAAGGGGCTGAAAATGGGCCTTTCTGTTGCCAATAGAGCACGAAATAAGGAAATGAAAATTCCAATTTCATGACATTGCGTTTATGAGAGAATCCTGCTTCGGTTTGGAGCACCACGACGGTTGGGTATGAGTTTGAGGACACAATGGAGAGAGCGCACTCAGCTGATGATTTTCTAATCGTTCCACGGAGTGGTTATGCAGGGTAACGGAGTGGGGATGCATTGGATTCCATTTCTGCAACTCCTGAGTATGATTCACCAGTACTTTTTCCAACCAGAGCTGCGTCATTGAGGTTTTGCAGCCGGTAGACCGTCCTTACCTTCAGATCTGTCCTGGGGACAAATTTCAAGAGAAACATGCACAACCACATGTTGTATGCAATGTCCAAGCTTTCTTCTTAACCCCCTATGTTGCATTTTTACCCTGGCTTATCCGTTCGAAAGAAGCAACGCTCACAAAACAAGTCCGGTCAATGAGGAGAAATCACCTAGCCCGGTATGCAACGTCCGCTGGTGCACCATATGAATTTGGACTACCTGAGGAGGCATCATGGTCCTCCAATCCCTCAAAAGTCATTTAGAGCCCCTGTCACTCAATACCATGACGAGTGACGGCGGTAATGGACACCTATGGAGACAACACTCCTCCCCGGTTTTCTCGGCCCCCTAACATCCAGAAAGGCTGATTTTTTAATCAATTCACATTGATACTATGTGAAATCATGGAAAAAAATTTGACTTTAATGTCTCCTTTCCTTCTTGGTGTTGGGATTTTTATTTCCGCTAGTGTATCTATTAAAAAACGAGTTTCTTTTCCGTTTTTTCAAGTTTCGTGTGAAATTTAGCTACAACTCGTCGCTCTATTACAGTTTTCTTACCATTTTCCGGCATAATTCAACAGTACGCTTTTATTATAAACATACACCACGGGCAGACTAATTTGTTTACTAACACGGGAGTTGCTGCATTGAAAATCAAAGGTTCCACACTAAAAAATGTCCATCCAATGTTCAAATTTGTCACATGCTTAGTTTTTCTATAGAAGGTTTAGACTCGTTATTGAATAGCCACATTTTGTAGTTTAAGGGGGTACATAGGATCTCCATTGATAGAGAAGTTCCATACTCATTCGGAACATTAGCACAATCGTTCATGTGAGAATCATTTATCAATACATTTCCTGTAATTTTTAAAGGATAATATATTCCTAAACTCCATGCATTAGTTAAAATGCTAGAAAACCTTTTTAGGATGATTTTAGGTGATACTAAGCGACCTCCTCAATCTCTATTTTGGGTGGATTTTAGCTCTTTGATCCTTTATTGGCGGGTAGCTACCATATTTTTTGAAGCTCTCATATGCGTTTTTTTCTACACTTCCCAAGCACCACAAACGTTCAAGATTCGTCCAATTTGTGTCATGAAAGGCCCAATTTCGTCTTATTCTAGTTGCAGTTACGTAAAGTTGACATATTTGGTATGATCTGTGCTACTAGGGTTATATCTGGGGACCCTGAGAATTATATATTTCAGGAACTAAGATTTGTGTCGTTATCCCCCAAACATCAAATTATCCTTAATATTTGGGCACGAGTATAACATTAACGAACTTTTGAAACTTAATGAAATGAGTTTATATGACTGAATTTTCATCAACTTCCGTACTATAAAAAATAAATTGACAAAAAGATGGTGGCCAATGGAATACCACTGCACGAAATGTTGAAACAGCAAGGGTTCTCTCAAAGTGACGACATTAAGGGATTCCATTAATTTAGTTTAACTTGAGGAGTTCGACACTCAATAGAATAGGGTTGAAAGGGTTCACAGAGATATCCTAATTAAATTTGACGGATTTTCGGACAGCATTCTGAAACAGTAATGGTCACACCCTATTCAACCGAGTGTCGCACTCCTCAGGTTATCTCTTTGAATTTCAATTTAAACTTACAAGTTATGAAGATAATCATATTTTGTAGATATAGAAGAATATTTAAAGATATGGAGCTATATCATTTAATTATTGTAATTCTAATAGGCCGTGAGAAAAAATGTTTCTTTTCAAGGTGTGTGTTTCAAGGTATGTTTCTTCAAATTCTTGGGAACCCCCTGCACTAGAATACGATGTCCTCTTCTTAAACTTTACGTTTTTCTGATATTAGTACAACTTAGTGCATTATAGGCATGTTAATGAAATACGCAGTGTATTCCAAGCAAAAATGCATTTATGAAAGTTGAATTTTTTTTTGCCAAATTAAAGGTTTTAAACTCTTATTTTATTCCATATCAATACTATGTTATATGACCACCACCATGATATCATAAGTAAGATGTGTAGGGTTTTATTTTACTGGTGAGTTTCTGTAAGTAACAAAATATCCTTAAGATTTTTTAGCGTCAGTGGAGAGAAAAGGTTGTATTTGATATGATCTGATTAGAAAAGTCAGATCCAAATTTATCTACTTCTTATTCTCTACTTGAACACTAGAAAAAATCGATATTAGATTTCAAATAACGTTTTGATTTAGATGGCGTTTTTATTGTTGATAAAAGAAATTAGTATTTTTGGTACTACCCTGAGCCTTCATTTCAAAAGATGTCAAATCGTTTATTTAGAGAATTCAGAATAAACTAACTTTAAATTTTCTCATCATAGCAAAACGAAAGATTGATTTATAGCCATTCCTTAATTTTAATAAAATACATTACAAAACATAAACAACAAAGCGCCATATATGCACGGGTTTAGTGTGATGTATCCGTACTTTTTAAATATTCTCCTCATTTCTTAGTTCCTAATTTATCTAATGTATGCGTCTTGATCAGTATCTTACTAAAAGTTGAGCACTCAAATAATCTTGAAGATAAAAATTATCGGAGAAAATTGCACAAAAGGATACTTGCACCTAAATTGGATCCGCTTTTTTGCGAAATGAATCATTATTTTTAACAATGCCCGTTAAAGAACACAGGTATTATAAAGATAATGACACTGAAACTTGTTAGCATTATTTTGGTAGAAATACTCATTTTGTAGATTGCTAAGGGTTTGTATTGTGAATAAAAACTAGTTTAAAAGAGAGATGGCCAAAAGTGGCCATTCAAAATTTTCAAATTTTAAAAAGGCGAGATAATGTTTCTCTTAGCTTTTGGTTGGTAAGAAGCACGATTTCTTAACAAACGCTTTCTTTTGAAACTTTCTTAAAACGTTTTCTTACAACTTTTACTTTCAAAAACTTATTTCTAAAAACTCACGAATTCCAGAAGGAGGAGATACATCACTTTATTATGCATACCATAAGTAAGAATATATTGCAAGTAAGAAGATATTGCAAAACGAAAGAAATAATAATTGAACACACACATATCAGTTACCCATAGACAGACGTTTTTAAGGAATTTACTTGAATGTTTTATCCAAAAGACAGTTATATTGTCCATAAATAGAATACTCCTTCGATAGGTAATAAATGTTTGCTTTTGAAGTTTTATATTTTTTAATTTAAGTATGTATTATATATTTTGAAATTATCAAGATTCTTGCAAGTTTTACTGGATTTAAAAAAATAAAAAATAAATTTCTATAAGCAACTATCTATTTTCTTAAACTTCTTTTAAATATGAAGGAAATAGCACCTAAACACGCGCGTTATTATTTTAATTAGAAAACCAATAATCTCCACATTCTTATTATTCTTTCAAAATCTGGACTAAGACTAGCAATTTATACTATAATAACGGCATAAACGACTCAGTTTGACTTGTGCAATAAATGTTTTAAGATAATAGAACTATTGTTTGATTGTGTAAATCACGTAACTTCGATATTTAAAATCCTGTCTGACATTTAAACAGGAAGTAAGGCGTGTTGAAACACACGTGCAAGAAAATACTTATTTTTGAATTTATATGCAAATTTGAGTGGTAAAACCCATGTCGTGCAATTATTTGGACCATAGCGTCTGAATGTAATTATCCAGCGAAGACAACTTGGAGTCACAAACGACATAAGTGTAGGTATTTAGTATAAATAATGGTTCTGAGCATGGATACTATATAATTCACAATTATTTTATGCGGAATGGAACTCGGGTTCTTCAAACACAGGCAAGTTTTTATGTGCTAACATGGAATGTATCACCTAAAATACCATTTTGCTGCATTTATTTCAAAGTGTGGACTTTTTTCACGAATTTTTCACTTCAAAAACCATAGATACGAATTGATCAAAATCAATTTAAAAGTTTTGGAGTTTTTTGAAAAGTAAAAGTGACTAATAAAGCCCTATAAAATCGTTCAAAACATATAATGTAGCAAAAAAAGTCGAAACTCACGCATTGTAATTTAACGCATATTTACATCTGATTGAACGTCATAAGTTATCATTCAGTAAAATATGAGCACGCATGTATATTTAAAGCCGTCGAAGCAACGACATACTTGCAGGAGAATATTAAATCATCGATCATGTGATTTAGATAAACGCGTTCTTCTGTCATCCGAGGAGCTTTTATTGGCTATGATTTGGATCAGACATCAAACATTTGTGAGTTAGGATATAGGGGATGATAAATACTTGAATTCATCGACCCAACAGGAAATCTGTCACGGAAGACGCCAGGACTTCTCCGACTAGCTTCCTGCCATAGAGGGGATCGGATGGCTTGGTTTCGTAAAAAGGAGCAACAGTAAGTACACTACCAAAAACTTCTTATCCAGAAATAAAGAATTTTAAGTAAAATACATTAAATAGTATTTTTACAGGACCTTAACCAGACTTTTGTTTCGGGGAGGGGTTACCTCTACGTTATTTCTAAAGTACCCACCCACAAACGAGTATATTTATACGTTAGATTTCATACAGGGTGTCCCATAAATGTTGGGTCACACTTCTAGGGGGGATAGTAGACACCTAGATGAGTCAGAATCACATAGGATTTGGGAGTCCCAGACCAAATCCCAGGGAGTTAAAAATGGAGCGACACCCCAAAAAATTATTGAAAAATTAAATTTGTAGAAGAACTACTATTGGTAAAAACTTAATTATGGTCTCAAAAATTGTGGTTTAATATGATCTTTAAAACTATCTTAAAAGTTTTTAGTTTAAAATTTTGTTTATTACAAAAAAAGTTTAAAAACCACAAAAAAATGTGAAAACTCTGTCAAAACTTTATTTTGTATTTCGAAATCCTTTCTTTGGATTTGGTAATCTGAAAGACCATAGTTGAAAACCCTTAAGTCCAAAGTGTCACTTAAAAACCATCAATATTAATTGCTTGAGATCCTGTTAAAGCATGGTTTAAGTCCGTTATTCGCGTCCGCAAACTGCCGTTTTGGAAACGGCTATAGGAAACCAATTTGCGCACGCAAAAAACGAACTTTAACAGGATCTCGGTTTTTACGTGAAACTTTGGACTTAAGGGTTTACAACTATGATCTTTCAGATTATAAAATCAAAAGAAAGGATTTCGAAATACAAAATGAGGTTTTGGCAGAATTTTCACATTTTTTGTGGTTTTTTAACTTTTTTCATAATAAAAAAATTTTTAAGTGAAGACTTTTGAAATAATTTTAAAGATCAAATTAAACCACAATTTTTGAGACCATAATTAAGTTTTTACCAATATTAATTTTCTACAAATTGAATTTTTCAATAATTTTTTTGGGGTGTCGCTCCCTTTTTAACTCCCTGGGATTTGGTCTGGGACCCCCAAATCCTATGTGATTCTGACTCGTCTAGGTGTCTACTATTCCCCCTATAAGTATGACCCATTATTTATGGGACATCCTGTATAACTTAAGTAGTATTTGAATTACGTTGCATATAATGTCAAAATTTTACAATGCGAGTTCCAAGTAAAATGTGAAGAGGGTCTGTGGGTCACATCCATAAATTTTTAAAAAAATTTCCTTTAAAAGTAGTTTTTCTGCTCTTTTTGAGATCTTTTGGGTTACAACCAAAGAAAAAAGTTATTTTTAAATCAAACATTTTAAGGAAAAAATTATATAAAGACGCCAAAATTTCGAAGGGGGCTAGAGCGAATTGATAACTGATTTGTTTTGTTGAAATAAGTTATTTTTATGTAAAGGAATTTTTATATATATGTTGGAATTTTAAGAAATCCAAAGTGAATTTCATCATTCTTAATGAACGAAAATTTACCCTTAGTGTTTAAACACAAACACAATTTCAGTACATATCTCTAGTAGAGTATGTTCTTTTTTTGTAAAAATAAAAACTATATTTATATAAAGACCTGAACTCTATTCAGGTGCAATTTTAAATATAAAAACTAAGTTGAGTGCAAAAGTTTTTCAACCTTTCCAAAAGAGGTGCGGAGCAAAAAGTTTGAAAACCACCGAGCCATGCGTAAAGGTAAGAAAGCTTGAAATTTCCTTTAAACACAACCAGAAATGTACTATAAATTGAAAAAGTTCGGGGGAGACACCGACACACAACTATACCAATAACTGTCGTTGCTATAGAAACTACTGATGCCAAATAGATGTTTTCTCTATAGTCCTGCTTGACATAATTTGTTAGTAATATTATTCACTGGAAATAAGTATTAACTAAAAATTAGAAATGTGTATTGTATTTCAAACACTCCAAGGTATTAAATTTCATAAAATCGTACATAATATTATTAATTAGGTATAGAACTTTTTAAGAAAACCGGTGAAAACTCTGATTGTAAAAAAGCGGTTGACTTCCAAAAGCTCAACGTAACTCCTTTTCAAAAATAAATCTCAAAGTAACAAAATTCCTTCCGTTTTTTAAGTGATAAAAATTTCAAAGAAGAAATTTCCCTCCTCCATTCCAGTCTTAAGCATACCGAGAGGGTTTTTTTCTCTCAATATTAGATTCTTCACAAAAAGTGAAATTCCATTGAGAAATTTCGCCCATATTTCCTCCTTTTTGGCATGTCAATTCGCCATATTTTCACACTATTAGTCTTCGCTATTCGAAACTTCGCTTCCACTCTGCCGTCGATCCATTAAAGAAAGCCGATCGATCGGATGAAGGGGGCGTGGCTCTACTCGAGCGATTCTATTGGCTTATTCGGGCCCGAGCTTCATGTGTGTGTGTTGTGCTTGGGCACAAAAACACAACTCACTACAAGAGAGTTGCAGAAAGTTGACTTCGCGTTACATAGTGTCTCTCTTAATCTTTTTGTGATTTACACTCTTCCATTGGTTAGAGTTACGTGTTCCGCCTGGAAACAGCGCGGTCTTATGGATAATGGCAGAAAGTTGATTTGGAGTGACATAGCTTACCGTTATTACACAAAACGCCTTAGTGTGTTTCATTTATTTTCCTTTTGAAGCTTTATCCTGAAACTCGCTACATTCGCATTATTCAGTTAGCGGGTTAACGTACTAAAAGCTATAGTCGTAATGAAAAAAGAAAAGAAAACGTTAAGTAAACTTCCCTTAATAAATATAGGAGTTGTAGAATATTTACACCCATAATAACAGCCTTCAGCGTCTTTGTTAAATCCGTGGTCAAAGATGAATTTCACCAATCAAAATCAGAGAAAAACAAGCTTTTATTTTCTTTCCTAGCTGCTGGTTAACAACTACCCTCATGGCTTGACCATGGCAATTAGTATTACAAAGTATTTAATCTTAAAGATCTTCGGGTTTTTTTGCTTTTGATTCATAAGAACTAGAAAACCAGAAAACTTAAAAGTTGATAAAGACACATCATGTGAAACTAAATGTTAAATTTAATATAACTATTTTGAAGGTCCTAGTGTTTCCAATTGAGAGAAGAAAAGCTAGACTTTAAACCCATAAACTCAATATAACAGTTGTTAAAAATTAAGAAAATCTGTAGCAAATAAAATTCGTTAAGTTTTCATATTCTTAGACTGAGAATATCAAGAAAGGAAAACATTCCCAAAGAAATAAAGAGATGAATTTCAATGTAGTGCGGCAGGTAAATATTCAGAAACTATAAACTCGGCGCATTTTATTTCAAGACAGTATACCTATAGGATCTGAAAAATAACAATGTGTAAAAAAAATATATACCTGTAAATATCTGTAGGGATCATAATATGATCCCTACAGATATTTACAGGAATATACACACACACATTTCCTTTTTATTTATAATATAAATAAAAAGGAAATGTGTGTTTGTAACACTGGTTGGGCTTGTGTTTCCATTAAGATTCTTATAGTCGTATTTATTAGTACCTTTCAGTTGTATTTCCCTTGTGCTCATTTACTCAGTTCCAAAAGAATTTTTTTTTGAAATGTCAACGATAGATTAAAATAAATATTAAGGGTACGTAAACAAATAATTTCACTAAAACTTTGTTTCGAAATACAAGGTTTTTTTTCATTTGTGGTATGGAACTTAAGACCATTTAAATGTTTAAATTTTCTTATTACATAATGCAAAAGAAATCTGTAAATTTTTATATTTAATCTACTGTTGAAGGACAATTTAAATTTAAACTTCAACTTAAATTAATTTTTAAACCAGTAATATATTTCAAATATTTTATAATTCTGCAATTAGCCATTTTTTAAGGTGCATCTTACAAAAATATTTGTGAAAAATCCAAATGGTTTAAACTTAAACGATGATAGTAAAAACAAACAACTCTACGATCCTCCTTATAGTATTTAATTTATGAATGATACAATAAACAAATCGCTTTAAGGTAAAACTATACTTCACAGCAACGTTTCCTGTGTGAACCCAGTACGTCACTACGAGGAAGGAGAAAGTGAGAAAACACAAAGCCTGTTGGGTTGATAGGAGGAAGTTCGACACGCGAATCGTGATAAAAAGATGCTATTTATACATGGGTTTAACGAAATAATCATATTTTAAAATTGACAAATTGACGTTCTTTGTTCCTCTCGAAATTCAGACACCGGGATGGGAACTACTTTGTTTGTTAGTGACGTAGTAGGTTCAACTTCAGTTGCTGTCTAGTATAGAAGAAATTATCTCTTTCTCATCATTGGTTCATTAAAAAGTCATATCAATAACTTTTTATCACATGAAAATAAAATACAATTGAAAAAAATATGCAAATTTTTCTGCCTATACGAAACAAATCAGATTGGAAAAGTAAGAAGTTCGTTCGATACTAAAAGAAACATTTAAAAAAATCGTTAAGTGTCGTATTTTTCTGTATCATACACTGGTGTTCAAAATTAAGAGAATTTGCACATTTTTTGATTTCTCCAGATCTACTGGATAGATTTTGATGAAATTTGGTATGAACATAGGTTGATATAATACCAAATAAATAATTATTCAAAAATTGTAATATTTACGCATGCGCAGAAGTAATAACCGCCAGAGTTGAAAGGTGTGAAATAGTGGTTCCAGAATAGAGCAAAATAATGGGTTTTTAAGGGGTATGACACCCTCCCACTATCATGCATGCCTCCGTGAGTGATTTTATAGCATGAATAAGGCAGATAATAAAATTTCCTGTTCATTAAGCCTACTTTCTCAGAAACCCCGTTTTGGGGCTCTGAAGGGTATGTGGAGGGGGGTAGCGAGATGTCATGGCTTTATATAGAGTCCCTCATACCTCCTCTAAAGGGGCGAAGTCTTTGAATTTGGCTGCCTATTCCATATGGCGAATATCTTCCGTTTTAATGAAAATTGCTAACCTGATGAGCTCCATTAAATGAAGGATTTCTATCGATTGAAAAGAAATTAAGACCGATAGCACCCCCCAAAAGGTGGATAAAGGTCTCCAAGATATCAACACAATACCTTCAACCATGATTTTCTCCTTTTGAAAGATGAAGGGGGTTTGGCATAGACTTAAAAACATTCCTACAAAGAGCACCAAATCTCCGATTTCATAATGGTGAGTTTCTCCTACATTAAAGGACTGACATACCATTCTGGTTCTTTCCACATGAGTTTGCATCAAGAATCAATGTTTTAATTGATTGGAGACCTAACAGAGAGGAAAATATTCACCCTTTGAATTTTACCTTATTAAAGACAATTTTTGCATATTTTTGACAAGTTGCAGATACCTCCCTGCCTTTGAAAGAGGAACCCTGAAAGTTTCAGGTAATGTGTTGATATCTTGGAGACCTTTGTTCACCTTTTGAGGGGTTCTATCGGTCTTAATTTCTTTTCAATCGATAAAAATCCTTCACTTAATGGAGCTCATCAGGTTAGCAATTTTCATTAAAACGGAAGATATTCACCATATGGAATGGGCAGCCAGATTCAAAGACTTCGCCCCTTTCGAGGAGGTATGAGGGACTCTATATAAGGCAATTGCATCTACCCACCTCCACATACCCTTCAGAGCCCAAAACGGGGTTTCTGAGAAAGTAAGCTTAATGAAGAGGAAATTTTATTATCTGCCTTATTCATGATGTAAAATCACTCAAGGAGGCATGCATGATAGTGGAAGGGTGTATTACCCCTTATAAACCTACTATTTTGCTCTATTCTGGAACCGCTATTTCATACCTTTCAACTCTGGCGGTTATAACTTCTGCGCATGCGTGTGTATTACAATTTTCGAATGATTATTTATTTGGTATTATATCAACCTATGTTCATACCAAATTTCAACAAAATATATCCAGTAGATCTGGAGAAATCAAAAAAATGTGCAAATTCTCTTAATTTTGAACCCCAGTGTATATCGCCAGGTGTTGCTTGAAATTAAATGCTGTGAGAAAATCACCATTCCCCTTTTCACATATCAGCCTAATAGTATGCAACATTCTTTAAAACACTTTAAATTGGGATGTAACAAACCCTGGCTCTGAACCTCAATTTATGGATCACCACTAATGGTATTGGGAAAAATGAAAACGGTGTTTTTGATTCCATTTTGTTTTTACGCATTGTATGAACTTAATACAAGACTTGGCAATCCATTGAAATGAAACAAAAATTTATTGTAACATGTATTTGAGACAATCCAGGTGCGAGACATCTGCTTGTTTTAGTTCTCGATAGAATTTCTCAACACAAATGGACTTGTTTCATTTAGCTGATGGAAAGTGCTTTTTCAGTCAGCACCAGAACTGGGCTTCATATTTTACGTGATAGGATATCTTCACAAAAGGAAATCCGAGTGGAAAAAATCTGAAGGAAAATGTATTTTCTTTCGTGGATTTATCAATATGCACGTTTCTGCAGCTTTTCTAAAAATAAATTTTTGCGTTGAAACCATTGTTTGGCTGTAAGTATTTTTTTTCCAATTTTCAATTCCAGTAAAAACTTTTGTTTAAATTTAGGCATGGGTGTGATCTTTGTGCGTACTTTACTAAGGTACGTCGAATCGCACTTATTTCAGCGGACCAAATCTTAATAGTGCGGAAAACTTGCCTACCCATAACAGTAACTCGTGTGTGAAATTTTAGCCCTATAAAATAATATCTTCTGTTCTGAACCTCGGCCTAAAGATTTGAATTTTTACCAAAAATTAGCTATTTTGCAATATTTCTTATAGTTATGGGGTCTTCTGATGCACAGATTTTTTCAGGAGATGTGGTAGATGTCTAGAGGGATTATTCCATGAACCCCATCCTTATTTCCACTTTTCCCCCTATGCGAGCGGGGGTTTTGTGGGCGAGCGCGCTGCTGGTAATGTTGGCTTTCTCTCCAAACTCCAACGCTGCGCCCGCCTTCGTAGCCCTTTTTGTGCATCAGAACCTCACATAAACCAATTATTTTCATGAAAGTGACCCAGAACCCACAATTGAGCGGTATCTTTCTATCACTTTTCATTTATTAATTATTATTTTTAATTTTTTTATTTACTTTAATTCCTATTTTACAAACAAATTTTTTAAACTACTTTTTAGCAATCTGAAACTGCCAGTAGAAGGTAGATGGGAATGGGAATGTATTGCGTTTAAATAGTTCAGATATCCAGTCAGATTTTATCTGCGGGGAACCTCTTTTCCATTATTTATGAGAAGATCTGAAGAAGACCTTCCGAACAGAGCACCCCTCGGTTAATAGCTAAAAACAATTCCGGAGAGTTATATTCATTTCTCGGAGGGAATTTGAGTTGATTTCAGTGTTATTTTTTTTCAATCAAGTAAATATATCTCCATATCCCCCTTGATTACGTTCATGGCCTCCCACACCTTGCTGGAAGCTCTAGATAACTACCTGCAGAACCTCTTTTTCTTCGCTGAAACTGTTACTTCAATATTTCCGAATCCCTACTGTCCTATGTTAGCCCATCTATCAGTTCCTAAGAACTGGTGGAACCGTTATTTGAGCACTTTCCCAGTCTATCATTTTAACATTGTCATGCCTAACATAAACTGCGAACACTTACAACCAATTGCTTGTTCTCCTACCTACAAAATCTTGTAGAGCGTTTTCTCTAACATATCTTGTAATCACTAATCAGTCATCATGCCCCGCAAGATGTTTTCCAATACTGAATCAAAGAGATGTCACGTACCGTCTTTAATAGACTTTTAAAGTTAAAATGTAACATTGAACCTTAGTATAACATCCATATTTACCATATTCGCTATTAATAACCATATTTACATTGAACCATAGTATAACGTACACAGTAACGTACACTCAGACCCCCATCGGCTGTTGAGGTACCCCTTGGAGCTAGATGAGATAAGTTGGAATTTCTGAATATAGTAATCGATGAAAATAAGTCTGCTGATTTAACTCTTCTGACAATGCACATTTAGGGATCGAGACACTCAGTGCAAACAAGGGGAATGCTATGCTACCTCTAAACAGATAATATAAAGAATTGTATCTAAAATTTATCTGATTAGTTTTATGGAATGGGCCTTTCAGAAATCATGTCATTGGTTGCAAGTTCAGGCTTTCGCAGCTTAGGCTTTCAAAACTAAACATTATGTTGAAATGATAGCTTGGGAAAGTGCTTAGATTTCGGTTCCACCAGTTCTTAGGAACTGATAGAGGGGCTGACATAGGACAGTGGGGATTTAGAAATATCAAAGTCACCATTTCAGCGTAGAAAAAGGTACTGCAGTTAGTTACTAGAGCTTCCAACAATGTGTGTGGGGTTCCATGGGCGTAATCAAGGGAGATATGGGGATATATTTACTTGTTTAAAAAAAGTAAATACTGAAACTAACTCAAATTCCCTCCGATATATAAGTATTGCTCTCAGGAATTTTTTTTAGCTATTAACCGAGAGGTACTCTTTTCGGAAGGTATTCGTCAGATCTTCTCATAAAAAAAAGGAAAAGAGGTTCCCCGCAGAAGAAATCTGACTGGATATCTGAACTATTTAAACGCAATACCTTCCCATTCCCATCTTCCTTCTACTGGCAGTTTCAGTTTGCTAAAAAGTAGATGGTAAAAAAATGTGTTTGTAAAATAGGAGTTAAAGTAAATAAAAAAATTTAAAAATAATTAATACATGGAACCTGATGGAAAGATACCACTCAATTGTGGGTTCTGGGTCACTTTCATGAAAATAATTGGTTTATGTGAGGTTCTGATGCACAAAAAGGCTACGAAGGCGGGCGCAGCGTTGGAGTTTGGAGAGAAAGCCAACATTACCAGCAGCGCGCTCGCCCACAAAACCCCCGCTCGCATAGGGGGAAAAGTGGAAATAAGGATGGGGTTCACGGAATAATCCCTCTAGACATCTACCACACCTCCTGAAAAAAATTTGTGCATCAGAAGGCCCCAAAACTATAAGAAATATTGCAAAATAGCTAATTTTTGGTAAAAATTCAAAACTTTAGGCCGAGGTTCAGAACAGAAGATATTATTTGATGGGGCTAAAATTTCACACACGAGTTACTGTTATGGGTAGGCAAGTTTTTCGCACTATTACGATTTGGTCCGCTGAAATAAGTGCGGTTCGACGTACCTTAGTACTTAACCTATTTGGAGCAAACTTAGGGTACTGGGTGAAATCCCGATGCTCGCTCATATTAACCTTACCCCCCCAAAAAAACCCAGTCGAATCCCAAAATTTCTTCTATATTGGGTTTTGACAGTAACAAATGTATACATTTTTAAATGAAAAACAAATTAATGGAGCGTTTAAATATCGAAAATTAATTTAGGGGATTCCCTTTTTTTATATTTCTTTTGCTTTTGACTAACACCCATATTCACCGGTAGCTTGACCGGCGCGGCGGTTAAACAACAGTAAAGCTTCTGAATGGCAGTTAAAGAATTAAACCTAATTTTCCGTCAATCAGAGGATTGACTTTCGGTTAACCACCGGTCAAATTACCAGTGACTACGGCCATTAGACAAACAGTTTGTGTCTTTTTCCTCTGGAGAGAAGTAAAACTTAATAAATAATATAACTATTTAACCAACGAGATTGCGCCCCGGGAATTCGAGACCCAATACAAATACAGTTCTTCTGAATGAAAAATGTTTTCAGTATTTCCTTTTTTAACATAAATATAAACAACTGTAACCACGATCTTATTTTCCGAGTTAAGCAATTTTACTTCTGAATTTGAACTAAAAAAATTAAACGCATAATGCAGTTTGGCCTTTTTTTACCTTGCCAGACATATGAATTCAGTTTTACAATATAAATATTTATACCCATAGACAATTTCCTAATAAAAAATATAAAATACCTTAAAATGTTAAATATCATGTCTCTGATAATTTTTAGTGTTTCTCAAAACTTTCTATTTGTTAGCCTCATTTTTACCTATTAACTTGCTTTTATATTTTTTTACATTTACTGTATTTTTAATCGCGTTCCCATGAATAAAGTGTGAGCTCCTTTCATTTGAAGGAAAAACAGTTAAACTAAGATTTTCAGTTTTCAAAAGATGAAAAACAGTGTAGAAATTATATATAAAAAGAAATTTTAAACTTTATTTTAACCTTTAATAAAAACTTGCCTAGATTAAAACCAGTATAAAAATTGTCGTTAAAGAAAGGACTATTCAAGTATATAGTTGCGGCTTTTTGGAAAAATAAGATATGCCACAATTTGTTTTTATTATCAGTTTTAATTTAATAACTTAAAAACAGAACAAAGCAATAAAATGGATAAAACAAGAAAACTGTTTGAAACATTTTTTAAATGGGAAATACCCACAAGAAGTGATAAAAATTTTAAAATACACAGATTCAAATTTCATTCGTGAAGAGACAAGAAATAACAACTGCGAACACATTTATGGCTAACATTTCTAAAATAAATTTATCCAGTTGAAAAATGATTAATGATTAATAACATTTCAAGGAAACAAGAATCTATTTGTTGTATTCAGTTGAAATTATACCCCAGATTTGAAATGAGATATTATAAAATTAAATTAATATGCTTTTCCAAGCGTCTAAGGATAATATCAGTATTCTTTTAGAATGAGAGACTTAATTATTGAATTGTGATTTCAACATAAAAATCAAATGAAAACTCGATAGGTACCTACCAGTTTACTAAGTTATTTATTTAATGACTATATGTAGGATGTTACGGGCAATTTGATAAATCAAGCATTATTAATAATGCCCGAAGTTGAAGAGGGCAATGCGATAAACTCAATGGCATTTATTATTGAAATTTATCACTTTTCCCGCCTTATTTAAAATATTATAAAGACTAATTTAAAAATATAATAAAGTTAAAATATTTTATAAATCTGCTATTTATCCATTCTTCAAAAAACTATCTTTTTGGAAAATTTATCCGGTTTTAAGATCAGAAGGCACATCGCATGCAAAATTTAGATAGACACCACTGTTAAAAACAAACACAAGCTAGCTCGGATTCTTTCCGGAATAAGGAAGGTTCCCCTTCTAAGCATTATATACGATACAAGCGCTCGAAACGACTCTCCTAACAAATTAATTTGTTGGTCACCAGAATGGGAAACGATGACCATGCATTAAGGAACACTTGTTCCAGCTCATTTAACGACCTCTGAGGAGGTCATAAAGCAGCTGCTTGTCTGCCAAAATTGTTCCACGGTGCCTCTATAGGATTAAGGTTCGTAGCCGCTCGTCCCATTCACACCTAACCTAGATCAGCAAGTTATTCATTATAGGCCGGCGAGGTCCCCTCCCCATTGCGATGAATTCATCCATAGTATGGTTTGACAGGAGCTAAGGATCACGCTTGGATACACTGCATTGATCATAGTTGCGCCGATGGGATTGAAGTCGCCTTCGCTTGCTTGTTTGTTTCTTTAAGCGTGTCGCGATTCCTTTATATGTGGATATTCTCGAGAATTTTAGGGTGAAACGGAGGAAGATTTCCGGAATTTCTGAAACACGGAAGGGAGTCGGGTCTCTACAGGGTGTTTCAAAAGCCCGTTTCAGGGCTTTTTTTGTAACCAATGTTCATAAATGTCATGGAAGTAAGGTGCACCCTTAGGTAAGTGGCCGATGATTTTTTTAATATTTTCAACTTAAGTTTGTCTTTTTTTAATTAAATGAAAAACTTCCAAACTTTTAATTTTTTTGAGGCCTTAAATGTGCTTTTTTCACATGTTAATATTATCTCGAATACTTAAGATATTTTCATGAAACTTTTTTCTGCGCGTTTGTCATGATGTTGTTCTGGTGTTGATGATGTTATCATCTTCGTTCTATCTCTTAATTATTTTTGTATTATTTCGTCGCTGGAGTGATGTAAACAGCTTCAATACAATCAGCATGGTCACTTACCTAGGGGTACACCTTACTGTCATGACTCTAAGAAACATCGGTTCCAGATAAAAAAGCGGAAAATTATTATTATTATTATCATTATCATTATCATTATCATTATCATTATCATTATCATTATCATTATTATTATTATTATTATTATTATTATTAAACTTGAACTAAAGATAAAATTTTGTATTTTTTTCTGTAAAAAATGTGAATAAGGGAGACTATTTATCTTATCCTTCATTTAGTCGATAGAAGGAAAGTGGGTTGTACTATACAACAGTAAAAGTTTAATTCTTGATTGCTGTTATAAATACCCGTCATAAGACATATTTATTGCCGCGTCAATAGCGAACAACGAACTGTAGATTTTTCTCACTCAATTATAAAATCTTTTTATTCTTTTTGGTTTTCTAGTGCACTAGAAGTCAACTTTCACGCTTCGATCGGTCTTTTGGGTTGCATTGTCATATCTTAGAGCAATACAATTCAAAGAAAAAATATAATCTTCCCATATTAAACGCATGTATACCTATTGTATACTTAAAATCAATTCAATACACATAAAAACCCAAAATATTTTAAAATTTTCAGTTAGAAAAAGTTAGATTCTTAAAAAAGCTTAACTACTTCAAACACTTCAATCAATTTAATAAACTTAAAAACTTTCACTATATTATTATTAAAATTTCATATACTTTGAAAAAGTAAGATCTATAAAAAAACTAACAGAACAATCTTGGTCAACATATAAATAAAGTTCTATCCATTAGAACTCGCAATGTTTCCTCATCCTTCTATGCATGGTTTTTCTTCTCATTCATCACTCCCCGGTAGCGTTCTTTCCCTCAACTTGTTCACACATTAATTACACATGTGATGAATATACTTCCCGGGGTAACAGGTTACTCCAATCTCCTCAATCTTGACCCCCCTGGAATAGACTAGGGATTCCGAATTGATGGATCACTTGATTGATTGAAGGATTTACATGGCAGATGGAGATATAGTGCAACACAACAAGCTTAAGGGTACTAATAAAAGTACGGAGTTAGACCGAACTTACGAGTTAAGACCCAGAGAACTAATGCACATTTAGTACTGGCTTCAATTGCGATATTAAAACCGACATATGAATGATAAAACGTATTAATTTCTACATTAAACTTTAAAAGTGTCAAGTAATTTAACTAAACTGTAAGAAGAATCTTACTTTTATTGGATTTTTAAGATTTTTCAATTTCTTTGCTACTTTACTAGTTTAATTGATACAAATCAAAATTTTCGTGGATTTTAAATCTTTTAAATACACCCTCCGTAAATAGTTCTTTCAAATGTATTGATTCATCTAATAACTAGATTTTTTTTAAATTATTAAATCAATTTACTGGCGGAACAAGTTTTTAAAATTATTTTTGAATCTGTTAACAAATTAAAAGCTATATAGAATGTGCCTTCAATTAAATAAGATATGCATACATATAATATTGAAATAAAATTCTCCAATTGATAAGAAAAGGCTAGGTTCAACATGCATGAAAGCTAAAATTTATTTTTATAGTATGGAATCGATTACTTAGAGAAAAAGTTATTAGCTTTTTATCATCAAAATATTTTTTTTAGGGTAATACTGTTTGCGTTTTCCTACTCAATGAATTTAGTGAACTTAATCGAAGTCTCTAAATAATACAACGAATAAAGAGAAAAGGGTTGAAGAAAAATTGCAGGTTTATCGGGTAAGAGGATACTTTCAAACTATCGATTCCGGTTTTGCATTACATTTGCTTAAACGAATGTCAAATATTTTAAAACAACGATTTAATACAATAACAAGAAACGAGATAAGTTTATTTAGGACTTTACTAAAAAACGAAGAGCACAAGCTAAATAATTCAGTTTTTCTATGCATTATTCATAGAAGGTTCAAAGTGTTGAAATACCCATTCCTTATTTGTGATGATTTCAAAATATCTTTTATGATCCCAAACTACTTTAAGTGACCACAAAGTATTCTTTTTTCCTGTTTATTTAACATAATATAAAAAAGCATACTTTCATAGAGAATGCTGAGTATATCCAATAGAAATCGTATATCTAATTTTATTGCAAACTCATCCCTGTCCTTCCTAGAACTAGACTAAGTCCTAATCCTTCCTCGAATGTAGAACTAATAACCCCAAGGGTAATTATATAGTAATCTATGAACTTCATACACAACCTAAGAAGGTTACATCTATCGCTGCTTATAAATCCTTATACCAGGAATATAGTATAAAGGCTTCCTGTTATGAAATTATAGAGCTATGTTTATCAGACCGAATGCTTATTAAAAAGTAGTAAGTATTAAAGTAGAAGTATTAAATGGTTGATGATTAAATTGTAAATGAGTCGGAATCAAATAGTTTTAAAAAACTGGTTACTAAGTAATGATTCACATGATTTTATTTTTATCGTAATAAACAGCCTGCGTATATAAAAATCAAATTTAAAATAGAATACCAAATGAAATGTATTAAATTCCCCGCTTTTATAAAGAAACTTTTCGAAAACATCATTTTTATTTTTAGAACCTAAATTATTCAATAGATTATCTTTTAATTTACAAAACATCACAAATAATCTAACATTTAAACGTTTATTGTGTGATTTTACCATAGACAGATAACTTTGATGATTTTTTTAAGTTATAGAAACATCTAGTATTTATATCCCTTAAGCTGATTTTGCTTTTTTCTTTTGGAATATATTCTGGTTCAATGTGTTATTTATTATTTTCTAGTTCGTAATATTGTCTTATGTGTTTTTATTTATGTTTGTAATATTTTTCAATTATTATTTTACCTTCATTCTTTTTTTAAATTTTATTTGACATTATCACACTTGAAATTTTTTTTCTGCCAACTAAATGAGTTCCCAGTTGACCCCAGTTGACAAATATGTATTTTTTTTGAAATTATGTAACACCTTATACTTTTAGTAAATAAAATTATTATTACTATTACTGTTATCGTCATCATTATCATTATCATTATCATTATTATTATTATTATTATTATTATTATTATTATTATTATTATTATTATTATTATTATTATTATTATTATTATTATTATTATTATTATTATTATTATTATTATTATTATTATTATTATTATTATTATTATTATTATTATTATTATTATTATTATTATTATTATTATTATTATTATTATTATTATTATTATTATTATTATTATTATTATTATTATTATTATTATTATTATTATTATTATTATTATTATTATTATTATTATTATTATTATTATTATTATTATTATTATTATTAAAAGGACTCGCATTTAGAGAAAAGGTGGTGAATTCATCATGCTCGTTATAAGATGATTTAACGGTATTATTTTCAGAATTCCTGTTATTTTTATATTTCTTTTTTTAACCTATCATTCAAGAAATGTTTAAAATACTTATATTTGTAGCATACAAAGCTAATGACAATGCTCTTCTCTACATACAATATATGGAAAAGTATTATGCGCATTAAATCACAGAATATAAACAAAAATTCTGCAGGATAAAAAATCCCTAGTACTTCCGTGCTACTTAGGTCATCATTAATTAATAACAACTATACATGTTGCACTATATAGTCATTAAGAACTAGTTCATTATATTTCAACTTTGAAAACAAAAATAGGCACCGGATATTCGATGCAAAGGTATTAAATTCAAGCCTAAGTAATGATTTTGGTATGATTTACAACTTGGATGAGATTTAAATGGCAGACATTTATGTTTGTATTGTCTGTATATCAAGAATGATTGATCGACATAAACTCTAGTTTCCTAAAGGAAAGGTTTGTTATAGGAGGTTTTACAAGGGATTTTCTCCAACCAAGCCCTATTTATCGATAGAAAACGTATTTCAAAGATTATATCGGTAAACTAGCCTCTGTAAGTATTTTGGTGTATTGGGAGTTAAGAAACAACGGTACTTAAGGAAATTATTGGTTCATTTAAATTTAAATTAAAGCAAAGTATTTTTATCACTTTTTAAAATGGATATTATACTTTAAGCAGGTACAAAAATGTTTGCTTAATTGTTTTGTGTTTTCCTAGTTTTTTGTGGTTAAATCAAAACAAAACGTTTTTAGCATTCTTAACATGAGTGCACAAATTTAAACGTAATATTTACTTTAATAACTGTGCTGTGATTAAGTTCCATTGAAATAACATGATTTGGATGATATCGAGAGAATAATCCAGAAAAGGAAAACCCATTCGGTACTCTCTTCGGTACATCAAAAACTTCTTTCCAATCACATCCTCCCGAAACAAATATCATGTTATAGGTTATTAAAGAAATAAAAAGATGTTAAAAGAGTTTTAACTGTTTTAAGATAAAATTTAGAAGTTTAGATAGACCAAATGTTTATCGTATTTTGAACAGAATTTAGGCTGTTTATGTCCATAAATTTGAGTTATTGAAATTGAATATACTATGATTTTAGAAGAGTTTGGAATTGTATACCTCCACTCCCCAAAAAAGAAAAAATAAGTCTTAAGGAAGTATAAGAGATTATAGATTTTATCTTAAAAAGAATATTTTTGATTTTATTTCAGAGAACTTAAAAAACTTTAAAAAATTAATCCGTTGTCATCGTAGATTTAGTACTAGCAATATTCATCATATTTTTCTGATAGATGATTCCTAATTAACCCTTTCAAATTAATCCTTTAAGTGTATTAATTAAATGAAATATTTCAATCTGCATAATGGGTTCTTATTGGATAAAAAATTACTTTTGGTAATTAATTTGTTATTAACTTTTTAAAGTTAATAACTCTCCCCTCCTTTTTTATTGAACAATACAACCTATATTTAAATGACTAAACTCAAATAAAATTATTTTTGAAATCAAAAGATTAAAATCAAAAGTCTTTTTTTTTCGATACCCTGTAAAAGTTAAACGTACACCTGTGTAGTTTATCATTTTCCCTTTGTCACTGCATTATTTACCCTTTATTTTTAAAGGCTGGTTAGAGTTATGCAGAATAGATTGTATAAACTTGTTCCCTTGTGTATACTTCAGCGTATATTTGCAAAAACTCGCAGGTATATTTTCAATTATCTCACATCAGACAAAAATATGCGAACTGGAAAATATTTCCCCCATATACTGTAAAAGTAGTTGAATTCTCGCATCTGCTAAAAATAGATTTTTATGTGATTGAGACCTTTCTTAGGAAAATAAGTCACCTTCAAAGCGACTTTAAATTTTTAACTCGAGAGAATATTTATTACTGGGAACTAAATTTTGTTATTTTCTGGGAAATATGTAACCCGGAAAATTGCATGAAACAGAAAATTTCTCGTAAAATGGATTTCAATGGAGAATTTATCCTTTCAATTCGATATTTTCAAAGTTTCCGTCTTATTCAAAATGTTACAGGTTTTTTTAATCCAAGAACCTATTACTTCCAAAAGTTATTTGTGAAAATTACTATATACCATATACACAATTTAACAAAATTCATTCATTCATTTTAACATTCAGTTTTAACAAAATTTATCACTTCTAAATTTGAGGTTTTGGTAGAAAAATTAAAACACTAACATAAAAACAAGTCGATATTTTGTTGCATTTTTTAGTATTTCGAATAAGTTTAGGCACATGCATTACATTTGAACTATTTACTAACATACTGTTACTAAACGGGCACGATTTTCAGTAAATAATTAGCACAAAAGTAATGCTTCAGTCTTATTTTTAAAAAAGAATCTGAAACTTCTTTTATTTTAATTTATTCGTAATCCATGTTGATATTGTAATAGCATAGGGGCTGCATATCAAAAAGATATGACTCAAAAGATTAAAAGGAAAATATTTAAACTTACCATCTGCACTTCATTGACGGAGCTAATGCTAAGAATGTACATCGTGACTCCGACTATAACAGGGGGGCCTGTAAAAAAGAAAAACATTGCATACAAGTCAAGGAAACATTGCAACAGGCAAAACGATTTTTTAAATATGTTTTTAAAATTTTAAAAATGGAATTCCCCCATATCCACCTTCATTAAAAATTATATTTACTGTACAAACAAGTATTTCTATCCGATTTTTAAAAAAAAACATGATAAATTAGGATTAAATATAAAAAATCAAGACCTACCACCGATCATGCTTGAATCTTAATCTGATTCGCTAAGTCACTGTAAAACTGTTCCTTTTTGCATCGTAACAACCCATAGTTTCACCCATATTCACCACTTACCTGACCTCAGGTTAACTTTTAAACAAAACTTCTGATTGGTTGTTGTGATAAAGGGAAAAAATTTAAGCCACTTAGAGATGTCGAAATAGCTGGATTCCAAGTTAGCCATAGGTCAAGTTAGTGGTGAATACAGCTGTGATTGGCTCAAAACTTGTTTCCTTTTTTCAACTACTAATTAGAAGTTTTGATTCCAGTTTAACCTTAGGTTAGGTTTGTGGTGAACACTGTTCTCTAACTCTTATCAACCAGGAACTGGAAACTTTAAAAAATGGATTTCATTCTTCGTACAAAACACAACAATATAAAAATATTTTGGTTTGTGTGTAGAGTAGTAGGTTGGTTACTTGGGCTTTTATAGCTCAAGGCCTGGTGTGTAGAGTAGATAACTATTTATAGACTTGGATGATTAAAAAATGAAACCATAAATTTTAGAGTAATATTTCGAAATGTTCAGTTTGTCTTTTTCGAATTTCTTAATAAGTTTCAAATTATTGTTTTATATTTCTTAAAAAACTTAGACATTTCCACCCAAAACAGACATTTTATACAATTAAAAATATAGTGTGTTCGATACCCAAAGTAAACAAAATACCCATACGTCTTTACCAAAAACACTTTATCTACAGCAAAATGTTTTTGGACAAACCCACTTTTAATGCTTGGTTCATTTTTCTAAAAGTCATTAATATTGTTCATTTTAAAATTAATATTGCTTATTTTTTATATAAACAAAGATATATTTCTTAAAGAATGGTAATAAGTTTTTCTTTTTATTCGATTTTGATAATTTTTTTCAAACCTGTAACATTTTAACTTAAATTTAAGGCTTATTTTGTCCGTGATGTCTTTAACTCTCTTGTCATTTCTCCTTATCATAAGTCGCCAAATTTCTAGCATGGAAACATCTATAAAGGGGTTAGTTAGATCTTTATTTTGGACTCTATTTAAACTATAACTTGATTAATTTGGTACTATAAATAATGCCATTTGCAATCTTACAAAATTGCAAAATCAATCTTAGTAGTCCAAATAATCTTCTTAATTAGTTTTTAAAGAAAATGTGATCGTAATTGAATTTGGTGGTTGATATATTCTAAAATTTATTTCTGGTAAATGGTTTGGTTCATTTTACTAAACGAAATTTTGAAATGTCAAAACGTAGCGAAAAACGTAGACATCAGAGTTAATCAAAGAATATAATATACAAGTTTTAATTTCACCAAAACTTTATTTTTTAACATAAAAGTAAAATATCCTAAAAACCTCGAGCAGCCAATATCAACAAATTCAAACTATCTTCTACTCGAAAAAATGACATGTATTGGCAATATTCACAATTTGGATTTCCCTCCAAAGAGGTCCGAAAAAACTGACCAGAGAGAAAATCTCCGGACTTCCTTTTTGTTTTCAAGTTATACCACTATACTGTCACGTCCCTGGCTAGTTTTGTTTACCTTCTGGCACGAAGACCACCCGCCCTTTTTTCTTTAAATGTATTTTTCGTTGACATTTTGCCCAAAGCAATTGCTGTAATATCAGGGATGGGCGACCTACTGTAGTCTGCGGGCCCCATGTAATCCTGGAGACTAATCCATACGGATTGCTAAGCCTCATACGTTTGTGCAGTAATTTTTGATAGCCCGATTGCTTTCAGACATTACCTTCTCTATAATGGAGAAAAGCACTACTTCCTCTCTGAAGTCTATATATAAAGTGCTTCGAAAGAGTTAGAAGTAGTCTTTTAATCATAGAGCAGTATAGTGTTTGTAAGACTTTTGAAATTGACTACAAATTTTTTCAAAGTTTATGAATCTAGTACTGTATGAAGCTATAATAGTTACATTCGGCGTTTTATTTTACTTTAAACTTTTTAAATGAGAATTAAATTGATAAGTATGAAAAATTAATTTTTATTACTTAATTTTAATTAATTAAAATTTGTGGAAAAATTAATAATAATTGAATGAACTTAATTTTTCCGGTAACGTATATCTTTAAATGAAAACAAACAGTATCAACAAAAAATGGGCAGTTAACTTCCGAATAAATCAGTGCCCCCCCAGAAAAAGAGTTGACGTTTAATAAACCACTGAAAGATTGGATTTATTTGGACAATTATTACAAAAAGGTTTGGCCCTGTCAAAATCACTTGTGAAAATGTAATCGTGTAAGTTAGGTTAAAAAAGAGATCCTATTACAATTTTTAATTGAATGAAGAGGTGTTTGAGTTCTTTGTAAGAATTATGGGAATATATTTTTAAAAATGCACACTTTAAATATCAATTCTGTTTAGACTTGACAATAGGGTGCTGGTAGTCAAAGCATCGGGAGTAGAGTTCGGTTCTTGTTAAAGACACAGGTTAGAAATAATTCTATTCAATGAAATTTATAAATTTAAAAAGTAACTTTCTGAATTCTTTACTAGTTTTTATTCCTAGAGGGGATAATACTTTTTTATTATACTTTTTATGCCTAATATTTTTGAAAACTGTACCTTCTTTACAAATATTTTTGTAGAAAAATTAATATACATATCGTGATAAAAAGTACTTTCTAATTGAAAGAGTAATATTTCTATTAGGTTCACGTACGACGATATAACCCTACAAATAACTGAAAAATAAAAACAAAGTTTAATGGAAAATTTAAAAAATACACTACCTAACTTTCTCAAGGTTTAATTTTTGCTATTTTAATCGAGAAATTTTCTTTAAATATGAATAGCATACATTAAGATATTATATTACTAATTTTGTTTTAATTCTCTTAAACTAAACGACTCCTTAGGAAGTGGACAGTATATTATTATTGTATATTTGTGTAGGTGTAATTTGAAACCGTTTTCGTTTCTGTGTTTGTATGTGGCATAAATAAAGGATCTTCTTGAAACTGTCACTCGGCAATTAAATGGAATCGAGAATTCTGTTTATTTGAGAGAAAAGGAAATAATTCTGAAGTATCTTGCAATAAATAGCTACTTCCCAGAAGTATTGAAAAATAAAAGTGAACAGAAACCACTTTTTACAGCATGCATTACGGAAAATCTTAGTGCTTCTTTTTATGGTACGGGGGAACATTACGTGATGAAAAAGTTATTGAGAATACATAAAAACGTATACCTATTAGATGTTCGAAATTTTTTTTATGCCTTAAACATTGAATGAGGTTGTTTAAAAACGCGATAACAGATAAAATTCTCTTTGAGATGAAAAAAAAATGTTCTACCATTTTGCCTGTAAAATTTATCTTCCTATTGAAAAGTAATCGACACTTGTTTTAAAGACTAGTTAATAAATTTCAAATAAATGATCACTTAAATGAAGACGGGATAGTATACTTTAAAAGTACGCAATCTTCGCTTAACTTGCTTTAAAAATACTTTTAACTATTCTAAAATATAATATACAAAAAGTTTAAAAATTTTAAAAGCAGTCTAAAAAACAGTTAGATAATTAGTTAAAAAATCATCAACAAATAGGAAAATATATAGAAACGCTCGTCGTTCCTAAAATAAAATTTATAAATAACTTTTTTCAAATTTAGTCAACTTTTGAATATTCCAATACCCTTTATCCCCTAATTAATGGAATATTTATATAATATCATGTCTTAACTTAAAAGTGCGGATAGCTCTCATTAAAACTGTAGCAGAACAAGACAGATTTCAGGCCACCATCTTTTCTCATATACAGGGTGTTTCAGATAAGTGCTTCATAACTTCTAGGGGGATAGTAGACACCTAGACGAGTCAGAATCACATAGGGTTTGGGGGTATTTAAGTGAAACTTTGGACCTAAGGGTTTTCAACTATGATCTTTCAGATTATCGAATCAAAAGAAAGGATTCCGAAATACAAAATAAGGTTTTGGCAGAGTTTTCAATTTTTTTGTGTTTTTTAAACGTTTTCATTTAAAACAAATTTTAAAGTGAAAACTTTTTAAAGTAATTTTAAAGATCATATTAAACCAAAAAATTTGAGACCATAATTAAATTTTTACCAATAGTAGTTCTTCTACAAATTTAATTTTTCTATAATTTTTTAGATGTCGCTCCATTTTTAATTTAGGTTCCCTGGGCGAGCCTTTGGCTCTTTGGGATCCACATAATCAATTTTTTTGTTTTTCTATGTTTAAACAAAATGTCAATATATGTATATATTTCCCTTTGTGTTTTTTGTACAGTCTTTGTCTGTGTGTTCCATGTTTTATATATGTTTTGTCTTTTGTCCAATAAATTTGAAAATAAATTTGAAAAAAATAAAAAAATAAATTTTTAACTCCCTGGGATTTGGCCTGGGACCCCCAAATCCTATGTGATTCTGACTTGTCTATGTGTTTACTATCCCTCTAGAAGTTATGAAACACTTATCTGAAACACCCTGTATAAGGTTTAAAGTCTTAGAACCAAGAAAGTCTCACTTGTTAACGGAGAAAAATAAGTTTCAACAATTAGGACAGCATAGCATAGCAAAATACTGTAACATACAGAAAAAGGTTACTTTGGATAACACTGACGTGCTTTCCTGGTCATATTGGGCACCAGACCATTACAATCAAAAATATGGAATGGAGTTGATGAAAGTTAAGCCCTATACTAGGTGAAGTGAATTATAAGAGATTGTTTCCAAGATATATGAATGACAGCTTGACATTTTCAGAGTTCGTTAGAGTTCCCATTTTAGTAAAACAAATAAAATCCATCTGTGAAGTATCCTGTACTTAAATGTTCTTCATTGTATTTACTGTTTTATTTGTGAAAATAAAACTAAAAGAATTATTTCCTCAGATATAACATTAAGTGGAAAAGTTATATTTAATTTCTCTCTTCTATAGAACTTCCATTTAGTAATTTCTAATCATTGTGAGATTTTTCTGTTAACACATTTTTATCAGAGCCAGTCTCTCACACAAAACAGACGCCCCAATGTAATAGATCAACGAAAAAATATTAAAAAAATAAAGCCGAGAGAGGATAGTTGACGCCAGTACGGCAGTAATTGCTGGAAAAGATGATCTTTTCGGTTGACACCCGTGTTTTATACCTTTTTTTATTTATAATTCAGCTAAGATAATAATGCTGAGGTATATAGAACTTTGTTTTAGTTTTATGGGCGAATAAATAAAAAAAGAGGGGAGATATAGTCATTGTATAATTTATATCTGCAAAATGACTAGATAAATTAACAACCATTATGAAAATTCCCTTACAGAAATATTTAGTTTAATCTAATTAAAATGTTTGTTGAAATAGAATGTGATAAAAGCTTATTAAGAATGCAGTAAGAAAAAAATCAAAGAAAGCACATCCAAAAAGTTTTTTCATTCAATGATCCTCAAAATTTTTCAACTGTATTAATATGATTTGGTTAGAAATTTTTATTTCATAACTGCTTCGTTCTTTTCCTGAGGGATTTCAAGTTTAGAGGGAGCTTTTGAGGGAGCTTGCTTACTTTTTCTCAGAAATTTCCATCTGTTATATCTCCATAATGATTTAAAACAGTTTTTTCTTATGTATAATAATTTTTAAAAAATCTCGTATTTCCATGCGATACTGAAATATTTTAAATGTTTAAAAATTGTAATACATGATAAAAAATTGATTTTTTTACTAATGATGTCACGGCTTATTGTAATTAGTGGTTAAAATCTAAAACCATACAGCTAACAAAGTATTCAGCTAGTATCCATTTATTTTTTATTTATTAAAAGCAATTTCCAATCCTCAGTTCAATTCTCTGATTTGTTATTGACTCTTGCATTTCCAGTCATTTAAGCAATGCCATATTTCTATACAATTCATAAAAGAGGAGAAATGTGTGCATCTGTTAAGATCAAATAATAATCAAAGCAAATCATTCTCTATTTTAGTAGAAATAAAGCAAACGGGAAAAATTAAGCAACAATTAAAAACTGACTTTTTGAAAATTTTAAATTTTTAAACAGGAATCACTTATTTTCACATTAGGATTTTGACTTAAACCTTTTATTCAAGACATGATCACAACAAATTATTTATCCTCAATCCGGATACTTTAATAAGAAAGCATTAATTCCCCATTAAATTAACGAGTGATCTTGATTGTAGAATTTTCCATTAAATTGAAATACACTACCATAATTTAGAGTTAGCTGCATTGACTATTTTAAATTACCCGAAATGATTAAATGTCCTTACCAGTCTAAAGTTTAATTACTCGTAATACTAAGCAATAATTATACTCTTTCCTTTAGTACTTTTAATTAAATTTAGTTTACAATTTTCAGCCATAACTTTAGTTAAACTTTATAGCCAAATTTATATCAGTTTTTAATCACTAAACATTTCACAAATAATTTTTAAGAATTGAGATATGGGAGGACAGTGTAAAAATTATGAGAGTTTTTAACTCGACTAAATGATTAAATCAATTTTTAAGCCCTACGATCTATAATTTCAAAACCCTTAATAATTATTACTTACTATGTTATTCTTATCGTTTTTTGTAAACTTAAACATTCTTAAAATTATTTATTATTATGTTGTTTGACTGTTATTTTTAACAGTTAAAAACTGCCCTTAGTGTTTTATAAATTTGTAAAAATATTTATTTTTTTGACATTTTTTCTAGGTTGTTTAAAACTTTTAGCAAGGCTATCGGTTCACGATAAATTACTTTATAGGTTTGGATTTAAAAGTATAGCTAGAACCCAGAAGAAAATGATTATGAGAAATAATTAACAAAAAATTTTTCAACTATTTCTATTTTTTAAATAATTTTGCTAAAATTTCTTGATAAATGAAATTATTAAGTTTATCAAAATTCCAGGAAAATTGTAAATATGAAAATCAATTTTTGTTTCAATATCTCAAAAGAAATATTCCTAAAAAAGACCCCATTTAAAAATATGACTGGTCAAATGAACCTAAAAACTTAACGATAACTTTTAATTCACATAAAATTTTTCTTAGAATTTACGTCCTAAAACGCTCAATTTTAAGAAATTCTGATCAATGAAAACTTTAAGCCATACCTTATTATCATAAATGGCTAGACAGCCCGGTGTGGGCCAATTTCTTCCTTTGAAGACCCTCCACAAGGACCCACGGACTATCTTGGATTTCCAGTTCCTCTCGTTTATTGCTATAAAATCCGACTCCACTGAATCAGCCCATCTCAACCGCGGTCTCCCCCGCTTTCTAGTTCCATAGAGTTAAAGTTGAAAATTTTTTTAAATAATGTTGTTATCATGCATTTTAATCACATGGGCTATCCAATATCCAATTCATTCTATTTTTTTTACTTAACAGTGTCAGGTTGTTTATATATTCTGTATAGGAGTTCAAAAGTTGTATCTCCTTCTCCAGCTATTATTCTCTTTTACACCACCAAAAAAATACTCATAATATCTTTCTCTCAAAAATTGCAACAATATTCTCCTCCGTTTTTGTCATTGTCCAAGTCTCGGAAGCATAAGTCAAGATAGGCCTGACAAGATTTTTGCAAATCAAAAACTTAGTATTTCTAGAAAGAAATCTCATTTTCGCGTTAAGAGGAGCGTTTTAGGACGCGTTAAGAGGAGCGTGAAAACTACGTAAATTCTACCTAATTGAGCATGAGCAGGCGTTTTAGGGGTTTTATTCTCAAGGCATATCTCTGCACAAGGTGTCTTTTCGTACAAAATCAAAGCTGGTCTACAACTTTTTAACCGACTAAATTAGCAAATATCTAAACATTTTTAAAATAAAATTATAACTCCTAAAATTGGCACCAGGGGGCGATGAAGGTGTGCGCATTGGATAGGACATGATCACTTTACTATATCTAGACACCCTTTGTTCAAAAGTTAAAGTTTTCCCCTTACTACGACAAATTTACGCTTCAACAGCAAAGCGGAAAAAGTTACCTGCATTATTAAAATATCGGAAAAACATTTGAAACGGTTTTATTTGTTGTAAAGGGGGAAATGGGAGTGTTTTATTTAACAAAACTTTATCCACTTTCAATAAATGAATGAATGCATAAAAAATCCTTTTAATCTTTCTAATAAAGGGGTATTATTTTTATTTCTTAAAGTTAAAACAATTTGTTTATTTTCAATTATTTCTTTAAACCGAAAATAACCTCTTTTTAATGACTGAAAAGATCAATAATAGCGATACACATTAAGGGAACCAAGACGTTACAGACCTTCAAAAATCAATTTTTCAAATGTACCTTTAAAAAAACTACATTTCACGCTGATTCCAAAAATGTATAACATGTGTGGGTTTGAAACCTGATTCCAAGAGAAATTCCGAATTAAAGAACACTTATAACGGGTTTTCTTGATTTTCTCAAAATGTGTTTTTCTTATCTTTGGGTAAGCTCGTATCAAATTCTGCTCATTCAAATAAGATGAAACTTGGTATAATGATAAAACACAATAATATGCACACATTAAAACTAAATTTATGGGTTTTGTGACCTTATATTTGTTTTTAGGGTTCAAAATGTGTAAAAAAACTCATTTTTTTACGCGTTTTCAATTTTCAACTTCTATAATTAAAAAAATATAATCAATAATTTAGAACAAAAACTATTTCATTGCAATTTTTATATATTTGTTAGAATACCTTAACATTTTTAGTGAATATTTTTTCAGAAACCTTTTCTACGAGCGTACCTTTCCATCACTATATGTTATAAAGCTGCATAGAATAAGTACTTTTTCGATATTCTTTTTCTAAAATATTTATCAGATATTTTGAGTATTTTTTATAAACCTGGTTGAAATAGTGTACAGATTATGTCTACAAATTTTTATCAACATGCGATCTCTTAAACTTAAAAGAGAGGGTTTTTTCAATAAGGAAAATAACAGCATTTTTCGTTGACGAAAACGTCTTGGTTCCCTTAAATATCAATCCTTGGTTTATTCCTTGCAATTGCAGTACCGTAAAATATAGTAACTTGGACCCAAATGGAGTGTATTTTTTCTTTATGCTTCTAATAATTACTAAGGGGGCATCCATAAATTACGTGAGGTCAAAAAAAGGGGGGAGGGGTTTGGAAAAATCTCACCAAATCTCACCAAGGGGGGAGGGGGGTCGGTGAAAAAACTCACGTCAACTTTTTAAGATCGAAATTAAACGATTTTTTAAAGTTTGAGAAAGGAATAATACCCACAGATAAGATACTGTGGTGATTTTTAGGCGGAATAATGTTCTTTTCCTCAAAATGCAAACGAATTGGATAGAAAATTATTTTTAAAGGTTGTAGGTAAATCTCACTTGGGGGGGAGGGGGGTCCAGCAAAATCTCACTAAATCGCACCACGGGGGGAGGGGGGTCCAGATTTTGGAAAAAACACCTCACGTAATTTATGGATGACCCCTAACATTAATTGCTTCCCCTTTTCGACCCTAAAATATTTTTATATCCACATTTATGTATTGCATGATGCTTTTTCCATCTGCACCAATTAATTAAATTATTTTCTCACGCTATTAAGACCGAATAAATACTATTTGATTGATTTTCACAAAAAATAAATAAATAAGTTTCATAGAAGTTGTATTATATTTTAAATAAATATAATAACATATAATAACAATATAACAAACATAGTGTAGACATATGTTACATAGATTTTCAAAAGGCATTTGATAAGGTTCCACATTAAGGCATTGCTACTCAAATTAGAAAAACTGGGTATCAGAGGTAAAACACTATTGTGGATTAGGAATTGGTTGATAGGTAGGAAACAGAGGGTGCAAGTCAAGGGTAATTATTCTCAGTGGGCAGAGGTCATGAGTGGGGTGCCACAGGGGTCAGTATTGGGGCCAATTCTCTTTATAATTTTCATAAACGATATTAGTCAGGACATTAGAAACAAAATCAGCATCTTTGCCGAATACTTAAAAATTTGGGGAAGGGTAGATACTCAGGAGCAGGTACAAAATTTACAAAGGGATCTCGATATTATATCACAATGGGCTGAAAAATGGGGTATGTCCTTTAACATAAGTAAATGTCAGGTACTTCATATGGGTCGGGGGAATGGTAGGGAAGAATTTTATCTGCAAGGGGACAAAGTTAAAGAAGGTAATATGATCAAAGATTTAGGGGTGATAGTAAATGAGGACTTTAAATGGGTTCGTCAGTGTTCATCTGCTAGTAAAAAGGCTAATAGGATATTGGGATACATAAAAAAAACTGTTTCTTCAAGGTCCGAGGATATTATTTTGCAGCTATACAGAGGCTTAGTGAGACCTCATCTAGAGTATGCTGTTCAGTTTTAGTCTCCTATTTAAAAAAAGATATTGATTCAATTGAAAGGGTTCAGCATAGGGCTACTAAAATAGTCAAGGGTAGAATGTTATGATTTTACACTTGTTGTCCGCTTAACCAGCGATAACTGGTTAAATTCCCTTTCAAGGGTATATCCAGTTTAAGTTATGAGGGAAGATTAAAGAAGCTAAATATGTTCACTCTTGAGAAAAGAAGGATTAGAGGGGATTTAATTCAACTTTTAAAAATGGTAAAGCAAGGGGACACAGAGGGACTAGATTTCAATACGGGTAATAGAACAAGGGGTCGAAATTTCAAATTGAATAAAGTCAAATTTAAGACGGATTGTAGAAAGCCTTATTTTTTTAATAGGGTAGTGGATAGATGGAATGTGTTGCCTTAAACAATTGTAAATTCAAGTGGGGTAAACGAGTTCAAGAGGAAAATTGACAGATACTGGGATTCCGGTAGTTTGGGTTAAAAAGACTGGACCAACCTTGCAGGGCTTACGCCTGTAGTTGGTCGACTTAATTTGTATTTGTATAATAAGGGACACCGAGCATTTATTAATTCTCAATTTCAAATTTGCAAGAACATGTAATTCCTGAATATTTTAGAACAAAAAACGTTCACTAAATCACAGACTTTCTAGTCAAACTCGTAGCAATATCCTAAATATCGGAAAAAAAATTTTTTCAAAATATTTTTAATTCTTCGATAGAAAAATGCCATTGCAGTCATTATGAATTGGAAAAATGTACGATTCAAATAATTTCTTATCGGATATTTTGACTGGTGTATCATCAATGCTAGAAATAGCCAAGAGATGAGAATTGAGTGTGACTATTTATAGCTCAGCGTTGAAAATCGATGACTCTCCGAATGACCGCGCTTCGCCTAGATTCTACAGGTGGCGGCTGGAAAGATACCTGTTTGTGCCCAAACAGTTCTCCGTAAAATTAACTTATCCTCAAAATGACTCGAAATCATACAATTATGTCTATCGCTCACTCATATATCAACGGCCATTCCTAAGGAACCTCGCTTACAGTGATTTTTCGCCATTTGTCTCTTCCTTATTCTTTTACAATCAGCTTCAATGTAAAATAAGCAAAAAAAATTTTATGAATTTTAAGAATGCAAAATTCGTAGTTCCCGTGGTACAAACCTTCTTCGAGTAAATGTAGTTGTCATTCAAAAACTGATTCAAATACATGCAAGGACTCATAATCAAACTAAAAAGAGTCAAATTAAAAGAATAGACTGATCTTTTAACTCACAAAAATTTTCGTGGATGTTATTAGAAATCTATAAAAACTTTATGTAGGGTGTTTTAAAACATAATTTTTTTCGAAATCTGCTTAGGGTGTTGTAAAGTTTGATCAAAATATCTTCAATAAAACGTAAACGAATTTCAGCTCAATACGAAAATCACATCGGTTAGAAACTTGATCTCAAGATTGGAAAATGAACAAAAAAACGTTATTTTTGAAAAAAAAATTTTAGTATTAGTATTTTTTGAAAATCTGCTCGAGGTTATATTGGATATGGGCCAAATGACTTCCATAAAGTATATAAAAATATCAGTTCGATGTGCTTTTGACATGCATTCCAATATTAACATTTCATAGAGTTTCTAATTTGCAGTGCAAATCAACAGCAGAAATTGTTTTGTATCGAACTGAAAAATTTTTATACATCTTATATTTTTACACATTTTGCAGTCATTTGGCTGCAAATCTACCATAATTGCAAGCAAATTTTAAAGAAATTGGCTTTTACGGATTTTTTAAAATATTTTTTTGTTTATATTCTAATTTTAGGGCGCTTGTCGGTAACGGAATAAATTTTCGTATCGAGCTTGAATTTTTTATTACATTTTATTGACACCATTTGGTCCACAATCCACTCTAACTGGTAGCCGATTTTAATTTTTTTTAAATAGTTTTAAGTAACGTTCTTTCATATAAATCAGGAAAAATTCCACGGCCTGAATAGGAAAGGATTCTATCATTTTTCAAAATTGTAGACCTGTCTTTCAGATATTATGTTTCACCCTGTGTTTCGGAAACCATCCTTAGAAGAGGAAATACAGTTTTCCCAACGTTATTTTTCGTTATAAAATCATGTTATTTTGTTTGTTTGTTACTTTTAGCGCACTTGTCGGCAAAAAAGAAATTGTATCAAGATGAAATTTTTTATTCGCTTTATTTACGCCATTTTGCATTTCAACATTCACCCTAACCGCTAACGGATTTTTCAAAAACTAATTTTACTGAATTGCTGACGTATTGGCCGAGTGGTTAGAGCATCTGACTGTGAAGCCAAACGTCTGGGGTTTTAATCCCCGTTTGGCATGGATGTTAGTTTCTGTCCTTGTGTGTGATGAATGAATGTGGCCCCCCCTGTAAAAAGGGGTTGTGTCTGCGAATGTGTGTGTGGGGTGGGCAACAGTACTTCACCTCCGTGGCTTCGGTCCACAGGTACACACTGGGTAACGCGAAGAAAGTACTAATTACGGCATGTCTGTTGGTCAATGAACTCTGTTATCCGTAACTGTTCAATTACCTGCCATTGGAAATATAAAAAAAAAATTTACATAATTTGTTTCAAGAATAGTCTTTCATTTATTACTCAATCTTAGGGCGCAAGTCGCTAGTATAAGGAATGGTTGCATTCAGAATAATTATTTCCCATTTTATTGAACCTATTTCATCAAAATTTCCCACCAATCCTAGGCAGATTTCAAAACACTTATAAAGGGTTTTTTTTATTCCAAATTTGGTGCTCATTGCAGCAGCTGAAGAAATCGTAACATTGAGTTGAAATTATTTACACGTTTTATAAAAGCCATTTGACCAAAAATCTGCGCAGACAGATTTCGAAACAGAAACAAAAAACAGATTTCGAAACAGAAACAAAAAACAGATTTCGAATAAGTGTTTTATCAACCCATAGTAACCACGATCAAATCTTTTAACCTAGTTTTCCGTTTCAACCAGCGTTAGAAATTGGGAAAAAAATCCACTGGTCCTGCGGACCAGTGCTTCACCAATCTTACTGGTCCGCAACAAAAATTACTGGTCCGACAAATTAAAAAGGACCAGTTTAAATATTACTATTATTAAGTAACTATTGCACTGAATGTGAGTACCAAATAGTAATGTTAAAAATTAATACATATTCAATAATAAGTTACCAGCTGTAAATATGAGATTTATATAAAATATGTAATAAAATAAATTGATGAGAAATAAGCAATAGCTCCAAATAATCAATTATTTAAAAAATATCAAATTAATTAAATAACTTTTTTGATTAAATAATATTTCCACTAACTGACATACAAATACAATAATCTTCTTGATTAAATAAAATTTCTCTAATTGACATACAAATTGGATACAATTGCACTAATTGGCAAAAAATAAGAACTTTTCTTGAATAAATGATATTGCACACAAATTAATACATAACTTCGAATTAGTTTTACATTGTTAGTTGACAAACTGGTTGTAATCTGGTTTATTTAATGAAATTTATTTTTTTTGCCTTTCTCCCGATTCCAAGCAAAGAGAAATTGCAGGCTTAAACTGGAGGGTGGGATATTTTTTCACCACTAGTCCAGCGGACCAGTGATTTTCTGATTCCACTGGTCCGAGCCGTTTTTTGGTTGTCCCGGACCAGCAATCCAGTACAATTTCGAACGCTGGTTTCAACTCTATCTTAGATCTTAATAACCGACTCCCCCAATACGTTTTCTAAGTTTAAATATTCTGTGTCAAGCTGGCGTAGAAAATAAATATTGTGTGACTGTGTTTTATATTCTTTCTCAAAAAATAATTTTTCGACCATAAAAAAAATTCAAATCCCTAATTGAAGATTTCTCATTTTCGCCTCGTGAGAAGCGTTTTAAGACGTAAAATCAACGTAAATTCAACCTAATTGAGCGTGCGTTTTAGGGGTTCTATTCAAGATATTTTTTTGCTTAAGGTGTCTTTTCCTACTAAACCGATGCTTCTCTACAACTTTGTATTCGACTATTTTAGCAAATTCCTAATAGTTTTTAAAATAAAATTTACAACTCCTAAAATTTCCGCTAGAGGGCACTGCGGTTGGTCGCATTCGATTGCGCATAGTCACTTTACTATACCGTTACCTTAACTGCATAGCTTTAGCTTGCTCCGTTAGCAATTTATTACAGGGTAAAGGGACTCCTTTAAACCCTGTATACGGGTGTATCTGAAATGGTGCAACAAACTTTCAGGGATGATAGTACTTATCAAGACGAACAAGAATCGGTATAGAAAGGGGGTCCCAGACCAAATCCCAGGGAGTTAAAAATGGAGCGACACCCCAAAAAATTATTGAAAAATTCAATTTGTAGAAGAACTACTATTAGTAAAAACTTAATTATGGTCTCAAAAATTGTGGTTTAATATTATCTTTAAAATTATCTCAAAAGTCTTCACTTTAAAATTTGTTTTATTATGAAAAAAGTTAAAAAACACAAAAAATGTGAAAACTCTGCCAAAACCTTATTTTGTATTTCGAAATCCTTTCTTTTGATTTGATAATCTTAAAGATCATAGTTGAAAACCCTTAAGTCCAAAGTTTCACGTAAATACAATCAATATTGAACGCTTGAGATCCTGTTTAAGTTTGTTTTTTGCGTGCGCTAGCAGTTTTCCAGAGTTGTTTCCAGAACAGCTGTTTTCGCACGCAAAAAACAAACTTTAACAGGATCTCAAGCGTCCAATATTGATTGTATTTACGTGAAACTTTGGACTTAAGGGTTTTCAACTATGATCTTTCAGATTATCAAATCAAAAGAAAGGATTTCGAAATACAAAATAAGGTTTTGGCAGAGTTTTCACATTTTTTGTGTTTTTTAACTTTTTTCATAATAAAACAAATTTTAAAGTGAAGACTTTTGAGATAATTTTAAAGATCAAATTAAACCACAATTTTTGAGACCATAATTAAGTTTTTACTAATAGTAGTTGTTCTACAAATTGAATTTTTCAATGATTTTTTGGGGTGTCGCTCCATTTTTAACTCCCTGGGATTTGGTCTGGGATCCCCCTTTCTATACAGATTCTTGTTCGTCTTGATGAGTACTATCATCCCTGAAAGTTTGTTGCACCATTTCAGATACACCCTGTATAATGCACGTTAGTTAACAAATAATTTGCTTTAGCTTTTATAGTAGAAAACCTTCTTACCGGTCTAATGGGATAGATGTAAATTGGGTAAAGTATAGAAGAAAAATGCACATTAAAATGTTAAAATATTACTTTTTATTTAATTAAAAATACTTATTTATTAAATGCGAGAATACTTGTAAACTTTTACATAATATTATTGAGAGATATGTTTTTTTTTAAATATGGTTCTTTTTCCCGTTAAAAGCTTGAATATCGACAAATTTTTAATTGATGTTGTAAGTACTTTTTAGTATTTAAACTGGTTAAGGCTGCTTAAAACAGATACGGTTTAACAAGGGCTTGTCAAGAGGGACTCTACTGTATTATTTTTAACAAAATTACTGAAAGAAAATAAATTTCACTTCAAGTTAAACACACATTATTTCTAGTAGAATGACAGCAGTTCAATGTTACCAAATGCATTTTCTTTTGTTTAAGTTAGTTAATGATTTTATTTTACTTTATTTAAATCTGCAAACATTAGCTCAAGAACATAGAAATTCATAAAATTATGATTTAATACTATTTAAACTGTTTTGAATGCTTTAACAATTTAATTATAAACTCTTATTTGAATATTTTGTAAATTAATATAAAATCGTGTTATTTAAAATTACTATGATAAAATAAATTAATGTGATAAATCGGACATTATATTAAAAATGCCCGAAGTGGAGGAGGGCAATGTGATAGATTCAATGGCATTTATCAATGAAATTTATCACTTTGCCCGCCTCCACTCTGGACATCATTAATAATGCCCAGAGTGGAAGCAGGCAAAGTGATAAATTTCATTCATAAATTTCGTTGAATTTATCACATTTCCCGGGCATTATTAATAATGTCCAATTAATTACTTTGCCCGTAACATATATATAACTAAAATTTAATTAATAATTATCTTCTTTTTAGTTGAATTTTCACCCTTCACTAATCCTTATATTGATCAGCATAATATCCAGAGAATTACCATTCTTACTTCACCTTTTTCCCTATTTACAAATTAACTATGCGTTAAGTATTTTTTAAACAAATTGTAAACTATTTTCTTTTTGTTTAGAGGTTAACATCAAAACAACCAGAATTTTCTGAAAACATCGCGCATGTATTTAAAAAAATAGTTAACTCTAAACAAGTTAAGCTAGTGAACTAACAATATAAACGGAGAGTGTTCAGTAGAAAATATACGAAAGTTAGGTACATAATAAGGAGTAAAAAGCAATAAGAGAGGAAAGAATTATAATACACTTACCTCCATAATTTGGCCGAACCCTTTTGTCGTAGCCTTTATCAAAGAAACTGTTTAGGATTTCTGTGATGTTAACCTTGTCGTACCTGTAAAAATATGTATATTTCAATACTTCTTAGTATGATTGAGAAACATTTTTATAGTCCTACTAAAAAAATACAAATAATTCAGGAAATGTCAAATCAAAATGTATGTTAAATTAAGTTATAAGGCTATTAATTTGCTATCTTTGTTAAAATATCTCAATCCCTCCCTCATTTAAATGAATTTTCTCGAAGTATTTCAGGAATAGTAGTTTCATTTTATGAATAGCATCGATGTGTTCTAAGATTAGGAGGGAAACAAAGTTAACGATCCCAATTATCTTTGAAGCAAATCAAACGAATCAAGAGACTGTGTTTAACTCCATTTGAATCCAGTAGAGGACAAAACAATTTTGAATGTCATTTATTAAAATATCGATTTGTGTATCGATCACTCATTTGTAGTTGCTTGTGTTTCTCCTTTCACAAACATATCGAGTTTCCCATGAAATCGATGCATGGGGGAATCTAGTGACAGAAGGGATTGACATTCACATTTTGAAGCATAAACTAGAAATTTTTCTAGTTCCTATATAAAGGTAAAATGCGAGAATTTATCTTGACTTTATAAACAGGACTAAATCTAACACAGATTTTAGGAAAAAATTTCACTGCTAACCATTTATTTATAAAATTAATGTTAGAGCAGAATATTAAATTTCATGAGTACATAGCATTGTATAAAAAAATTTTTACCCAGAATTCAGCGTAAATCATGTATCAAATTTAAAATTATTAAGTTAAAAGTTTAAAAATATTTGAGGTTACAATGAAAAGGGCAAAAGTTCAAATTTAGATTTGACAAAGCTTTATAAGCTAAGTGTTAAGACTTTTGTAATTTTAAAAAGCACTTTTTTATGTAAATTAAAATTGAATAAATTAATTGTTTTCCTTATACTCATATAGGTACCTGTATTTTTAAATAAAAAAAGAAAACTCATTTAATTTGGGTGAATGTGATGTTTGTCTTTTAAAATTTCTCTTTTTCATAACATTATGTATTTTATCAATAAATAGTGAAAAATAGGCAACCTATATTAAAACAATTTGAAATCAGATATTCCTGTGAAACTAAACTTGATAGAAAAGGGAAATAAATTATTTTTAAGTAATTTTCTTTGTATGAACAACTTTTAAAAGTAAAACATGTATTGTAAGTTTTAATAATTACTTTAGGGAACCCTCTATATAAATTATGTATTCAGGATTCTTTAAATATTTTCTATAAAAATTGGAAACAAGATTTTCTACTTTTAAAGGAATTCTTATATCACTATAATGTAACATTAATTTATATTTCACTAAATAATATGCATCAAAACAACCAAATATTCGTAGGATGTTTACATTATCTTCCTATTCATGTTTCATAACTAATTCATATATAATCACATATAAATTACTTTTACACACTCACATAAGTCACATGCTTAGAAAATCATAAATTTAAATGGTGTTAAATTAACAACAATAACATTTAATTACTTAAATTTATAAAAATTTTATGAAAAGTTTGACTAGCCACAATATAATAATAAATGGATTTGATACTTTTATTGAATATTTTAGCGAAATTTCTCAAAATGCATGTTTAGAAATTTTAAATGGGGTAATTCTATGTGTTTAAAATGCATACTTCAAAAATTTTTCCTTAATTTTATATGATTTAAATAAACAAGTTTCAGCATTGAACCTTTTAGTCGAGAGTTTTTTTTTGTACAAACAAATTAAGTGAAACTAACAAAAAAAGTTATTTAAAGGTTAAAATGAACTTAATTTTCAAGCAAATTAAAATAATTCAAAAAATATTATAAAACTAGATTCCGATAATTAATAATGCAACCTTAAAAACAATGGTATTTTTTAGAAATAACGAATATGAAACAAATTATATAACCTTATTACAGACTTAATGTAATCAGAAACATTTTGAGAAATAAAAAAAATATATACAGGGTGTTTCAAAAGTCCGTTTCACGGCTTTTATTTGAAACCAACGCGTGTCCTAGGGTAACTGAAGTAAGGTCTACCCCTAGGTATATGACCCTGGTAAATTCATTGAGATGACATAGAAGACGAAATGCCCCTCCGAGATGCCCCTAGCGACGAAATAAAAAAGTTAAAAAATTAATTTAAAAACGAAAGAAGACATAGCAATAACCTCAACGAGAGTATTATTGCCAACGTTATGAAGAAGTCACTGAAAAAAATTTCATGAAGATATCGTGAATATTCGAGGAGATATTAGCTTGTGAAATATTAGCTCTTTCTCAGGCCTCAAACAAGAAAAAGGTCGTTAATTTGCACATTTTTAAGTGTTGTTGTGTAGTTTTGTGCTTTTTTAGTTGAATGAAGAAAAAAATTGATCAAAAAATAAGAAAACTTGCAAATTTGCTATTTTTTTACTTTTTTGAGGCCCGAAAAAGGGCTATTTTCACATGCTTATATCACATCGAATTGAATATTCACAATCTTTTCATGAAATTTTTTCAGAGAATTTTTCATAACGTTGGCAACAATAATATCTGTGAGGTTTTTGCTCTATCTCTTTTAGTTTTTAAATTAATCTTTCTAACCTTTTTATTTCGCCGCTAGGGGTGCTGTAAGTCACCTCAATAAATTCTCCAGGGTTATTTACCTAGGGGTAGACCTTACTTCTGTGACTCTAGAACACTTTTGGTTCCAAATAATAGCCGCGAAACGGACTTTTGAAACACCCTGTTTATAAAAGCTTTCGTCGTAAAATAGAGCGTTTTTAACTGTAGATGTGGTTTCAAAACACATGCAAATGTACCAAAAGACTTAGTTTTACATTCTAATAAAGAAATAATAAATTTTCTGAGAATGTTTTAAGTGGCGTAGAAGTTTTCCCAAAAATACTGAATTTAAAAAATATCAAAATAATTTTAGCTTAATATCATATTTAGCTAGCTTATGAAGAATGAAGAATTTCTATGTTAATTAGAGACCTAATAGATATGTGTTTACTCACAGAATTTTGTTTGGTTCCAACTGAAAAGCAGGTATAAAAAACCTGAAAGAATATATATTTCCAAATAAGAAGTAGGAAAGGTCTCAATTGAAATTTTCTAAGTATAAACTTTTATCATTAAAAGTTTCTCCTTTATTTGACTTTTACTAAGTATCAGTGTAATAAATGTATCTTATGCTGTATGATACCACCGATTAAATAGTTTCCATTGTTATCTTAAGAAAATTCATAATCTATAGGTAAATGTTTCATATGAAAAAATTAATCGCATTGTTTTTTGGTGTTTCATAGATAGGGTAAGTAACAAATGCATCACACTTAAATTGGGTTTCTCTATCTATATGTGGATTAACTAAATTATGTGATTCAAAGGTTTTAAGTAAAGAAACCGCTATAATTGTAGAAAAATAATACTTAAAAACATACAAAATTATAAATCAATTCTAAATAAGTATGCTTGGCTATAAAAGTTTTGATAGAAACGTCATTTTACTTCAAAAAGTGTTTTATTTCATTAGCATGGAGTTATTCCTTTAGAGTTAAATTTATTATAGTTATAATCCATAAAACAAAGTTTAATTTTATCACAGTTGATTCTTAAAAACTAAATGTTTGAAGTTTTTTCCAAGGAATAAAAAGAGGTAAAAGATAATTAATTCTATTTAGTTAATTTTATTCTTATATTCTACCAAAAGTATGAAATAAAGAAGTATAAAACAGATGGTATGGTGTTATTTTAAAGAGTAAACACAAACTGAATATTTGTATTTTTTAATAGTTAAGTATTTTTAAGGTATAAGTAAAGAAATTAAATCTTACTTGGACTAAAAAAGAATATAAATATGCTATAGAAAAATTCTTTTGAAGTAAACATTTGACTTTTCAAGTGTTAGGAAAATAAATTATAATGCCAAAGCAAAATTTCATAATTAGATAATATCATTGATAAAAAAAAGACAGCTATCCTTTTATATTTGTTTATAGTGATATACTTAACATTTAAATCTATTTGTAAATTATACCTTGAATAAGGATAATACCCTACAACACATTGCTATGATAAATTTAAAAATATTATCTAATATTTTATGATTAAAGTACAAACTGACTTAATAAAACATTCGCTTGGATATGGTATTAAACACATTTCGCATACTAAAAATGTATAACATCACATATATGAATTGAATTTCAGCAAGTAGGTGTTTATCAATGCATCATATTTTATTCTGATCCAACTAGAAAAACTATGTTCAAAATATTCAATTAACAGAAATAAAATTTAAAAAAAATTATTTAAAAATTAAATAAAACAAATTTTTAAACATAAAACTACTTTTTTTATTCTGAAACAATAAATGAAACCACACATTATGTCTCTTAGGTATATGTATTAATATTATATATATTATTAGGTATTTGTATTAATTTTAATGTTCAGTTTTTGTTGGACTAAGGGGAAATTTTATTTCTTTCTATAAACTCAAAAAATTCTAAAATTTTCAATAAAAAAAATGCAAAATTTCCTTAAAAAATAAAATTTATTAAAAACAAACTATTTTTTACTTAGGGAAATCTGATATTTTTATTGAAGTTCTCTCATAAAAACACTAAAGTGCTTTACAATACTAATAATACTGACCCCAGCATAAATTGTTTTCTAAAAGTTAAATTTCAACGCAAACGGAAACATTCATTGAAAGCAAGAAATTTCATCAAATTTAGACCATAGATTTGACTTAAATGAATGTTTTTCTTTAATATAAAAAGGAGAGAAACGCATGAATCTAAATTTACAGCAAATTTGTTTAACGATAAGTTTAAAAAAATAATCAGACATCCACTTAAGTCCTAAGTTACATAAATATAACTCCACTATACAAGGAACATAATTCGAATAAACATCTAAACTACATCTTCAAAGAAAAATTGAGATGAGCCTATGACTGGATTTATAACACACCGTTTCATAAAGCAAAAATTTAAGGTCCAAAGTTGCAAAAATTAAAAGTAATTCAAGCTACAAAGGTACATAAGTATAACTCAAGTATATATGAAACCGACTTCAAAATTATATCTTTCACGAAAAATTGAGAAAAACGTACGAATCTGTGTGTTTGTGGACTTTCAACACACAGTTTTAAAAAGCGAAAATTTACGGTAAAACGGACGTTTGAGGGAACTACAAAACATCGTATTAATTTTAGTTCATAAGGAACCTAAAATCGGCTTTAAATATTATTTCATCGAAAGAAATTGTCAAAAAGCGACGATTTAAAAGAAAGAAATCCCACCGCCTCTGCCTAAAAAAAACGAATCCCCCCTTCCAAAAGGCGAAATCCCTCAACAGGTTCATTCCTTGGCATTGAAATAAGTGAGGGTCGGGAATGGGTCTGTTGCGAAGCGCAACAGGACTTACCCAGATGGTCCGGTCGGTGCCGCGGGTCCCGGACCCACCGTCAGTAGGACGGGCACGAGATACAGCCAGAGTCGATTCATCGCCGAAGCGACTGCTCCGACCCGCATCCCCTACCGCATGCCCCCGCAGCAGGAGCGGGAATCTACCGACTCCGGCGAGCAGGGTTGCCGGGCACGCCAAGCTCGGCGCCAACAACTTTGGCGGCCATGTTGGGGCTACCTCAAACCCTCAAACTTTCGCCCAATCAATCAGGGGATCGGGCAGCGATGGAAAAATCGGCCGGTTGGACCGATAACCGGTGGTTTTTCGTTCCGGTCTTCGTCCGTTGTTTCTGCTGGTTTTGATTTTCGGCTGTGTGGTTTTCGTTTTTTTTTGGGGGGGAGAGAGAGAGAGCTGTCCAGGGAAACGCGAAAAGTTTTCAATTTCGGCGGTCAGAGTGGAAGCCTGAAACGAGGGAAAATCGGGGAACAATGAAAACGTGCTAAATACATGATGACAGTTGAAAATAAATGCTTAAAAGATGAGAACCTCTTTTCCGTAATAAGAATAGTGTTTCATTTTTGTGTGAAAATTTTGAAAAGTAGAGTCGCGTATCTGTACACGTCTTGTTGAAAACAATCTTTTAGTACATACAGGGTGTCCCAAAAAAGACTGACACATTTTAACAACTAATAATTCTAAAACTAAACAAGATAAAAATATGTGGTTTGTTACATCCTACTCCTGGGAGTCTTAGGTGTAGGATGCAACAAATCGCGTATTTTTAAACGCTTTTATTCTACTTGCTTTTGGCGGCGTTTTACGGGTGGAATTTTAAAACTCGATTTTCGGGCACTTCCCGATATGTTAGGGCCCCGAAACTTTACACATCGGTGTAACCCTCATGACACTCCAATATCCAACCATTATCTAGTCAAACAACCAAAGGATTAAGTTAATTAACGAGTATTTTTAATTAACAAAAAAAACCGGAATTTGAGACCTTTCCCAAAGGTCTATGTCCCCTAAAACGTGATTAATTGTGTATTAGGCATAACTTCATCATATTAAAAAGTCAAAACGAGAATTGCCCAGTAATTATGATAATTATAGATGATTAATCACTTTTTTGAATGCATATTTTGGATTCTTGTACATAAAATTTCAGGCATTTCCAAACGATATAAAGTTCTGAAACTTTGCACCATGATGGTTGAAATAAATAATTTTTTTCTTGTGAGTTTTTGTTAAAAAATATCATGACTAAAAAGTAGCAAATAAAATATGTAAAAAAAGATTTTTTAAAAAACGCTTTTATTGAAGTGTTCTAAAAGGTCAAAAATAATTTATTCGCTTTGACAAATAATTTATTGGGAAGTAGAAAATAACTTTTTGGTAAGTAAAAAATAACTGATTTTCTAATCACTAAAAATAAAAGCCTGGGCGCTACTAATTCTTCATTCACTATTTATTCTAACTTCTTTATTCTATGTTCCATGAGGTTAAATTTACGAATTTCTCATTTATGAGATTTGGGGGTATATATTCACTTTAAGTTCTCTATTAGGTATTTTATTTATGTAAAATTATACATAAATGCCGACGTAATGGCCTAGTGGTTAGAGCATCTGACTGCAATGCCGTACATCTGGGGTTCGAATCATCGTTCGGCATGGATGTTAGTGTTACTGTCCTTGTGTGTGTGTGTTGAATTTACCCAACGGGTCCATACCTTCAGGGGAATTTGTACAAATTTTAAAAAATAAATAAAAAAATTAAAATTTAAAAATATATTACTAGCGCCCACGCTTTTATTTTTAGTGATTAGAAAATCAGTTATTTTTTACTTACCAAAAAGTTATTTTTTACTTACCAAAAAGTTATTTTCTACTTCCCAATAAATTATTTGTCAAACCGAATAAATTATTTTTGATCTTTTAGAAAACTCCAATAAAATCGTTTTTTTTTATCTTTTTTACTTATTTATTCTTTTTTAGTTTATGAGTTATTAGTTATTGATTTTTAAAATGTGTCAGTCTTTTTGGGGACACCCTGTATTGTTTACGGCTGTGTGGTTTTCGCTTTTTTTTTAAACAGAGAGCTGTTAGAGGAAACACGAAAAGTTTTCGAATTCTGAGGTCAGGGGGGAGGAAACGGGGAAAAATTGGGGGAATGCCGAAAATATTTTACATGCATTATGGTAGTTGAAAAGGCTTGATGAAAAGACAGATGAGGACCTTTTCTGTAGTAAAACTAGTGCTTTAATTTTTTTCTGTGAATAGGGAAAAGTGATGAACCGGGAATTATTAATAATTCCCATAGTGACGCGGGCAATGGGATAAATTCAATGACATTACTCAATGAGTATTTATCACTATGCCCGAAATACGGGGGCATTATTAATGATGCCCGGATTTATCACATTACCCGTAACATCTATGTATCTCATGAACTGTTTAAAAAATATGGCACTTTACACAAAGAAGTTGTGGAAAGTAGTTGCCTCAATACCATTGAGCTATGTTTACATGGAGATATGGAGGGACCTTCCACCGGAAAGGGGCTTCCGAAGGAGTCTACGTGTGAGGTCTCTCCTAATCGCGGAGTTACATCTCTCAATGATATTGAGGCAACTTCTTTCCAACACTTCTTTGTGTAAAGTGCCGTGTTTTTTAACAGTGTGTTTATAACAAACTATTACCCAAGTTTCGGCCATCCGTTTTCTTTTGTTTTATTTCCCACTGTTTCACTTTCACTGTTCATCCCGAGTGATCCCCTCCTGGGAATCGCTAGTGTCCAGTTCATAGAGAATAAGAGCAATTAAGAATAAGAGAGAGTAAGAGTTCATAGAGAATTAAAGAGCGAAACGCCAATTCACACTTTTAACTTTGGATGATTCCCTGAAAACATAGATTAAAAGTTAAAAAGTCTGAATAAGCTTTCAGATACATGATGGCAGTTAAAAAATGCATGATTAAAAGATTAGAAGGGAGTAGTGTTTACCGTTTCGGCAGTAAATAGTGCTTTTTATTTTTTTGTGAACAATTGCCGTTGTGAATTTTACGCTATGTGCACATTTATCAAACTAAACGTTAGTATAGCAATTCATAGATTAAAAATGTGGAAGAAAATCCTAAAAGGAACTAAATAAGAACGATGTAAATTTTACTAATTATGAAAGAGCCGTAAAAATGTTTTTGAATGTCATATTTTGTGCTTAAAAATAGATAGTACCAAATTCTCCGTTCATATGTTCAACATGTAGGTTGAATAGGTGAAGGAATATAATCAGAGGAACTGAAATAGCGTAATAATGGAACACAGCACTCATTGAATTCTAGAATTTAAAAGCTCTATCGAAAAAGAATCTTTTGGTAAAAATCTGTTATTAGTACATTATAGATCATTCATATTAAAATATCGCATCAAAAATTATAAAGTGGCATAAATTATTATGTATCATCAATCAACTAAAAACAGAAATAAGTTTTCAATATATAATTATTCCTTTCCTGTTTGAAAATTCATTTAAAAGCTCTTATAGTTCTTAAGAAAAAAAGACAAAATGAAAAAAATTTATTAACTTTTTCTTTAAACTTGTTTTATTGCATTATTTTAAACAATATTGATTTTATAAGAAAATCAACAGAAATTAACTAAACAATGAACTAAATTATAGGTCGGGTTGCTAAACATCATTGGTAAAAAATAAAGATTTTTCCGGTTCAAAGAAGAAGTAGTTAAAAATTGAATTCATCTATCCAAGTGTTCTCTGGCTCTTTTACATGTGTATATTAGGTTTTTAAAAAATTTCATTTACACAAGTATGTAAAGACTAATAACGATGTATTACGACATATTTGTAGTTTAAATTTTTAGAAATTCCATTTGAAATTTTTGTAATTTCAAATTCAGTTCAAAAAAGTGTTTTTGAACAATTATCTTTATTTATATAAAAAAACCACACACGCATACAATTTTAAGTAAAATTCCCATTTTAAAAAATTTTTGTATTATTACAGGTTAAATCCTTTAAGTATCATTTATGAAACTAAGAAAATATTCTGATTAAAGGGAAAAATTACTTCGAATTCTATGCATGCAGAAAAAAATATCATCAAATATGGAAAAGTCGTAATTTTTTTAAGTGTCTATAAAACTAACACAAAAATAAATATTTAACCCAGTTTGAAAACGTAAGAAGTAATTTTTAGACTCAATAAAATGATTTTAAAAACAAAGTATCAAAAATCAACGTGTTCGCAATAAATTATATAAGAATATTTGTAAAATTTTTTAAAAGGTCGTTTTAGAATATTTCTTAAATGATTATATTAACTTATTAACAGTTAAGGGTAAATCAGGAGGGGTAATCTTATTAAACGATAAATATTATCTTAATTTCGCTTAAAACAATAGAAATTATGAATATTTTGCACATATATATTACCACACGCAAAGCATTTCAATCAACATAACTGAAAAACTTAACTCTGTTGCATCATTCTTAAGAAGACATATTTTATCCTTGAATTTTTTTCAGAACTCATCATTAATACACTTTTAACAGCAGTCATGCTCAAAAAAAATCTCATTCTTTTTTATACTTTCAATTTTTTTGTCATCTCTGTACTCATTAGCCACTTGAAAGACGAAGACAAAGGTAGGAGGTAGAATGAAAGCTCTCCAATAGCAAAGCGACCGAAGCCAGTAACCATGGAGATGAAGGAAGATGACTACAGATGGAATCTTTCGGTTCAAATTTTTAAAATCGAACAGCCATTTGACTTACAACGCATCTCTACTTTTTATGCGTTCAAACGCATAGGAATAGAATATATCAGGGAAAGAGAATAATGGATTCTTTTTTGATACACCATTATTGTGTTTGTATCCAGCAAAGGGAATGCGTTTGGTGAATAAGTATTTTGAAAGAAAGTTCAACAAGTACGAATGTTGCGAGACATTTGATTCTAACTACGGATGTTTACAAGATATAAAGTTTCAATTAGTATTCATGTTACAGAATGCATGATTGCTATTTTTTGAATTTGAATGCAATAAATGGAGAAACAAGAAACAATTCACTAGGAGTTTTCTGTTTAGAATTCATAGTGTATTATGTATCTGTGTTACATGAAGTTTTATCATGAAGTTTACATATGAAATTACATATAAACCTAAAATATCTTGCTCGCATTATGAACAATTCGTTTGAAAAAATTATAAGTTTAAGGTTTCATAACAAGTTCTATAGAAATGCTTCAAAGAATTTTGATATATTCAAGAGTCAAAAGTAAATATTTCAATAAATGCTTATATGTTTAACATGTTACACTTATGTTTTACATATGTTTTATTCCAAGTAGATGCTAATTTCTACCCATAAGGTAACAAATCATCACAAACTGATTCAAACAAATATATTATATTAAAAGAATCGATGTGCAGTCTATAAAAGTTCATAATAAAAATAAACAAATTTACTACATTTGAATCCTTAATTACTTTTAAAAATTATTTTACGAGTAAATTTAGTTATTTTAAATTTTCTTTTTGTTAACAATATGTTACAGAAAATTTGCACCTGAAGTATACCTAGTATAAGTAAAAAAAGGAATGTATTTATCTCTCTTTAAATTTGAACTTACTGAAAAAAATTAAATCAATAGAAAATTCTCAAAATAAAATTAAGTTTTCTGTGAGCTTTTTTTTAATACCTCTTCAAGACAAATCATGTTATACCACTCTTAGGATAAAAGATTCACGGCATAAACATATAAGATAATATAAGCATTACTTATTTACGATATTCCATATAAAGTGACTAAAAATATCATGGACTATCGGCAACAAATTATTAAGCCAAAACTTTCGCTTAGGCAAGGACAGAGGCAACACTCTTATTAAAGATAAATAGAAAGACAGGAATGGCTCAAAATGATAAATGGTGAAATCACTGTTAGTGGAATGCGCTTTCACATAGCAATATGAGCATTACAAAAACAGCTGCTTTGTGATACATAGAGATTTGCTCGACGGTTCTAGATGGTCAAACCTTCATTTTGTAAACAAGAAATAAGTTATCTCTGAAATATGGATGTCAAAATTTCCAAATCCTATTTATTGTTTGAAAATATGACTGAAGTAACACTATTAGTTTTATCTAACTTTCTACGAGAACTTTCTTTCTTGAAAAAAAATATATGCAGATATCTAACAAATTAATTTCAATAAGTTTTATGGAATTATCACAGAGAAGGTTGTAGAGATAAAATGTGAAAAGGCAGAAAGTAACAAATGTGAAAACATTAAATATAGGGTAGATGGGGGTAAAAACCCGCACGAGGCAAAACCACGCACCGCGTTTTTTAATTGTTCATAATCAATTCAAAAGTTGATTACCAGGGCGTTGGTTTGTCTCATTGTGACCCATTGTTCAATGAAAGTTCGTACCCCTAAGTCACTCATGAGTTTAAAAAATGCTGTAAGTTGGTTTTTCGTCAATTAGATGTAATTTTTATAATATTTTTACTTTAACACTACATAAAATAGGGCTTGAGGAGAAATAGCAACAAATAACCCAAGGTATAAGAGCACTTAAACTTCAGTTTCGTTTTGAAAGAATTGCCTCAACATGTCTCCAAAAATAAATAGGCTTGTTTTTCAAAATAAAGTGAAACGGGGCAAATACCGCACAGCTTCAAAACTTTGGGAATTCACCCCAAACGGAAATTATAACCTATGGTGAAATAAAAGAAAAGTAATCAGTTAGTGGTAAATGAATTTTAAAACTAAAACTAATTAACACACACACACACACACACACACACACACACACACACACACACACACACACACACACACACACACACACACACACACACACACACACACACACACACACACACACACACACACACACACACACACACACACACACACACAAGAACACCTTATGTTGGGTAAAGCATCCAACAAAGTGCTCGGTTGGGGAGACTTGTCCGGAAACATTGTGCTGGACATCGGCTGCGGACTCGGCACAACCTCCCGGGCCATGATCAAGCTGTTTCCCAAACTCAAGGAGGTCGTTGGCATCGACATCTCAAGGGAATGTTTGGAAAGCAACATATCCAACACAAGGTGTTCTTGTGTAAGGAGGAACCCGGTTATAGCCTTAGGGACTGGGTACCCATTTTAGTCGCCTCTTACGACATGCATGGGCTACTACTACACTACCCTGGAACCACACGGGGGAAGCCCCAAGGGACTTCTCTGCCTCCAGCCAAGGCCGGGATTTGAACTCTGAACTCAGGCAGGTTCTGTGTTGAGGCAGTGATATTGTTAAAGCAAAGCCAAAGCAGAAACTAATACAATAGGTTAAAAGTCTAATATAAATGTATTGTTATCTTTCAGTACGCATTGGTGCGATAAAAACATGCCTCGCAACAATGCGTTATAGCATTGAAGGAATATAATGACCCATTGCAACAATGTATAGCATTGTTGAACAGTATTATGGTATTTCATTGTTACACAACAATGTGGTGTATTATTGTGGGTTTAAATGACGTATCACAACAGTTTGTTATGGGTAGTGTCAGGACAGCTCGTCTACGGTACAGAGTTGGGCAAAATTCAGTCGTGGTCATACAATTAACGATTGACGATTATAACGATTGACGCATATTAAAATGGCTCGCGTTAACCGGATCGGGGAGGGCCAGGCGGAAGTTGCTCGCTTCTCTCAGGGGGCAGGAAAGGCGCAGGATCCTCAGGTGGGAATACGGGGGTTTGCCCCCTTTTGTCTTTTGGAATTCAGGGCAGGCTCTTTTTGAGTGCTGTGTGGGTCAATTCCTGGGGGGATTACGAGGGTTATTTTTTTTACTTCCGTTTTGATCTTCAAAAAAGTAGTAGGAATATCGAAATAAATTTGATACTTTTAGATAGGTACATCTTTGGCGATCAGTTGGCATCTTTTTATTGGAAAAATCAGTCATTTTTTTATTATTTATCGAATTTACTACAAGCGTGCTTAGGGAATTTCCTTCAAACAATGCTCACATTAACAATGCACAGGCAAGGGATTTTTTCAGTATGGAATTGTGCATGCTTAGTTTATTTCTTTCAGTCCTAGCCGCCCTATATTTTATAAAGGATCCAATGATATAATCTCGGGCGCCTTAGGATTAAAACCATAAACCGTATGTTCTGCATCTGCAGAGTTCCAGACATTGAACATTTTTTTAACTACGGCCTTAGTAAAAAAGAGAAAATTGATTCTGCACTAAATTGTGTATCAAGAAGGAAAAGTGCTTCTGAACCGATGCGGAGTTGTCAAAAAAGTTAAACTTTTTAATGAAGAAGGGTTTGTAAAACTTGTGAAAAGGTACACTAGATGGCACAATTTTGAAGGTGATTACGTGGAAAAGTAGTAACTGAATGTGTTTGGAACCGTCAGAAATAGTGTTATTTTTAACTATTTATTTGGGGGAATCCAATCAAATCGAAAAAGAAAAAAATGAGGAGGAAGCGAAATTCTCTATCGGCCGTCGGAAAAAATTTCAACAAGCGGGCTTGTAAACTAGATCTTATACAGAATCGTACGATTTATTCTAATAAATATGACAATTGATCATTAAGGATGTTTTACTAGGGTGGTCGCAAGAAATCAAGTTTCGAATTTTTTCTGTGGCAACCCCCTAAAATGTGCCAATAGGCTAGAAAATAAGATTGGCAAAGTTTCAGCTCAATCGGATAATCGCCTCATTGAGGTCAAAGTTGAGAAAAACAGCGATTTTTAGCAACAAATCGTAGTTTTCGGCTATAAAACTGAAACTATTCGTCTCAGAAGCATAATTCTTATCTCATTTGATAGTAAATTTTATTGGCTTGAAGTTAGATCCCATTCACATTTTTCACTCAAAGTGATAGGGGGCATATCAGCATTTTTTCAGGGGAGATCAAAGAACAACGCCTTGAAAGTTAGCTTTCCTGCAAAAACCAAAAACATCATATTATTGAACCAAATCAATTTTTTAGATTTTATGTTGGTATTTTTCACTTTGTACATTGAAAAGGCTTCAGTTAGAGGTATTTTCAAAAGAACATGCTACAATATATGGATTTGAAATATTGGGTAAATTTGAGGAAACAGAAAGGGAAATAACACTAAGTGTTTAAATGTGAATTATTAACAGATTCTTATGTAAAATGACCCCCTGAATCCGAATATGACACCCGTTTTTCTCAATCATCCTCAGATTTTCGGGGAACAGCCCCTCCCCCTTGTTTACGTTTTTCGATGATTTAATGACTTTCAATTCGATTTTCAGAGTCGAAAAGCATTACTTAAGTCTTTAAATTTCTCCCAAGTGGACAAGAAAGGTTAAAGTTTCTAAAATATGAAAGTTTGAAGAAAATTGAAAAGTTTAAAGGGTAATTAACTCCCTAACATGCAAAAAATTCGTGAAAATAGGTTAATTTGCATTATTTTTCTGTTATTTTTAGGCATTTTATTTCTAAAGGGTCCTTTCCCTTCCTAAAGGACCCAAATTTAATGAAAATATGCTTAAATATTTTCAGTAAAAGCGGTTTAGGTGATAGTTCTCCTGAAGCACCCGTAAAAGGGTTCAGAGGACAATAGAATCACTTTCACATTTGTGTCTTTAGGAATAAATATGCATGCTTTGGAAAGTAACATGGAAAGTAGCATGCTGAAACATTTAACTAATTTAGGAACGCGCGAGAGTTCGTTTGCTCCACTGAGCTGTTTCCTCCTCCGCTCCGCATTTAAGGTGCCTGCCTACCTATAAAGGCTTTTTTTATAATAATTAAAATTTTGACCTAATTTGTGGTTAATACAATTAAATGCATCTAAAAACTATGAATAACATAAAAAAAATTGAAATATTGATTAAAATTTTCATATTATTGAAGAATTTATGCATGAAAATCACAAAGAAACGTCTTTCCGCAAATCAACATAACTCAAATTCATATGAAGATATTTTTGCTTTGTAAACTTTGTTATCCTTGTGGACTTATATTTTAGGAGGCCTACTACTTTCATGTCTAAATTTATTTAATATCAAAAGTTACAGAACCAAACGTGAAAAATGAAAAAAAAACCACCATAATTCAGTAAAGTTTTAAGTTATACTATTCATAAAATAAAAAATATTACACCCACAACCAAAAAAATAGTAGGGCTCCTAAATTATATTATGTCAAGTATTTTCCCCAATTTTTATAGAAATACATTCATAATATTTTGAGTTATGCAGTTTTGCAGAGAAGGGAAAAAGCAGAAATGTGATTCTGAGAAAAACGCGAATTTCTTTATTTTTTCCTTAATAAAATGCCTATTTAGCTGTAAGTAAAAGTTCTGTAACTTTGGTTCTAGGAAAGATAAAGACAAAATTCAAACTGATTTGGAAAGCTAAAGATGTGCTTTTTGAAATAAGATAATAAAATTATTTTTGAATTTTGGGTCCAAAACGGCGTTTTTTAGGTAGGCAGGCACCTTAACTTATCAACCAAGCACTATGAAAAAAACTAAGACAAAGCGGCTTTTAGTGAGCAAGCATATGTCTCTACCCATCGACTTCTCTCCTCTGATCAACCAAATATGCACACGTAGCTCCCTCTATGTCACTTATATTTGGCAACTGAGAAATCCATTGGATAGATAGACCACGGCAGTTCCCTATATTCCTAGTTCCATGTTTAGAACAACTGAACTAATAAATAATAATGCAAGATAAAGTTTAAGTTATTTCTTAAATATTAAGTTCTTTCTGGAGTTTTAGTTCTTTCTTCAGTTCAACGTAATGAGGTATTCTCACGTTTTGAGATTAAATTTTATTAAAATAGTAGATAAAAAACCATGAAGAATGACGCTTACATCAAGTATTTCCGTGGCCTAGTTTTTGAGATATAAATTTTTGAAATTTCGTTTTTGTTCGGTCTCGAAAACACTTTCGAATCACAAATCATGCGCTGTGACGTCACATCCAATAGAAGCCCGTTTTCTGATCACGTGGAAACAGAAAACACAATGGTTTTCATGCGCTTTGACGTCACATCCAATAGAAGCCCGTTTTCTGATAACGTGACTTTTCTGACGTTTTGGTAAAAATAAAATTGATTTTTATGTTACTCAAAACACATTTTTGAACTTAAAAATCTGAAATTTGGGAGTTTTAGACCATAATGTATCGAAAAAGTATAAAATCAAGCAAATCCCTCACTCATGCAAATACCTCATTGAAAGAACAATTTGAAACACTAGTTCCGCATACGTGACAAAATATATCCAAAAGTCAAATCAGTTTTTTAATGCAATTTCCATAAACTATGTTTTATTTTCTAACAAAGTAAAGGTTTAAAAACCAAATCTTTACAGAATCATTGTCTTTTACACGTGTCTTATATTTTTTCCTAAACCAGATGTAAGTTAAGATTGAATTTCATTTTAACTGTACCTATTGTTTTTTATTTATGGGTAAGGTTATTGACCTTATCCCCTTAAATAAAAAGAAGTTATAAGGATATCTAATACGTTTGTTAAAACTTGTACTTTAAAGAAACTTTTCTATCTAATGATTTTTATAGGCCAATTTGATTAACAATATTTAAAATTATCTACTAATTTTTTAAAAGATATATACCACTAAAAAAGGGTTTTTTTTATAAAATCATAGTTTTTTTAATAGATCACATAATATTAGTTATGTGTATATGTTAAGTAAAGGGTTCAAAATATCTAAAATGTAAACTTTGCAAATTTTGTATTGTATAAATTTCTAGATTCTTACTAAACCAATGATTTCAACGTTATAAACTAACAGGACTATGCATATTAGGATTGCAAATTTTACATGCTAGATTCTGAAACAAAAGGGGTTTACCAATTTCGGTTACTGTATGAATAACCTTTTTAATTGAGCCACCAACTTAACATCTATATGAATAAATGACTATATTTTTTACCACTCATCCTAAGATATTCCCAATGGTGACTTCTAGCGCAGAAATAGTTACAAACTCCGAGAAAAGTATTCAAAACTAACGTTTCTCTATTAACCCACCGAATAACACTTGCTATAGATAACCACATGGAATAATCGCATCCGTAAATTTCGCGCTTGTCCTATCGATTTGTCTTTTGTTATTTTATTTTCCCTCCGGAATACCCAGTAAAGCAATAAAAAAGTGCATAAACTTTTCGCGTGCCCTCCAAGTTCGGTTGTTTTCAAAAGATGGCGATAAAGAGCTAAGAAATTAGCTGCCGTAAATAAAAGGCGCTTGATAGTAAGCTTCAGAGAAAACATCGATTCCAGCAACCGCCCATGCGCAATGATGTCCGGCTATAAGCCCCTCCCCTCGACCACAGCGCCGCCTACAGTTTGAGAAGTTATTTTTACTGAAATCGTTAGAGAAAGAAAAGCTGATCTCCCAAGTGCTGGGATCGACCAGCAACTGTTGCTTCTTTCCTGGAGGCATTTTGAGTCAGCTCGAATCTGGTTGGTTTAAAACGACTTGTGGAGGGATGACCATTTCCGAAAGAGGAAACGGTCAGGGTTGGGGTATAATTCACCCGCGATGGCTGGTGGGAAGTTGAATACAACAACTCATATCAGATTTTGAGTTGCGGGTTGAATAAAAAGGAGTTAAAAATTATTTGAAAGGTTACAAGAATAGATATCATTTTTATAATTACAATTATTAAAATATTGAAAATTCCACTCTGTACCAGTGCTTAAAGCTTCTAAATACCAAAATATAAATCAATCAAGTAAAGAAACTAAAACTTAGTTATAAATGCATGCGACCACTGGACAACTTCTTCAGGGGTGCAGTATCCAGCGGCCGCAACTCTCTAGGTTAAGATAAATTTTATGGGTACATCTTAAGAGGGAATTCAAAGAGTTTGACAAGCTTTAAAAACTGCTCTTTTCAAAATGATATTAGTGAGATGCATTTTGATTCTCCTTGTACTTTGGGATTTTTAAAATACTTCCATCATGTTAAAGTAAAATCATTATTAAATTTTCAATTGTTTTCTAACAATTATAAATTAATTGACATAATATAATTTATTAGCATAAATTAAAATTTGACATTTTTTAACATAAAACTGTAATTTCTTTACCATGATCTGCTATAAATTAAAAAATTGTATAGCATATTCCTAATGTTTTTTATGTAAGAAGTTACTCATTTGGGAGCAAAATTAAACTTAGAACTCAAGTTATTCAATCTTTAACCTAGTTATAAAATATTTCCCAGTTTAGTTCATTAGTTATAGTTTCATTAATTTCAGTTATAGATTTTAGTTTATAATTTTTAAACTCAAGTAAAACATAAAATATCAACTGTAGTAACAGTTTTTAAAACATTTAACAAAATAAAAGGAGTAGAGCATAAAAGGAGTAGAGCATTTTATATAAATGAAATATTTTTATTTGAAACGTAATCTCTAGTATAACCGGTATAATGTGATCTAAAACCATAAGGAAAGTTGCCAAAATGTATAAGTACCTTAAATAGAACCGAATTCAAAAGTTTATTAATATTAAATTGAGGTAACATCTTAGGAAATCTTCCGAAAGCAAAACCAGATGTTAGCTGTATGTTGGAATCATGTATTCAAGTTTTAATGTTATTTCATAAAAACTGGCAATGATTTATAAATATTTGATAAAATTGAACACATTATATTCTAAAAATAGTTTAGCTGCATTCATTTTTAAACCGAAAACTTTAGATTGCTGTACTTCGAAAAAATTAATGGAAGTTCTTTTTTTGTTTTGATATTGAATAAAGTATTTTCTTTAAAGTATTTATTATTTTCCTAAACCATAAAATTTTGTAATTCTCCTGTCCAGTCTTTCTAACATAACCTGTAGAAAAAAAATATTCAGTGGATTTATACTGTTTAATAGAAACACGTAAGGCCCGTTCCATTTTGTGCCGATTAAGCGGAGTTCCCAATTAAGCGAAGTACTCATATAAAACAACTTACGGAAGTTTTTGCCTTTATAAATTAACATTTTGTTAAAGTAGAAAACTATTAACTCAAAATAACATAAAAAAGTATTACTAAATAGAGTAAAATAATTTTTAAAAGTACCGTAAAACGGGGTGAACCGGATCACTATTGGGGAAAGTTTTTTTAACTGTTATAACTGTCCTTGTGTTAGAGTTATATAACCGGGATGCATTCTAACTTATTCTTCACATTGTTTAGAAGTTGTTTCAGCCATCAAAAATTGTTTTACGATAATATCTTGGGTCCACCACAGCTTTGAAGTTGAACACAAAAACTACTTATTTCATAAAAAAATTAACTTCTTTACCACAATATTTGGTGCCTCTCATATGCTTTCATTTTTTGCAAAGATTTCTTTGCAATCAAATTTTGAATAAGTGGTCATTTCGATTTTCACTTAATTTTTTAGTAAAACAAGTCCATTCTGACTACGATGTGGGGTGAATCGGATGAGTCATAGAAATGCTTACATTCTACCTTTATTCCTTTTTCTTGTGTTACTGCTTATTATCAGAACCTACAGTCATGACTCGATATAATAGGGGCCATGAAGGAGCATAAATCCTCTCATTAATATCTAATTTATTTCGTATTTTGTATAGGAGAAACATCGTTCTTATGAGGCATGTATTTTATAAAAAACAATTTTAGTAAGATGTATTCATTTTACCTTATTAGACTATTTAAAGCCTAATTTTAGGACCTTATATCCTTTAAGGATGTCAAAATTCATTTTTCAATTCATTCATTTTAGGTATATTTTTGTAAACGTAGGCAACAAATTTGTTAAACTCGGGACTTGGCGACCCACTGATATGTTTCCAAATAAAAGCCTTCATTCCTACACATTATAACATGCCTACTGAATACATGTGGTTTATTCTTTTTAGTGTGTTCTCGTTCCCTACGTTTAAAACTGGCAATGGACTGCTTAAAGTAGCCAGCCAAAGTTAGGGGTAAAATTGTGTTGGTGATCGTTCCCCTCAAACAACTTCTTTTCAATAGTCCTTTTTCAACTCACTTTCATGAAATTTGGCATGTAATTCCCGTTCCTGAAAGCCTGGTTCTCTAAGTCAGAATGTAACCAATAAACTTACACAATGCGCATTTTAAAACCTAATCAACACAGTTTATAAGCAAAAAAATCCAAACTAAACAGTATTGATAGTTCTATTAGTTTAGTGGTCGTGGTCATTGCAGTGGCCACTATTAAAAAAATCTAAGATTATGTGTTGATAAAATGGCTACCCCTCTAAATACTCTAAAAACAAAATTTGTAAGTAAATTTTCTTTAATCTTCACCTATGCATTATACGTAATATAAAAATTAATCTATAATTCAATCAAACGGGAATAAATACAAAAAATAAGTTCCAACTTACTCGTTTCCTTACGGGATTCAATAAGCAGAATCAAATATGAGTCTTTCGGCCGACAGTGTCATATTTAAAGGCTTGTGCCGATTAAGCAGCTTTGTGTGTTTATTATATCACTTTAATAGTTTGGTTTCTGGTCTTGGAGATTTATTTTTATGAAGCTAATTTCCCAAGAAACCGGCTTGTCTAATAAGCGGAATACCAAATTAACCAAATTTGTACCAAATTAACAAGTATCTCTCCATAACTCCGTTAAAAAACACTATCCTCTGTCTTAAATTTTACCTTATAAAGCTTATTTTCTTGATACCAAGTTATTATTTTCAAATCAGTTTCTTTCAAATGCAAGCTGTAAAGATGTAAGTTTCGAAAGTCAGAAACAAGTTGAATGAGTTAACATATTTCGGGAAACTTTTTTTGCACCTAAATTTAGCTATAAAAAAAGGTTCCCCAAAAATTATAAATATGTTTATTTATAGATACATGTATTTGTTTTTTAGCTATTTAAAGAAACGAAATATTGAATATTTATATGATATTTTGTCTTTTACCTCTAATTGTTGAGCTCTAGTACTTTGTCCAATCGTTATTAATGTTTTTTAGTTTCTATAGAGCTTTAGATTATTTACAGAGTATAGGTACCAACTCCTCTAAAATATTATTTAAGAAAGAAAAAAAACATTAAAGGTCTGCCAAGATATAGCATCAGAAGCAGAGCTCTTCAATTCGAAGAACTGAGGATAACGAACTCTGAATATGTTATTTGTTTCTAAACATTTCAATTTAACGCTCTTGGAACCATCACAAAAGAATTTACTCTATCGTGAGTTTGAATTGGCTCTTGTTCATGGAAGCAATAGAACAGTAAGGTAGACAAATTGAATAAACTATACTCTCTTACTCAGAATTAACTGTAAGCATTGTTATATTTACAAATGGACAGTTAGAGAGGACTATTCCAAAGCTGTTTTCACTCACCGTTTTTCAAGAGTGCAGTCTAATGCACTTCATCAAGATCAATTGAATTGTTTAATTAAACAACACATTTGCCTTTTCTGCAATTAATGTTTAAAATTCTTTTCAAATGTACGGATAAGTTTTAAAGTTCCAGCCAAGATTGAGAAGTAACCTTATACATTCATTACCTATCGTATTTACTATCCTTAAATATTCTTGTAGTAGATATTCTTAAAATATCTTAAATCCCCCCTTATTTTCCCCTAAAGGGATTTATACGCCTCATCCTTTTACGTAATATCTCCTTTAATTAATTTAATATTTATAAATACAATCTATTTTCTAATTATTCATAATATTAATAGTTCAATGTTTTATAACAATTATCTGTAGTTATTGAAAGTGTTTTCTTATGAAAGGAGTATTTCACTATTATCGCTGGTTAGCGGGCAATAAGTGTAAACTCACAACTCTCAAGCGTCGCCTCCAGTCATGGACCGGTTTCGTCCTTGTTAGGACTCCTCAGCACGGTTTTCTTATGTTATGAAGTCCCAGACGTATATAAGGGGGTTACAAGGTCCAGACCCCCCCTTAGCCTAAGCAACAAATTTTTTTAAAGCCGAATACACTGTAAAAAAACTGCAGAAAAACAGAAATTTTCACTAACAATGACTTTATGTTTACAGAGATATTCTGTCATGTAACATTCCCATCGCACTTCTATTTATTTTATGTAAAATAACAGCTTTTATCTAGTTTTTTTAGCTTATCTGTACTTAAACAGAAACTTACTGCATCGATAATGAATACAGCTATTGGCAACATTATACTGAATCTTTGTTGGTTCAGTGGTAGCGTGCGTGCTTAGCATGCGGTAGGTCGAGGGTTCTATCCCCGGATATTAATTAATTAAAATTAAAAAAAACTCTACTAAAATAAGTGCATGCGCACAAGCAGAAAATTACTGAGAGGCAACAGAAAAATCTGTAGCTCGCTTGACAGAAAGTTTCTTTTAACAGCATTTACCTGTAAGTAACAGCTTTTTTCTGTTTACAGGATTTTTCGGCCTACAGAAATTTTCTGGCAACTTTTGCTGCCAGAAATTTTCTGTTTTTTTGCAGGATTATTTTTTACAGTGTACCCATATTTTCAAATCTTGCGCACAGGCGCCGGTGCACTCTGAAAAGTGGTTAAAACCTACATTAGAAATAAAATGGAAGATGATAGACTTAGGCATCATTAAGGGGGGGTATGGGCAAACGCCCCCTAAAGTTTCCACTGTTATATAATATCTGCATATTACTCGAAAATTCTTTTATTTCACAAGAAGCTTCGGGTGTTACGCAAAAAGTCTCAAAATGAGTTAAAACACTTCTTTTGAGGGGCAAATTTCAAAAATATATCCGGGACCCCTCTAAAAGTTTGACGTCTGTGATACAGTGTTTTTCCCTTCAAAAATGTGCAATTTACAAGAAGATTTTCCTTTTTGGTGCTCTCTAAAGGGTTTGAAAATGAGATATACACAAGTTTAAAGGGACATTTAAAAAAAATTTGGGAAATGACCTTTGGACCCCTTTAAACTTTGACATTTTTTAATCTCTTTTCCCTAGAAAATTATGTGGTTTACAAGGAACTGTTCTCTTTGCCCAAATGGTTGCAAAATGAGCTTGAACACTTATTTTAGAAGCTCTCATTGCAAAATATTAACATTATGAGCAACATGTCATTAAAATACTACTTTTAAGTGATCTAACATTTAATGTATAAAAGAACTCATTAGGGGGTACCTTAAAAATGACGTTCAGTCAATCCTCTCCCCAAAAAGATCAACCAAAATTATGGTTACTGTGTGTCTCAGATCCACTTAAAAAATCCTTGCCCCCACCAAACGAAAAACTGAAATGACGCCCCTGCTGGACTTGCTCTAATGATTATTCTGCAATTGGATTCCGAAGAAATACATAAGTTAGCAACAAGGCTTAAAAGGCTAAATTTAGTATATTTTAAAATAATTATTTTACATTTACTGTTTTAGATTTGTTATCTTTATCATAAATAAGTATTTCACATACCTACATTGTACATGTTTTATAACTAAGTTTACCAGCAGCTTTGCTCGAGTGTCAAATGGATTATAACATTAGTTTAAGCAATGTATGTTTTGTTTTTATATTTTTTTTGTAAAGGGAATTCTTGACACCCCATGAAAAAGCTATAGATACGTCCGTGTATGAATTTAAAGGAAAGTTAAGATATTAATAATTCCTCGATCTTTATATATTAAGGGAACCCCATGTTCTCAGTTGATCAATATATTTTGGAAACGATTGTAACTCATTTGTTAATTAAAGATACCCCATTAACCTAAAATTAAGCTCATTTACAAAAAATGCCTAACACAAATCTTTGCTCATTTTCTAATTACTTTTGGCTACCACCTCCTGTTGCTGACGGTTCCCTTCGGATCGCATCGTAATCCACTCAACCCAGCTCGATACGTTTACTTATTATACTAAACAACTTTATTCTACACCTTTGCCCCCACGATTTTGATTCCTCACCATTGAAACATGCATACTGCGAACTCTTGACAAACGACATTGTTAGTTAACCATATCTCAATATAGAAGGTTTTCAATCAACATAAATACCTACATTGTCAAAAATATGGTCTTGAGCTTGATTAATAATAATCACGTCAATGTTATTGGAAAGTTTGTAGAATGCAATACTAAAACTAAATACTAAAATTTTCTAAATATGAATGCAAAAAAACAATAATCTTCGTGATATTTAATACTAACAACCGCTTTTTGCACTGACCAAAACAAAGCCTTCAAACAATGGGTTGTAACTCTTTTTTACAGGAAATATATTGTTTCAAAGAAATAAACTTCGAAAAGGTCTCTGTTAGAAGTACTACACTAACGACTTTTCTCTTTTTTTTATGTAGTAAATTAGAACTGAGGGTTATTCTGGTTATTCTATACGTTTGAAGTCAAGTGATATTTTCTAAGGTCCCCTTGTAAAAGCTTTATAATGGACTAGTAACGGAAAGACGAGTAGAACGTCTACTTTTTCAAGAAAATTAAGTTCGTTCTTAGTTCTCATTCCGTTTTTATAGAAACCACTGCTAAATTACCAATCAGTTAAATGTCTAAACATTCTTCCTTACAATTTGTATGAAGCATATCATGTAATCTGTTTTTAAAGCACTTCTGATGAAATTTCCAATTGTGGGGGAAACATAATGTACATTTTTAATTCCTGATTTTTAGATATTTATAAGAGGATTTCCAAAGAGTGAATTGAGACAAAATGACGGTAATTTGGTTGGTCTGTAAAATTATAAAATATACTTTAAATGTCCTAGCATTTTAAATGCCTTAAAACATCCCGCTTTTATCTTAAACAACAGTGTTTCACAGTAGATTTTAGATTTAATTGGGACTACTTTCTCTAATGTCATTATTCTTTATAAAATAAAGCACACAAATAAAGCAGTTAAATTATGTTATACCTACAAATTATTATATTGAATATATTTATCCTATTTTCATCTCACCCTTCTTAATCGGTTAAATTCTAAATAATTTAAATAAATGAATTCCTTTGAGTTTTAATTTAAAAAGGATAATATTGAAAACTACATTAAAAAGTGTTACTTATAAAAGATATTTTCTAAATTAATTGCGTTTTAGAAAGCTACTTGTGGAAGCCTACTAAGAGAGAAATCATCAAATTATATAATACATCCTTTCCAGTAGAAAAAAAGTTAAAAGTGTATTGAAGTACACCCTTCAAATTCAAAAACCCATCTTTTCTTCCCTAGTATAATAGGAGTTGTTTCTTAGACCAGTATTTTAAAAATACAATTTAATTTTACTACCTGTAAAATCCACCATTAGTGTAAGGGCAAATCATACAAATACCAACACACGAAAACTGTTATCGAAATGCGCCACAATTAGAAAATAATTCTTTATTCCTCGTCCCACCTAGCGCCACAAATAATTCCCGAGCCTTCGATTTAGAGTTCGCGTAGCTGACACTCCATTACCTTGTTGACTTATCCAAATGAAACCGAATTTGTCATTTGTAGCAGGCGTAATGCTTCTCATATGTTCTATCTCATTTCCTTAACCAGTTTTCGAGCCTTGCGCGCGTCTAATAGCCAAGTGATTTAAACTACGTGAGACTAAATCTTGTCTCGCACGATGCTTAGCCATAACGATTTCGGCCGAGCACACATTCAAATGATGATCGAATCAACTCCATTATTGATGAAAGGGATGTTGCAAAAACCCCTCTCATTACACCCGACATTAAGCCGAGTTTGAGCCAAATTTTGATTAGTGGTGCTTGACCTCCAATGTATAATAGGTTTTAGACTCTTTTATGTACATCCTCTTTCAAGACACTTAATTGGCCTTTTTTGCGACAAAGTGATAGAATGATGTTTAAGAAGATATTAGATATGTAATATTTCAATGGTGTGTGTATACAATTTTATTTTCTAAAAAAATACTTTTACTGGCAACCTTAAATGCGCCAATTCACAATAAAACCAAGAGCAAGTAGTAGTGGATTAAACCTTCAGTAAATATAGTCTCTCTTGCTAAATTTCAGAATCAAGTGCTTTTCAGAAATTTAAAAAACTTGATAAAGTGAAAATTTTACCAGTTTAATTTCAACTATATCAGAATTATTTCTTTTATATTGTTTTTGAAGTAACGGTGAGACTTCATTGAATACTTTATATCGTCTGTTTACAGGAGAAAGCTGACTAAGTCACTTCCGAATCAACACTGTACGACTTTACACTAAATTTCCCTCAACCCAACCGCTTTCATTTGCGCGATGCAGTTTCATCAATGCATTTTCTTATCGAGTTTTTGAGATCTGCTCGTTTATTGGAGCTATTCTACAGCTTACAAAACATTTATTTATAAAAGAGACTTAACCTTTTATCTACTATATTAAGATTTTATTCAATTTTCTTAATGCAAATATTTTTTTGAGTCACTAAATTGAAAATTAAGGGATGCACATTAGGGTGTCCCAAAAAAACGCGACTTTTGAAATTCTCAACTCTCACCCCCTAAAAATGTTCTTTATGGGAACATAAGACACTGTGATTTTTTAAAAAATTTTTGAAAAATATTTAGAGGTCGCTCAAAGCGATTGAATTTTCAAAAAATGGCCCAAAAAGGGTAAAATTTAACATTTTCCATAATTATTTAAAAAAGTTATATGAAGGTTCAGAGGCCATTATTTACATTTATTGGAGCCCTTTATATTGTTTTAAACAAATTCTGTATTTATTATCTGGGTAGGAAATAAAACGCATTAGCATTAAAATCAAGAAATATTCGATATTTTTCGATATTTTTACCTTATGCATTTTTACACACAAAATATAACAACTTTAACCAATTGGTATTCAAAATAAATAAGGAAGATTTTTTAAACAATTAACAATATTTATTAACACATTTTTTTAAATATTGCATATTTTTTAAAATTAAATTACATATCAAAAAGATTTTTTCGATTGCACTTTGTGTAGGTTTTTCTATGCGAATCTACGATTTGCAACAAAAACTGCTTCTGCTCTTCATCTTTTGTTGCACTATTAAAATCTTGAATTAAGGCAACAGCCTGTTCAGCCACATCATTTACGCAAACTGAGTTTTTTTGCGAATAATGCAGCCTCTTTATAAGATGGAGTATCAGACCAATCTTTCACAGGCACATTGAAAAAGGTATCTTCAATTTTCACTGTTTCGAAAAAGCTATGCGAAATGCATAAATCCTCCAATTTGAGAGGAAGTACTTCTAATAGACGTGAACTTCTTTCATTCTATCTCATAAAATTGCTGCTGTCTTAGATAAAAGTAGCACTAGCATTAGAAGCTAGCATTAGAAGGTCAACAATTAAATTGGCATCTGTAATTAATAAAGAAGGTTGTTCTTCCTCTACCACGACTTCTGAACCAAAGGTAAAATCCACAGTACTTTCCAAAAGTACTGTTCACCGGGAACGCCACCGTCTTCGTCATGAATTGGCTGAGCAATTAAAAACAGAGTTTGAAGCATCAAAGTCAGTTGTTCATTGGGATGGAAAAATGATACCCGATTTGTCATCAAAAAGTACAGGAAAGGTTGAGCGTTTAGCGGTTCTAATTTCTTCTTTGGAAAATAATAGTACCAAGCTTCTTGGAGTTCCCAAGTTATTGTCTGGAACTGGAAAACCTTCGACCTCTTAAAGTCCTGGAAATGCGAGACGGAAGTACGGAAGTTATAGGTATGTGTTTCGATAAGACTGCAGCTAACAGTGGAAGACTTAAAGGAGCATGCACTCTTCTTGAACAAAAAATTGGTCGAAACCTTTAGACGATAGCGTGCCGACACCACATGTTCTACTTTCGGATGTATACAGTGTGTGTTTTGGACAATCTTCTGCCCCTGAAGTCTTTTTATTTAAGAGATTCCGAGAAGATTGGGCCAAACTAAACCACCATGAACTGAAAAGGCGACCAGTACCCATAATAGCAGCATCAGATGGTTTGAAAGATTTTGTATGTTATCTCTCATCAGCTGGAAATTAATAAAAAATTACCTAGGGATGACTATAGAGAACTTTTACATCTTGCATTCTTAATGATTGGATCAAACACTCAAATTGCAATACGAAAACCAGGGGCTCTTCACCGAGCTCGGTGGATGGCTAAAGCCATATATTCGATGAAGATAGAATTAGTTTTTGTTGCAAATCGTAGATTCGCATAGAAAAACCTACACAAAGTGCAATCGAAAAAATCTTTTTGATACGTAATTTAATTAAAAAAAATATGCAATATTTAAAAAAAATGTGTTAATAAATATTGTTAATTGTTTGAAAAAAATCTTCCTTATTTATTTTAAATACCAATTAGTTAATTTTTTTATATTTTGTGTGTAAAAATGCATAAGGTAAAAATATCGAAAAATATCGAATATTTCTTGATTTTAATGCTAAGCGTTTTATTTCCTACCCAGATAATAAATACAGAATTTGTTTAAAACAATATAAAGGGCTCCAATAAATGTAAATAATGGCCTCTGAACCTTCATATAACTTTTTTAAATAATTATGGAAAATGTTAAATTTTACCCTTTTTGGGCCATTTTTTGAAAATTCAATCGCTTTGAGCGACCTCTAAATATTTTTCAAAAATTTTTAAAAAAATCACAGTGTCTTATGTTCCCATAAAGAACATTTTTAGGGGGTGAGAGTTGAGAATTTCAAAAGTCGCGTTTTTTTGGGACACCCTAATGCACATAAGTAAAATAATCGTCTTTGGGAAATTTAATCCGCTAGAGCTAAATAACTAAATTGATATTTTTGAGTACCGTCAGTACACTGAGGGCTAAAATATCCTCACAATACAAAAAACATAGTTATGGTTTATGCAGCAGTTTAACCGCTGTTTGAGTCTTAAAAATAATTACTTCAGTTTTAAATATTCGCATTTCCCGCTAAAATACTCATCACAGAACCCGTGCTGACTATTATCCTGGAAGAGGAAAACTAAAACAGTGTTTCTGCAAAGTATCGTCAGTATATTTCGTAAGGATGGTTATTCTATGTAATTTTAAAGTTTGTGGGACTTGTAAGTACCATCAGTAAATAAAGGGTTTAAGAGTTTCTCCCGTAAGCCAACGATATAAGGAATTTCAAAAATGAACGTATCAAAAAAGAGCAATTGTTTAACACTGTTTTAAAGTAGTGACAAATTTTTTAATGAATTAGCTCACTTTTTGAAGTATAGTTTAAATAAATTTTGTACATTTTTTTTGAACATGTTAATCGGAGGATAAATATATAAAATTTTATTTATTCATCAGAAATTCGTGAGCTCCATAGTAATACGTGAAATGGCCGCATATGGTCTATAGATTCTATTAAAGAAAACGTGTAAAAAATCCTCAAGCTACAGGTATTAAAATCTTACAATGACCAATTTCTTATTTAAGATCTGATCAAAAAGAGCATGAATAGACTTAAGCCTCTAAATTTTAAGAAAGGCGTGATTGAATAAACAATATGTATTACGATTTTTATAATTAAAAAATACGACAGTGATGATTGAAAGTGAGACACTGAGTGTATTGAATGAGGAAACACCATATACAAAAACTGAATATTGTTAGTTTTAAAAACTACTGACCACAGGAACTTAGGATTAGAATCATAAGATAAAAGCGAATTATTGTGTTCTATAATTGGACTTTTCTAAAACAAAAAAAAACAAATATTTTTCGGTGTCTGACTATTGAATAGACATGCCTCCTTTTCTGTCCTAAAGACAAAATAACAGCCATAGTAGCGGATACAGGGCTTCTCTACGACTGCAGAAAGGCAATGACAATACACACATATAGAAAGGCCTTGGCATGTGTCATAAGGGATGCGGAAGATATTCTGTTGACATGATATTTCCCCATTGGTCGAACAATTACGGTAGTATGGTACCCCAACCTACTGTACCAATTACAGGGAAAGCTTCACTGAGAAGAGAAGGTACAGAAAGAACAATCCTCTATGAAGAAAAATCATGTATACACACATATGCATTCGTTGCCATGGCAAAAAAGGCATGGGCCGAGGTGTGAAATAATCCCAGAATCAACTAACTCCCCCCCCCCTTATTTTTTCTCAGCTCTAAGCTTTCTTTGGCGGGCAAAAGTTTCCTAAATTATGATAGTCGAAATCGGAAAGTATATTTTTGTTTGCTGAAGATTTTAAGATTAAAAAATTCATAATACTTTGATTGACTTTGTGAAAGAGTAATCAAAATATAAAATTAAATTATGAAAAATACGTTGAAGGTTATTTGTAGTTTTTTTAATCACGTTCACTAACTTTTTAAACAATTAAAATAATGTTGTGGTAAAACAGATTTATTTTCAATTTAATTATGCTTTAAAACTTACCAAAATGTATTCAGAACATAAACAAGTATGCATATTTGATGTTATATTTAAACAAATATTGACTCAGAAAAGCACTTTTTCTACCCATTGTTATTTAATTTACTTAGACAGCAAAATAATTACCAAATTAATTTTGTTTTCCAAAAAATTTTCAAAATAAAATGAAATGATAAAATGTAAATTCAGAACTGAAAAAATAGTTTTCAAAAGGAAGAATTAAATAGTTAAAAACATGAAATTTAAATGAAAAAGCATTGTTTTTAAATACCTGCAAGTGTTCGAACCTGAAGATATACTAGAAAAGTAATACATAAAAATTATTAGGTAACTAATAAAATAACATTATTTGAAGGGGGAGAATATTTGAAAAGTTCTATAAAATAAATTAAATTAAAAATATTTCTCAAATTCCATTACTAATAGCTTTTATGATCCTTCTAAATATAAAATCTTATGCGATAAAAGAAAATATATGATCGACGTCTTAGGAGGAATATGCATATGTCAAACCTAGGAAAAACATTTTGTTCAGCAAGGAAGTTAAGAGGAAAACAGGCCAAAAAGGGATGTGTTAAGACGCGTGAAGGCACTTAAAAATTTAGTACCCTCTTTGGCAAAAGAAGCAATATTGATTTTTGCTTTATACAACCTTACAATTGACTTTTAAACGCTTGAAGCAAGTTGTAAATTTTTCTTTTGTTCTGCGAGATATGTATTCCCCTTTCAGTTGCTATGCCAAAATGTCCTGTAAAAATGCGCCGTAACGTCTTAAATTGCATGATCCAACTTACTTCAAAGGTTAGTTTTTTTACTTCCTAATAAAAATTAAATAACTTATTTCATATCTTTGGAAGTATGTTTTCTTATTGTCTATAAAAAAGCAGAAATAAAATGTTATTTATAAAAATCACTATTCGGTTAATATATTTAATGATTTTTTATTCACTATAATTCCACATGTTGACCATAAACGTTCAGAGAAAAGAGAAGTTAAATTAGAAAAGAATCCATTCACTTCCTTAACACTCCCTTATTCACCGGTAACTTGACCGGAGGTTAAACAGCGGTCAAACTTCTGATTGACAGTTATAACAGGAAAATTAGTTTTCCGCCAATCAGAAGTTTGACTCCCGGTTAACCGCCGCGCCGGTCAAGTTACCGGTGAATACGGAACTTTCCCCTTGTACTATGTCAACCTGCCCCGATTACAATCCAATTACTCATACCGAATATTTGGGTTTGGTTTAGTTTTAATGCAGCTGAATATTAAAAGAAATGCCATTTTCATTAAACAGTATGTCCTAAACTCTCTTTAAAAAATACAAAACTATGCTTCTAACAAATGTTTAGTTCTGTATGTGTGGCGTAGTCACCGCTAAATTGCAACTAAAAACTTTCCTCAGTTTAGAACCAAAGCGCATATTTTAATATTTTTATTTGGACTTGGCCCAATATGTTACAAAATCATATCCTTTAGATAAATTTTTAAGAAATGTCTTTCATATTATTTTAAGGCTGCCCTTGTGAGATATACTATAGGTATCGTAAAAGCTCGCCTCATATCCATTTTGAATCTTAAAATTGAAACTAACATTCTAAGCACGATTAAACTTTTATTATTTTGCGGTTCTTAGGAAACATAGATAGACATTAAAAAAAGCAAACATCTGAAACAGCACTTTTTGTAGCACATTTAAGAAATTATTTTTAAGATTTTGATACACAAGAACATCTAACGGCAATCATACGTGAATTTACCATTAAACTTAAAAGTATTCACGGAAAATATTTTATAATCCCGAAAGAAATTACACCTAAATAACCTTTAAATAAATAATTTTCCCTGGTAAGAGGTTGTTGAAAGTATTTTCAAGCGCTAATAACTAAGCATAGAATCGGAACCGAGTAAAAAGTCCTGTGCGAACTGGAAAAGGCTGTGTATGTATGTATGTATGTATACATTTAGGATTCACGTCCCATTTCTTATCACCGCTAATAGGTTCTTGTGTAATGGATCTTCTAAGCCGTAGGCCATTTGAAAAAATGAAAAAGCTAATGAAGTTTACTTTGAGAACTCCGCTGAATTTCTTTCAACTTCTCCTTTAGAATCATTTTTGAAATTTCCATTTTTGTGAACGTTGAACTTTTATCTGGACTCCAAATTCTTTCATGCGCGTGTCTTAAGTTTTCTAAAGATTGAGAAAACTTTAGGTGTAATAAAGATTTACTCCCAGTTCTTTTTTCCTTTAAGATCGAAGGAGTATGATATTTAGATTATTTGATACTTGAAAGTTTGATGAATTGAGTGAATAGTCTTTTGTAATCATGAAATTAAGTTATTAATTAAAAAAATAAAATAATTAAATGAGAGTTATTTGTTAAAGTGAACAAATCAATCTCGGCGATCCAAGCGATGTGGCCTATACTTACAGGAGCTAAAATAACCGCTCCAAACCATTGGTTTAAACATTTCATTCTCTCATTTTATCCACTTTGAGTTACGGATCTCCAGTATGGTCTTTGGCGTTCGTTGATGAGTTAGAACAAATTCAGAATTATTTTATTAGAAAATTGTTTAATCTATCGAGATATAGTCCAGGTTACATCCTAAGATTGGAACTCGGTCAAACTAATCTTTCAATTACAATAATAAAATTGCTTCTTAAATTTTGGATATAAATTCTGAAAATGGCTGATCATAGATTTACAAAAATAGCAAATCAACAATTTTATTATAACGGTTCAGAGAAAATAAAATATAACTGGGCTTTAAACATTAAATCTTTATTAGACCACTCTGGTTTTTCTTTTGTTTGGCTCTCTCAGGACCCTGATATTGCAACAAAATTCTTTCCTCAAATTATAAAAAGTTTTATAAATCAATACGCTCAGTCAGACACGATTAGCTTGACTAATAGTACAAATAATCAACATTATAAATTTATAAAATGTACCCCTTTTATAAAAGATTACATGGTTTCCTTTGCAGATATTACAATTAAAAAATTTTTATTTCAACTTAGAATTAACCAAGAATCCTTATTTTTTGAAAATAAAATAGTTAAAATACACTCTGAGCAAATATGTAAATTTTGTGACTTAAGAGAATTGGAGTCCTGGGAACATGTGTTCTTTGTGTGTCCAGTTTATAATTTTTATCGTTTAAAATACTTGTCCTCTTTGATTTATTTTCGTAACAACATAAATACTTTTCTCTCCCTTAAGCATGGATAATTTCGTTCAATTGCTTATTTTATTAAAAATGCCCAGAAATTAAACAATTTTTTAAACTAGAATATTTCTTTGGAGATTTAGTTTAGACCTGTCTCATCTTTGTATAATTTTTGTAATTATTGTTCTTTACAATTTTGTGTATACCATTTTGTAGTGTGTAACTGTTTTGTAACTATCTTGTAGTGTTTTTGTAAGCGGGCTCCGGCCTAAACACAAATAAAATGATATTCTATTCTATTCTATCTTATTCTATTTATTACTATTATCCTTTTCTACTTGTGTTGTTGAAGTTATTATCGCCTCTCTCTCGTATACAGAGAGAGGCGACAACTCAGTATAGCGCGCGCAGATCGGTAAACAGGTTTTCTGTTCGCCACAGGCGGTTCCCTCCATAGGATTAGCATGGGACGCGAGACAAGCGGCATGATACAGTTTGGACAGAATTTGGACAGAATTGGATGCGCAGAGACGCTTTTAAGCAAGTTGTTTCCTCTCTCTCGTATACAGGCCCTCTATTCCCACCTGGCCAAAACCATCTAATCTAATTTTTCAAGATATATTTAAAAAAAATATAGCTAGAATCTCGCTCAGCTTTCAAAGTTTAAAAACATTAGTTAAAGATATTGGCATCGATTATCTTTTGAGGAAAAAAGGTAAGTTTTGTTTTTTAATTTCGTTAATACGTAAGTATTAAAAATCTCAATTAGTTAAACTTCTAAAATTAATAGTTTTGAAAGCGGCATTTTATTTTGAATGCTTTATTACTTTTCAAACATTATTCTTAATTTGTAAGCTTTCAAGTGGATGCTAAAATATTCACTTTCTTACCTCCAAATTTAAATCTCACCTCCTTCCGCAATTCCGGTTCAGATTAGTTTCCATTTGATGCGAAGTTCTCAAAATATTCCAAGAAATGAAACGTCGAGGTCCACAAAAGATCCTTTAGTATCATTACCATTTTAGAGGGAAGAATATTTTGTTATTGTCCAGATTCTTCCCCCTTGTTATGTAGTTTTCATTCTACTTGTTGAAGAGTTCACTTTTCCCAAGTTGTCTTTTAACCTATTCAATTTTCCTTCCTGGGAAGCTCATTAAGCCTGCCCTCGGACTTGAAAGAATCGGAGCGTATATTCTTTTCTATTTTCAAGTGATTTTTTCAAAGAATTTTCTTTCTAGGAAACCCGTCACTCGAAGAGCTTCTGAACTGATTCGTTTTGAAACTCGTTTCTCCATGCAGTGCAACTTCAAGATCTTCTTTCGGGAAAAGTTCGAAGATTTGGTATGAAGCTGGGGAAAGTTTGTCGCCTTTTACAACTCTCAGATTGTAAAACTAATTAGCAAACCCAAGCCCCTGGGTTGATACTTATAAAGAAACATTTATTAAAACAGAATTTTTAGAAAGATTTTTGACTTTCTTAACCCGCGGCCTCTCAGGCCCTGCAAACTGCAAACCGATTTCAGTTCTAAACGTTCAGTGCATGCAAAATTTTTATCACGGAGAGTTTGAATGCATTATTTAATCGTTCAAAGTTCATAATAAATTGACTGCTTTTCATTAAGATATAATATTCTCTCTCAAAATAGGACTGAACCATCCCAATGATATTAGATATTTTTCTTAGGAAAATGTGAAAAAAGTTGGGTAACAATTTAATTTAGTGGTGTTCACCTTAAATTTCCTTTTTTGCGAGAAAAATTATAGATACAAGTTACTTTTGGAAACCTCTTTGATTATAACTCGTGCCATTCCTCGGAAATATTTCAATAAAAACAACAGCCTAATTCAGAAAATAACATACCTACTCTATTTAAACTTAAGGAGGTGATAGGTGGAAACCTTTTAGGCAGCTACACGGGGTTTCATATCTTTTGATTAAGAATGAGAGTTTCTATGAAAGTTAACTTTAGCGTCGGGGCCTCGCAGGCCCTGCGCGCGTCCTTGCGGGTTAAATAGGAAAATGCACTCACTCATGTCCAAAATTAAGGATAATTTTATTTTTTGGTTCAATGACATTAATTTCTTAACTCGAAATTTATTCCATAGGTTCTTCTAAGAGTGAAAATATGTAGTTCGGTGTCAAATTACTCTATCAATAGTTCAAGGAGGTACAGAAGGCCTCCATTGATAATGAATTTCCATACACATTCGGAACAGTACCAGAAACGTCCATGTCAGAGTCATCAAGCAAAAATTACCTGTTATGTTCCTGAATTCTATACATGATTTTAAGTCTGTGGAGTAGGGGAGAGTGGGGCTATTTCGCACATGGGGCACATTTGGACAGACGGCATTTCCCCTAGTAATTATGAATTTAAAAATCTGAAAAAAATACCAGTAGATGGAAGCATGACTACCACCTCCTGCATGAATTTTCAAAGCCCTAAGCCATTTTGTTGTATACGTACTAGAAATTTGATAGCGTTAGAAGCAGCAAAGTAAATTTCTTGTCACTTTGTTGGTGTAAAATATCAATCAAAAATAACTCTCAAGTGGACATTCAGAATTTTATTCAGTAGAGGCACTACTAAAGTAAGTTTCTAGAAAGGTTTTATTTCCAAGCTTTAATTATAAATATCTTGTTGGGACGTGGTAAGCTTGAACTGGTAGATGGGGCACATTCGTACACCAAAAGATGGGGCAGATTCGGACAGCACGAATCGTGCCTCATCTTTCCCATTTTTGATTATGAAAGTGATTTATATGTTTATAAGTGCAGTATGTTTAATAACTTGAAGTTTAATTGTTTTTATTGTAATTGTTTCAAAATTTGGTGATAATAGAAAAACATCTTAAAGAAAGCTTCAGTTTTAAGGAATTTAGACACAGATTTAAAATTTGAAGAAATAAATGTCCCTCATAATTGTTTAATACCAATTGAATTGGACTTAAGTGATTTTATGCTAGTTGTAGAATTTGCTACTAAAAAGAAAATTTTGTTATGTTGGTCAAATAGAAAATTTGGAATTGAATGATGCTTATTTAAAATTAATGATGAAAAACCTTAAAATTAATGACGAAACCTTTATTTTCCCAGTAAGTAATGATTCAATATTCATACAAAAAGATAATATCGTATTAAAAGTTCCCCAACCGTCAGTTTTAGGTGTTAATAAGCGAGCTGTTGGTTCACTTTTCTTTTCGAATAAAACCTGACAGTTAAAATATTGGTTGAACTTTTTCTAACTAATTATATTATGTGAAGTATGTCAATGTGCAATATACTCTTCATTACTACAATTGTTTTCCTTATCAAAAACTTAGATGTTCAATATTTTCTGAAGCTGTTTTCTTTTTTGTAAAAAATCTTCAATTTAGAAGAAAAATATGTAAAAGTGCTAAATATTTCGTTTAATTATCCTTACTTTAAAGTGCAATAAACTTTTTAGTTTTTTAAAAATAATGATTGTATAATATTTTACATGTGTACGAACGTGCCCCACGTGGGCAAAACCACCCCACCCATGGGGCTCATTCGCACGAAATTTCTAGTTTTTTAGATTGATTATATAGGTTAGAAATTCTAGATGAATGCGACCAATTATCGTTGTAAAATATCGGGAAAGGTCTTAACTTTTATTTGAATCCGAGTTTGTTTCAATATCTCATCTAGATCCAGAGAAATATGCCGAAATGCACTTTTTGTGCGAATGTGCCCCACTCTCCCCTATACCTTAAAGTATGCTTTTTACACGATACTAAGGGAAGTCTCTCTCTACTCAACCATATCATCATCATTTTGGGCGGATTTTAGCTCTTTGATCCTTTATTGGTGGATGGTAACTATTTTTAAATCGCTGTACTTGTTTCTTAATGTCTGTAGACCCCGAAAATTATATAACAAAAATTAAAAGTTTTAAGTCGTTTTTTATTCTTAAAAACAAAATTATTATTAATTTTTAGACACGAGTGTATAAATCAACAACAGATGGTAGTTTCTCTTCAGTAACTATACTTCATAATACTTAAATTTAATTTTAAAAAATAGCAAATTTCAACTACCGTTTCGGAATATTCCAATTGCACCCCAACTTATTTAATATACTCATAAAAAATGCAACACCATGAAGGACTTGTTAGATTTTGATGAAATTTACACAGCCAGTGATCTTTGTAGCTACAAATAAATGATATAATTTTCAGAACAAAGGAATAAAATTTACTAGCAAAAATCGGTGTTTAATGTCTTCCATACGCGCTGCAATGAGAGCCTCTATACGACAGGTCATCGAATCAAACAGATTGAAATTTTGACTGAGGAGGTGATTTTCATCTAAGATTCATCCCAAACCCGAAGTTTGCCAATATTGGCAACATAACAAGCATTTTAAGCATGAGGACAAACCAACGAAATTTTAGTCGAGCTCCATAGGTGAAATTTTGGATGAAGAAATTTGTCGAGAAAGAAGCTGTCTTTATTGGATGTAAAGTAAGTTTGGAACATTCCAAAAACATGTGTACGGGATTTGTTCTGATGAATTACAGCTTCAGGATTGCTTCAAATGTAGGGTATAACTTTTGGCTCCAAAAATTTTTAGAAATTTTTTTAAGAAATGAGATTGCCCTCATTTTTTATTTAATGAGGTTGCCCATGGTACCCAATAGTGCTCCAGGTCAAAACACTTCTCTTCTTCACCACAGATTTAAGATAAAACACTCCAAAAATTGCGATTTTCGGCATAGCGTCCAAACCCAATTTAGGTGTCATGTTAACCAAAATTGAAGGGGGATTTCTTTAAAAGGACCATTTGTTATCAGTAATCATGCGAAAATATTTTTTGTGGATCCCATGGTAGTTTTATGCACCGATGGAATTCCATCAATGGAGCGCAGTAAAAAAACGATACTTGGTGAATTTTGGTGCAATGACGATCGATTAACTGATGGAGCAGATAATGATAGACATGTAGCAGTATTCTAACAATTTGAAACATGTCGAATAGTCACTCAATGATCCGGCATTGCCATGCGAATGAAGCCTCTTTCATCCCGTGCTGACGTGACTATAAGGGGTCCAGACCCCAATTTTCAACTCGCCTTACCCTTTTTGGACTTCTGCTTTCAAACCTATATTAATAATGTCCGGTTTCCCTTCATCTGACCAGCGGTAAAACAGTGTGAAAAACACCCCTCCGGCAGGCCTATCATTAATCCTCTTTAAAACTATGTTAAATGTTCATATGACATCCGTTAAGGTTTAAGGGATATAATAACATCTAATGACAAGATAATCAACGGTAGACAACCTTCTTACAAGCCCTTAACGTCCCGTTACAGCCCCCCCCAAATATACGAATAAATCAGTGGTTGGGAAGACACTGCTCAGCTCGCGCATGCGCTATAGCTCTGAATTTGATATCACTTGATAATCAAACCATAAGGAATATACCCTGAAAATTTCAAGTTTATCGAACAATTCCTTCTTGGTGTTGCATTTTTTATGAACAGGAGTATACTATATTATAGGGTAGAGTGTTGTACCTATGGACAAAAATCACGTTTGGATTTTTCTAAGACAGGTAAAATCACATTTTGACCATTTAAAGTGCCCAACTTATAGTCCTAACCTTTGTGAGTAGAGATATATTTTTTATTAGTCAAAATCTTGAAAATTGGATTTTTAATCAATTATAATAACTTGGAAAAATTTGTGTCCAAAGGTACAACAACCTGTTGTACCTATGGACAGACCCAGTTGTACCTGTGGACACCCTTAAAAAGGGAAGTTTTAGATGAAAAAGGCTAAGAATGAACACTTTTATTGATGAATTACCTTTTAATAACCTATTTCAAGCCTTTTTAAAATTGAAAATAGATTTTTTAAAGTAATGTAGTTTTAGATCGTAATTGATCATTAAAACGAAGTTGAATGATAAAAGTCTTGATTTTTTACCAAAAATACAAAAATCACATGGTATTTTCAGATCAGAATTTAAGGTAACAGTTTCATCAATCATGCTGATTGATCTGACAACTTCACTGATCCAAAAAAAAAACAATTCGATCGACACTTAGTTGTGCAAGCATTTGGTGGTAATAACAATAATAATTTGGTGGTAAATCTTCTTCAATGGAAATTTTAAGTTTTTTTAATCATCATACTTAAATGCGATAGGGTGCTTAGGGTTTTACACCATATTTTACATTAAATTCCAAGTAGAATCATAAATTTAAAAAAGTAGTTTATATCACAAAATATTTGATTTTTCATCTAAAATTCACTTGAAAATAATCGCTGACAAATAGATTACCATTTAGAATTAATTTAACATTTATTAAAATGTATTCAGTTAAATAAAACCTGATTCTAAAACGCCGATTAGCTACAGACACCCACAAAAACGTGTCCGTAGGTACAACACTCCTGGTGTCCGAAGGTACAGCATCAGGTGTTTTTGCATTCAAAGTTCTATAAAAGATAAAAGAATTGAGATCTGACGATTTCTAATATCAAAACTAAAAAGTCAAAATCTCGGGAATTCCCCCATATATCCCATTTTATCATATCATAATCATAGAGGAAGAAAATAATTAATGTAGTGATGCACTAAAAAAAACTTTGAGCACCTAAAAACAGTATTTTTATTATAGAAAATTTAAATAATATTTTAAACAGCTGATTTCACGTTAGCAACTAGATAGCATCTGTTTACATTCAAAATCGACCACAAATTCAAATTTACATTTTTCCCCGAATTTTAAAATGAGGTGGCTGAAGGTACAACCGTCCGTAGGTACAACACTCTCCCCTACTGTTGAATTTCTACTCTCTACAGAATGAAATCGGTTCATTGATACAGATCCATACTATTCGCATTTCGATATCAGAATGATTTCCTTTCAAAATGTCATCAATTGTCAAAAATAATGATAAAAAACATCTTCTATGAGTTTTCGGATACATATCAGACCTTTTTAACTTTCTTGACAAAGTGAATAAGAAGAGAATTGTGAAAAATCAATGAAATGTCGGAATCGAAATATTGAATGGAGTGAATGTTATTCAGTTGCAAATTGTTCATTTCCAAAAACCGTTTTCTCAAAGTGAGTGGCTCGAAAATAATGATTAAGTGGCACTACTCTTTTACCCTGAAGCTAGTTGAGATTTCAAAGAAATTGGAACGAATCTCAAGGGAAGGAATTCGACTGAAATGAATGCGGTGGGTCAAAATAAAATCATGACAAAGCAACGGTTCAAAAACATTTTATCATGATTAAATCTTCTCGGTGACTTTTTCTAATCTTACACATTCAATTATACCTTTATTTTGCCTTTGGACTGAATTTCTATAATCAGGCTCGGTTGATCAATGATTTAATTCTGATTCAGGAAAGAGAGGAAATGTTTCCAAAATTTATGCTTCAAGTTATCTTTGGGGGAAGATGGAATTCCTATCAACTCATCTCCTCCGTCATAAAATTGTAAATCAGATTTATCTATATCGTAAAATATGCAGTTTATTCTTTTTTGAATTTTAAGTATAATAACAAGATATTGAGAAGAGATATTGAGCTAATTTTCTTATTTTGAACATTTATTTATTCTACCGAAGAATTTTAAAATTTTAAGTGACCTTTACAAAGTGGTTGCTTTTTTAAATTTAAATTAGTGAACAAAATCTAAGGTGTTTTAAACACATAAATTGTCAACTGCTCACAATTTAACTTAAAACATGTTTTTAAAAAAATAGTAATTTGATTGTAGGAATTTAACAGGGCTGTCCCTGGGAAGAAGAATGGAATAAAAAGTTAAAGCTATTAGATATTTTATTTTAGCTTTTTTACATTTTTATAGAATACTTTATCCAAGTTTTTGTCATCATTGTCTCATCACCAAATGTGAGACATCATTTAAATCAAATAAAATTATGTCAGAAAAATCTTTCAACGAGCAATTCTTTGTATTTTTTTTCCATTAAATAGTTTGTTTTGATTTAAAAGTCATTTGATATTATATTTTATATTTCCTGATAATTTATAATAGTTCTGCTAAGTTAACTAAATTAAGGTTGTTACACTATTTAGCACTATAATTTGAATTTGATTATTTTCCTAAATTATGTGCATTATAGGATACCAAAGGTGTCATTTCTGAAATAATCATCAAAATGGGAATTACTATATAAATAATAAATTTATTGGATGTTTTATTTCATTTCATAAATAAAAATTAACAAGATAATTATTAAGATGTTTTTATAATTAGAATAGGTTGTTTGAGGACTGTGGAAAATTTCTTGAATGAGTCAGCCCTTGCCTGTAAGCCTTTTTATTGTGTAATATAAATGTTACGGGCAAAGTGATTAATTGGGCATTATTAATAATTCCCAGAGTGGAAGCGGGCAAAGTGATAAATTTCACTCATGAACTTCATTCATAAATTTCGTTGAATTAACACATTGGCCGGGCATTATTAATAATGCCCAATTAATCACTTTTCCCGTAACATATATATGTTTTTGTAAATAACCAAATTTAGTAGAGTTGTTTTAAATTAAGCAATAAAATCTTTAGGTAAATCTTGATTGTTTGAGTGATCCAGGATGCCCCGAAATTACCTGAGAAAAGATCTCTAACATTCCCATAAAAAACCTGAGCACCTAAACACCAAGCTGGAGATCCTTTGGTTGTTAATGATTTCTTCCAAACTTTGAAGTCACTGCCTGATGATCATTTTGTGAGAGACTTAACAGCATGTTTGGGGTTCAATTATGATGAGAGTGACTTTCTATCTGACCCATCTCGCTAATATCTATTGGTGGCAAAGGTAAAGCCTTAACTGGGGTATCAGATAAGAGAGTCAACCACAGTGCTTGCCTGTATTGCCGCAAATGGTGACCGTTTCTCTCCTTTAGTCGTTTTTGAAGGTCTCTTGGTCCAATCTCGTTGTGTGCCCTATAAACAGCACCATGCATTATAATCACAGCGACTTCTAATGGATGGATGGAGAAAAGAACATTTTCCCCCTTTTTTAGAGGTTTTTAAGCAGGCTAATCCGCATGCAGAAAAACTCGCAGAGATAATAAACTCCATAGATAGGGAAACGGAATTTTTATACTTTGCATTCAGATTTCTGACAACGAACCATACCAATTGGAGTAAATAAGAATATAAATATGGAGTAATGGCGAACATAGATTGGAGTAATTCGGAACAAAGCGCTAGCATTCTCAAAGTGTAAGAGTCATAAAAGGCATTGAAAATAATCTTTACTGAGAGCTTGGATTCATTTAACAGACCCAGGGAAAATATTTAGCCATTCCCAACCTTATGGAGAAATTGGGAATCTATGGGGGTAATTGTGAACTGAAAATACTAGGCCTTTAAAAAACTCGCATTATTTGATACGTTAGGATGTTGAGTAAGATCTGAAATAACAAGTGTGTGCAGAGAAAAAGTTTTTAAATGCTTTTACTTGGTTGCAGTGATATTGAGAAGTTAAAGTAGCAAATTGTGTTCCCAATTATAGCCCTTTATTTTAATATTTATAAGCTATCAAACTCAAATATGAAGCAGTAAAATAAAGTAGTCAAAAATGATTAAATACATGCACACTGTCTCAAAACCTAGTAGAAATATTCACAAACTTTTATTTAAAACTGTAAACTAAGATAAAATAATAATATCAAAGTAATAACTATTCAACTATACTACTATTCTCACAATGGGGTAGGTGGGGGCAAAGCCCCGCAGTTTTCAGTATTTTTAGCATTGTGGTCGAAGGGGGTAGATAATCCAAAAATTTTAATTGGAGGTCTTAGATTTAAATCTTTAAAACCAATCCAAGTTTCAGCTCTTTTTGATTGTATATAAAGCGAAATTTACATTTAAGTAAGGAAAAAACTGCGGGGCTTTGTGCCCACTTGAAATAAACGTGGCTAAACAGATTATTTAATTATGGAAACACTAGAAATCTCCCAAGTCAACCAACAATATTAGTCATAAATATAATCAGTTTTAATGAAAACTGCCAACCTGTTTATTCCATTCAGGATTTCCGTCCTCTAACAAAAGTTAAGGACCAACAGAGGATCCCTAAGAAGTGAATAAAGGTCTCCAAGATGTGAATACCTTTACCTAAAACCTTCCTTTTCCCCATTTTAAGGACATGGAGGAATATGGAGCCGTTTAACAATATGATTTTAGCAATTAAATATTTATTTAGCCATTGAAAGGATGAGAATTATCTTCCCTGTAAAGTATCAAACCAGTCTAACCACTAATTCTTGACGTAGTCTCGTGAGTGGAGAAAATTATCTATCAATGCTTTTATGATAGAGAAATTGACCTTTATGGCACCTGAAATCTGTGCAAGAATGTTAGAAACTATTTTCTAAGTGACCAGTATCTTTCAAAAGGGGGAAAGGATGAATCTCGGAAACCTTTGTTGAACTTTTTAGTGATCCTGTAGGTTCTAATTTCCTTTTGGGGCGAATCCCCAAACTTTTAAGTTTTGAAGCTGCGGGGATTTGCCCCGTTTCACTTTATTTCGAAAAACAATCCATTTTATTTTTAGAGACAAGTTGAGGCAATTCTGAAAAAGGAAACTGAAGTTTAAATGCTATAATCTCATTGGGTTATTTGTTGGTATTTCTCCTCAACCCCTATTTCGTACGATGTTAAAGTAAAAGATCAGAAACACTACATCTAAAAGATAAAAAACTTACCGCATTATTTAAACTCTTGAGTGACTTACACTGTAAAAAAAGAACGTCTTTTGACGTATTATTTTCCGTGAATTTTTCATGGATTAATTCCGTAAACTACAAAACGGAATTTTCATCGTGAAGTTTCCGTTTTTTAATTTTCCTCTCCTCACGCATGCGTATTGTACGATTTCTCCACTAGTTCTGGTGAGACTCAAATATAGTTGTAAATAAGTAATGGAAGTTTGTGCAAGCGTCTTCAGGCGAAACGAACCTTCAGCAAATTTATTATGGGTAAGTAAGTTAAATATATCGTTTTTATTTTTTGTATTATTGGCCGTAATCGGGAATGACCAGGCTGCCGACGGGTAACCGTTGTGCGCGTGATCGGGTTAAAGGCGTGGCTTTAAAGTATTTAGGATGGAATCTAGCGTAGCTCGAATGGGGTAGTCGTAGCGAGTTAGTCTGGAGTGCACATGGTCGTAGGTTCGAACCCCTGTAATTATTTTTCAGTAAATTTTATTTTAAATTTTTATTATTCCATTAAAAATTGCAAGAATTAATTTCTCTTGTTTAACAGTCATTCCTTATTTAATTAAATTCATTGTGTTTTTTTAAATGTTTTACTTTATCTAATTTTTTTTTTAAAAATTTAATTATTAATTAATTGAAAATTAAATTATTTCGCTAAAATATTTTATAGAAACATCAAGAATCAAGTCCACAAGGATGCGCATTGCTAATAAAGTATAAAAATCTTGCAGGGATTGTGAAATACAGTACAAAACAGTACGTCGGCAGCCTAGCAACGGCCGTAGTAAACGTTACCATGCTTTAAAATAGAAATACTCTGATATACTATTTTTAAACAGATATTTAAACATCGTACGATCGCTTTCTTCACCACGTAGCTTAAGTCTTAAAATATTGCATACCTAACTAGTCTTATAAGATCGCAAAAATGTGATCTAAATAGTTGTGATAACTTGTAACTTTTGATTAGACTTGTATTACTGTGATCGGTAGTGTAAATTATTTAAAAGAATCGTCTATTTGGATTTTACGGATTGTTTGTCATTCTTTTTTCAAAATTATAATCAGGAATATACTGAATCACAATAATATTAGTAATAATACGAACAATCCCTAAAATAACGGAAAGTTCCACTCCAATGACGAAAAGATATTAAACGAACGTTCTCTAAAATAACGGAAGGTTTCCCTCGTTTCACAGAAAAATACAAAACGGACATTCCCTCAAATGACGGAAAAAGAAAATACGGATACCTTCTCAAATGATGAAAATAATCCGGCAGCTGTGCTGCCGGGAAATTTACGTTTATTGAAGAAAGATTTTTTTACAGTGTAGAGGTACAAAATTTTTGAACAATGTGTCACAATAAGACACACCACCCACCTGGTGATCAACTTTTGAATCGATTATTACCAATTAAAAATCCCGGTGCGTCTTTACCCTCACCTACCCTACCTACCTTATTAAATTAATGCATTTTCTAAATCAAAGGTCTACAGATTTTTCCTAAAATGAACAGAAAGTTTAATGATTAATATCTCGTTTTAAATTGTTTTATGAAACATTTCTAGAAGCACTTCAGTAGAGGTTTTTATAAGATACAAACTTTTAAGGTAACTCTCTCTCCCTCTCTTAACATAAAAACAAAATGAGGCGTCCAAAAAGCTAATCACACTAAGCTTTCTTTGCTTGAATGAAAATCCTCTTTCCCAAAATACTTTCATTTGCACTTTAGCCTTAGTCAGCATGAAAAAAGTAACATAATTCTCAGCAATTCAAATTATAAGGTTATTTTCTTGTTAAACCTCTCATTTTGTTAACGTTTCTTTTTCTTAGTACCCCAACGAATGTTATTATAACCTCACTGAATACTTAATGAATCACACATACTCCTTGATTCAACTACAAGATTGCTTTTCTCTTTCAATAAGGGAGAGGCTTTTTTTGTTTACTAATTTATTTTTTAAATATTAAACAATCCATCCAACAAAAGGGGTCATTAAAATTCCTATTCGTAAAATTATTTGATTTTATAGAGTTGGAAGTTAATCGACAAATCCAAGAACATAAAATCTTGGTCATTCACATTTTCTTTATACTTAACAAGAAACACTGTAACAATGGAATGAAGAACATTATCTTGTTTAAGCAACATCTTTCACAATTCTCCCTCGAATCATGCCATACTTTTTTAAAAGTAACGGTACTATTTCAATTTGATTGTATACTAAATATTTTGGTTAATAAATATAGTATATTATTATTACTATTAAAATCACCTCAACCTAAACGACAGTACTATGTACTTCAATCATTTTGAATAATAAAGCAATTACTGGAGTTCTCTGGGAAACAATATTTTTCTGAGTTGTAGAAGCAATATAAATTGTACCCATATTTTTTTAGGGAACATTTTAGTTTTGTAGAACAATTTCGAAATGTTCCACTGCTTTTTTCAAAACTTTCATATCATTATCATTTTATCATATTAATAAATTTTAAGTTCTTATATATCTTACACGAGACCGTATGAAAATAGATTTTTACATGCACCCTTCATTATTGAAAAAGGATTATGGGTTTGTGTGGCGTCAGAGTCTACCAATATGAACTATTGATGCAATGATTTTTTTTCAAACCTGGAGTTACACATTTAACGTGTAGTCATTCATTTCTAAATTAAAGATTGTTTTTGTAAATGGTTTTAAACAGACTGTAATGGAAAACATTGAACAAATTCTGTCGTGTTACACAAGTTGATCTTGAAACGCCTTTTATCTGTTTTTAATTGATGCATTTTGTTTAACCTTACTTAATTTCATCAAATTCATTCTTCTAAATCATATTTAACTTTTTTTCTGCAAAACAGAGAAAATATCTCCTTTAAGCCAAATGAACTGTAGGGGAGAGTGGGGCAGATTCGCACAAAAAGTGCATTTCGGCATATTTCTCTGGATCTAGATGAGATATTGAAACAAATTAGGTTTCATATGAAAGTTAAGACCTTTCCCGATATTTTAGAACGATAATTGGTCGCATTCATCTAGAATTTCTAACTTATATCATCCATCTAAAAAACGAGAAATTTCGTGCGAATGTGCCCCATGGGTGGGGCAGTTTCGCACACGTGTGGGGCACATTCGTACACATGCAAAAAATTATACAATAGTTATTTTTACAAATTAAAAACTTTATGGCACTTTAAAGTAAGGATAATCAAACGAAATATTTAGCACTTTTAATATGTTTTCTCTAAATTGAAGATTTTTTTACAAAAAGAAAACAGCTTCAGAAAATATTGAACATTTGACGAGGAAAACAATTGTAGTAATGAAGAGTATATTGCGCATTGACATACTTCACATAATATAATTAGTTAAAATATTGTGTGTGGTTGAACTTTTTCTAATTGTCAGGTTTTATTCGAAAAGAAAAGTGAACCAACAGCTCGCTTATTAACACCTGAAACTGACGGTTGGGAAACTTTTAATACGATATTATCTTTTTGTATGAATGGTGAATCCTTACTTACTGGGAAAAAAAAGTTTCGTCATTAATTTTAAAGTTTTTCATCATTAATTTTAAATAAGCACCATTCAATTCCAAATTTTCTATCTGACCAACGTAACAAAATTTTCTTTTTAGTAGCAAATTCCACTAGAATAAAATACTTAAGTCCAAGTCAATTGGTATTAAACAATTATCAGGGACATTTATTTCCTCAATGTTTAAATCTGGGTCTAAATTCCTTAAAACTGAAGCTTTCTTCAAGATGTTATTTTCTATTATCACCAAATTGTGAAACTATTACAATAAAAAACAATTAAGCTTCAAGTTATTAAATATACTGCACTTATAAACATATAAATTACTTTCATAATCAAAAATGGGAAAGATGAGGCCCATTCGCACTGTCCGAATCTGCCCCATCTTTTGGTGTACGAATGTGCCCCATCTACCAGTTCAAGCTTACCATATCCCATCAAGCTATTTATAATTAAATCAGAGAAATAAAACCTCTCTAGAAACTTACTTTAGTAGTGCATCTACTGAATAAAATTCTGAATGTCCACTTGAGAGTTATTTTTGATTGATAATAATGGACGCCAACAAAATGACAAGAAAATTTACTTTTCTGCTTCCAACGCTAGCAAATTTCTAGTACGTATACATTAAAATGGATCAGGGCTTTGAAAATTCATGCAGGAGGTGGTATATATGCTTCCATCTACTGGTATTTTTTTCAGATTTTTAAATTAATAATTACTAGGGGAAAGGCCGTCTGTCCGAATGTGCCCCATGTGCAAAATAGCCCCACTCTCCCCTACTCAGTTCAAAAAATTGTAAAGATGACAATTTTTGTCTTCATTGTAAAAAATTAGACCAAATTAGTTGCTATTGAAGTTTATTAACTCGACTTTTCAAACTCCCTTGCACATAAACCTGTAGCAAAATTATGCTTGAATATACGAAAGTTTAAGAAATATATATTTCAAACTTTTGGTGTGTTTTCCTGTTTTATTTAGCACTTATTATTTCCATTTTTTCACTTTTAAGTTCTTTTGAAGATTAGCCTTTACGAAGTTAACACAAGACATGATTGAGAGGAAGGAAGAATACGAGACTTATCAGAACAAGATGATAGGAAAATGCAAATTTCCCCATAAAATTTGTAAGTTCAGTAAAAGGATTGTTTTGTGGGAAAGAAAGAAAAATCCAAGATTATACCATACCATACTCATTTATTTTTATCAAGCAGTAATGAAATAGACTGAATGAGCAATAAATGTTAAAAAGAGTAGATATTTTCCATACTCTAAAGGATTCAAACATAGATACAAATCAAAGGATAAATAAATCAAAGGATCTTGCTTCTGTCAGTTTTTAATGTCCAGATATTTTTGAAATATAATGAAACCTTGAATATTTTTTACGTTCACATAGAGAAGTGTACTTACTAAAAGGAAATTGGGAATATTAATTTGAAATATAAGTACCTTTGGGATCGTAATGTTATTTTTATTTTAAACCATAAGAAAGTGTCTAAACCTAAAGAATCATCATAATCGTACCCTATTATTTTTGCATTAGAAAACTCAGAAACTACATAAAACCAGAATAATAAAATTTTTTAAATTACTCTCTTTGTTCTATCTTTGATAGATATACATACAATCATTTGGCTTTATATTTGTTTAGCCAATATTCTATTCTAAAAATATATACTCAAATTAAAAACAGAACTGATTAAAACATGCATGAGATTTCTCACAAATAAAGACAAGTTTTTTCACCTGAACAATATCATGTCGAGATTGCTTTTATGATTCTCATCTATTTCAAAGATCCATCATTAATTCGTAGAAGAGGAGGAAGAAGATCAAATTTTTCTTAATTATGTACCTTTTACTTTGGGAGACTCTCAGAAAACTTCCGAAAATATCTTCTTTAATTAAAAGAGCAAAATTAATCCTGAGGTTCTGGTCTCCTTTAATATATTTTGATATGAGAGAACTAGTTTTCCTTAAATTTTCCTTTTCAATAATAAACTTTTAATCATAATGCTACATTTGAATATTCGAAGTTAGATGGGAAGGTAAAACTGGAAAAGCTGAATCCATAAATAAGTCCAATTATGTGTGCGCTTCTTTCCATTGAAATATTAAAAACATCAAGTATCGCGTATATTCATTCTAGTTTTAAGGCCTTTTCTATTAATTTAAAAAAGCATAAAAGTTTGTGCATAGTTTACTATATAAAACTTATTTTTAAACAAATATTCTTTCAAAATTATAGTGAAGAAAAGACATAGGGGAGAGTGGGGCACATTCGCACATGGATCACATTCGGACTGACGGAATTTCCCCTAGTAATTATTAATTTAAAAATATGAAAAAATACCAGGAAATTGAAGCATGACTACCACCTCCTGCATGAATTTTCAAAGCCCTGATCCATTTTGTTGTGTACGTACTAGAAATTTGCTAGCGTTAGAAGCAGCAAAGTAAATTTTTCTTGTCATTTTGTTGGAGTAAAATATAAATCAAAAATAACTCTCAAGTGGAGATTCAGCATTTTATTCAGTAGAGGAACTACTTAAGTAAGTTTCTAGAAAGGTTTTATTTCCCTGCTTTAATTATAAATATCTTATTGGGACGTGGTAAGCTTGAACTGGTAGATGGGGCATATTCGTACACCAAAAGATGGGGCAGATTCGAACAGTGCGAAATGTGCCTCATCTTTCCCATTTTTGATTATGAAAGTTATTTATATGTTTATAAGTGCAGTATATTTAATAACTTGAAGTTTAATTGTTTATTATTGTAATTGTTTCAAAATTTGGTGACAATAGAAAATAACATCTTAAAGAAAGCTTCAGTTTTAAGGAATTTAGACCCAGATTTAAACATTGAAGAAATAAATATCCCTGATAATACCAATTGACTTGGACTTAAGTGATTTTATTCTAGTAGAATTTGCTACTAAAAAGAAAATGTTGTTATGTTGGTCAAATAGAAAATTTGGAAATGAATGATGCTTTTTTAAAATTAATGATGAAAAACTTTAAAAACCTTAAAATTAATGACAAAACTTTTATTTTCCCAGTAAGTAATGATTCAACATTCATACAAAAAGATAATATCGTATTAAAATTTCCCCAACCGTCAGTTTCAGGTGTTAATAAGCGAGCTATTGGTGCACTTTTCTTTTCGAATAAAACCTGACAGTTAAAATATTGGTTGAATTTTTTCTAACTAATTATATTATGTGAAGTATGTCAATGTGCAATATACTCTTCATTACTACAATTGTTTTCGTGATCAAAAACTCAGATGTTCAATATTTTCTGAAGCTGTTTTCTTTTTGTAAAAAATCTTCAATTTAAAGGAAAAATATGTAAAAGTGCCAAATATTTAGTTTAATTATCCTTACTTTAAAGTGAAATAAACTTTTTAGTTTGTAAAAATAATTATTGTATAGTTTTTTGCAAGTGTACGAATGTGTCCCACACGTGTGCGAAACTGCCCCACCCATGGGCACATTCGTATGAAATTTCTCGTTTTTTAGATTGATGATATAGGTTAGAAATTCTAGATGAATCCGACCAATAATTGTTCTAAAATATCGGGAAAGGTCTTAACTTTCATTTGAATCCGAGATTGTTTCAATATCTCATCTAGATCCAGAGAAATATGCCGAAATGCACTTTTTGTGCGAATGTGCCCCACTCTCCCCTTATATTATTCAATAAACCAAAGGTAATAAAGTATACAAAAATTATTGGAGAAAAAATATTAATAACACCAGAACCGCCGCGGATCAGTCATTTTGACTGTCTTGTCTTTTGGAATCTAGTTATTTTTAAAAGTTTTTGAGTTACACAATTCTGATTTTGTGACTTTCGCTAACTTACTGTTCTGTTTGAGTCATCCCAATTTCGTTCATTTTTAGTACAAGTTCTGGAGATATTAATTGGTCTACCTAGAACCGCCATCAGCAGTCATTTTGACTGGTGAAAGCGTTTCTTTTGTCTGTAATCACTTAAATTTTGACAGAAATGATTAAGGAGTTTTTCATACAAAATGTAGTACAATATGTTTTGGTTTTGACACCTTTAAATGGTCATTTTTTCTCAGAAATTCATATAAATCCAATCTTTAAAATTTGGATACTTCCCACGCTTTTTTTATTATTTTCCTTGAAAGATTTACTATTTCCTGTTTGAAAGATGAAGCAAATTCATTTTGTTCATCTGATCTTGCTTTTTATATGAGAAAAAAAAGGAATTTATCCAATAATTCAGTCAAAATACTACTTTAGACAGGTATTCATAAGACTGATTCATCGAAACAAACTTAGTTATAGTTTTTGGGGAGCTATTTAGCTTTTAGAGTTGTTAGAAATGTCTTTGATGAAATAAAATATTTTACTTCGAAAGCGATTCCCTTCAAGCAGATTATTTTATATCGGTTTATACTGCAGACGAAATGACTTGGATATGAACAGTAAACGCGCAATCTTGACTAGAGCAGGTAAGAATCTTGGGTTCTTTCTTACGTATTATCCCGTCGACCGTGCCGCTGAATCCGAAAACGGTAAACATCCCATTTACTTTTCTATGGATGTGCCGCTGAATTTGAAAGTCACGGAACGGTCGAAGGGGTAATACGTAAGAACCCAAGATACCGAATTTAGTGCACGTTTTACATAGATAGAATGTATATTGTATTGAATGTAAGTTGCATATAAGAAGAAAACTATTTAAATAACTGGTAGATAGAAATTCCCTTTTAAATTGAGAAAAAATTAATGATCTAAGGTATGAACTTGTTTTTGTATTGACGTCAAAAAAGACGTCTCCAGAGTCAAAATTCAAAGTATGGATATTTTTAATGTTCTAGATACATGCAACAATTATAAAAAGTAAGAGTGTGAAAAAAAGGTTTGAATTTTATGTTTTTTATTTGTGTGTGAAAAAGTGTAAAACTATCTATTTTCAGGAATTTATAACAAAAATCAAATGTTTAAAATTATAAAAATATTTTCAAATAACGTATAGTAAATCACCTTAATGGTAGCTTAAAGTATTAACATGTAATTTCTTGTTCAAAAGATAGTTTTTGCTGAAAAAGTCTAACAGTCTAAATTACTGCCTCCGGCGGTTCTAGGTAGGAGGCAGTAGCCGGCGGTTCTAGTGTAAAAGAGAAAAAACATTTACATAACTTTCTCTGTAGCAAAGACTTCTGTCAAAAGCAGAAACCAGTGCTACCCCCTCGGACCAACAAACCAACTCTGTCAGTACCTCGTCATCAGGGGGCTTATGGCCACAGATGGAGGGGTGTTTCTGAAGGTTATCCAAAGGATTAGTAGTTAATCTCAAGCCCTAACAGCAAAACATCGGAAAAATACAACTAATCTAAACTAAAATAAAAACACATACCACTAATGTTCGGCACTAGTTAACTAAAAGTAGTTGAAAAGTAGTTAACTAGTAGTTCAACTACTTTTGATTTAGAGTAGTTGAACTAGTTGTTTAACTACTTTTTTCACCAATTACTAGTTCCAACTACTTTCAAAAAGTTCAACTACTTCAAAAAATATTGAAAGATCAAAATTTTAGAAAATATGTTACATCTACTTACAATGCCCTTTTTGTGATATATTTTCATATTTGGCAACCTTGAAATATATTTCAACCCAGCAATTGACATATAATTCAACCCTTTCTTTGAAATCCTTTCTAGAAATTAGGGAGTTCAGGGTTTTCTCTCCTGGAAATTCCCGCACTTTGAAAAGCGATTTTAGGATATGTTTACGAGGATTCTAGATGTTTTTCCTGCATTAAAAATTAGTAAGGCAATACTTAAAGTTAACGGCCCAATTTTATGCTTAAAATATTGTTGTTCAGGCTAAGGGGGTTTAGAACCCTTAACCCCCTTATATACGACACTGTACTGACTAATATAAATACAACTTAGAAAACTTTAAGACACCAAAAACCTGTATACCTATCAAAAATTGGCGAATCTTTAGCCATGATATTTTTGCTACAGGTAAGAAAAAGTAATCGAAAATTTGGGGAAAAATATCTTATGAAATTAAATAGACTAGTTAACTAGTAGTTAACTACTTTGGGAAATAATCAACTACTAGTTACAACTACTTCCAAGAAAAAGTAGTTAACTAGTAGTTACAACTACTTTTGCCCAAACTAGTTGGTAGTTGGTAGTTAACTACTTTTTGACCAGTAGTTGCCGAACACTACATACCACCCACACGAGAAGACACACAAAAACAAAAGAAACTTCCACAACATGTATGTTAGAAAACTTACAAAGAAAAGTTACAGAAACAGTTAGCCCAAAAATTATAAGATGAAATTTAAAGAGTTACCTGGGCAGGGCTGCTAGTAGGATTTCAAAATCGCTCCGATATATTGCCCGGCAATCCGGTTAATATACAGGACAAAATTTTACGATACTTTTAGGATATTTGTTCTTGTTTAATGCATTCTTAAGATTGCTGTAAGCTGTGCCTTTGTGTCTTATTATTAGAATTAAAAGAAATTCTTGACAATTGAGCATAAAATACAATTTTGAAAAATTTGGTTGCTCTGATAATTAGATAACCATATGACTTTATTTTTAAACTATTTTCTTTTATCAAAGATTTCAATATCTATTGAATTAAATCCATAATTTAATTTCAAGATCTAAATAACCAGTTTCTACTAGTTTCTTCTATATAACTAGTTATAACTAATTACAGTTCTTTTGGATATAACTCTTTTAAGAAATCTTAACTATCTAGTTCGAAAATAATTAAATCATTTATGTATCTGAAACCATTAATTATTTTTATTCAGTATAATTTCTCTTTTAATCATGTGTACCTAAATACAGCTAAACAAGTTTCCCAACGGAATTCCATTTTTTTCTTAGGAGAAAAGGCATTTTCTTTAAAAAGCTGATAGTGTATTTTTTTATTTATAAATAATAATTTGCTCTTTTATTTGGGTATTTTCCTCAACCTCCTTTCTTATTACTTTATTCTTTACAACATAAATTAAGCTACTTATTAAGTGATTGATAAAACTCTCATTTAAGGCAAGAGCACGAAGCAATACCTTCATAAAAACACATTATTCTTTGCAGGAATAAAGTGTTCGTGTCACCATAAAACCTTTCAGTTAAAAGCTAACTTTTAATTAAAGAATAATTCTCAAAACAGATGCTTAAAATTTCAGTGAAAACAATCAACCGTATTTCTTTTCTGGGGTCACACAAAGTAAAATAAGTAATCTTTTACGAAAGGAAGTAAAAAGTTTTATACGGGGAATTAAGTATTCATCAAACATTTTGAAACTATGTTTATTTATACTCCCTAACTAAGTAAAATCAAAAGGTTAAGGAAGAGTAAGATGATATTTTTTCCTGAAGTACAAAATTTTAGAGAATTGTGCAAATAAGTGACATGTTAAACAAACTAGTTTCAAAGTAAGTTGCTATGTTTATGTGTAATCTGTATACATACTTTCAAATCATATTTCAGGTTTACTCCCCAACCTGAGTCCTTACTAAAACTTAGCTCAAAATCTTACTCGTGCTGCCCTCTAATATTAATCATTGGAACTTCATTCGGTTCTTACGTATTATGCCGTCGACCGTACCGCTGAATCCTATGCCGTGAAAAGGTATCAAATCCTATTGACTATTCTATAGCTGTACCTCTGAATATAACGGCTGCTGAACGGTCGACGGTATAATACGTAAGTACCATTAATTCCTTTTGTGTTCAATTCAGGAGATAAATATCTTCTTAAAATAAAATAAACAAATTAATTAAGCAGAGGTTTATGTAGGGCTAATTTTTAGGACGATAATTTCTAGGATAGCAGAAATACCACTCTTTTATGACCCATTCGGCAACTAGTTTACCGTAAATTAAAAATTCTCAAATATCACTAAAATATAACTTTTCCAGTTTTATTATAGAGGGATTCTTATGAGATTCTCTTACACATTTTCACCATGGTCAAAATGACTCTTGGTCTTTTAATGTTTATAATTTATATAATTGTAGTCGACTTAAGTTAATTAAAGATTCTCCAAAGGGTCTCGAAAATCATGTATTCAGTGATAAGAAGAAACTATTTATTTTTCTTTTTGATTCATTTACGCGGAAAAACCATTCTTCAGTAAAATTTCACTCATATTTCTTTTTATAGAAGGCTATACTATACATAAAAGCCATACTTAGGGAAATAGAGAATTCCTTCGTAGATAATTATATGCAGAGAAACCAAAAAATATTAATTTATATTTATCAAATATTATTTTTTATTAAATGTGTAGAATTCTCCCTTTATGCATACATATTTTATGCTTCAGTTTAATGTTATATAAGAGTTCCTGGTATTTTTTTAAATAAATTCTTCTTCGGTATGTGAAATAGCAATATATTTTTTTCTGAAATAAAGGTAAAGGAAAGAATTTCTTTAAATACTACTTTCTTTTCAAATGTTCCAAACTTTTTAGTTCAGAACAAATTTTAGTTGCTTAACGTTTTTTACGTACTCCATACAATTGGAGAGGAAATCAAGAACTTAAAATTAAAATGATTAATTGAAAATCCCTTTACTGGATTTTCCCAAGAGGAAATGAAGCATTAATTTTGAGTTATTAAAATATTATTAAACAAGGAAATTTCTTCAAGGAATTTTTTAGTGACAAACTGGAAACCATTAAATTAGATTGAAAAATCAATATAATAATAATTCTAAAGTTTAAGTCAGTAAGTAAAGTTAAAGTAATTGTTTCTAAAATTTTAACCTTTTTAGCTATTTCAATACTAATTTAGATAAAACGATAAATTATAACAGCATTTTTTAAACGACCTAAATTTAATTCTTTTTTAATTTATCTATAAAATGCTAAATTTAGTTTGAGCTTAAGCTACAAAAAAATATTTTTTTCAGTCATTTTTAATGAAACAATTTTTACTCCTTCTTTGCTACTAAAAAGTATACATAAAATAAAAATGCAAAAACTTTGTGTATAGAAAAAATATTGGTTCTATATTACAGAAGAAATGATTGGAGGGAAATTTGATGTTAGTCACATACGTGCATTTATTAAAAGAAACTATCTAAAAATTGAGGGAGTCTCCATAAGTTTAAGTTTCCTTTTGTAAAAGGTCCACTTTTTCCATGTAAACGTAAACTCTAGTTTATAAATCACCTGCTTGATTATTGATTTTTAATGAGAGGAGGATGGTATAAATGTGATTATTTGTTAGCATAATCTGGTGTAGGGACAGGATGGCTTTGCCAAATGTATCGTAGACAGATAATGGAAATCGATGATGATGAATTTTCAATTTCCACTAAGATGAAAAAACGGAAATTTCAGACAGCTTGATGTCCTAAGCTTAATTTGGAATAAATGCGCAAAACCTTCAAAAAGAGTCACTTCTTGTTCATGTGCTTTGAATAACTCTTAGAACACAAAATTTGCAATCATAGCAAATTTTTTTTTATCCAAAGTAGTGTCATATTTCAGTATAGATACTTAATAAATTTCAAAGATTTTTTGTGGAAACTCCCCCATTATTTATCTACTTTTGACGTTTATTAGGCGATTTATTGTATACTTAGGATATAACAAAACTAAAACACCTCTATAAAATGTTAAATCTACAGCAAGTTAGATGAGTACAATACTTGACATGATTTGAATACGTTGACTGGTATTTCTGTACATATTCACCCTTAGCAAAAAAATTATTAAACAGAATAAGCAGAGTAATGATAAATACAAATACCTGTGCCTAAACCAAAATATATTTTTCAAATATTTATTTAAAAATTTAACAGTTAAAATAACCAAGATTCTGATTTCATATTTTATGACATCACTATAAAAATATTTAACTTATATAAGTCACTGCTTAAAAAAGGAAGAAATGGAGGATTTTGAAAGAAACTGTTGTTTTAGGTTTTTATGGTGCAAGGCTTACAATCATAAGTATTTTTTTCTTTAAAGCTATGATTATTATAACCATAATTTAATTGTAACCATAGGCGCTTGCCTGTAGTTGGTCGACTTAATTTGTATTTGTATAACTAATATTTTTTCGTTAAAAAGTTTACTTGTACAAATACAAATTAAGTCGACCAACTACAGGCGTAAGCCCAGCAAGGTTGGTACTTTTAAGTCTTTTTTTTTGAAAGTTTTTGAAAGTAGGTGCATACTTATTCGAAGATGTTCCGACACTCAAGAACGACTAAAATAACTCCTTTCCACAATTTTTCTCATTTCCAATTCAATTATAAGCTTATTGTTCCCAATCTTTTAGAATCTACAGTTCGAAAGCTGTAAGCTTAGAAAGATGTCTGGTGCCATTTTCCATTCACTACTTTTTCATAGAAACAAGAGAAAAGTGTCTATACACCCTCTGTCAAAAAGTGATGGATTACTTTGTTCTGTATCACTAAAAACCCTCGTTTTACATACTTTCTTTTATAGGCAGAAAACTTATTCCATACCCCACTTAAAGGATGTTTGGAGCAAAAAATATCTTAAAAAAGAAGGATTACCAACTTTAGACTTAATCGCTATTTTAAAAAGAACTTTTTGTTTACTAGGAAATAAAAATCATATTTAAGAGTTCAGATTTCCAAACTTTTAGTCATTCATACCATTAAATGTTTGATTATTGTAATTTCGTTTATTTTTTCAGTAGAGGTTTCTGTTCTATGCTGAAAAACAGTTGAAGCTTTCTTAAAATAACATTTACGATTCATATTCCCTCTTTTATAGAAACATAATTTAACATTATCTACGTACTTCCAAAGTAGTTTTTTTTCGAATTAAACATCAAAATAGCTTGATATTAAAAATACAACACGTTTATAGAGAAATGTCATAAATTTTATTTTCAATTCAACCAGTTTAAGAACTTGTATTACAATGATTATGTAAATATAACTAATACACATTTTATTTTCATCCACTAAATTGCAAAAATCATTTCCATCGTTTGAGGGAACTTATACTATATATGCGATCATTAAATACACATTAAAACAGCATTATCCATTTTCTATCAAAATATCAATTATATTATAAATATACGCGTTCTCGAAAAAAGTGTTTGAAGTGTATAAGATAGGTTTTGGTCAGTTTTGCGATTTCTACCTATAAGTAGCAATCTTATTATACGTTATTGAAGCGTTACCTTTTTGTATCCATCACAAAAAAATAACTCAAGATAGTATAGGAGAAATCATTCAATGGCACGAACATGTTGATATTCAGTTTAAAAAATACTAATTTATGCACACAATAGGTGCATAATATAAAATTTTAAGATATCTTTAAAATATAAAAAAATATACAAATTTTTTTATTATAAAGTAGCATTTCAATTGTTTTTTTAAAGAATATGATCTAAAGCATTTATTCAACTGTGAAACTAGCAGTTGTTAAGATATTATTCGTCTGATCAATTATATTTTATGGTCCGCAGTGGTCTCGTCATTTTTTTTACATGTTTGGTTTTTAGTTAATTTAAGCATTTTATGTAAACCACTTTATCACTCAATCTGCTAATGCTTTAATTTAACTCTTTTTATTTCCATTTTATTGTACAGAAAGTTCTTTAGGTATAAAGTTCACAAAACATTTCAAGTGAAACTTTTATGAAATTCATAGGAGCTCAACTGGTTAAAATATATTGTTTTTTTTTCTTTTAAAGACCTTTGAATCATTTATCAGTTAAAATATTAAAGTATTAGTAATAATTTAAACCAGTTACAGCGGACGTGTTAGAAAAAGGCAAATTTAATTAAGATTAAAGAATTAAAAGTGCCATAAATATTAATATGTTTGAGCAAAGCTTAAGGTATAAATATTTCCATCATCATGGGAATTTGGGAATAATACAAAATTTTAATAAAAGTTTAAATTGGGAGAAAATATGTGAAATTAAATCAAATATAATTTCTTACCAAAGAGATGCTAAACCGGAATACTTAGAAAAACTCGGGAGATTTCAAAAATATTTTTTCACAGAAAATTTAAGTCATACTGAATATCAACTTGAGTATTCACATTTTTTAAAAAGAAGAGTAAAATAATGTTCGTGAAATGCTTTATTCTTAAAAAGTGTATGTCACACATATCAATGCGTATTTATAGATGGCACCTATGTGGTATAAACATAGTGCTACTCTGATATGGGAAGTTGAATGATTAGCACCGTTTTCATAATTTTCTCAGCATTCATACTCATAATGGTAAAAGTAATCTGCAAGTCATTTCAGGGCGTATAAGAACCCTCTTTTCTTACAGACTTAACAATTACTCTTGGCACATAATGTTTTGTTCAGTTGCACGTTCAATGTACACAAATCTACATTTCTAAACGGCTAAAAAGACTATAACTACAATCCAAATTCATGAAAAACGTTCATGTTAAAACACTAATCAAATCAATTCTACATTTTTTTAATGCGGAGAGTTACAGGTTGATTCAGAATCGCGGTTCAAATTAGGTACTGAGGAAGAACTTAAAAAGCAGTTTTAACTGGGAAAAATATGGTCCCAAACGTTACGTAGAAGGGCACAGTATGCATGGAAGGGATAAAATGCGGTACAAAAGTGTGGTAAGGACCGAAAACCATTCTCTATTGTGCATGTTATTGGCAAATAACGTCCTCTTATGTATGTTCGATTCAGTCTTCCGATCTTTTGGGCAAATCGAAGAGACAAACTACGGTAAATCCCAATAACGACAGTATTCGATCACTTTTGCGCATTAGAAGTTGTGCACACACGGTGCCCTCTACTTGGTCAATCGTATGTAATTCGAAGGATTAATTCTGAATCATTCTGTACGTTCCACACTATACCGTTCAAGTAAATGTCTTCATGCATGTTTACAGAGAAATCCTCCAGAATTGCTATAGAAGACTTTAACAAACACTATTAAGAAATTAAGTTCTGAATTAGTTTAAGAAACAGCCATGGCGGTTTGCTATTTCTCATGCATTTCTCTTTTGAAATGTTGAAACACCAAGAAGAACCCGCACACCAAATGCATAAATCATCTGTCTTACACCTTTGATGTAGTACCAAATTTTTTTGTTACACATGGCTGTTTTCTAAGTAGTCTACGTACTGAAAATAGCTATCCATTTGAATCTACTCAAATTATTAAAAAAATGCAAACCAAGGTCAACAAAAATGACTCTGATGCAAATACAGTCTAAAAGTTCTTGAGGCGTTCATACCATAGTGTGATAGTTAACTTGTTCACATAATCCTTCGGAGCTGACAAGAGGTTCAGTTGGAAGAAAGTATTGAGGCTGAAAATAAAGTAGAGAAAACATATAAAGAATTCATTCAGTCCTCTTCTAATCCCATAATAAAACTAGTTACACAACAAGCTACTATCTTCTAGACATTTCTTTCTTAAATATGTGACAACTATTTCTAACGAGCTTTGAAACTGTTTTTGTGTTAAAGAATGTCCATCCAACGTCATCAGGTGAAAAGGGTAATTGTAAAAAATAATAATCATAATTCTTATTGTTTTATGGCGCAAGAATCTGATTATATCATAATGCGTCAATTTGAACTTCAAACTTTGTTATACTACCTGTTTTGGAAATAGTATTCACTTCTTAGAAAATATGGCAAAAGGAAATAATATACGTACATTTTTATTTTCTAAAACTAGGAGATAAATCCCACGCCCTTGTTTAAACCACATACAGTACGATCGTGTTTGTCAAACATTAGTTGAACTTCCAGCTCTTTAAATTGAAGATTTAGTAATCAAACGCCAGAACTAAACTATCCATTTCAACCTCAAACAGTTAATCTATCTAACTTCAATAAACATCACAAAAATTCTGTAAATTCTTTCAAAATATCCCTAAGCCTTTGGAATGGGTTGTTTTTCTTATATTTTTCTAGAGCATTTCTGCTACCTACCGTTATTAAAGCCGTTTGGTGGTTTGAAACCCTCGAGATGTTTTAATTTAAGCAGATAGGCAAGAGTGGGAAAAACTTAGTTACCCATACTTAAAAATATTATCCTCCTAAAAATGGTTTACTAATAGCTATCCGACACAAACCGTGTGAAATAGGTGAACATCAAACATGTTTTCCTTAATGGTACACTCCCCGTATTTTTTTTTCAAGTAGAAAATATTTAAAAGAAACTAGCACTTGCTCTTTGCGCTTAAGACATTAATCCCAATACACTTCAGAAGAAATAGATGTTGGCTATAAGAGAAAACTAATGAACTGTACCACTCATTACCCGGCCTCTGTCGGAGTCTCCGATGATGGATGTTCTCACCTTGGTCGCCATCGCTTCACAGATGCTCATCTAGAGGTAAACAGAAGGCCCAGGTTCTAGCATTTGCTCATGAATGAAAATATAATAACCATAAAAAGCTTTTTGTTTGCTTGGTTCAATTCATTCAGTTTATCCGTTAAATGACAGCTTGTGTTTTTCAAAACCGAGTTGAATATTTTTTACAGGAAAAAACTATATTCTACAAACATCTTTTAAAAACAGTTTTTCTGATCTACTGGCGGTATTGGATTTTAATTGTTAATGAACGAGCCTCAAGTTGTGAAAAATCATAATTTAATAATAATAATAACTTTATTGACATACATAAATAGTTATAAAAATCTTCAAAGAATAACATATTCATCACCAAGGGGACTATATCCCGTTCTGGTGACTGATAAATTAAGTTCAATTAATACAATAAATAAAATTTTATTTCCAAATCAAATTTAATGTTTAAAAAAACTGATATTCAATTTCAGCTAATAATTTTCCACAACCACCAAATATAAAACACAGGCAGTTCAAAAACTGTTAAAATAAAACCATTTAGAAACTAACGGGAAAACATTTATAGAACTAGGAGGTCTTTTAGTATTTATACTAAGAGGTAATTATAATCAAGCCGTAATCGTTTTGAAGATTTAGTTTTGAGCAATAATTATATACTAGCATTAATTCTAATATCGATCAATAAATTTTTTGTTTCTTTTTTAGCTCATTTTAATATTTAGTAAAGAAAATAAATTTAATCATAAACAGTCATAAATCTGACAACTTTTACTGTGCATAAAGCAATTATTATGGTAATATTAAATTCAGTACTTAATTTAGGACTAAGTAAAATCCCCCTAAGTGTTCAAAGAAAATTAGAATAGTTTTACCCCTTTTCTTACAGGACCTTGGGATTTTTAATGTTTGAAGAATCAAAAAATAAAGAGTTTCCAAAAAGATTATTCTTCATTTGAATACTTTAATACAAACACCACTCACCTTTAACATCTTTTAAAGTGATTCGATCTTTTGAGTGGCTTTTTAAAAAATTCTGTCACTTCATTTCCATACATTTGTGCACTTTAAAGCCCCGAAGGTAAAAGTCTACATTTTACTTTTGAAAAAGAGTTTAAAATCCCAAAAGGTTTTTCTTATATGCTAAATATTCCTTGCTCTTTTAGTCAATATTTTTTTATTCAGATACAAACATTTTATGTAAATATTTTTCAGAAATCACCAAACTCAATTCATTCTAAGCAAGAGCGTTATAACTAGATGTTTCTATGGATAATATTTTACTCTATGTTTGGATTTTTAGCAGTTTTTTCACTTACTTTTGATCTAACAGCTTCCATTCGGGCCTTATAGCAGAACTCCAGCAAAGCTACGAACATAGCCAGGACAAGTCCACCTATCAATATGTAAAAACATCCGGCGACATTGCTTAGTGTCAACTCATTCTGAGACGATTCCTGTAAAGAAATCCGACACATTTCCCTTTGAAAGTTAAGTTTCGAAGTTATCTATTTCTAGTGTTTATAAACTAATATCCTTGCTTGACCCTTTAAGCCCTAGCTGCCCCAATTTTCTATTGGATTTAATGGGAATCTCAGGCTGTCTATGAATGACAGGGTTAATATAGGAAAACTTAAAAATAAAGGTTAGTGTTGAGGATAGAAACAAATACTGTTTACAAGATACCTATTTACATACCGATTGAACAATATTATATAACTCCAGTTTGGGAGTTTACAAACTTTCAAAATATTTTACATACCACGATATTTTATCACCCTATCATTATTTACTCAAAAAAAGTTGACAACATGTTGTAACTAGTTGTCTTCCCTGTAATCAATATTTTTTAAACATAACATTTTAGAAAAGGGCCAGTCACTATTTTTTTTACTTTTGAAATAACTTACCAACACAAAACTCAATTGACGTAATTTTAATAATACCAACATCAACTTATCTCTAATTTAAACGATTACAGTAGTACATTTATTAATGTAATTAGTATTAATAGTTTGAGTAATACAAACTCGTACCGTCAATGCAACAAAACCAATTTTATTGTTAACAACTTTTTTGATTCTAAGTACTACATTGAACGAAACTTATAAAATGTTTACAAATTTTATGGAATATTTTACGGCATTTCTTTAAAGAAAGTTAAATAGGTCCAAATTTTTTAGGATAATGCAGACTCTAAATATATCTATCCATTCAAGAACTTACTTTCGTATCACCATTTCTGCATTCACTTCTGTCGTACCACCATTTGTTTTCTAATCTAGCCAGATCCCCTTTCTCCTTCAGAGAGAGGACTGCTAAGTTTAGTTGGTCTCTGATGGTAAAAAAGGCAATTTCACAAAAAAACAGTTAAAGCATCCTTAATCATAAAATGCATTTAATTTTAATTCCAACAAATTTTTTTAGTCACTGCAAAATAAGTATGGTACTAAAAACACTTGTTGCTTTTGATGACAGAGTTAAAATAAATTAAATGATATTTCATAAGATGCCCTTACCTGAGATTTGAGCCAAGGGGCGTGGCAACCCCGTACCCCTTAGCGTCAAGATTGCGGCCCACTTTCATCGTGTCGCAGGGCTGCCTCTCATTAATGTAGTCATTTTTCGTGGACTCCATGAGGAAAGCGTATTTCCCTTTTGATTCTCGCACCCTCCTGATTCCTTCTTCGTAAGACGAAACAAAGACGTGCTTTCGAGAATTCATGAACTCCCACATCCGCGCATAAACCGTGATTTTTGACCGCTGAAAAACAACAGGAAACGCTCTCGTCATCTTCTCGTTCAAAGGAAGTTCCCAAGTTTCATGTTAAGAGGACATGGTACCTTTTTGGTCAAAATATTTAAATTCAATGTTATTTGATAGTTTTTGCTGGTAACATATGTATTTGCCTTATATTCAATATATTCAGAATTTAAAATACCTAAATATTGATATTTTATGAGATTAAAAAAAAACTTAACATTTAAGGAGTGTTTTAAAATGCTACTCCTCCTACAATAATTGGCATACACTCTTAAAATTTTGTATTTAAACACATCAATCCATTTACAACAAAAGTTTGTATCGGTTTAAGATTTGCACTATTTTGAATTATAAAAATAATTTTTTTCTTGTATCACTAGAAAAACAGCCCTAAAAAATCTAAGTTCAGTAATATTTAAAAACAAACCTACAATGAATATCCAAAAACCCATACCAACTTTTGTCAAACACACTTCCAATAATAAACAGAAGTTTTTTTTTATCCAATAGATAAAAATCCTCAGCATTTTAAACAGTAAAAACGTGATTCTGAGAATAGCGAACTTGAAGTTCCCAATAGCCATAGAGAAGTGAATAAAATCAAACATTAAATTTATCATAATTTGGATAATTTTCAATAAAAAGTTTAGAAATTTCGTGGGATGATAGACAAGAGCATAATATAGATTAGTTTGGATCAAAATTTTTTTTCGAATTATTGTCAAAAAAAGATACCATGTCTCCTTAAATTCCAATAACATAGGCTTTTCTATTTTTGTTTCACGTGCAAAAAGAAAATTTGCTCTTCTAACGTTTAGTTTAAGTGGAAACAGTAATTCATATTTAACATTGGTTTCTGTATTTATTATGCTTTATTTTGGTACAGTTTTGTTGTCATTTATTACTAAATTATATGATTTGAAATTTCGAATATAATCTACAACCGCAATTTCAAAATCTTGATCAAAAAGCGCTTTTAAAGTCCTTTTTTTATTAAAATTTTTTTTAACATTTTTTTATTATTTATAAAAAGCACACACACCCAGAAATTTAAATTTAATATTTTCATGGACCTTTCATATTAAAAGTAAAGCTGTCCTTAAAACCTTTCCTAAATGAATAATAAGCAAATAAACATGAAATTTGTTTAGTTATTTTAATCCAACTTATCGGGGTTTTTTTACACCTTACAACAGAAACTATTCTATCAAAACACTTCAATGAATATTAAAGAGTTTAAGGTTTGTTTTTTAAATATCTTCCTTATTAAAGTTAAATCTCTAAATATGATATAACTAAATAAAAAATAGCATCTCATTAAAGTACTGATTTGAAGGGACAATTTCTTAAATTCTATAAAAAATATTTTTGGATGCTGTTTTGAGACCACAGAAGTTGTATGTATCATGCAAAAAAAACATTTCCCCAAGGCATGCAAGTAAATAATTGGAAGCAAATTTCCAAATTCCAGATACTGACCCTGAAAAACTCTTGGGTCGAAGAAAACTTGAGTGTTCCATATTCTACTTCAGTTTGTTTGGCTAAATCATCGGCAGAATTGATGGGTGTGACCATTCTTTCGACCGTTAGGAAGGCTGCCAAATTAGCGGTGTATGAAGATATAATGATCAGAGTGAAAAACCACCAAACGCTTCCAACAATACGGCCCCCGATAGACCTGAAGTGGTGGAACAATTGTTAGTTCAACTAAATGCTAATTAATGATTTAAAAAGCTAATACACTATCGGTTACATTGTCGACATTTATCTGAAAAATTTTCAATGTTATAGAAATTAACTAATGCCCATATGAAAGGTGTTCCAATGTATTTACAACTATAAAGAGTAAGGCACAATACAAATTTTATTTATAATACATTTCAGAGTAGTTTCTACTATCCAGATATATGAAGCACAGCATAAAGAAAAAAGATCAAAGAGCATGGATTCTAAACAAAAGAGGCAATTTCTGAAACGATTTCAAAGGATCGTAACCAAAAACCAATATTGTGTGGTTCCAATAAAATGCCTCATAAAATTCACTACTCAAATGCCGGTTGGTGTAACTAACTCCCATGAAATACATAAACCTTATATTCCATTCATTTATTACACGGGGATACTGAACCTTGTAAATCTACATGCTTGGCTTAAAGAACTTTTAATCGAGAACTGGAATAACAAACGAATTGCGTATTAGGGTGGTCCTAATTAAGTTTGAATATCCGGGGTGTCACGCCCAAATATATTCCTTTTACTATAAAATGAAAATTTACCAAATATTTTCCTATATTTTAACATTAACACGATCCTCATGACGGTAGAAATGGGAATCCGTGTTATATTAATAGGGAAAAAGCAGGTCCAATCGAAAAGCAGGTCCGAAAAACTAAACTCTGCTCTTTTTTAAATTCCTCCTTAAACCAGAGTTATAGAAATCACTTTTTGTAAAGAAAACTATTAAACAATCATATTAAAAACTGAAATATAAAATTAATTATACGAAACACAAATAAACACATTTACAACAATGAAAGTAAATAACATAATAAAAAATTCAAAACAGTAAACCTTACCTTTAAATCCTTGCAATTTGAACTTGTGCTTCTCAAAAAAGGGTGTAATCACATTTACGAGCAATGCTTTAAAAATTAACCTATTTGAAAGCTTACTCTAATTTATAAATTTAAACGAATAAATGAAGTCAATAATTACAGTTAGGATTATAAAATTCCTTGACAAAATAAAATTTTTAAAATACTCAAATAAAGACCGCCGATAAATTAAGGTAATTGGATTAAATATAAAAGGAATGATTTAATTATAATTAATTAAAAGGCTTAGGTGGGGTCGTAGAACAAAAACGCTATAATGGTCTTAGTGGACGAACGGTTTAGGTTTAAAGAGAACACTTTTAAACGCTAATCTTAATGACTGAACCATAGACCTTGGACTTAAGCTTTCTTAAAAAATTCTGTAAATATTTTGCCGTTAATAGGCTATTGCCATGTTAAATAAAACTACATCAAAAACTCCTGTTTTTCTTTTTTAAAACTCAATTTTTATTTCATATTATGAAAGATTGTTTTGAACTTATTATAGATAAAACATTTCTGAAAGAGACCGGTGTTTTGAGGTGCAATTTTTTGGTAAAAGTAATAGCCCCATTCGTTAAGGACTCTAGTTCTAGTATCATTTATTTGAGACTAAAAAATATCCGTCTAGCATCTTTGAGATTCGGGCTACCAAACGGGGGTTGCTGCATTCCCCCAGAGGTTCAGGACCAATGTGGTAAGGATTTTATCTTTCTTTTGGAAATTTCCCAAAAGGCCACCCAATTCTCCACCTAAGAAATCGTTCAAAATAGTTATCCATTGTGAACAATCAAATCTAAATCTCAAGAAAAAGTTTGCGAGACCCATATCCATATCCTTTAGATGGTAACACCCACAGAGTACCGAAACAGAGTCCATGGCCATAGGCGATAATGGAAATCGAAAACACATTGGGTATGCCTTGTGGCAGGGTCCTGGTGGCGAGTGGCGTTGGGATCGCATCAAACTCATGCATCCCTTGTTAAATCACGAGAGGCGGATAAACAAGAATCTCAATCCTCGAATCCCCCAATACCCCTCCAAAAGTGACCGATTAAATGAACACGTCACAGTCAATCATAGTTGTGACATCCAAATTGTACTGCCTAGCACCTCTCAATCACAGACATTTCCAGTGTCGCCCTCTACCATGAGATGGCGTTGGAAAATAACGTTTCAGACCTTTTGTTAGGCTTCTCCTCTGTGGGTACTACCACAGAGAAAAGCCGAGGGTCCATACCCTAGTAGCAAAGCTCATGCCAAATAAGTTAAGTTTACGTATCTGCAACTAGAAGTAAACGTAATTTGGCCATACAAGACAAAATATGGACGAATCTTGAACGTTTGTGCTGCTTGGGGTAACTCTATTTTCATGATATTCATCATATATATTTGTATGATAGAGGGCAGCACTGCAAATACCTATGACTGACAGAAGGGTAGACAATACAATTTGGAGGTAACTGCTGAGATTGGCTTGAGGTGTCCATTCAATCTGTCACTTTCGGAGGGATATTATAGGACTCGAGGATTGAGATTCTATTTATCCTCCTCTCGTGACGTGACAAGGGAAGAAAAAGTTAGATACAACCCCAGTGCCTCTATCACAAGGCATACCCCATGTTTTTTCTATTTCCATTATCGTAGAGATCCTAAAGTAGAAGAGAGGCGACAACAAGATTGATCTTTCGAAATTTTTACCAAAGAGACTGCGCAATCGAAATTTGTTTCATCAAATAGTCTTTGCGCAGACTCAGTGGTAACAATTTCGAAAGATCGATCTTGTTGTCGCCTCTCATCTACTTTAGGCTCTCTACATTATCGCCCATGGCCACGAAGACCCTCTGTTCTGGTACTCTGTGGGTACACGCTTGGGCTATGCTCCACTCCTAAAAGAAATGGTTCGAATGAGCATTACCTGGGGCAGATGTCGCATCCCTGCTGCATAAAGGCTCCGAGTGAGAACCAGAGGCTGTTGTAGAGAGAGAAGTCGTTGGCCACCGAGGGCCCGACAAACGAGTCCTCGTATCGCCACTCGTGGGGCGAGAATCGACTCACCAGGAACAGCACGACGGAGACGCCGACGTAGGCGAAGATGATGCACATCCAGATCTCCTTGGACAGCGGGTTCATGAACGAGAAGACGCCTGGCTTCTTCTTCATGGGCTTCTTGATCATTATGCTGATGCCCAGCGACATGAACGGCTTCGTGAAGTCGATGACCCGCTCCCGGGCAGAGGTGATAGTGAGGGGGGCGATTGCCATGTCCGCTTCCTGCAACGTGTTGCCATGAGCAAATTCAAATAGGAACAGCTTAACTAGCAGCAGTATTCACCACTAACGCGGCCGTATTCACCCCTAACCTAAGTTTAATCTGGGATCAAAACGTACGGCCGTATTCACCACTATAGTCTGTTCATTTAAAACTGGCGCCAGAGATATAGTGCTTCCCCCTCGCCAAAAGCGTAACCATAGCTACGCTCTTCGTGCAGCCAATAGTAAGCCTTCTTCGTCTCTTTGACGTTGATAGTTGCCATGGTTACTGATTCGGTGGTGGGGGAAGGAAATACTTACAGGCGCCTATTCAAAATGAATAGAGGATAACTTGACCTAAGGTTAACATGGAATCAAGTTTTTTCGACAACTCTGATTGGCTTAAAACGTGTTTCCATTTTTCAACTACCAATTAGAAATTTCGATTCCAGGTTAACCTCAGGTCAAGTTAGTGGAGAATACAGCCGTAACTTGACCTCCGGTTAACCTGGAATCAAAACCTAAATTTGATAGTTGAAGAAGGAAAATAAGTTTTAAGCCAACCAGGGAGTTAGCAAAAAAGCTTGATTTCAGGTTAACTTTAGAGGTAAATACAGCCGTCAGGGATTGTCGTAACTATTGCGGTTTGACAATTTTGTAAGACCAATTGGATAAATCACAAAGACACAAAACTGACGTTACTTTCAGCTGTCTTCTAATGATTCGTCCAACTGCTGGTCTTACCGTATTGTCGTACTACAACAAATTGTATGAGTGGAAACGCTGTCAATAAATCCACCTTGGTGTTCACAGTTGGCTCCTGTCAACTTGGCGCTGTTCTATGACCAATAAATTGATTGGTTGTAAAACTTTGCAACAAAGGTAAGCTTGTTGTTGCTCCTAGGCCTTCAATATTTTCGGTCTTCAATCTTCTAAAATGTATCACCAAATATAGTGCTTATCATTTTAAAAGCTTTAAAAAGTTAAAATATTTGTTTGAAATAAGCTACACCCTTTTTATGAAAAAGGTCATTTTTATTTTCAAAATAGTTCATTATTGTTGGAGACGTTGCCTTTTCTCCACGTAATGGAACTTCTTAAGGAACTTATACAATTTGCCTAAAGAATTAAAATTTATCACATTTACTGTTCACTTTATACTGCATTTTTAAACTTCAATTAATTTTTTTAAATGGCGCAAACTTAAAAAGTTTGGAACAGAAAAGACATAAATTATGTGTAACTTTTTAAAACTGAATTTTTAATTTTTATCAAATGCATTTCGATAAACAATTAAACCATAGTTTGTATATCTTAATATACAAATGTTTACATCACAAACATTTCAGTTCAAAGTACTAAGTGGATTCACTACTTTAAAACACAGTATGTAACTTAAATACCGCCGACTTATTATATCACCTATTACACTGGTCAACACTCATTTTGATGACGGGAATATAACAGCTGTTTTTGTATACATTTGACCTCTTGATTCCAAATATGGCATCCGTTTTTAATCATCAGCTATAGTTTTTAAGATATTCGAAAATTAAGTTTTTTTGACTTTTGACCTACCTTTTATAAAATATGGTGCTATAAAAATTACTTAAAAATAATAAACCTAACTACCCAAGTCTTTTCCTATTCCTTAGAGTCTCAATAGATAGTGTATAAAGTTTCAGCTCCCTAAGTTTATTTTAAGGGGTACCTATAGGGTCCAAAAGTTGAAAAAAAGTCGAAAAATTGGTCTTTTTTTCAGAATTTTTAAAAAAATATTTTTGAGTTTTCTAATTTGATAAAACTGGCTAATATATGTTTTTTAGAAGTTATTTAGACCGCTAAAAATATTTTTACTTGAAAACTGCACATCTTTAGAGCGATTTTTTAGTTTTAAGGCGAGAATAAAGGTCATTTCGCTCAAAAGCACTTGGTACCAATAATGGTGGTTGAAGCGAATAAATTTGGAATTTTTCAGAAGTAAGTCATCCAAAAAGATGTACTTTGATGTAAAACTGGAATTTCATATGATACAGATCAGTGATTTAACATATTGAAACTAAATATCGCCTCTCCAGAAAGAACAGTGTGAAGTTAGGCTCGCTTCAGACTAGTCTTTTCTACTCTGATTAAACCATGTCAAATGGAAAATTTGTGTTATAGGTGTTATAAGGTACAGTTTATGAGTAAAATAACTATAATCTATCTGGATAACTTCTAAAAACATGTATTAGTCCGTTCTATTCTTTAAAAATGTCTTTTTTAAAAAAGGAATTTTTCCAATTTTTTTCAAATTTTAGGTCTTGAAAGCTCGAGAGGAGCTTTTACTGTTTTGCTGATCTTTATCATGTGAAATTCAGTTTTACATTGATGACTTAATTTATTCGTTTCAACCACCATTATTGGTACCAAGCGTTTTTGAGCGAAATGACTTTAATTCTCGCTTTAAAACTAAAAAATCGCTCTAAAGAGGAGCAGTTTTAAAGTAAAAATATTTTTAGCGGTCTAAATAAGTATTAAAAAACATATATTAGGCAGTTTTATCAAATTAGAAAACACAAAAATATTTTTTTTTAAATTCTGAAAAAAATACCAATTTTTCGACTTTTTTTCAACTTTAGAGCTCTATTATAGGTACCGCTTAAAATTAACTTAGGGGGCTGAAACTTTATACAACACTATCTATTGGGACCCTAAGGAATAGGAAAAGACTTGGGTACTTAGGTGTTTTAAAGTCATTTTTATAGCACCATATTGTATAAAAGGTAGGTCAAAAGTAAAAAAAACTTAATTTTTTGAATATCTTAAAAACTAGAGCTGATGAGCAAAAACGGATGCCATATTCGGAATCAGGAGGTCAAATTCATACAAAAACAGCTTTAATATTCCCGGCATCAGAAAAAAAAGTTTTTTGTAGACCAGTGTTATTATTCTTGCAATTAATAATAGGTTATACTTAGTAATCGATTGGATTATAAAAAAATATTCGTTCTCTTATTATTCATTTTATTATGTTAATAAAAAGTTTTATATACTCATAAGAATTAAAGGAAACTTGTTAGATACTATATTTACTTTTTAAAAGTAGAAATCAAAATTAAAGTAGAAATCATAAACTTTTAAAAACTGAAATAAAAGTTATAGTGTATATATTTTTTTAAATTTATTTTAAACTGAATATAACTGTCGAAAAACTTTACAAAGAATAAGTTTTTTAAATAAAGAAAAAGTAATAAATCTTCTTCCTTTTTGAAACTATTTTTCGATTCCAGAGACTTCTTTTCTTTTCATTGAAATCGGAATGTGAAGTTACCTCTCGCCCTCAGATTCATGAAAGTCTTTCAATGCAAGAACATTTTATTTCCTTTGACCTTTTCTCGATATCTCAAATTAAAAATCCCTTCTCAAGTAGGTACTTGCCAAGTCATTTCCATTGTGCATCTCGAGAAACCTACCTTCTTAAAAAGTCAAAGTTGGACACCTCCACTTGAAACGTTTTCAATGCGGAACGAAATCTTCAAAGATTCAGTTCCGACCTTTTGAAGCTAATTCGAGGACTTTCTATATTAAAACTTTGGATCAGATGGTTCGGAAACTAGTAAAACTACTCTTTTACAAGCGTAAGAGAATTTAAAAACTAAATTTCATGAACTCTCTTAAGTATTTTGCTATTGCAGTTTTTATGACTATTGGTAATTCCGGTTAGTTTCTTTCTTAAATTGATTATTTTTCATACCTTGAGAGACAAAAATAAGGATTTCCTTAAACAGTTTAGACAGAAGACAGTTACATTTTAAAAGGATCAATTAATTGTAAGCTTATTATAAAACCCTACTAAAATTTTCCTGATTTATAAAATAAAGTAATAAATTCATTTAAAAATTAATTAATTACTCTTGTATTTTGTAATAATTGTTTCTCATTTTGAATTGTTAAGCTCTATGGTTATTAAGGCTTGGAAAAGACCCCAATTTGGTAAGAATATAATTTTAAGAATCTTTTAGTCTGATTTTTCAGAGATGAAGAAATGTTATCATACCACTAGCACACTAATTAAAGTTCCTATTAGTATTACTACCTCACTATTGCAAAATTAAATTCGAGTTAAAAATCCTGAACTTATCTCATCAAAATATTCATAGTATATAGTTTGGAGATTTTATTACTAGTTTAAAAGATGAACTTAAAATGTGGTTCAAAAGAAAAGTAGAAATTTTGTCACTATCGGTAACTTTGATTTTTTTAAATTACTTAAAAATTATCAAAGAATGATAACGTAACTATTACTATGCATAAATTTTCAAATGAAAGGGTTTTTTTAATTTTATTAAGAAAACAAATAATTTTGGTAGCGATCTCAAAAGTAAAAGAGAGTTAGACTAAAAGTTAGTTTCCCACACACATTTTAATACTACCAGAAATTTTGAATAATTTTTAACAGTTTATATTCTTATGCTTTTCACATGCAATGGAAATTTTAGTAATATTTTAGATAATTTTTGGTAAATTATTGAAACATTTTAATTACACAAAAACGCATTCCCATAAGAAATCTAAACATTTTGGAGTTTATTCAGGCATTCAAAAAGTAGAATAGTGTTTCTTTTATTTCTAATATTCCTAAGGCAGTAGTTTTAAAATTTTAACTCAAAAAGAAGAAATTTCCAATAGACATGAGTTATTAAATAAAAAGTTTATATTCCCAACTCTTGGGGAATAATAAATGTTATTGTGGTGATCTTAACAATAAAACGAAAACGCGTATACCTACAAAAACTTCAAACTAGATATTTATAAGATTCTAGAGTTCCTAAATCCAAGATTTGAGAAAGTAAGAGGCAAGTTTTGAATTTCGGACTAGAAACTCAACAGCCAAGATAAGGCAATCCAATTTGTATACTTTCCAAAAGCACTCTCCTTAAATTTTTGAGCTTTTGTCAAGGGGTCAGGTACAAAACAAAAGCAGCATTTTTCAATGAAGGGATTCTTAAACCAGTCAATTTTAGTATGGCTTTAGGATATCTTTTATTATTTATATTAGGTTCTATTTTATCCAGATGGATTTATGCATTCGATTGCTATTGCACTCAAAAGTGTGATTAAAACTTTATGTAATAGTTCACTTTTGTTAGAGTTTTAGCTGGAGTTTATTTATATTTTAACTCTCTATCCTAATATTTCTACATTTATTTATATTTGAACTGTCTTCCATTACGTTGGTATTTAATAAGACGCGGGTATAAGTAAGATATTTTAAATTTAATTTGTGTCTCATAATTTTAATTTCAGACGCGCGTTTTATAATGTGAAAAAAATGGATATTTTTTTCTTTTTTACACTGTTCTATGGATTACATTATTAAAAGTATTGCTTTTTTAATCTGGTTGTTAAATTTGAAAATTTTCTCTTTAATTGAGTTACATTTTAAATAGAAAGATTCATGTCGAGAAAAAATACCCTATCTTTCTCCATAACTAAATATATTGTTAAAACTTTGCGTCAAGTCATTCTTGCTAGCAACATTGTTCTTTTTTGCTACTTATCGAGAGTACAATGGTATTTTAAACTTTTTTCCTAGCGCGCACATTTTTTTTTCGAAAAATCAGATTCTTCTTTGCTTGTAAAAGACATATATCACCTATTATAACAGGGTAAGAAAAGTTGTTAAATGGTAGCCATGACAACATATCAACTTACAGTAATCGACCTATGGTAGATTCCCGATGAATCCTCATTATTTTATATACAACTTTTTTTCCTAGAACATCCACTTAGGTTGTTAAACAATTATTGATGAACATTCCTTTCAGAGAATAATCACGTCAATGAACGAAAATCATACAAATACGTGTTTGGACCACATGCTTCGATTTTCCCAAGGTAATTAAATTATTTTTTTTCGTCTTGTAATCAGTTAAACGGGCATCTAAATAAACTAAAGAACCATAAAGAACCCTTTCCTTTTTTAAAAAATTAAGTGTGTTATGGACTCTGATACAACTAATCTAAGTCGAGAATAAGAATAGTTCATTGGGCTAGATATCAGTTCATATCATATTGTTTTTAAAAGAGTTTTTTAGTGTCGAAAATTCCGGATTTTAGTTGTAAATACACTTTTTTTAATAAGTTTTACTCGTCTAAAATAGCCAATAGCTTTTTAAAAGGGTTGTTTAAACAGTTTTTTGTTTATTTTAAAAGTTAAATTTATTTAAATATATTTTAGTAAACAGCCAGAAACCGTGATTTGATACGTAAATATTGAAAAATATTCATACTAATTATTATTATTTGGAATTTCAATGTCTTCAATAAATATATATATTTCAATAAAAGGCAAGTTTTACCATTTTAAAAAGTGAAGAATTTTTTAATTGACTTTTTTTCAATTTAGTAAAATTAAAAAATAATTTAAAATAAAAAAACTGGTTAAAAGAGACTTTAAACCGAAATAGATAAGCTGGTTAAAACTTGTTTTACAACTCAAACCCTAGGAACCTTTTGTGGTGGATTTTTTACATTTGTGAACTTTCACTTTAGCTTGAAAAATTAGACTATAATTAATATTTAAACATCTATTTTTTGTTGTTTGGGTATTTTAAAAGAATTTTTAGCTTTTTCATATTTAAAGAAAGACAGCTTCAATAGTAAAAAAGCACTAATTTTCCAATTTTCATAAAATTTTTCCTACACTTTTCATTACACTGTTCAAAATAAAACTACATTCCAAGAGTAAAAAAGAGCAACGATGGCTTCTCTTCTCCTTCAACAAATAACTCCGAAGCTAAAAATATAAGTACTTATATTTTTACGATCAGCAAACCCATTTACCATCAGGTCTTTGTTGCATTTTTCAAAAAAACTAAAGGATAATTCTGACATCGAAGCCGCAAACACACAAAAAATACCTCGGCCTTTATAGACAGGTTTCTAAAGCGAAAAGAATTAATGGATTTTATGCGAGGACAACGCACACAATGCAGGCTCTTTGAAACAGCTCATAATGCAAAGGAAATCAGTGCACAACCCCCGGTCTAAACCTAGAGCTAATGCTCACCTTTTTATGCTGTACATTACCTGAGGTTCTAGAAGGATCGATAACACGTGCACGTATATCCCTCCCTCCCTCCCTCTGGATGTTTTTGTTCGTCTTTATGGTCAGCCATAAAGACCCCTTGCTGCGAGCTGGAGAGACAGAGCTGATTTTAATTTCAACTTTTAGTTCTACTCACAGAAAGAAAAATCTCATTTTTCTGCAACTTTAAGTGCTGAAATTTTTACGCAGGAAAACGGAAGCCGAGAATTTGAAGTTAGTGCTGCATAGAAAATTGCATTATCTCTATGAGATTATTTTCCTCCGCGTAACGGGATATCACAATTTCTCATTTGGATAGACGGTTTAGTTAAAGGAAAATAAAAGTCCTCGCGATCCGATGATGATAATCGATTTCTATTATCTGGTCAAGATTTTTATTGGCAACACGGGTGTTGTATCTCAATCATTAGATATCGATTATTTTATCTGTATCCATTCTCGGGGCTCTCTTCTTTCTTATCAGCTTCGAGCACAACTCATGCCTTATCGGACTTCTTCACATAACGAAGTGCTCCTTTGTTCACCGATTCCTTATTTGTAGAAGGTTGAATAATGACAGGATTGGCGAGTTCTGAATGATAGTTTCATCCTTTAAAAAGTAGGTACTTTTTTAAAGAACAAAACAACTTTTTCTCCAGCGAAGGAACTTTTTCACCATGAACAACTAAGAGGGAGAGAGAATACCTATTTCCTTCAGAACTAAATTCAGCCGTTTAACAATTAAGTTCATATTTTTTTGTTTTACAAAAGAAAGAAACCTTACCTTTCACTCTTCTGACTTGTATTTTTAATTAAAGGGCGATTACTTTTTTATTGTATACTTAAAACAATAAGTTAAGTGTGAAGATAATAACCACAGAATACCTATAAGAATATCCAATTTTAGCCCTAAGTTAGAAAAAAGAAAAGTCACTTAAAAAAGCCCTAAAGCTAAATCTTCAATCGCCCAATCTTTAGCAATAACTTTTTCAACTTTCTGGATGAAACATGACATTTCAACATGAAAAATCTATAAAGGGGACTACTTATATTTTGATATCTCTAAGTAAGTTAGCTGAAGAAATGATTTATAACTAATTGCTAAGTTTATAACAATGCCTTTCAAAAGAACATTTACTCACTTGGGCTATTAGCTCCCCAACCATTCCATTCCATCCCACAGGGGAGTTGGAGTCTTGGCCCCCATAATTGGAGTCATTGACGAGTTTGAGCACGTAAGTGAACTTCAGGTTTTTGGAGATCAAATCGGCGAGATCTTTGCAGTAACCTTCAAAGTTCTCATTGCCTTCCACAATCCCTCCTGGTTCAATTTTCTTCCTCATCAAGTAGGGTTCTTCCTGAAAATTGAAATCGTCAGTCTGCTTGCATTCAGCGACGACTGGTCACTTAGTAACTTAAGGGAACCAAGACGTTTTCGTCAACGAAAAATGCTGTTATTTTCCTTATTGAAACTATTTCAACCAGGTATATAAAAAATACTTAAAAAATCAATATTTTAGAAAAAGAATATCGAAAAAGTACTTATTCTATGCAGCCTTATAACATATAGTGATGGAAAGGTACGCTCGTAGAAAAAGTTTCTGAAAAAATATTCACTAAACATGTTAAGGTATTCTAACAAATATATAAACATTGCAATGAAATAGTTTTTATTCTAAATTATTGATTATATTTTTTTTAATTATAAAAGTTGAAAATTGAAAACGCGTAAAAAAATGACAGTTTTTTTACACATTTTGGACCCTAAAAACAAATATAAGGTCACACAACACCCATAAATTTAGTTTTAATGAATGCATATTATTGTGTTTTATCATTATACCAAGTTTCATCATATTTGAATGAGTAGAATTTGATACGAGCGTACCCAAAGATGAGAAAAACACATTTTGAGAATATCAAGAAAAACCGTTATAAGTGTTCTTTAACTCGGAATTTCTCTTGGAGTCAGGTTTCAAACCTACACATGTTATACATTTTTGGAATCAGCGTAAAATGTAGTTGTTTTTTTATAGGTAAATTTGAAAAATCGATTTTTGAAGGTCTGTAACGTCTTGGTTCCCTTAAGTACTCGTAAAGTCGAAGAAATTATTTTCAAATATAGGTATGTTTTAAACCTGTACTTACCAATATACTAGTGACAATATAAGTTTTGTTTTCTAGGAGAACCTGAGACTCTGGAATCCTCTTTCTGATAGGAGGAAATTCTTTTATATTGTGACGATCAGACCATTCAGCAATCTAAAAATATGTTAACTTAAAGGATATAAAATTTAAAATATACAGGGTGTTTCAAAATTGCGTTGCACGGCTTTTATTCGGAACCAAAGCCTCCTTGGGTCATGGAAGTAAGGTCTACCCCAAAAAAGTGACCCTGGAGAATCCATTAAGATGACTAACAGCGCCCCTAGCGGCGAAATTGAAAAGTTAAAAAATTTAATTTAAAAACTAAAGGAGATAGAGCAAAAACCTCAGTGAGAGTATTGTTGCCAACGTCAAGAAAAACTCACTGAAAAAAATTTTATCAAATTACCTTGAATATTAGCGGAGATATTAGCATGTGAAAATAGCACTTTTTCAGGGGTCAAAAAATAAAAAGTTCGCATATTTCCAAATTTTTCTGTGTTATTGTGTAGTTTTGTGTTTTTTTAGTTGAAAGAACACAATATTTAATCAAAAAATAAAAATAATTAATGGGATTAAAAAAATTAATGAGTTAATGGGATTACCAAACTTGACTCTTAAGGCCCACACCTTTTTTTAAAAAAGTAAACTTTGCAGTGATTTCCTCTTCAAATTTCCCTTTGCGGATGTAGAGCGATTTGACATTTTCAGTCCTAGACCGCCCGAGATTTCCATTGAATCCTATAGGAAATTTGGGGCAGTCAGGACCGAAAGGGTTAATCCCTAACTTAAGACTAGGACTTAAAATATATTTACAGTTTTCGGTATTTAATTAGGTAAATAAATCTCTAATATCCAAATTAACTTTTAAGTCTTGTTAGTTTTTAAATATTTGGCTCGTCCCTTACGTATAATATTTTTTGAAAGAAATGAAAAATTCGAGTTACTTTTGATTAATGCATGTATAGTATAAAACTCTTTTACAACGTTTCAATTTCTTTTTAAACTCCTGGATACTCTTAAAAGCATAAAATAGCATGTCACCATCAACCACCCCAACTAAGAAACTTTAGTGGTATTACCTTTTAAGCACTCAACTTTTGCTTATGGTGAAAAAACCTCATGTTTTCCTATTTCTTCCAAGGCTAGGTTATTTAAAAGTGCATCATTAATTTTAAATCATTTCGCGAACACATTCGAGAAAAAAATGGGAAAGAAACTAATGACTTGCAAAGCCAAACAAATTATATACTCAGTTAATCATTGTTGAAGAAAAATCATAGAAATAATTGAGGAGTTGTTTTTTTCGTTTTATTTTTTGGTCAGAACGAACAACCGGTGTTCTTTTTCTGACAAAAACAGCTGTCTACCGTTTTTCTCGGGAACGTAACATAGATCGATTTTTTGACTTTCCAGTCTGATGGCACACGTGCTGCCATCTGTAAAAGAAAGCGAAGAACTTAAGTTATGACGAAACTGAAAACTGATTGCTGTGAAAGCGTTATTGATGAACGTCTGAAAATGGAAACCATTTAGAGATTGTAGAGTACTATTATTAGACTATAAAAATTATTTTATAGTCGTTTGTTTCTCAATTAAAAGTTTAACTTATGAGGTTTTTATTGCAAAATGATTTTTGGAAAAATAACATACTATTAAAAAAATTAACATCTTGGTTTAGGGACAAACCAAATAATCATTCTTTAGCTTGTAACAAATTAAAGTGTAAGTTTTTTGTACAACCATAGGAATAAATTGCTATTATATTGACAAGGAAAAATAATTTGAAATGATTTGCTAGAGGAACCTAAAGAAAGTTTAGGGTTGTCAGAACTGAAAGGATTAAGATTAAGCTACAGCAAGAAAAATTCAGACTTTTCACGAGTGTCTTTACTCGGTAACGCGTCCTCTAAGCATCTAAGTTTTTTATAGACCTAAACATACACCAAGTGAAAAAATAATAAACATTCGTAACTTTTCAGAATAATGTTATAAAAATGCAGTTCATAAAAATGCCCTAATTATTTATTTATAGATCTTTGTAATTTTTACACTGGTCAAATATTCCTTTTAATTCCTTTTCTCAAGACATATCTGGGGTTGTGATGTTCAGAATTAAAATAATTTCAACGAACAAATGAACAAAGGAGATAGCAAAAAGAAGATATATAGCTTAGGGAAGAAAAATAAATTAGGTCTGGTTACACTAAATATTAAAAATATCATGAACTATTATTAGCATCCTTATTTAGCTTAAAGATTGTTTGCTATCAAAATAATTATAGAAAAGGGAATGAACTATTTACCTACGTTAAATAATTATAAGAGATAAAAGTTATTTGTATTTACCTTAACCATTTCACTATTAACCGTCATCTCTACTACGTCAATTGAAAAATTAGTCCTATAGCCAAGTTCATCAAATGATATGTTTCCGGTCAAACCCTGTATGTGAGTCTGTAAAGAAAAATATCTCATTTACTCTTCGAACTCTGAAAAACAACACAATATGAAAAACTAAACGGCAAAATATTAGACGCTTGGTGTTACATCTATCGGGTCTATGTAAATTTGCAGCACAAAACAGTATTTTACTTACTCTTAAGGTATACCGATACAATAAAACACTTTATAAGTTTCGGAAATTAAATTACATTGTTTGGCATAAACTGTTGATACCGAGAAAAAGTATTCTTTAGAATTAACCAGGCATTCATTTTTCAATGATCTATCAACATCAATTGTGCAACTTATGCATTTCTAGTTTCCAAACTTCTATTTTAATTAATTTGTTAATTTCTGCCATACAAACACACAACTATGCGTAAAAATACTCTTCTATCTTTAAAACCTCCCCGATAAACGCGCGGCATTTAGCGAAATCCTTCTAAATCGCTCCAACGAAGATAATTTTGGCTAAACGTTGTCTCCGGTGCGAAACTTTTACGATTTGTTAAGCAGCTTATTTCAAACGCAGTTTCAGGTAATAATCTCAGCGACCAGAATTATCGAACGCAAATGTGGACCCGACTTTAAATGTTAATTAAAATGCACATAATTTAGCTCTTTTAATTCTTTCCGTAAATTCATTTTATCGCTTCTATCCTGAAATTAAACTAGAGGAGTTGGTCGAAATTCACACGTTTGCTGTAATAGATTTTTTTCTAACTCTGAATTTTTAAATTGGTTTCAAAAAATAATTAGCAGAGTATTTTATTATGCACATTTTAAAAATAAATATATAATATTTCAATAAACGAAGAGTTGAAAGGAAAATAAATTCTTGCTACGGTTTTTGGGATAAAACTCTAGAAAATCTATGTAAAAAATAATTCCCCACTTATGCCTGAGCAATAATGTGATACAAGAATACAAATATTTTTATACCATTGGTCCTCTGCCTTTTCCCCCTTTAAATTCTAAAATCCAAAAGGAGTTGGAATAAAATTGTGTATTTATAGTAATAATATAGTAATTTTAGTAACATTACAAAGTAAAACTTGAACAGCTGGTCAAGGAAAAAATACAAAATTATATTCACGATCCAACGTATAAGTAGGGGGAAACGGGGCAATTTGATACAGAAAAATCAAATCTTTTTTTTAAATAGAAAAAATGACTTATTCAGATATTTTTTTTTCTAAAAATATCTGAGAATGACTCAATTTTATGAAACCTATAAGAAAAAATATAAGTTTAATGGAAAATTAAAATATAACGACTTTTGTAAAAAATCAATTTTGTATCAATATGCCCCATCAGTGGGGCAATTGGATACATTGCATGGGGTATTTTAATACAGTGATCAAATTGCTCAAAAATAGTATTTAATAACAAAAGTTTTGAAGATGAAAAATTTACTTTTATTGAGTTGTATCTGAATCATATTTTAATACCTTTTTTTAAGCATAAAAACTGATTTTTCCATTTAACATTCAGAAATAAAAATAATTAAGTAATTTGACAAGTAGTCATTTTTAACAAATCTCTCTAATTAGGGAAATAAGATGCTATTTTTTGCAATGAAGATTTTACATTTTACTTAGAAACATACATTCGGAAAATGTTGACGAAAAAAATTTAGTTTCCTTCACTAAAATTTATAGACTTATTACAGTGCTTAACAGTCTCATATGTAATGCTTAGACATATAAAGGCAACTTTTTGTAAAAACAAGACATAAGTAACCTGGATAGTTTTTGAGATATTTAAAGTGTATCAAATTGCCCCGTTTTACCATCATACGTCAAAAGTTCTCTATGCTAACTTATCAGTCGAAATTGCGTTGTTGTTTTCCTCTCCTGTAAAACAAGTTTTCCTTGACAGTACTTAGTATGCAGAGAAAACAAGACAATGTCCCTCCCTTTTGGCACGGTTTGCTTTTCAGCACACTAAGTACTTTCAAGGAAAACCCCGTTTTACAGGAAGAATCAGCTGCAAGTACCTTTTTGAATATCTTAGCAATCCGTTCGCCGTGCTCCCAAGGTAGGACGGGGGCCCTTCGACAGTCGATCCCTCGGGTGCCGTTGTTGTACACCTCCCCCCTGCGGAAGTTGTTGCGGAAAATGTCCGGACTACGTCGCAGCAGGCGGCTGTAGGCGTCCAAGATCACTTTGGTCACGTCATACATCAGGGCGGTCTCGGCCTACGAGAAGATTCAGCTCGAATCGGAGTTTTTCAATCAAAGAATCACGAACTTTAATATAAAGAATACTCCATAAAGAAAACAGGGAACGCACACACCAATTCCCTTTTTACTCTAAAAGATTATCCCAGATAGCAATGTAATGATTTTCATAAACCTTCTTTTAATCTTACGGCGTAACCCAATTACGGGCTTATTCACTGCCACTTAAACCAGTGGTTAATGAGCAGCTAAAGAAATAAAATTACCTTTTCGCTAAATCTGATTGGTGGAATCCTTCTTTAACCGATGGTTAACCGCTGATCAGGTAGCAGTGAATAAAGTCATTAATGGTTTTGTAAAGTTATCATTGACATGTAGGTCAAAACAACCTGCGCTACTTAACGCCGCCTATAAGGTTAGTGGTATCCTTAAGTAAAAAAACCTTAAAACAAGTTTAGATACAGAAGTGACGGGTTTTAACAGGGTTTTTCTATAATTTTTTTCTGAAACCTTGTGTTGTCATACAAACCTTTAACATGGTATTGCAGAAAAGTTTTTCGACGAACCTTGTTTTGGAAAATCTATGAAAACGAAAAGAGAAGGTTAGCCGTAAAGGTTTCGTGCTATCTGGGATATCAACACTTAAGTTACGGAAGAAAATTAAGAAGAATTAGGATAAATATCCTTTGTGTGTCAAGTGCAATAAAAGAGTAGAAAAAACGACGTGAATAAGACAAAACAGCTGTTAGGTTGTTTTTTAACATTTTATTTGTGTCTTATTTATGTGGTATTTTTCTACTTTTTCTAAAGTTGAGAAGTTTTTTAAAAAAAATTTTTCCTTTTCGATTTTTGAATTGATGCAGCAGAACTATTATATACCTGATAGTTAATTTAATAAAGAAGAACAAGTATTTTAAGAAAACGTAGGAAATTGTAGGGTTTTTTTAGTTTTTTCGTAGAAGAATAAAGTTTATGAACGAATAGGAAAGCTCCGTGGAAAAATAATTTTCCAATAGAAGGTCGAGTTTTCGAACCACTGCCCTAAAGGTCCTTAAGACGATTAAAACCACAAAGGAAAGTGATGACAATTTATTTTTAGACAGAAGGTACGCAATTTTCAGATATAACGTTACGAGGTGTGAAAATTGACTCCTGAAATTAATTTCATCCCTAGCCGTATACTCAAATTAGCATTTATATAGCAACTTTTCTCTAGGGGCTTATAAGAAGGAACGTTTGTAACACACTTTCAAATATTGTTTTGAATCGTGTTTGGGTAATCCACCATTTCCAGTAAGATTGTCCGAATTACTAAAGAGACGCTCTGTAAGAGTGAGAGGCTGAAGTATTTTAAAATTACGCTGACAAAAGTAACTGATAAATTTTTTCCTTTACTATAACTACGCTTCAACAAATGGATTCGATACAAAATTACAAAATCAAACGAGGAATAATATGCATTTGTTGGATATAACTAAGTAGTTTTATTTAACCATTCAAAATTTTTTTAAATGCTGAAGGTTTAAAAAACTACTCAAGAGATAAACTAAAATGGGCACAAGGGAAAGGGAACTGCTAAGATTTAAAAAGAAATGGTTGGTTGAAACGTGTCTGTTGTTTAAATGAACTGTCCTTATTGAAGATTCGATTTAAATGGCGGCAACGTAAAATTACAGTACAAAGTTGCAAATTTTATGATATTAATATAATTAATATAATTTCCAAATAAAACTAGAAAACGAAGCTGGTAAACTTATTTCATTTTTATACTTATATATATAGAAGATGTGTGTAGTGATATTTACATTATAAAGCCATTTATTTAGGTTAGATGCTCTCTTTTTTTTGTAAATTTATAAGAAAATGATAAGATTAGCCTCATTTTTTACCGTACAGGTAAACTTTGTAGCTAAATTTGTAACTCGATCAAAATATGGATATTGATTAAAACGATCCATTTGTTGTTATTTATTTCGTTACAGTAAGAACTAAACCTGTAAAAGAATTCAGATTAACATTTTAGGTGTCCCCTACCAAAATAAACTGTCTTTTTTTAAACTTTATTGAAGGATAGGTACTGTAACTCAGATGTGGTATTATTATTTTAATTTTTTGCGTAATAGGTGTTTTAGAAAATTATTTATTTTACACCACACCCTTGATATATAGTGTACAAATAAAAGGATAACAAATTTAAAGTAATTAAAATCAAGAAATAAACAATTTTAATTAATATTTTCATTTAATGAAAACTAACAAGTAACGTTAGATAGTTAAATAATTAGTCAAAATTTTATTTAGGCATAGTAGATTTTAAATTAAATTAATAAAAACGCGGCTTTTGCTGAAATGGTTTCTACAAAATGGTTTTGCAAATAGCGTTTCGCAATACCGCAAATAGCCGTATAATGATAACGTATATTTCAGGCGGATTAATCCAAGTGATTTATTTACTTTTATGCATGTACGCTTGATCGACAGCTAAATAAGGATTCTTTTCACAGGACTGCAGAAACTAAAATAAAAAGGAGTAAATGAAAATAAAAACAAAATTAAAAAATCGTAACAGGAAATAAAACAAATAAAGTGGTTCTATAAAAAAATGAAAAAGTGCGTTTAAAACTGAATCTCAAATAAGAAAAAGCATAACATAATCCAGGAAGTTACTCCTCTTTCATAAGCTAATTAAAGCACTTTAAGTAAAAGTTGATAGAGTACTATGATAAATCACTTCTTAATTTTTTCATACAAAAATATCAAAAGTATGAAAAACTTATTAAATTTAAATACCTGTGATATTGGTGAGGTTTTAAGATTAGAGGGTCTTTATCGGCATTATAAACTCCAAAAACTTAAAACTATTTGTTATGTTATGTCCAATACTTCAAAGAAAAACTAATATATTTTATTAAACTTTAGTTGTGGTGGTGTGGGATTGAGAGAGAGAAGGGGAAGATAATAGGAATGTAATTTTTTATCGTAGAATTTTAAAAAGCGTATAAAAAGATTACATGATTGATACTATTTTATGGGTTGTTTTTAAAACTATGGTCGATGTACAGGGTTTCGGTATTTAAATAACTGTTACCAAACTATATAGATACACAGACCATGTGATCATTTTTCTGAAAGTTTTAAACTTCGCATGTTTATACTATTTAATAATTTTTGCATGTTTAATAAACATACTCATCAAATTATGTTCTTTAAACAAACCGGTAAAAACTAGTTAAAAAAATTACGAAATGTCTATCCATAAAAGTATCATAAGTGATAGGGGAGAACTTTCACTTCTTAAAAGCTTTACAATCACAATGAAACATTTCACATGATGGTTATGTTTTCCAGCTGTAACTATAACACTGCAACATATTATAATCCACAGACGACACATGAGATAAGAGGCTTAACAAGTTTCGAGAAATGTTCTTAGTTTTCAACGAAGATATTGATTGCTCTCAAAAGTAGCCTTTTAGTAATGGACATAGTGAATGAACAAGGATGTACCGATATGTACTGCGTCCCTGCTCCAGGCCATCTGTTCGGGTCCAGTGATCTCCAGGCGGGGACAAAGGACCGAAAATCTGAGCTGGTTGGCTGCAGTATTCGGAAACCCGTAACGTTGATGGCACCGAATTCCAAGACTTGGCTGTTCAAATATTCGTCCATTACCTGAAAAGACATAGTTTCTTTTTGAGCGGTTAGAAGGTGAATCAGTTACAATTGCGGAATCTTCTTTATCAATATTGGTATCGAAATTAACATAAAAGTATTAAGCATTATTTTTGCTCAAGAAAATTATTTATTACCAAAAATTTAAATCATTTTTTACTAGACAAAAATTAACCGTCTAATTTTTTAAGTCCCAAATGCGCTTTAAACACTTAAAACCTTTCCTCCCGACCAACAACGAAGTAACTCAACGCAACCCCGAAAGGTTTTTCAATCGTGCCCTTTTAAACTACTTTTAACATGGAAAGACTACAAAGCAATTTGAAAAATATTAGATTCATTGAAAAAGTTTAAAAATTCAGAAAAAATTCACATTAATTTTAAAGTTTTTATATTGTTTTCTGATGAATATCCAAATAAATATAACTATATGATAGTGAATCGTATTTTTTACCTTTAACTTCAAACGATTTTTTTATCTCTTGCGCCATAAAACCCTAACAAAACCAAATCAAACTAATTTCAACACAATAAGGAAGACTACATTCGATTCAATGTGAACAAGTTTAAAAAAGTTCATTCGAAAGTTAGTTTTTCTAGTTTTTGACGAATTCATATAAGTATAGCTAAATGATAGAGATATATTTAAGCACACATTGGCATTAGTCTTAGCAGAGGTATGAGACGGCAATAGCCCAAAGACTGAATTGCGGTGCAATCGGTCAAATGTTTAGGTACCAATGTTTGACACTTATTTTACCCCAAGTAATCTATTTGTGCACTCCTCCCTCCACGCTGTTTACTATGTCACAAATTACAACACAGAATGTCAATTCCCAATCTCTCCTCGAATGCCTCCACTAATCCCATCTCCCACCCATTTATGTGCAGCGTAATTTCTGAATGACCCCGCCGAGAATATTGTGTCTTAACTAATTAGAAAGGGAGAACTCGTCTCGTCGAAAGGAAGACAAATTGACTTTTACAACTATTTCGCTCCACAACAAAGAATATATTGTCAAACTTTCAGAAACTCATAGCATAAATTAACTTTTACTGGTGCGCTTAGGTACAATCTTCCTTTTAAAGAAGATTTATCACTCGCAGGTTTAGAATTAGAGAACATTTTTTCGAGCATGAATATTGATCGAAACCCTATTTAACTGCTACTATAAAAAGGATACATATTTATTTACAACTATTTTCAGTAAACCTTGTAGCCAGCCATAAATGACTCTTAAAAGCTAGTACTGTAAGGAAAACTGGTACAGAAGCAATGAGCTACCGCAAGGTATTTTTTGTGCCTTTTGCGTGGATTGCGTGGATTTAAAAAGCTAGGAGAAAAATGAATATTTAAATTTGAAAATCATATAATGAATTGCGTGAATTTGTTTTTTCAGATTCAAGATGGACGCGCTGATAATGTTCAAAACGCGATAGATAGGCACGGAATGTTTGATAATCTTCGGGCGATGTTCCATAAAGCATCGCCATTCAAAGACGATAGAACCTAGTCATCAAGTTAACGGCATTGAATTGTAAAGGAATGTTTTCACTTATCCGATTTGTTGTTATGTTACAGAGAACCGGCAAGAGCAACGGACAAATCACAGCTAGGAAAAAGTCACGTAATTTTGAGTCAGTCTCACGGATTGATGCAGGTGAGATAATTCTGGTACCTTCAGAATGACCGGATATGACCGTTGCAGTCTCACCGAATCGTTGTAATGCAACGTGCCAGGTAAGTGAAAACGCTCCTTAAGGGAGGGATAATTTTGTTACCTGAGGCTCTCAGCTCCAGCCAATAAAAACAATACAAGGCGATCCAATAAGTCCTCCCAAACTCTGCGCAGAAAGTTTCCTCGCTTGGAATGAATAAAAATGCCCAAAGATCTATACTTCGTCGACTTCATTTTCGAAACATTGACGTCATATCAGATAAAAACTTATTTCATTCCACGGAACGCTCATGCATGCGCATCGGATATTTTAAACATTTTAGTCTTCAGAAACATCCAAATAACACATTTTCCATAAACAATGAGTTGTGCGAGCGAATGCGTGTGTGGCGCGGTTAGCAGTACCTCCCCTCCGTGGCTCCGGTCCACAGGTGTCCGCCGAGTAGGTACTTCTTAGGGCAATACACAGGTCAACGATGATAGTCCGCAGACCTGCCTATTGATTAAATAATAACATTTTCCATAAACCTTTTTAGTGCAAACCGGATATGACACCATACCTTTTCTTTCCCAACTTTCTCAAAAACTATGGGATCTAGGGGGCATTCTCCGAACAAATTCCATTTACTCCACGTAAAGAATCTGGCTATGCAAAGTTTGTGCAGTATTAAAACGACAGTTTCAAAACTGAGTAGAAATTACTCAAATCCGAGTTTGTCGCATATTCAATCTGACTCTGACTGAGGCAAATTTACTCAACTTTGAAAACATCCACATACTCATTTCTGAAAACGTGCAGCTAGTTAAAAACGAAACAGCATGTATTTATTTTTAAGTTATTGCATGGTGTTCTCATAAATCGGAGTGTGACGAGTGGCATTATGACGTGGCAAGTATATAATAGATTTGTAATGCGGTAATTTGCGCGCTGCAACAACAATATTGAGGTATCTAAAACAATTTACAGAAATTTTCAATTTTCAAATACATAATTTAAAAACAAAATTAATTTGAGTAGCAACTATCGAATTGTTTGAAACTGACTATGTCCGATATTTCAAAGTTGTCTCATATGTGAAGCAAAAAGTTTCCTAACAAGATGAAAACATCGATTAACTCAAGTTTGAAACTGTCCTTTTTCTCAGAGTGTGGACTTGTTGAAACACCCTGCACATCCTTTCAGACGCAGCATGAAATCATACTACTCACCAAGCTCGTGAGTAGGAAGTGGTAGTTCCTCCTGCCCATGTAAATGTCTCGCACGTGGTTGACGATGATGCTGCGTGCGACGTCTGCCCTGCAGTCCAGCACCACGTGCTTAAGGCTTTCCCTCTCCTCCGTCTCCAAGGAGTGGAGGAAGGCGTTGGCTTCGGACGCGTTGGCGATGCGCTTGACCACGCGCACCTCCAGCTTGTACTTGTCCGTCGTCAGCCGGAAGATGTGCTGCAGTTTCATCAAGCCTGCGGGAAATTCACAGGGGAAGGTCAAGTCATGGCCATTGGCCAATTACTCTCAAACCTGTTTATGCGCGGTCTTTTTTGTGCGGTATATGAAAATTTCATTCAAATTGGAACAAAAACTTGAATATCTGTACCAAGACATACAAGCTGAAACAACAGTCGTCACCGACTATTTGGTAACATTTCTGCGGTCCGTATAGAAACGGTTTCTCACTTCCTCTTTATGGGGGGATTGCGTTACGGTTCCAATATAAAGGGTTTTTCCAATTCAGCTGTACTGAGGGGTTTTTGCTATGGTTCTACGTGATACTTTTTTATGCGATCCCTATCTACCGCTTGAAAAACTTATTTTTAACTGCGTTGCGATAACCTTTCTTTAAAGCTACTCGCGAAGTTTTATGCGTTTTCTTTTAAGCGGTTCCTATCCGCCGCACAAAAACAGGTTTGGTGTACACGAGTAAGACCAAAGAAGCTCAAAGTAGGGACTGTGACAAACGTACTGGCGTCATCATTGATAACTCTTTGCCAATAACTGATTATCCTCTGAAATCTTCTATATTTTGGCGTCATACAAAGCGGGTATGACGCTAAAAGCGGGTATAAGCTCGTATATTGCCGAATGGAGCCCGAGTGTCAAAATATGTGTATGCCGTGACTAACTGAACACTCCCGAGTTTGTAATATGTAGTGAATGTGTACAATTTACGAAAAATGTTGATTTTGATAAAAATCTTAAAATATGTTCCTTCTGAATAGCCATAAACTAGTACAATTATCATACTGTTGATGGTATTATATTATTTTGACACACAGTTTAACTTTAAAATACCCTGAAGGAACCGGCATTTTATTTATAATTTTGATGTTTTAACCTCCCTTAAAGTAAGATAGAAGCTTTCAGGGATATTGAGTAGGGGAAAGAGGGTATCTATCCCCAATGGGAGATAACAAGAAAATAGCTTTTTATGATAGTAGTTAGGTACGTAACTAAGGTCTTAAACATTGGCGAACTTACGGGGGATCACGGGGTCAATGCCTCCTCCTAACTTTTTAAGGATATTATATTCTTTCCTTGTAAGCATTGTTTTAAGTTCACAATCAGCAACAGAATGGTATTTTGAAGGGTTTTTGACTTTCGGTACTAAATAATTATTTGGCCCAATCCGAACCTATCATGCGTTTTTATTTTGTAGTTCGATAACTCACCTATTCTTTAACATCAAATTTGTAATTACAATCAAACAATAACTATAATTTTTAAGCTTTCAAAATTAGCATACCCGCTTTGAGCTTCTATTCCCTACCTCATCCTCCTACAGATCCTGTCTATTAAAATGTTCTCGAGGGTTCTGATTAGTTTGCCAAAAGAATCACTACTACTTAGATCTAAATATCCATTGAGCTATAAAACAAACTACAGTGATAACTGAGCAAGCCGATACCGCATCACACCCGTTTGAAAATGTTTGCACTCCAGTAAGAACTTCATATCTCATTAGCACATCTGAGTAAGATTTGGGTATTTGCGTACTTTTTTATGCTTACCCCCCTGTTGGACCCATACAGGTCTTAAAAACCTACATCGTTTTCTACATGGTTGTGAATTTTATTATTTCAGTTCATTTTCTACAAACTTTTACACATGTATTTAAATGGTTAGAAGCTCAAAAATTAAACATTTTAAATTTGATTTATAAATAAATATTTTAAAATTGATTTTATAAATAAATTTAAGATCTCAAGGCGTTATTAGCATGAGAAACTAGCTTGTTTTGCTTATTTCGCGAAATTCTTGAATCCTTCTGAAACCCATTTTCTTTACAAATCCTTCAGCAAAACTCATTTTGCCAGGAAACTTTCCAACTATGCTCAAGGAGTTTAGAAAAAGAATTAAAGAAAAGTTGAACGCTTATATACAGGTAATTGATATTAATTCATTTATCTAATCCCCATATTTATAGATATTTACATAATTTCTCCAACTAAACCTTCCCATAATTAAGAAGGATTATCGTTTTATATTAATCTAAAATAGTTGCAGATTTCAAAAAGTTTTAAAAATCAAAATTTTATTGGTTGGGACTAGAAAATAATAGCGAAAGAATGGAATGCAATAACCTGAACTTTCAAAGACAAGATTTCCAGGACAGCAAGCTCAGATGAAAACAATTGAGACAACTGATTGTATCATTTGCTAGTGAAGTCACGTATATCACTCACACACTTAGAGCCCGAGAGAAACTAAAGTTTCTCGGTTACTTAGATTTGACACGATCTGAACACAATCTTCCTCAAGATTTTCTGATTGATTTCTCTTTTGTTTTGTGTCACTGAATCTCGAAATACTTATTCTGCCACAATCCTTTTGTTTCAGGTGGTTGGAAATGTTGAAAATGCTTTTATAACGAGTGTCGGATGAGTTAAATATTTTAAAACAAAAAAAAACGATTCAAATAGGGTGGCGTAAATGATCATATAATAGGCTATTTTAACTTCGCAAGCCTGTAATTTTCATACTATATGAAATAATTACATTTTTGTCGGAAATATAGTAATATTATTCATGAGTTCATCAATTCTTCTCGATCATCTTTTTAAATGCGAAAACAGTTTAATTACAGCTTCTTTTCAGCTTGGCTTGTTTTTATGACCATTTCACTCTCATGCCTGGAGTAAAATGGACATAGATTGAAAAAAAATGGTAAAACGCTATAAAAAACCCTGTTGTATATCAATAAGATCAACTAAAAACTAATGACACAACCCTTTTCATATCCCATTACATATAATTTTATTATTTAAACTGAATATCTTTAGATGTCGTATTAATTTTCTCTCTTTCTCTCTCTATTACTGTCTTGAGTATCATGCTTGCACTAAAAAAGGATGCACTTGTTTTTTATTCATAGTTCCAAGAAATATTTTATCAGTAGTTGGTTGTTCTTTATACAAAGTTTATTTATTTTTAACTACAGTCGACTGCACTTAATGTTATTATGTTTAATGTTATTAATCGCATAAAGTTATCTAAACTGACAGTTATTTAACTTACTGTTAAATGTATCACTTTACGTAAAAAACACATAGTTTAATGTTAAGAATATCAAATTCTAGTGCTGAGCTTAGCAGATAGTAAGTTCAGATGTCTCTGCTTTGTAAGTTTGATACAGTTTTTATACCGGATTTTAGGTTATATCTTACTGTAACTCTACTTACAAAATCCTCCATATGCACACAATATAAAATATATGTATTTCAGGTTAAGCATATTTAATGGGTTAATACCAAAGTGCATATACTGTAAATCTTATATAATTCAGTGAAAAGTGAAATATGAATATTTTATTTTGTTAAAGTATGTGCATATATCATCTTTTTATAAAAAAAAGTAACATTTTAAATGGTACACTTTGTCTTAGAATACTCATAGCAGTAAAATCCATTTCACTCCACTCTATTTAAAATGCTTTAAAACATAAAATTAAATAAATACAACTTGCCTAGATTATAGGTATACATTCCTTAGATATGCAAGTATTCTATTTAACCTGAAATTTTCTAGAATTTTCAAACAAAAAATATTAAAAATATTTCAAAATAATAAAAATTCTGGTAAAAAATACTTTGATGATTTAAGGAACCTCAAGAAATCTTCTTTCTCCAATAAAAATATAAATTTATAAATATAACCTGTTTTAAGTCGACTCCCCCACCTATCTATTTATGTGTTACCCCGCCAATCCATTTTAAGTCCTAAATAACCATAAGGGACCCCTAGGTAAAGTCAAATAATGATGTAAAAAACAGAAGCATAGGATAAAAGTCTAAACATAAGAGTATCAAGTAATGACACGATTGTTTGAATTCACAAAATCATTTACGAAGAATGTAAACTCTTTGAATCCTAGACGTCCAAGATTACCATTGAAATCTATGGAAAGTTTGGGCGGCAGGTCTGAAAGGGTTAAATACCGAATAGAAGCCTAGATAAAAGGATTTGATTCGATTTGCTGACCAGGGTTCCTTTCTTAAAAAAAACAAATGAACTTTATCTTCCCAAAATTAAAGTTAACATGTCGTTTAAATTGCTGTAAATTAATTAAAACGTACGCTAAATTGAAATACATAAGGTTTACACTTTTGTGTTTTATAAGTTATGAACGGCACGGAGAGGTTAAGTTTTGAAACTCGGGGAATTGAATTGGTAAGAGCTATTCTTATACATAGCAGACAGAAACACTAATGATATACTTTTGGTATCGGAGAGCATCGAACAATTACGTCCAAATTAAAATGGGCTATTGTATTCAACAAATATCGGATAATCGAACTTGAACAACTCCTATGGAAATTGAAACTGGTAGAAAACTATTTTGTCACAGATAGATCATTCAAGCAACGCTTGAATTTAAAAATGAAAGTTTGCAGTCGATGTTAAATCCCAATGTAAATTTATGAAATCAAATTTTTAATTTCAAAAGTGTCTAACTTTATGTGTATTCAAATATAAATATATTTAAACGATTCTGTAAAAATAAAATAGTGCCAGTAAATCACTCCTTTTATTTACTGAAAACAAATAAAAATTAGGTGATTATGAGGTATTACGACACACATTTTTAAATTCTTCACCCCATCCAAAACAAAAAAAAATAAAACAACTTTTTATAAAAACCAAGATTTCAATATCCATAAACCAATAACAAAAACCGCAGTTCTAAACACTTAAAACCACGAAATTTCCCCCTTTGAACCTAAAATCTTTCATTGGGCAGCAAGTTAAAATAGTACGAAAAGTTTGATTTATCACGGACTCAAGCTTGAACTCCATCATAATTACTTTCTTTTCATCAAGAAATCATAACTTTAAAGTCACGCACTATACACCTCCTCCTCAACGTTTACAACAACAACAATCAATTTTGAATTTCTCTCTCAAGAAAAGTTTCCGTGATGAGCACATCTCAACAGGTTTTCTGGCGCGATTTTCAACGCGCCTTCAACCCACGTTTCCATAGCAACAGCATCCCAAAGCTAAGCACGAACCCACAGCCATTTTGACTCTTGCCGTATTATTAGCTTTTTGGCAGTGAGATCGATTGGCCTGTTGCTCCTTCTGAACATTCAGATTCTCTCCTCGGAAAAACTCTTAATGGCTATTGAAAGAAACATTCATTTGGTAGCCTCCCATTTCATTGCGCCACACGCGTTAATAGTCTCATTAGCCCCTTCTGATATATTAACTGAAAGAAGGACACAGTAGCCCCTTGACAGACTTGTAATGATGTTTAAAATCAAAATAAGTGCAACATTTTATTTAGTTTTGCATTTTAATTTTCAATTTTTTTAGATATTTTTCAATGTACACATATTTTATATCTATTTAATCCACCTCATCTTTTTTTCTCCGTTTAGTGAGTTATGTGAATACCGTATCAATTAGTTAAAATGTTTGATTGTTGAGGTTTTATTAAAGTTTAGTCAAAGATGAACAATACACCAAGTACTATAGTCTGTTCATTTAGAATTGGCACCTGAAACAGGATCAAAAACGTCTACTACCGCTCATCACACAACTTCAGGGACAAATTTTTTACAGTATTTTAACTACTTCTGTATCGGCTGCCTTCTTATTGCACAAGAAAATATTTTCATGATAATTACATTAGTAACTGCTTCTAATACATTACGTCTCAGGCGCCAATTCTAAATGAACAGAGTATAATTGGATAAACATGAATCGTTCGGGATTAAGAATTAAAATTTTTTTAGTTAAAATCAATCCCTCTGTTTTGGTACAAAATCAGTAAAAGATTAGTGTCGCTATCCTTCTCTACACACAATTTCTATTCGACCTAATTTCGATATAATTTTGCATGTAATAAAAGACGTCAAAACACTTTCATTCTCTATGACGAGCATATTCTGCAATTCTTTTATTTGTTACACCTGTACTGAATCTCATTAACTGTTAGTAAATTAGATTATGACAGTTCATGAGATGATGAAATTTTGACAATTGATAAGTTGAAGACAGTAGATGGGATTCATCCATCTCGGTCTATCTATACGTTTTAGATGCTTATTCTAATATCAGAAATAAAATGCAATTACAAATTAATACTAAATATATCGTGTTATATTACGATAATAACAAGACAAATACTTTAAAATTGTAATTTTCATTCAAAATTTAGGCTAATTACTTTAAGCCAATTTTTTTCATATTCAGGACTAGACTAAAATTCAAATTTCAAACTTTAAAAGAGTTATCAAGAGAAATCAACAAAATAAAGAGAAAGTAAAAAAGACACTGAGAGATATGATAACTGTATTGAATAACGTTATGGGATAAATATAACGAAATTGTGTTTTATATACTTTTGAATAAACAGAAGTAAATAAAATAAAAAAATTAAAGAAAAAAGTTTTAGGGTTGTTCTATACCAGTGTTTCCCAACCTTTTTCGGTCCATGCCCTACCAAATCCTTTCTGAATTTTCCATGCCCCCCCCGGTCTCAGTGGCATATGTAGAAATATATTTTGAGAGGGAGCCAAAATTATTTTGGTTCTTACATATTATGCCGTCGACCGTGCCACTGAATTCGAAAACGTTTAAATCTCATTGACTGTTCTATAGATGTACCGCTGAATTTAACGGATGCTAAACGGTTGACGGTATAATAATACGTAAGTACCATTATTTCTTAGCCCCTACCTCCTATGTTTATTTAAAGTCCAATGAAGCTTTTCAAAACGTTTTAAGGTAGAATTTGCTTGCTAAAGAACTAAATAAAGTTATGAGTAGTTAATTTCTAAGTACCAAGGGGGGTCTGGGTGTCCTCCCCCAGCAAATTTTTGGAAATTTGACACTAGGAAGCAGGTTTTAAACTAGTTTGGTACCCCTAGTTGGGGAATTTTGGATATAAATTTTTAGGTAAGATTTGCATTTTGATGAACCTAATTTAAAAAGTTTCAAACATAAGCATTCTAAACACAAAGAGATCTTGGGTCATCCCCCAGAAAAGGTTTGGAAATTAGACTCTAAAAACAGGGTTTCAACTTGGATTTGATACATACTGGTCCAGATTTCAGACATACACTCTCAGATAGGATAATAGGATCAGATTTTGATAAACTTCTTTAAAAAAAAAATTTTTTAATTTTCCCCCTGGATTGGCTCCACCTGGGGGCAATTTGGTTGAAAATTTTCAAATTGCCCCCCTAGAAATTGATATTTCCCCCCGGTGGGGCGTGCGCCCCACGTTGGGAAACACTGTTCTATACATAGGGTAGGTGGGGGTAAAATCCCGCACAAGGCAAAAGCACGCACCGCGATTTTTAATTGTTAATGATCGATTCAAAAGTTGAAACCCAGGTAGTTGGTTTGTCTTATTGTGACCCTATTGTTCTGTGAAAATTCGTACCCCTAAGTCACTCATGAGTTTAAAAAAAGCCAAAAGTTTGTTTTTCATCATTTTGATGTAATTTTTCTGATCTTTTACTTAAAAATTACATAAAATAGGGCTGGAGGAGAAATACAGACAAATAGCCCAATGATAAGATAGCAATTCAACTTCAGTTTCATATTGAAAGAATTGCCTCAACATGTCTCTAAAAATAATAAGGCTTGTATTTCAAAATAATGTAAAACGGGGCAAATCCACGCAGGTGTTTTGGGGCAAATGTACGCAGCTTAAAAAGCTCAGGAACTCGTCCCTAAAGGAAAATGGGACTACTTGATCTCTAAATAGGTTAATAAAGGTGTCCGAGATGCCCCTCTACCTAAAACCATCCTTTCTCCCTTTTGAAAGATATCTGGTCAATCTGAAATTAATTGCAACAACAGATTGAAAATTTTCATTAAAACTGATCATATTTATATTTAATATTGTTGGTTGGCTTAGAAATATTAAAACAACATTAATAGCATTATTTTTAGTGTTTTTATACTGAAAAATTATGTTAATCCATGTTTATTTCACTTGGGCACCAAGATTTGCATGTGCGTGTCTTTGCCCCATTTTGCGAGGTAAAGCCCCGCAAATTTTTTTTCTACTAAATTGTAAATTTCTCCTAAAATACCATCGATAAGAGTTTAAACTTGGATTGGTTTTGTAGGTAGGATCTCAATCTAACATCTCCAATTAAAATTTCGGGATTATCTACCCCCTTTCGATGACAATGTTAAAAATACTGAAAATTGCGTGGCTTTGCCCCCACCTACCCTATATTAGTTTTTCCGCACTTAAATGCATAAAATTAAGATATTATAGCAAAATAATTATCAGTCAATCAAATAAAAAGTAAAAGAACCGATGTAATTGGAAAGGTTCCTGCGTTACGAAACCTTTAACTTCAAACATGTCAAAAATCGTTTAAGCTAAAGATGATTATATTGTTGTGTTCAACCAAAGTAAGTTATTAATCGAATAATTATATGATGCTTGATGCATACGCATGGTGAGGTATCTAAGATTCAAAAGATTTAGTGTTTTGAGATTCTGAGATTTTGAAAGATTTTGAGTTCTTTAGGCTCAAAATAAAAACTTATTAAAGGTGTTTTTGTGATTTAAGGCTTTTTCAGAATTTATTCAATTCATGGTATTTAATTTATATGAAGTGACTCAATATTTAAGAAATCTTTTTAAAATGTGTACGATGCGATTCATTTAAATAAGTTTTGATTTAAATCCTCTCTCAACCACTAATTCCCTACAAATTGATAAAAATTTCCATTCAGGAAGTCGTTATAATTTTTACTAGTCTTTTAATCAAAAATTAAATGTGCTTTCATTTAAAAATGTTCTCAATAAGTTTTAAGGAGTTTTATAAAAATAAACATAATGAAACATTAATTAAAAATCTAATTAGGCTTACGCTCTCTGAAATGTTTGAAAGATGGTATTTAGTTGCAAGCACACTTATTCTATATATTTTTTCGCTTCATTTCTAATTAGTTTTTTCAAGTGTTTTAAATTCATTCGAAATTGCATTTAAAGATTAAATACCATGCCGTTTTTAATCTATGGGTTGCCTCAATTCAAACTATCTACTTCACTAGGAATCTAGTTTTTTAAATACGTGCAACAAAAACGGTTTAAGTATATCCGAAAATATTTTTATTCATCCAGTAAAATATTTGATAAACTTTCGGAGGCAAAAAAAAGTCTTCAAGGCTTCAGTAGGGTTAGAATATTGTAGCTACGTCTCTCTAAAAGCCTATTAGTTTTGAGTACTATGCTGCACTGAATAAAACGTGCATTCAAACCAGTAAGCATTTTTTATATTACATGAGAATAAAATAAATCAGAGTTTATGTCTCGTTAAAACTATTTTACACCCTACATTATCGAACATTAAGAGTTTGTTATGGCAGGAATAGTAGTTTTTAAACTAATTCTGAGTAAAGTCATTAAGATGCACTTTATAAATACTTTGAAAGAAATTTTGAAAGAAAGGTTGCTTTTCAAAGAAGAACCGCTCAAAAATTTTTAATTATTGAGAATTTTATGAAACTCTAATGATAAAATAAGTTGAAGATTGATTTTGCGGACTGCACAGGTTGATGTCACCAGTTTAAACAAAACAAGTGACTACTACATATCTTACTTAAGTTAATATGTAGTACTTGAATAGAGGATCCAATTAATGACCATTCAACATAGATTCTACTAACTATACCATTTTAGTAGTCCTGGGGACATCTATGTAACCATTCTGACCAACTTAGTTACATTATTTTCTAATTAAGAGTAAGAAAACATTCACGGTAATTCACAATTAAACTAAAATTACACCAAACAAAAGTTTAAATGAAACTTCATTAAACTAAAAGTGAAGTGAATTTACAACAGAGGCCCTTCAGTAAGAAAGGGTCCATATAATGGTTAAGAAACCACCCGAAAAACTTAAGAGAGATCCACTGATCCATAAAGTGTTCGTTAATTTTTGTGTCATCTTTTTAGCATTGTGTTCCCCTTTATAAAACATTCTGTCCTATCTACGTGCATCTGGTCACCCACAAACTACTTTTCATCGGCACTTTTTTGAGCGCCACCCCTCCGGGGATTCACGGAGTAGGGACGTGACCCATTACGTTGGTACACTGCCAGCAATAAGAAACTGCTCCTGGGTACCGGTATTCTTATACCAATAGAATTTTTGATGCACGCTTCTATAGGAACATTTTTGCTCTTCACTTTACGATTCCGTCCGATATGTTTACTCGAGGCACTGTTAGGATGACTCCCATAGATAACAGTCAAAACTGTGCACTTCGAAAGGTTCAGTGAGAAGTCGGAGACTAGATTCGATGCATAACGAGGAAAGCTCGCTTATTTTATGTATCGAACCTAACGTTGTTTCTATAAAGATATAACTTTTGGCTAATCTTAGGAAAGTACCAAACGGGCCCTGAAAAACTCTTTTCATTCAGACAGCACCCATCTTGATCTTGATAACTTTTCGGAAAATTCAGAGAAATTCTTAGCTTATCTAAAAAGCTCTTTGTAGCCCTAATAGTCCTATTAACGGAAGAAGGTACACGGGTTTTGAATTGAAAGCCCTTAACAATAAAGAGATAAAGGAAGAGAAAGATAAACAATATTAGATAGATGCATATAATTTTTAAAGACTTTGTTCTCTTTTATGAAGCAATTAAAGAGTGTATTCAAATAAATCTCTCACAATATATCAACCTTTATTTTCAAGAATAGTATAAACACCATTTATACATAGCTGCATTAAGCTATATAATTTATGATATAATATCTAAAATTAATAAACTGCATGGTTTATAATTCGAACCAATTTATTTACTATCAATTTTATATTAAACAAAAATTTTAAAAAATATCGTGTCATGTTTAATTTCAGTAATTTCCGTTCATTTCTAAAAATTTTATAATGGGTTAGAACCTAATAAATTATAATTAGCTAAAATCAAAACTTATTTTCACACATTAAAATAACATTATCCTAAATCCTTGCATATCAATTTCAATATTGTTTATGTTACGGGCAAAGTGATTAACTGGGCATTATTAATAATGACCTCTGTGGAAGCGGGCAAAGTGATAAATTTCATTCATAAATTTCGTTGAATTTATCATACTGCCCGGGCATTATTAATAATGCCCAATTAATCACTTTGCCCGTAACATTTATACCGATATTGTTTACGGTAATATTTAAAAACCCTCGAATTTCCCAATACTTTTTCCGGTAAAATGATATATAATACTATCGAAAAAATATTTTTGTTTGGTCAATCTTAAAGTTTTCAAAACTTCACATATGACAAGCTTTATTATACAGGGTGTCCCATAAATAATGGGTCACACTTCTAGGGAGGATAGTAGACACCTAGACGAGTCAGAATCACATAGGATTTGGGGGTCCCAGACCAAATCCCAGGGAGTTAAAAATGGAGCGACACCCCAAAAAATTATTGAAAAATTCATTTTGTAGAAGAACTACTATTGGTAAAAATTTAATTATGGTCTCAAAAATTGTGGTTTAATATGATCTTTAAAATTATCCCAAAAGTCTTCACTTTAAAATTTGTTTTATTAAGAAAAAGTTAAAAAATCACAAAAAAATGTGAAAATTCTGCCAAAACCTCATTTTGTATTTCGAAATCCTTTCTTTTGATTTTATAATCTGAAAGATCATAGTTGTAAGCCTTAAGTCCAAAGTTTCACGTAAAAACCATCAATATTAAACGCTTGAGATCCTGTTAAAGTTCGTTTTTTGCGTGCGCAAAGTGGTTTTCTATAGCCGTTTCCAAAACGGCAGTTTGCGCACCCAAAAAACTGACCTTAACCATGCTTTAACAGGATCTCAGGCATTTAATATTGATGGTTTTTACGTGAAACTTTGGACTTAAGAGTTTTCGACTATGATCTTTCAGATTATTAAATCAAAAGAAAGGATTTCGAAATACAAAATAAAGTTTTGGCAGAGTTTCCACATTTTTTTGTGGTTTTTATAAACTTTTTTGTAATAAAAAAGTTTTAAACTGAAAACATTTACGATAATTTTAAAGAATATATTAAACCACAATTTTTGAGACCATAATGAAACTTTTATCAATAGTAGTTCTTCTACAAATTGAATTTTTCAATAATTTTTTTGGGGTGTCGCTCCATTTTTAACTCCCTGGGATTTGGTCTGGGAACCCCAAATCCTATGTGATTCGTCTGGGTGTCTACTATCCCCCCTAGAAGTGTGACCCATTATTTATGGGACACCCTGTATAAATTGATCTCACTCCTAAAATAATTTGTTTCAATTCTTAGATTATTTTTGTTTATATTAATTATCAGTTTTAAAAATTTTATATTACAGATCTCTATCTCAAATTCATGTAAACTCCATGTTTCCCATACCATATTAAAATATCATAGAAGCGAGAAAAAAATAAAATAACTTCCCTCTTATAGCGAATGCCCTCTTATAGTGACCACCATAAAATCAAATCAATCTTCTTCTAATTTTTTTTTCTTTTTTAGTCGCAAAAGGAAACTTTGGTTGAGAAAGAAAGTTCTTCTGTCTATGAATATAAAGTGTTTAATAGGTCTTCCCTTTCCATTATCTGTTCTTATAAATCGTATTTTGCACGATTCGCTTTTCTCCCTTCGTGCAGAATATCAAGTAGTGATATTTATGTGATGTTATTTGTTTTTTTATTAAATAACATTTGCTATGATAAAAAGTTCCGATTTAAATTTTCTAAGTAACTCCAGTAAATTTAAATTTATGATAACAATTTGAAAAACTTTAAAATTATGGTTTGAAGTTATCTACTTAATATCTTTAGTGAAAATATTTAACTATGTAATTTAACTTGCATTTTCACAATAAACTTTCCAGTATTCTAACAAACTCTGATACTCTTATTAACACGTAAATACAATTTTTGTTCAACGTTTAGGATTATTTCAGACGTAAATTAAACAAACATGGCTCATCAAAAACCTTGTCAAGACAAATCCGTTTCTTCATTCCCTAAAAGATATACCACTCAGTAAATTTGTTAGTGACTAAGTAAAATAAGTAAACGTTGTAATTTGTCCCTTACACTGCTGGACAAATGCGCGAAGAAAGATGAAACGAACGTGAACACGCCTCATTTCCGCCAAACGGAACCGTAATTACGGAATAAATTATTCAATGCGGGTATTCCGAGGCTACCTTTCCATAAAATTTCGCCCAAGACACTAAAACTAACCGAATGGAATCCAGGAGGTAGAAAAAGCAAAGGCCGCTTTGAGGGCTTTTCACGGTTGAAAACGGTTCATTCAAACACAACCAACCTAGCGAATCGCCCTTTGCTACTAGTTCTAGAATGGCTTTTCTTTCTGGAAGGGGTCTTTTCTCTTAAGCATTACACTCGCCTCTCATTTAAATGCTCAAATGGAAAAGTCTTTAACATGTGTTTGAATTGGCCGCTGACATAAAAGTATCATTTGAATTTGGCTGAACACTCGTGAACACAGTCTTGGTGTGTGAAACCAGGTGTTCCATTTCAACTCTTTTAAAGTGATTTATTCGTATAACAGTCAAAATTTATATTTTTCTAAGAATTCAAGGTCCCCGAATTTAACCCTTTCTGTCCTAGCCGTCCCAAGTTTTCCATAGGATTTTATGGTAATCGCGGGCGGCTTAGGATTGAAAAGGTCAACCCTTTCATTCCAAGACCGAATGAGATAGTCATTGAACCCTATTGAAAATTTGGGGTGGCTACGATTAAAAGGGTTTACATAAAACCTACTATCATCTTGTGTTAGATTGCATTTGTTTCATTTGTCTGTAATGTAATAAAACCTCTCTTAATTTATTGAAAAAAAAACAGTGTCCCATTTTAGAGTATTTCAAACATTTTAATTTCTCTCAAGAAATATAAATAACCTTTTACGAAAAGTTTTTTACTATACGATAAATTAACATTTATATTTAGGTTTTATAAATGAGATTCATTTATTCCATGATAATGAGGTTGATACATTAGTAAATGGGATGGAGAAAGAAAAAACGAAACTTACCAAAACTTTGATTATTCAAGAATGAAGAAAGAAACTTGACGTCATTTTAAATAATAGTTTAGACTAGAGGAAAAGTGAATTTAAATTTTTATTACTGATTTAAAGTTTTAAATTATATTAAACATAAATACTGAATAAAAATATATTTAGGAATTTTGTTATTCAAAATTTTTTTAATTCTTGTGGTATTTATTCCTCAAAATTAAAACAACCCTGATAAAATATTTAGTTAAAAAATTCAGTTTAAAACTGTTATTAATTTTAATAAATTTTAGTGTCGTATTTGTAAACATGTAAACTTAACTATTGTAAAAATTGTTTAAGGAGGTAAACCCTCATTCATAGAAACCAAAAGCGACACACTTACACTATGATATACTTCTTTTTGCTACTTATGTTCTTAATAATCAAAAAACTAGAATCAATTTATTAAATTATTAAAAGAAAAAGTAAGTTACATAAAACACATATGAAGTTTACAGAAAAACTTTTGTTTTGCTCTCTATACAAAACAAGTTTTCCGTTTTATACGCGTTTGTATAACGTATCCCTTTCTTTTCCGTGTTTTTTTTTCTTGAAAAAACAAATCATGAAAAAAATTTTTCAAGGACCCACAGCTCGTCTATGGGTTCAGAGATTTCATAAGTTTTAAAGGGAGCACAGGGAGCTTATAGACAAGAGCAGGTTTAATAAGCATTGAGCTATAGGTTGGCAAAGAAAATATTTATTTCAAAGGATATTTTATAATTCTACTTACCACTGTCGGTATCGTAGAGGTAATATATCATCTTCCACTTGTAAAGCATGATGACATCTAAGATCGCCCTAAGGTAGCGAGGCCGAAGGCTGAGTCCATAAGAGGCTGGCCTATCACTGCTCAGCTCTGGGAAAGCTGGGCTTACAAATGGCACTTGGAAAGTATTCGAATAGGATGCTAATGTATCATAGGAGGATTCTCCCGTTGGGGCTACCAGGGTGAAGATACCCCGGTTCATTTGGAGGCACACTATGAATATAAATGAAAATTTTAGGGGCCTATTTTTACCTTAAACAGAATCACATCTATTCAAATTACACTTTTTATTGATGTTTTTTCTAATTACAAATAATTTGGGTAGTAGGATAATGTCCTAGTACCCGCCCATTAGAAAAAAATAATAATAATTTGGGTAGTTTGGATTTTATGGAAATAAATCAAAAAGATTATTTTGATCCAAGACTATGGCGTGAATGTTGAGGTTATAAAATTTAATGAAAATTCTCCATTGAATTTCACAGAATATAAATAACATCAACTCAAAATATTGAAGTCAATGATACAATTGAATTGTCAGTTAAGTCCAAAGTTTTGTGAAAATCGGGAAAAAAATTTCGTTGAATAACTACCAAATTTTAATTGGAAATTCGGGATCTCATTTAGAATACAGAACTATCTTTGAAAAAAATACAAATATTTTCAAAAATATTGTACAGCTGAAAAAAAAAGTTGATGGACTTATTCTTCTTTTTCAACTTATGAAATTTCAGCAGTGAAAAAATCTTAAAAACCATTTAAATTGACAATTAAGATATATTTCTCCTACTCCACAGCAAAAAAACTAAAAATAAAAACACCAAGACAAATAAGATTTAAAAGTATGAAACTGTGAGTCATTAAGGCAGTATCGAAGGAGTATTAGAATATCAATGTATTAGTCAAACATCCACTGGATAAAAAAGGCCTATATCTGCCTATAGGGAATAGTTGTTTTTCCGTATCCCCATTCATGTGTAGAGCAAAGCTAAAAGATTTTTTTCAAATAAAAATGTCATTTTGCCTTTTTTTGTTTTATTCCCTTTTTTAAACTAGCAATTCAATTGTACCACGCTTATAATAAAAATTTCAATTATTCAGAAAAACAAAAGAATAGAATGCTTTTAAATACCATTATTTAATACAGACCTAAACATCGACGGACACACTTTCAAAAGGCTAACGAATTTAAGCACTGCATAAGAGATAGTAGGAAAGTTATAACTATATATTTCTACGTATATTTAACTGTATAATTTTCAGTGGCCGTCACTCTCCACTAAACTGTCTCTCAAAATGCTATTACATTTCTCTGAACAACTCTCCCTCCACTTCAGACAGTTAGTTCCTATTCAATGAGCATTCGTAGATTTCAGAGATAAAAGCTATATTATATCTACTTGCAAACGTATTACTCGACGGGAACCCCATGCAGCCTTTTCAAGTGTCACTAAATCTGACCATATTTCTGTATTGCAGATCATAAGTGACAAGCAAATAACACGAATTTAATGCTTGTTGATGCTATCCAATATTATACATAAATTGTGGTTACGTCCGTAATAAATTTATTTTCTAGTCTTTGCTGAGTATTCAAATATTCATTCTAACAAGAACTTAATATTTTCACTCTGGTTGAAGCCTTTTACGCCTTTTAAAACCATAAAATTTTTTATAATTATTATTGAAGAATATTATTGGGGAAAGTGGGGCAGTTTGATACTGCAAAATGAAAATCCATTTTAAAGCAGAAAAAATTACATACTTTTATAAGAATCTAAGAATGACTCACTTTCATGAAATCAATTCGAAAAAAATAAGTTTAATGAAAATTTAAATATAGCGACTTTTATAAAAAATCAATTTTACATAAATGTGCCCTACCAGTGGGGAAATTGGATACATTACATGGGGTATTTTGATACAGTGCTCAAATTGCTCAAAAATAGTAATTAATAACAAAAGTTTTGAAAAATAAATAATGTACTTTTATTGAGTTGTATCTGAAGCGTATTTTTATGACCTTTTTTCAAGCATAAAATAATTTTTCCATTAAATATTCAGAAATTAAAATAATTAAAGAATTTGACTAATTGTCATTTTTAACAAATCTCTAATTAAGGAAATAAGATGCTAATTTTCAGAGGTATAGTTGCTCCTAAATTAGTTGAATAAAATTCAAAGGTATTTTTGTCAAAAATCATTCAGAAATTAAAAAGTACGACAAGAATTAACAGGTTTGTTTTTGGCCATTTATAGAACTACTTAGTCACTTTTTTTAATTGAGTTCTTTTTTTACCTGTAAAAGTGCTAAAAACTTCTCGGATGCTTCAGAGTCCCTGAGCCCATCGTTTGGTCATGTTATTTATCAACTGCATTTTCTTTTACAAATGCACATAGCTACAATGCGAGCTGTTTTCAATCTTAAAAAACCCAAAGGCTTTAAAAGTGACATAAATATCCTTCGCTGCAGATCTAACTTACCCTTAACTAATTTTTTTAATTGCTGAGATATATTTATATCCCCCAAAAAAATATGGGAACGTTTATGTGTATCAATGTGACCTACGAGTGTATCAAAATACCCCACATCCAAGTTTATCAAATTTGCCCCATTTGTTGATTTTGAACAAAAACCTTTATTTTTTAAAAAGGTCAAAGGTTATTTAAAATTTAAGGATATCCCCTTTTGGTAACAAGGATAAATTTGTTTTTTGGATTACAGATATCTGTATTCCAAGTAGAATAACTCCATGAAGATTTTGTGTTTTACTTAGAAATTTACAGGTGGAAAATTTTGACGAAAAAAATTTCGTTTCCTTCACTAAAATTTATAGACTTATTACAGAGCTTAACGGTTTCCTGTGTAATGCTTGGGCATATAAAGGCAACTTTTCGTAAAAACACGACCTAAATAATCATGATAGATTTTGGGAAAGGTATTGAAAGTGTACCAAAGTGTCCCTTGTATCAAATTGCCCCGTTTTTCCCTAACTTATTATAATATTATAGTATACAGGGTGTTTCAAAATTGCGTTGCACGGCTTTTATTCGAAACCAGCGCTTCCTAGGGTCATGGAAGTAAGGTCTACCCCTAGGTAAGTGACCCTGGAGAATCCATTGAGATGACTTACAGCGCCCCTAGTGGCGAAATTAAAAAGTTAAAAAAATTAATTTAAAAACTAAAGGAGATAGATCAAAAACCCCAATGAGAGTATTATTGCCAACGTCAAGAAGAACTCATTGCAGAAAATTTTATCAAAATATCTTGAATATTCGTGGAGATATTGGCATGTGAAAATAGCACTTTTTCAGGGTTCAAAAAGTAAAAAGTTCGCATATTTGCAAATTTTTCAGTGTTATTGTGTAGTTTTGTGTCTTTTTAGTTGAAAGAACACAAAATTTAATCAAAAAATCAAAAAAATTTGCAAATATGCGAACTTTTTACTTTTTGACCCCTGAAAAAGTGCTATTTTCACATGCTAATATCTCCGCGAATATTCAAGATATTTTGATCAAATTTTTTGCAATGAGTTCTTCTTGACGTTGGCAACAATACTCTCATTGGGGTTTTTGATCTATCTCCTTTAGTTTTTAAATTAATTTTTTTAACTTTTTAATTACGCCGCTAGGGGCGCTGTAAGTCATCTCAATGGATTCTCCAGGGTCACTTACCTAGGGGTAGACCTTACTTCCATGACCCTAAGAAGCGCTGGTTTCGAATAAAAGCCGTGCAACGCAATTTTGAAACACCCTGTATAATATATTAAGTTTATTAAATTATATACAGTTGACTCTCCTTAATGTGATCATTTTTATCCAAAAATATAATGATTACAATATCCGATTGATAATAATAAGCGATTTGATACTAGAAAGTTTTAAACAGTGTAACTCGAGTGTTAGCCTTAAAATCACAATCATGTAGCCCTTAATGAAGTACAGTCGAGTCCGCTTAATGTGATCACTGTTAATGTTATCAATCGGATAATGTTATCGAAATCAACAGGTCCCGATCATTCCCATTTAATTTAATGTAAAATGCATCGTTTATTGTGATCAACTATGGATCAACAGGCCGCTTAATGTTATCGAAATTTGTCCATATCCCCTAAAAATCGCGGGAGGGCGAATCCATGCTTGTCATTGGATATCACCATCGGCGCCTTGCAGATGTTTCTGATGAGAGATTTTTGATTTTTTTTCTGGTTTATAGTGGAATTCGGATGAATTTCAGTGGTTATTTATGTTTCTGAGCCTTTTCTATGTAAAATTTTGAAAAATATCGATGATATCTCGTCTAGAAGTCGAAAGAAAACAAATTTATGAGTGGAATCGCATAGGTGTAGTGTTAACATAAATGAAAACACAAAGAATGCGATTACTTTATTTTTAAACGCTTTTATTCTACTTGCTTTTGGCGGCGTTTTACGGGTGGAATTTTAAAACTCGATTTTCGGGCACTTCCCGATATGTCAGGGCCCCGAAACTTTACACATCGGTGTAACCCTCATGACACTCCAATATCCAACCATTATCTAGTCAAACAACCAAAGGATTAAGTTAATTAACGAGTATTTTTAATTAACAGAAAAACCAGAATTTGAGACCTTTCCCAAGGGGCTATTCTCCCTAAACCGAGCACAATTGTTTATAAGGCATAACTTTATCATATTCAAAAGTCAAAACGAGAATTGCCCAGTAATTACGATAATTATAGACGATTAATCACTTTTTTTCTTTCCGGATTCTTGTACATAATATTTCAGGCACTTCCAAACGATATAAAGTTCTGAAACTTTGCACCGTGGTGGAAACTCGATGACAATGCAATATTCAATCATCAACTAGTCAAAACCTCCGTAATTTAGGTAATTAACGAGTGTTTTTAGTTATCCTTTTAATTCATATTTGAGACACTTCCGTGAAGCCAATGGCTCCCAAAACCTGTAAGATAATATACTAGGTATATAACTACAATATTTAATCTTCAAAACGTGATTTTTTACCTTCCAATTAACAATTAAGATAATTAGCGATTTAAGATAATAACCGCGAGAAAGAAATCGCCAGAAGAGCGAGAAATCGCCGAATATAGGTGTCCCATCCCGAGGAATGGCAGAAGAAAAATATGTACTTTTATAATTTATTGACTACTGAAAAGACTGGATGGTACTGTTTGCTCCTTGATACACACACACTAATTCTGAGTTTTTTACGATTGTTTTTTTTATTTTATTGAATGCTTTCTTTTTATTGTGAATCTTTTTGATATCGATGGATTTCATCGGCGATTGAGCGGATGCGAGGTAGTATATTCTTTGTGCGAGGTATTTTTCCCGCTCAGCTCTGTTATTATAACGTACCCAGCAAAATTAAATAGATTTTAATTAACTTTGGAGTTGATTGTCCTGCTGAGTCGTCAGAGGATTGTTCTACTTTGTCAGATATGTGAAAAATTTTTGTTATATACATGAAACTAAAATTCCATCCTAACATAACATTAAATATGGTTGAAATAAATACATTTTTTCTTGTGAAGTTTTGTTAAAAAATACCATGACTAAAAAGTAGAAAATAAAATAAGTGAAAAAAAGATTTTTTAAAAAACGCTTTTATTGAAGTGTTCTAAAAGGTCAAAAATAATCAAATAATTTATTGGGAAGTAGAAAATAACTTTTTGGTAAGTAAAAAAAACTGATTTTCTCATCACTAAAAATAAAAGCGTGGGCGCTAGTAATTCTTAATTCACTATTTATTCTAACTTCTTTATTCTATGTTCTATGAGGTTAAATTTACAAATTTCTCATTCATTAGTTTTGAGTGGGATGGATTCACTTTAAATTCTCTATTAGGTATTTTTATTTATATAAAGTTATACATAAATGCCAACGTAATGGCCTAGTGGTAAGAGCATCTAACTGCAAAGCCGTACGTCTGGGGTTCGAATCCCCGTTCGTCAGGGATGTTACTGTTACTGTCCTGTAAAAAAATTTAAATTTAAAAAATTACTAGCGCCCACGCTTTTATTTTTAGTGATGAGAAAATCAGTTTTTTTTACTTACCAAAAAGTTATTTTCTACTTCCCAATAAATTATTTGATTATTTTTTACCTTTTAGAACACTTCAATAAAAGCGTTTTTTAAAAAATCTTTTTTTTACTTATTTTTTATTAATTGGACTACTCATAATTTTAACCGACAAATTTTAAGTTGCCAAGTACATATATAGTGTAAAATTGTTTTGAAAACATTAATACTGTTACATAATTTTAATGGTATTAAAGCAAATAATGTAGTTACACTGTTTGCTACTTTTTGATAGGAAATCGCTTATTGTTGTTATCAATCGGATAATGTTATCAGTTTAATATTGGACAAATGCGATCACATTAAGCGGATTCGACTGTATTCTGCAACTTTTACAGTCAGAAAAATATGGAAGTGGAACATATAAAATAAATTAATGACTCATTTTGTATGATTATGCATTAAAATTTGCGGAACGGGGAAAATAAGGAGATTTTTAGATCAGTTCTCTGGATTTTGATAACATTAAGCGATATATTGATCACATCAAATTATACATTTTGCCTTAAGTTAAATAGGAATGATGGGAACCAGTAAATTTTGATAATATTAACCTTGATCATAATAAGCGGAGTCAACTGCATTAGTAAATTATTATAACTACTACATTTTACTACTTATTAAGTATGAAATTCAAAGTATCAAAGTAAATCAAGAGAGAAAAATTTTTTTTTCAATAAGATGTGTAATAATATTAAATTTTCAATGGTTATTAAATTCTAAAATTTAATTTCAAAAATTAATTTTGGGAATTGAGTTTATAAATACACTCTAAAGTAAAAAAAGGGTGGCAAAATCAATTCTAATTAGTCACTTTTAATGTTAAAAAATTTCTCACATTACTAATGAATAAACCTTAAATTCTTATCATATAAAGTAAATTAGATCTTCAAAAATTGTTTAAACTTAAAAACTTTATCGTTTTAGATTTATTGTTTTGTTTTTCAATACAAGTAACAATTTTATTAGAATACATAAAATAAATTCAATAGTATCTCCAAATAAATAAATTAATTAAATCTTTACAGCTTTTTATTTAATACATTTTAATATTTGAAATTACTTAAATATTTACTTAGTAATAAAATGGCAGAACAAATATAAGCAAAAAGAAAAGTCCGTTAAACAAGTGCTAAGAGATATCCATTATTTATTTTCAAGATAACTTAATTTTACCTAATACAAATTTTAACGTAAAATTCTTTTTTTTAATCCCGAATTGATCGGACATTTAGCACCAAAACTTGTATGAAAATAAAGTTTTCAATGGAATATAAACCCAAATCGAAATGCATTATTAGAAAATTCAATTACGATTTAAAGCAAGAAGAGAAATTTAAATGGATGAAAGGCGTGGATAAAGGATCTTTTGAAATATGAAGGAATCTAGAAAATCTTCCTTAATTTCACATCGTTATGGAACTGCATTGGATTAGGAATCCGAATGAAAAACGAGGAAGATAATCAGTTCGGAGAAATAAATTGGAGCAGTTTGCGTGAAGAGGGAAAAGGTGTTTTTATTTATAGCATTGGTCACGTCAAGCAGCACTTTCTTGAGCACGAAGTTATTTAAAATGCATTTTCTTTTACTTGAAGCTTTTGCACAGATGATTTGACTGATTTCTATATTATTCGCTTAACGTAACTATTCTATAGTCAGCATAACTACATTTTAAGAATTTTGTCTATAACTTGTTATTTTAATAATTCGGTTAGGCATTTTGATGCAGACAAATGGGAAGCAAAACAATACTTTTTAATGCATTTATTCAAACTAATATGGGTCCTTTTTTTATTTCGAGCAGATCTTTTTGTCACATTACATGATTATGCTTACATAAATGAATGATAAACACACTTAAACAATACACGTAAATTCAAATGCTTTTCTTACTTGGAAATATTTACTTTGAAATATAGTTTAAGTGTCATTTACACCACTCAAAATTCGTGTCATCCCCCCTTAGCATTTTTAGTACCTTTCTCACATCCAATACAATGCGAAGGCAAAGAAAAAAACGTAAAGGTTTTTAAATTACCAAAGCTAACAACTGAGATATAAACCAAATAATTAAATTTCATTATACAATTATTTTTAAAATGTTCAAGCATCACATGTCTAAATTTTCTTATAACGCCTATAAATATCCAATTATTATGAATGTTAAATTATTAAATTTGTTTTGACTAATACTTAGAAAGTTGCGCCTGGTTAATTAATATCCATCTTAAATTTCATTATTGTACAGTACAATGTAACATAATAATAATATAATTATAATAATAACTTTATTCAGTTACCAGTAAATGATAAATTTTGAAACAAATTAAGAGGTAGCATATAAGTTATGCAGGGTGTCACAAGATAACTAATTGGTTAATATTGGGTGTCCAAGATGATAATAATAACTTCAATTATAAAATTTTTTTATTTTTTTTTATCTCTGAATACTCTGAGTCATTTACCTAAGTCATAAAAATGAAAATTTTTCATTTTCACCTCATGAGGAGCGTTTTAGGACGTAAAAACTACTTAAATTCTACCTAATTGAGCATGCGTTTTAGAGGGTTTGTTCAAGGCATTTCTCTACACAAGGTGTCTTTTCGTACTAAATTGATGCTGCTCTACAACTTAGTAATTGACTAATTTAGCAAATCTCTAATGGTTTTTAAAATACAAATTACAACTCCAAACATTTCCGCTAGAAAGCGTTGAAAGTAGTCTCATTGGATAGGGCATGGTCACTTAATTATACCTAGACACCACTTTCATGACTATATCTTTAGGGGTTCAAAAGTTAAAGGATGTGGACAGATATCTTGGGACACCCTGTATATACTACCTTCTGAAAAGGTAAGTAGCAATGAGAAAGGAGATTTCGATTCTTAAACCTATGTTCCGAATGTAAATTCTAAAAACGTTTAAAAAGGAAACTGGCACAATAAAAATTTCTTTTCTTTTTCTCGGAGTGCTTACAAACGGAGCTCTTCTGCTAAACTCAAACGTAGTAAACTTTAACCACTTAGTAATCCTTAAATTTCATTTTCTCGAGACGTAATTTTTTACTTGAATAAAACATCATTGTTCAAATAAACAAAGTAAAACTGGTGTCTTAGAATGATTCTTGTTTTCTTTAAGAAGAAACTCTCACGTGCAGTTTCAAGCTATTTAAAGCTTTTGCATTTTTGGTGGTTTGTCGTTGCGTGTTTAACTTAAGGAAGTAGAGAGGGTAACTTATGCAATAAAAAGAATAAAAATCTGGAAAAAAATTCGTCATGGTTTTATTTGAGTCGGCATCTAAAGAATCTGAGAAATTTTGGAAATAGTCAGAATAAAACGTTTAAATAAGAGCTTTGACAGTTTTTGAAGTATTAAGTTTGTAACACTTCTTTTGGGGAGTTTTCCCTAGATACATTATGGTAGATCTGACACTTCGTGTACTATAACAAGATTTCTCAAATTTTCTTTACGTAATATAAAGATGTTTGGTTTGAGTTCTGCTTTATTTGGTTTAGGATCTGTTCCACACACTAGATACATAATTCTGTTTCACACGGTAAGCACTTAATGGATGTTTCATATTTTCACATAAAATACATGACTCCAAAAAGTTTAAATGTGATGTTTATTTAGTAAATGATTAATTTGTTTCTTATTTTATCAAAGGATTGATTTTCTTTTATATAAATATTTAATGCTTTGACTTATTAGTGCATTTTTCCAATGGCAGAGCTCACTTATAGTGCTTTAAATACAGCAAAATTGAGGAAAATATCAAAATATTAAAAAAACATCCAAATAATAAAAGTTTCTAAACAAAATCCCATTGTATTTTTATCCCCCCTTAAACTCATTGATATCAATAATACCCGAATTGCCTTAACAGTTTACTAGCATTGGAATAATGGTTCAATCATTAATAACGAGCATACAATTTCAACTAGCCCGCTAATTAGGCCCCAACGCATATCCTAAACTAAGGGTTTATACGTACATTCCTATACACATCTCGTAAACAGTCTTTCAAAATACGAAAAAAGTGTTCAAACTTACGTGTCCGGGCTATTTTGAATGGGTCTTCGCTGTCGACGAGGTCAATTACAGGTTCTACTTTAAAGCGAGTGTCATTATTATTATGTACATGAAAAGTATATTTAAAAGCAGTCTGTAGCTCATCTGTTCCTGGTGGGAAAATAGCCCCTGAAAACAAAGATAACAAACAGTCAAAAAACACTCATGTCAATAATTAACACTGAATTTAGTAAAATAGAAACAAAGAGATAATAGTCTTCGTATTAAATAGATATTTTGTTTATGCATAAATTAAAAGATATTTTAATAAGAATAAGCAATTATTGGATACATTCACTATAATGGGATTTAGTTACGATCCTTCAACAAATTATATTGTAAGGTAAGTAAGAACAAGAAGCCCAGTGGCGCAGTGGTAGTGCATCGCGCTTCCACGCCACAGGTCCGGGGTTCAAATCCCGGGCTGGGCAGGGTCCACTCAGCCTTTCATCCTTTCAGTGGGTCGATAAACTGAGGACCAAGCATGCTTGGGAACTAAACACTGGGGGTCTCACGTTAGATTGACCACCTAACTGGGACATTTGCCTAGCACCCCAGGCCCCACGGTCACGAAAACGAAGATGGGCATCGTAGGCCTTGGCCCACTAGGGCTGTTGCGCCGATGGTTTGGTTTTTAAGTAAGAACAAAATATTAAGTAAGTGTAAAAACAAAAAAAGCAAGTAGTAATTTAAAAAATGGTATTGTTAAAATCAAAATAATATTCTCCATTTTTCTAATATATTAAAACTCAATGTGTTCACAGTATGAAATAACATTAACCAGAGAATCTCAAATTTTGGTGGATCGCCTAGAAGATTTCGAATTTATATTAAAATACATGTATTTTTATAAGTTTTTCGAACGTGGTAGTAAAAAAAGATAAACAATTTACGTCGTTTCAAATGTGCTTGGTGATGCAAAAAAAATTCATTCGAATCAGAACCTCGTTCAAGCGACTCCTCATGGAACCAACCACGGCCGTTTTAACGATAAGACGGAACGAACGAATAATAACGGAATAGCGAATAAAATTAGACCTATGAAAAAAGAATCCGTTCTTCTCTTACGGGTCGTTGTACAGAGTGTCTACTACAAAACGATTCAAATTAATTTAAATCAGTGTTTCTGAACCTGGGGTGCACTGCACATTGCTCCGGAGGGCCAGGAACGAGTACGTTTTAAACCAATTTTTTCTACCATTACAATTTTTGGGAATTTTCTCCAGAAAAGTTGTAATTGTAAATTTCCCCAGATCACTAAAAAAAACTAGGTAAAACGTTTTTTAAGAGTCATATTTTTAAAAAAAAAGCATTTGTGGGGGAGGACCCTACCCCCTTTTTAACGTATGGCTCAGTGTTTGGAAACAAACAGATCACAAAACCATGCCATTACATTCAGAGTAATGTAAATTATATTTGAGGAATATTATTAAGTACGTCAAACTTTGGCTAATTAAAATATAACCAAACTTTAATTTTAAGAACCACAGCTTTACTACCTAACTTACTACAAGGGGAGAGTTGCCCAAAACGAGATAGGCGGGCAAAACGGGATATTGAGCCTCGGAGCTTGACTGGCGATGCTATCTCGCGGGAGACAGGCTATACTGGTTCCCGACCGCCATGACAGCTTTCTCAGTTGATCTCTCAACACTAGCCACGTGTTTCGCAAAGAAATATGTTTTAAAAGTTTTCAAGTGAGATTTTTACTAACTTTGTACTTTTTTCGACTGCAAAACAACTATCCTTGTGCTTCTCCGTGCTTCGGAACAATTCCGTAAAGTACTGTGTTTTGTTCACAGCTCTTTTAACAACAATTTCATGTATTTAAATATTGCTAGTGAGTGACGGTTCAGGGGTCAGCCATTTATGTTGTCAAAAGCATCACAGTCGGGCAAAACGGGACCACTTTGGGGTGTCCAAAACGAGATACAATTTTGATGTGTCCCGTTTTACCGGACCATTTCCATTAATGTTTTGGTAATGTGTTTAAGTTATTTTAATTGAAATAAGTAATGAATTAAAATATGTATAATCAATTACAACAATTTATTTTAACTTTAAATAATTATATTTTCGAAATAAAATAATTTACTTTACTTTTGGGGTACAAATAATTGGCCTGATTTATGTACAAAATTTAGTTATAGGTTAAAACTGTAAGTCAGAAAAATGTTTTGACCCAATATTGAAGTTTAAATTTAAAAAAGTTGAGTTTTTTTTTTAAATCTTTTTTAGGGGGTGACTTGTACAAAGATAAACCAGAAAATCAGACGTTGTGCGCACTATAATATTAAAAAAACATAAGCTAGTCACAACTAAACTTTGACCATATTTTCTTTAGCAATTTTTAAAAAGCTAATAATTTATTTTGGTTTCATATTACAAGATTCCTCGCAATTATCAGCGAACTTCATCTAGAAATAGCTAGAACATTTTTATGCGATTTCTGTGTTAAATAATTTTTCAAATTTACAATTAAAAAGATTCTTCCTCTAAAAACGCAGCCTATTTTTGTTTCAAAAACTAAATCAAAAGTAAAATCAGCAAAAACCTAATAACATACAAATCCCTATCCGTTTTTACCCACCCTTGGTAGGGTAAAACGGGGTCGTGTAAGACTTTGTGAAACCAGTATTTTTCACATAAATATTATTGAACAAATGTGAAAAAGGTATTTTAAGATGTTGAAAAGGTGTATACTTTTAAATGACGTCTCACTTTGGAATGTACCTTGTACACAATACGAAATAAAGCGAAGAATAGATAAGCTATCCCGTTTTGGGGTACTTTCCCCTACTTACAATGGTTTACTCAAAATCCATCCATTTTTTCAAGCTTAGATAATAATAATTTTTAAGTGTTTTCATTAATGGTTAGATAACTCTTAAGAGCAGTTATGATATTGCTCCCCCAGACCCTATTTATGCTTCGCTAATAATGATCTTTCTTTTATCAGCATTAGTAATTTATTAGGCGCGCTCCTCTCTCAGACTATAATCCCACACTTTTGGCATCAGTGATGTATCCATCTTTCTGACTGGTTAGCTGTTGAGCTAAGAACTGATAGGGTTGCATCATATTTATATACACCATAGAAAACTCCCCTTAAGTTGTTTACATCATAAATTAACACATTAAAATTTGTAAGGTTCTAATAACAATATATTAAAATATCATAATTAATGTTTAAAAACGAGTTAAATCTATCTAGTTTCCCAAAGATTTCGTTTAATTTTCAGAGCAAGAATCTCATTTTTTAAGATAACAAATTTTTGATTAATATTTTTTTTATTCCGTGTACGCAAAAAGGTAGTTTAAAAAATAGAAAAAATACGAGTTATTACAATTTTAAAATTAGTGGGCTGATTGGAATCTACGATTTATATTAAATGCTATAAACACAAATTAAATAAATTTTAGACTTAAGTTCAAAATGTTTTATTACCTGATAGCATTAGAGTGATATTTTTTAAAAATTTTAATAGCTGTGCATTCAATTGCTTTCCACTTCAAAGGTTTGTTAAATTGTATCAATTCTCACTTAATAATAAACAAAGAAATAAAATTAAAGCTTGATTCACCAATATTTAAATAAAGTTGGAGATTTTAACACCTCACAACGGTACCTATATCATGAAGTCATTTTCAAATCAAACCACCTTTGAACTCAGTAAAATGCAAATCTTTAAATGACAATGCAAACAACTCTGAAGGAAAAAGAGGTTTCTAAACTTTTCCGTTCATTTAAGCTCTTTTAATAGTATAATATTTCACAGAAAGTCCAAAACTATTTATAAATAAAAGTTTCGTTCGTAAATATTACTAATGGAACCCAAACAACATGAAATGCCAAGATATACCAGCACAGACAAAAACTAAAAACAATTTGTCTCCATTTACTGAGGTCTTTTTCAGGGTCCCCTGACCGTTTCCTGTAAGGGGTTCGATTGTATAAAGGTAGTGTAGCACATCCCAAATGGCTCTCAAAATAGATTTACTTATAATGAACCCTACACAAAGCTTCTTTAAGCCACCAAATGTATCCCGTAAGTGAATCTTGTACTCTTTTGCCTTTCAAAACTACCAATTCTTTACCTTCCCTTCCTTCATTGTCTCTCCGAACGACTTTAAATAGGTAATTCAATCACTTAAGTAAAAAAAGTCGCCGCTCCTAATTGAATTAGCATCAATACGCTTAAGCGGTTACCAATGAATGCTATCTCACAACTGGTGAAAATAATTATCCACTGTTAAAAGTTTAATTACCTCCCACATAAATGGAAAATAGCCACGACAATAACGGCCCCATAATGGGAAAAGGCAACGAAAAGCCGATTAACTCGATATTCTAAGTTCAAATTTTGCGGTCCTTAATGATCTATAAAAGAAAAATATTTCGAAAAACGTTTAACTTTATTTCATAAACTTGGATTTTGTATTGGCTCAGTATGGATTTTCAAAAGCCAGGCATCCTCGGCATTTGATAAGGATATCTAAAAAAGTGAAATACTTCGGCAATGTTTCTGTCATATTTTCTTTTTCGTGTTTCTATCCAGGAGGATAATCAATAACCTTAATGACATCCCAAAACATGTGGATGATTGCTTCCTGGGATCTCATTACCACATGTTAAAGAACCAAAGATGGTTTGTTGATTTGAGTTTTATGGCGCAAATTCCGGGGACGAACATGGTAGCAAGTTCAAGATCATTAAAAACGTTTACATTTTCGTTACGTGTAGTAAGTTAGAAGTTAAGGTTTATAATAATTGTCGCAAAAAATATCAGCGATGTTGAATATTTGTTTCTAAATGAAATATCTTAGCATAAGTTCTAATTTCTTTCACATTTTGTTTAAAAAATTATTACGTTTAGGTCTGAGAGGGTGATTTCTTGATGCTTATTCTTCTTATTCTGAAAAATTGTTCAGAAGATATATTTTGATCATTAAGAAACTATATGTGTGTGTGAGACGAAAATATTTTTATTTCTAATTTAAATATATCCCTCATTCACGACCCTTTTAATCAAAAGTTAAGTGGAGATGGTGCTTGTGGGAGATTTAAAGAAAGTGTTACACGTGGTAAACATGCCCAACAGTAAAACTATCTTGAACTTAGAAATTATAAAAGGGATATTTTTCAAAACGTTCCTTTTTCTTTCCGATAAGTTTCATAACGTTGGATCTTAGACGTAGATCATTTTTTTACCATTACAATAGTTTTAAAATAAAAGGTAAGCACGAAACCGAAATTATATACATATCAGATGTTTGGAACTTATACAACCTTATAGGTTCTTTAGTAATTATTCAAAATTTTCATCACCGTTACGCTTCTAATTGTTTTACTGTAACTTGATCAGATCATAAAGTTTTTTTAAAAAACAGGAAACGCAGAAAACAATTAAATTAAAGTGATAATACTTTTAAGGGGATTTTTTACCACATATGATCTTACTTTTCACAACAATCAATATACTATTAATCCAACTGAGATCATTTAAAGAGATTTTATTTTATCTTTCCAATTAAAAACGGCAGTCCTCATAATAGCGGTCCAAGAAGAAAAGCTAAACATACTATCCCAATTGAATCGTCAGTTTGAAGAAGGGAATAAGTCCAAAAGTCAAGTTTTGAGAAAATCGAAAAAAAGAAATGGAATTTTCATTGTATGGATAGCGATTTCACAACTTCAAGGGGCGATATCTCCCTCTAGGAATTAGTTATTTCCCCCCTCTTTTCACCCATGTGTAGGGCAAAGCTTGGAGATTGTTTTGAGCACAAAAAGTCAATTTGTCATTTTTTGGACTTATTCCCTTCTTCAAACTGACGATTCAATTACACATAAAGGCATAAACGTATATATACGTTTCTCCTAACATCTCCTACGTTTCATATAAACATATATGTTTGTACGATTAAAAAAGAAAAGAAGATCAATTTGCTATACAATGATATTTTCCTATTGGCTTAATGTAGCACATTTTTGTATGCTGTGCTATTTTCTAAACCCTCCAGTATGTAACTAAGTAAAATATTAAAAGTAGGAACACTTTGTAAGTACCTATAATAATTGAAAATGAGTAAAACTGGGAAAGTTTCAATAATTGTCACCCTTCGTTTTAAAAATATTTTCCGAAATTTAAAGGTTTCTTATATTTTTAATGAAATATTTAAACTGCTAAGCTGTAATAACTTTTAGAATGGATATTAGTATATTAAATTTTATAACTCTTACACTTTTTATTTAAGCTATGTTCGGAGCTCAAAAACACTTTGCACAATTTTTAATTCAAATATAACTGAATTTTTTTTCCGTGAATCAAAAATATGATTGATAACGATTTAACATTTTTAAACACTATAAAGTTTTCATATAATTTTTTTAAAAATAATTAAGCTAAAAATGAAACATTTTTAACGGGTTTTGGAATATTAATGTCCACAATACGGCTGAAATTCTAAGTTTCTTTATCGTCTTCATTAAGCTTGGAATATTTAGTATAGAAGCAATTTTGCATAAAAGCAAAATGTCATACACAATTACTTAAAATAAATGCATTTTTTTATATTCAACATTTAAATTATTTTAAGACACCGAGTGAAAGGGGATGCTTTTCCTCAATGCCACTTTTGTATTGCTTTTCAACATAAGACCATCTAAAACATCTTATTGGGATATATTGTCTTACGTAGTCAGTAAAGAAGTGAATTAAGGCACATTGATACATGCGGGGCTCACTTTTTTAAGGGTGTGAAATCTTAGTTCAATCAAATGTAATCAGCAGGAACTTTATATTTAATTAGGATTAAGTAAATGCCATACTAAACTTTAAAAAATCACGAAAAAATATTATTTTGTTCTTGTCATTTTAGAAACAATTGCCATACGCCCTCTATCATGAGAATTATTATAAATTTCGATCGGTCACTTTACATTCTACGAAGATTAAAAAAGGAAAACTTTTAAAATATGTCAAGCATATTTCCTAAACATATTAAAATCATTGAATATTTTAAAATGGGTACAAATTAAAACTCGCTTCTTTACAAGTCAAAATCATGGTAAGAGAATTTAATGGATCACAGTTCTACTCCCATAGTAGTCCTTTTAATGATGTGAAATGTTTTCAAACCCAAATTTTTAATTTATTGCAAAAGGAGATTGAGATTCTTTTTGATTATTCTAAAGAAAAAAATATAAAGTACTGAAACAAATATCACGAGAATTAAGATTCAATAAACAGCATTCGTGAAAATGCACTCTTTCATAACAAAAACTTCTCCCACGATCTTTCCAAAAATATTTCTTAATCCTGAATCTGTATAAAAGAATGAAACAAATCTTTATATATAACAAACAGTAGACATCTCAACCACAAAACCCACCAAATCAATTTCCCCTGGACATTTCTCAAATAACTGAAAACGGAAACAAAATCAATCCCCCTCGTTTCACAAACGAGTTACTCCCAATCCAACCACAACATTCTATCTACCTTTCCGGAAACCTCTCTACGGAAGCATTTTTTCTCGAAACCACCAAAAACAAGGATCACGCTCGGCAAAGAAAATGCACCGAGGGCAGGACGAACACACAGGTTAAAACCCGGCGAAATTACACCTGTCAAACTTAATTTCTCCGACTCGATAAACCTACACGTGGAGACCTCACCATTCCCGAGCATTCGCTCAGGTAATGTTTATCGCTCTAAACTCACTCGAAACCCCACATCTGATCCCCTCTCCTCCCTTTGTTTTTCGTCTTCGGATCGAATCGATCACGATCGGCAAGCTCGATTACAGGTAATAGGTGGAAAACTTACCGATAGGAATCTTCTCGGGCACGGCGTCGACTAGCATGAGCGCACCATAAGCGAGGAGCACGGCCAGCATTCTCCGGCAAGAGCCAGCTTTCTCCGCACGTCGTTGCTGCTCCGTCTTCGGGGGTTGCTGGAGCACGGATTAATAGGCCGCGCTTGGCGGCCCATCGCCTCCGTTGGCTGGCTTTTCATTCAGCGGATTGAGGAATTACGCCGGTGATGAGGAGAGTTTGACGCCTCGTGAGTAGGGGAGGGGATGTTATTGGGTAGGTAGACCATAGAATGGTGTTTTCATTAGCGTTTGCTTCCGTAATCGCCTCCTCGGACCTTGCGAAGGGAGGGGAGTGTGAATGGAAATATAGAGAGACGTAAGTATGAAAGTACAAGCGGGAGATTATGCGAGGGAGAGTTGAAATGGGAATAAAATAAAGAGTAAGACAGAAAGCTTGAACATGTGCGATTGGAAAGGAAGGGATGAGATAAGGGAAAGGATTAGTGTAGGAATAAAATAGGAAGACACTGATAGATAGAAAGGAAAACAGAAGGAAATGAAAGAGCGAGAGAGTAAATGAAAAGAGAAATAAAATAGGAGATAAATGGGTTAAGATAATGATAGAGACAATAACGAGAAAGGGAGAATGGGAAGGAAACATATTGCTCTAAATTTGTATTTGGAAACTATTATTAGTTTTATGATTGTCATAAAAACATTATTTTTTTCTCAGTTTTATAGAAGCTTAAGTCATCATAATTACTAATCGGTGTCATTTTTCTACTGTTATTTGTTTTATTACCTTTATTATTTTAATGTTTTCTTTATGTTAACTTATTTGTTATAGTCAATTGAATATTTATTTATTGTAAAATTTATTAGTTTTTATGTGCTTTTTGAAAATTTTAATGTAATCTTTTTTTCTCCTAAACTGGTTTGTTTTTTCCCTTAAGCGATTAGCAACGTTTTGGGGTTTCTAGTTTGTTTTTTTAACTGTAGTAATAAAATATTTCTTGGCATGAAAAATGCCCCCCCAAAAAAAGTCTGGGGGGAATAATGTTTAAACCAGGGTTAGCAAAAACCCAATAAAACCCTGAAAAAACCCATATAAAACTGGTTTTTTTCAAAATTAAGTGGTTTTCTCCTACATAGTAATTGGGTTTTTTTTTTCAAATTTTAGTGAGTTTCTATGTTAAATGTGTTCTGTCAAAATAATGTCAGTTTTCCAAAGTTAAGTGGGTTTTTTTCAAAGTGGAAACTTTTTATACTTTGAAAAAACACACTGAAATTGTAAAAACACCTTTCATTTATTGAAACCTGGTTTAAATTTAGAAAAAAACCCACTAAAATTTAAAAATATCCAAAACTTTAAAAAAACCCATTCAATATTGAAAGAAATCTATTTAACTTTTTTAACTTTGAAAAAAAAAACGAAATTTAAAAAATCCTCCTTAATTTTTTATATCTAGTTTGAAATTTAAACGTCTTAAATTTTGAAAAACCCCATTCAATAATGAAAAACCCACTAAATAATAAAAGAACCTATTTAACTTATTTTAAAAACTCCCAGAAATGAAAAAACACCAATTAATTTTTGAAACCTAGTTTAAATTTTGAAAAAACCCATTAAAATTTTTAAAATATCCTAAACTTTGAAAAACCCCATTTTAGTTTGAACTGTAAACGTCTTAAATTTTGAAAAAACCCATTCAATAATGAAAAAAACAAATTTAAAAAACCAACTTAAATTTTAGAAATATACAAATACAAATTTTGTCGACCAGCTACAGGCTTGAAGCCCAACAAGGCTGGTCCATGTTTTATTAATTCACCCATTCCCACTGACTGTCTAGTTTTAGCTTAAACTCATATACACCCTTCGAATTTACTATATGTTCTGGCAATGCGTTCCATATATCTATTACCCTATTGAAGAAGTAGTATTTTCTTAAATCCCGATTGAAATGAGTCTTATTCAATTTGTACCCATGACCCCTTTGTGTTCTGTTATCCCTATTAAAGTCTAAACCTTCTGTATCCCCTTGCTTTATGAACTTGAAGAGCTGAATCAAATCCCCCCTCCTTCTTCTCTCCAGTGTATACATGTTGAGCCTACTCAAACGCTCATTGTAATCTAGGTGTGCCATTCCCTTAATTATTTTTGTAGCTCTATGCTGAACCCTTTCAATTACTTCTATATCCTTTCTCATATATGGAGCCCAGAATTGTACAGCATATTCTAGGTGAGGTCTTACCAAGCCCTTATATAATGGCAATATTATATTATTATCCCTTGAAGTTACAGTCTTTTTGATATACCCCAATAACCTATTTGCCTTTTTACCCGCAGTAGAACATTGGTGACCCATTTTAAAGTCACTGTGTATTATCACCCCAAGATCCTTGACCGTATCTCCCTCCTTAACCCTTACTCCTTGCAGCCAGTACTCGGCTCCATTATTCTTATAACCCATATGCAGTACTTGACATTTCCCCAAATTGAATGACATACCCCATTTTACAGCCCATTCAGAAATCCTATCAAGATCACCTTGTAAATTTTCAATTTGTGTCTTGGTATCCACTGTCCCCCATATTTTAAATCATCTGCAAATATACTGATTCTATTCTTAATCCCCTGACCTATATCATCTATGAATATTATAAATAAAATTGGTCCCAAAACTGATCCCTGTGGAACCCCACTGAGTACCTCTGTCCACTGTGAATAGCTTCCTTTTACCTGCACTCTCTGTTTTCAACCCAATAACCAATTCTTAATCCAAACCAATGTTTTCCCCTGAATCCCTAGTCTTTCCAATTTATACAGTAGTGCCTCATGAGGTACTTTATCGAAGGCTTTTTGAAAATCTATGTACATGATATCTACACTTCTCTTCTTATCCAGCTCCCCAGTTATATTCTCATAGAATTTTAATAGATTTGTAGAGCAGGATCTTCCCTTCCTAAACCCATACTGGTTATCAGAAAGCAATCCCCCTTCCTCCAAGTATAACATTATATGCCTTTTTAACAATGATTCGAATATTTTGCAAATTACTGAAGTTAAGCTTACTGGTCTATAGTTGCCCGGATCACTTTTTACTCCCTAAGCTTTGAAAAAACCCATTCACAATATTGAATGAAACCCATCCACAATATTGAAATTTTAGAAAAACCCCATTCAACTGAAGTTCTTGGTATGTTATTTCGTTAATTGTTTTTTTTTTTTTCATTATTAAAATTGTGCAAAAATCTTGATTTTTGTTGAAAAAACCCAAAAATTGGTCCAAAATGTGGTTTTTTCACATGGTTTTTTTTTCGAAAAAACCCAGTGGGTCCAATCCAGCCAACCCTGGTTTTAACACTTCACATGATCAGATGCGGTAATAATAATTGAAATAGAAAACATAGAAGATAATTAAAGTTTGAATATGTGCAGAACTGAGATATTTCAATTAGAATCGAACTTCAAATCTTCGAGTTCAAGTAAAAAATATCTGTTAAATTAAAAGTAAGATAGAAACTTGTTAACCTCGAGGTGTTAATCCATTGGGATTAACATCTCTTACTTCACTGTCTAGGGGCTTATGAAATTTTATATAAAATTAAAAACTCGGTCAATCAAAAAGAATAATCCAGTTCATCCAAGAATGCACTGCAAACTCATTTTACCTTTTTTATTTTGAATATCTTTTACAAATAACCAATTGGAGAAGCATTTTAATGAGGCGTGTTATGTGGTTCTTTCAACAGGTGTCAGTGTGCAGGAGAAGAGATAATGAAAGATTTAACTATTTTTAGCTTATTGAGCAGGTAGGCTATTTTTTCTTGGTATTGAAAAACCAGCACAGATATAAATATTAGTAATGGATATTAGTTTAAAAATAAATTTACTCAGAAGAGATCCATCTGGATCTGTTTAGCGCACCAACCAACACGCGCGTCTAATGACATGTGAAAAATAAGTAAAATAGCTTCAGGAAAAATAAATTCGGACCAAATATTCTTATTGGTCTCTTACCTGCTAATCAAAGAAAAATGCTTTGGCCATACGCAAAAATAGTTTTTTTATGCGCGCGCGAAAAACAATTTTTTCATAAGGATGGATCTATAATATGAGTTAATAACAAAAAGTTTGAAATAACCTTTTTCTGTAAAAAGAAAACTTATTTTAAGTGTTTTTTTATTTAAGTTAAATTATTGCGCGTGTTTATAGAACCCACTATGTAAGAAAATTTGCTACGCAAAAAAAGAACTTTAGTGAATTTTATGTTTTTTTGTTAACACAAGATATAACTTTTCCTACCGCACCCAATGCAAAAGATACCAATTAAAATAAATAACTTAGATATACTATTCCAATTTTCAGCAGCCATTAATTAATACTGTTAAATAATAGCTGGCCAATTATAGTTTACTAAAAAATAACACAAATACATACAATTATTGGAACTACATTAAAAGTTTTACACAAATACAAATACAAATTAAGTCGACCAACTACAGGCAAGCGCCATGTTAGTTTTTATTTTGTTTTAGAGATATAAAGAGAAAAATGATTATATAAAGGGATCAAAAGGATGAAGAAGATGAAAGGGGTACAGTTTATGAAATTAATATAGAGAAATTATAAGGAATAATAATGACAAGAAGATCAAGAAGGGGGATAAGAAAGAGAGTGAGATTATTAGGAGTGGAATAAAGAATATGAGAAAGTTGAATGGAAAGAGGGGGAAGAGGATGAGATGATACAAGGTAATGAGAGAATCAAGAGAAATAAAGATAAAAGAGGAAGCTTGGCGATTAAAATAATGAGAGGGATAAGGAAAATGAACAGTATGGGAAAAATTAAGAAGATCAGTGAGATCAAGAGGATGAAGAAATGAGAAATGACGAGAATGAGAAGGATAAAGAAGGTAAGATGGTTAAATGGAATGAGAAGAAAATAAAAGAGAAGAGAGGATGAAGGAAATGAGAAAATTCATAGGACATACGTATATTGAGAAGACTGATATATAGAATAGTTCAGAAGTATTAAATTTATTTAATTAAAAGTGAATTCGTTCGAGTTACCATAGATTTTTTGGAGAAATTAAGTTTAAAACTACTCCAATTATAACAGAACTAATTTGCTGGGTATAAAAATAATAAGAATTAATGTTCAACTATTCACTAAATTATGAATAGTGTTGGAATTTAAGTAGTGTTGATAATGTTATTTTTAAGGTACGAACATTGTTTTGAAACTGGTATTAAAATTTGCATCCTATTCTAATTTAAATATTCAATTTAATGTATAATCAATTTAAACTTATATTTTGTTTAACGCACACTACTTTCAAAGCCTATTTAATGGCTTTTTTCCATGAATTAATTTTGAATATCTCACGAACCACTTATAGTTTACTTGGATACAGTAAGATTTTAGTTATTGTTTTATCTATTACTTACAAAACGAACTTTCAATAAAGTATTTTAATAGCGTGTTTTATAATAACTAATCGGACGTTCCTTCGAATTTCGTCCGTGGAAAAGATGAGTGACAGCGACGATAAGGACTGGTTAGAAGAATCACAAAATAATGAGGGAGAAACCAAAAGGGCTCTATAATTTTAGCAGTTCGTTTTAATGTTCCCACGGTAACGAAAGTATTCATTTTAAATTTTAGAGCGATATGTTACAACATCCTCTTTAATCCTCGATATATTTTTGTCACAGTGGCGAGCAGGGCTATCCTTAATGAATCTTGTTTAGTTCAGAGTGGGGTGGAGGGGCGTTAAGTAAATGATTGCTTAGAGGATAGGGAGGGGGAACGGGATCCGTAATTTAGATCCGTAGTTTAGATCCCCATAAAAATCGATTAGACCAGTAGCTCTGCTCTGACACCTATGTGGTTTAAAGGTATTTGTAAAAACAAGTCACTTTAGAAAATTGGTTGGGAACTCGATTGGAATCACTGCATTTTTGAGGGGGCCTATGGAGCCACTTCTCATCTTCGTAAAACAATAAATGCAATGAAATTCAATTAAAATAATTGGAGTTTACACAAATTGTACAACAAAACAATACACAAGATCTACATTGTCGTAGGGGAAAGTGTTGTACCTCGGTCCTAAACCGTTTTTAGCTAAACTTTTTGTAGTATGGCAACACTAGACGCGTAGTTAGCATCCTTACCAGCAGAGCTCTCAGTCTAGCTAAATTTTCATAAAAAAAGTTAAAATTTGAGGTAATATAGGGGTTAAAAACTGATACCGCCCAAAAAAAGTAAATTTTCTAAGTTCTGAATTGTATGTCTTAAAGTGTACTGTTTCAGCTGTAATATTATGTGTGTAAAATGGGACTTGGGATAACTGAACATGGTGTGCAGACATTTTCAGTAAATGATCAAGTGATTTCACTTAAAATTATCTCAAGTCATGACACTAAATCCTACCCTGCTTTTAAAGATACCAATGTAATAGAAGTGTGTAGAGTAATTTTTGTGTAGAGTAATGTGTAGAGTGTGTAGAGTAATGTACCTTGGACCTACCCAAAATACACTTGAGTGACTAAAAAATTACTCTACACACTTCTATTACATTGGTATCTTTATTTTAAAAGCAGGGTAGGATTTAGTGTCATGACTTAAGATAATTTTAAGTGAAATCGATAGTTTTGTGATTAAAATCAGTGTTTCATAAGTTTATGCTAAAAAGTGCTCCAGATAGCTGGGAGATTATTCCACACACACACAATTGGACTTCACACGATTAGATCTCATCAGGTAATTCTAAATTTCGTAAATAAGGCATATAATTCATTAAATAAAAAAAGAATTTTTGACAACACCCCACCCGGTGTTGTACCTTATACCTATTTTCAGTTTTTTCTTTCATTAATTACGTACTGAAATTACTAATTACGTCCCAGTAAGTTGGATAGTTAGCTATTTATAATTATGTGTCACAAATTTAAATTTAAAATTCGATTTTAAAATACAAAAAAAAAATATTAATATAGGTACAACTCTATTTTAATACTTAATTCCCAATCACTTTTATCATAAGAGGCAATGTAGTAACATTTATGGGAAGTTAGGAACCAATAAAAAGAATTTTAAATACTATTCGACAATTTCTTATAAAAAACGTTCTTTTAATAGTAAATTTACTTTGACTTTAACTAAAGGCTTATAGTTAATAGGTTTTCCACAAGTTTAGACAGTCTCCGAGATAATGAGAAAAACTAATCAGAAATTGCAGTTGCCAGTTGCAGTTCAGTTTTCACCTGTCTAAAAAGATATCGCTCTAAAAAGGGAAGCCTTCTGTGGATTTCTTTGACAATAACAGTTTTATCCACTTTTTAAGAGTCGGTATTTACCCAAATCTTTAATAACATCAAAATAATTTGGTTAATAAGGACACTTTATTTTATCAAAGAGCAAAGTAAAAAAACGTTTTAATACTTTTTATGGACATTTAAATAAAACAAATTCATATGTGAGTTTCATCGAACACTTATATTTACTACGAAAATGTTTGAAAATTCAAGAACACATCTATAGGTTATTATTCTAAAGCAGTGGTTTCCAACCTTTTTTGGCCCATCGCCCCCTTTCTAGGGGTTGACTAACACCTATCGCCCCCCTTTTCTTTCTAATTGTATGTCTAATTTTAATTCTAAGTAAAATGTAAATAACAAAGCAATGTTATGTCCGGGGTCCTTCCCCAGAAAGTTTTTGTAAATAAGACTAAAAAACAGATTTTTAACTAGTTACGGTACACCTCTTCCAAATTTCGGACATATATTTTTAGGTAGGATTTTTATTTTGATGAACTAACTATAAAAAAGTTTTTAAATTAAGTTCCAAGTACAAAAGGGGGTTTGGGGGTCCTCCCATAGAAAATTTTTGGAAATTTGACCCTAAGAAACAGGGTTTTAACTTGTTTTGGTACTTTAAGTCTGAATATAGTCTGTCAGTATAGTACAATTTCATTTCCCCCTTTGAATACTAATCGCCCCCCAACCGCCCCCCACTTATTTATCGCTCCCTCGATAACACAAATCGCCTATCTAGGGGCGATCGCCCCCAGGTTGGGAACCACTGTTCTAAAGTATAACTTTTTAGAAGATGCCATGACTAATCTGATTATTGGTATAAAATGTGATAAAAATTTAGCAAATAAATTTTAACTTTTTTAGCTTATACTTAGATTACTTAGCAATTAACAATTCCTCATGTTTTTCGTTTAAAAGTAATTCATTCTTTTCCGTAAAGAACGGGAATATTAACAAAAATAATATTTAAAAATGTTGCCCCAATGAGGCACCAATATAAAAATAGGGAACAATTATATACATAACTCAATTAGTAACCAAGTTTTATCACCAATATAATGCGTTTTTGAAATGTTAATTTCTAAACGATGTGGAAATTTAAACGTCCCTTATTCCATTGTAAGTGTCTGAAAATGCAAAGATCTTCAGTAACAGCATATCATAAAAGTTTACATACACCGTAAACCACTGAAACATAAATCAAGATACCTGAATGGAAGTTTTAACAATATGTAGGAAGTAGAAAACAAAAAAATAGTTTAATAGTTTCTCTCTTTCTTCTTTTACCTTTTTTTCTACCCATTGTCTATGAAAATTGAAAGAAGGATAAATACTAAGAAAATGATATCAAGGATCATCCATCGCTTGACCTCTCAGCGGAACGTCATATTGGAGAGCAAAGTTTGTAACATTTATTGTCTAAACATCACGTAAAACATTTTTTGGAAAAAAAATTACAATGCGATCCACTATCTCTTTTAAAAATAAAATAAATGTTTTTACCTTACTTCTTTTTTTACAAAACAAAGAGTATTAGAGTAAATAAACTGAAAGGAAAATACCATTATCTTTCATTGCCAGTGTTCTCTTATATCCCTCCTTTCATCCTTTCTTTCCTATTCTAAGTTCTAATAAAAAGAGTGACGTTTTTGAATGCCAAGTAATTTGATTTAAGTACTAAATTTATGCTCAGAAAACTATCTTATCCCCCTTTCGAAAAACTAGCCTATTCATCTTTAAAAATTAAATTTACATAACATATTACTCACGATTTGGCTTCATTTTTCATGAAAAACTTAATTATTTAAATTACTGTTATTGGGGTGGTGCTTATAAACTTTCTGTTCTGTATTAAGAGGTATATGGGTCATTCCATGTCAAATCCCTAAACTACTCAACCTGACACTCTCAGATTTCAATGAAACTTCTAGGAACTGTTCTCTCCTATGATATAAATGAGAACATATTTTTAATATTCAATTTTAGATGTAATTTTTTTATTAATTTTTTTAAAAAGGCAGAAAATGCAATTTTTGTCTTTTTAATGTATTATTATAACTGTCCGACGAAAATCTATAGTCCCTCGTGTTAAAGATAATTTTGCAAGCTTTAATTTTGACTATATCTAAGAAAAAATTTATTTTAATTATTTTTAAAATAAAATTTTTTAAAAAACAATGTTGATGTCCTTCGATTTTTTTTGAAAATTATACATATATTTTATAACGTTATAAAGTATGATATTTGATATTGCAGAATGGGACAGTCAAGGGATCATGATTTACATAGTTCAGGCAATCTGTAACGTAAACGGCAAAAAATTTCAACATTTGGTTTTTCAACGGTTTTCAATTGGATTTGACCTCAATAATAACATACTAAAAATCGGACAAAATCGGTCCGCGGGAAGTTTAATTTTTTTTATTTTTAAAAAGTGTCCGAAAATTTTTTTTGTAAAATAAAAATATAGTAATTGAGACTTATGATGCATTTTTAGGCTATTTTTCAGTGCTGAGTAAGAAAACACTACTTTAATTTAAGAAAATTTTAAATATATTTTTTAAAAATTAATTCAAAGTTTGAAAAGTCGAAAAATTAAAACCTCGCTCAAAACCGCAAAATAAGTAATTTAAACGGTTTTTACAATAAGAAATTACTTAAAAAATAACATACTAAAATTGGAAGAAAATCGGACAGCAAAAAGTTTAATTTTTTTCAAATTAATTTTTTTGGAATCAAAAATCGACAGTTTTTAAATTCTTGTTAAAAATGTCGGAGGCATTTGCCAAGGAAATTTTTTCATGAATGTTGTAGCTATATACCTCTATAACCTAAAAAAAATCACGATTTGTGGTAAAATCATTAGTTAATTTATTAATTTATAAAAATGAATGTTTAAAATACAGGTAAAATCTTTCAATCAAGTAACATAGAAAATATTTTGACCAGTTTCGGTAATGAATAATTTTAAAAATAATTAAATTGAAAACAGACAAAATATCTTTCAAAAAATTAATTTTTTTTAATTTAAAGATTTTTCTCAGACAAATATAACTGGACTTATAATACATTAAAGATCCAAAAATTGCTTCTTTTTTTTTCGAAACTTTTTAATAAAAAATTTACCGATAAAATTGAATAATAAAAACATTTTCTTATTTATATGTAATAGGAGAGAACATTTACTGAAATTTTTGTTAAAATTCGAGATGGTCAGGTTGATATTTGACATGGAATGACCCATGTAAAAAATTTCCCACGATTTATTGTTATTTTAAATTAGTCATATTAGTAATCTTTACTAAAATTAACTGTATTTAAATATTAATTTGTAAATGAAATTATCAAGATTCGTATTATTCTCGTGTATCAAGTACTAAATGTATACCTAGTAAACACGTAAACGTATTTGATTACGTATAAAACATTTCATAACTTTTGTAAGGAAGACTTATAAGTAAAAATCTTAAGCACAAAAGATCTGTATTTTTGCACGTTAAATCTCTCCGTTTAATAATTCTTGGGTAATATTTTTAATTTATCAAAAAGTAAGATAAGTTTCTTAGATATTTAAAAAAACAATTCTGAAATTTTTATAATGTAAGTATCTTATTTTAATAACGGTTTAAAAAACTAAATTTACACAAATGCAGCATTAAAATTTAAAAATTCTTAACAAAAAAGTTAAGTTACTTTAAACATACTAGATCACTTAAATTTTAAACATATTTTTAAAACTAATACCAGTTTTTTTTAAATACATTCTTCTCATAGGAAAAAGTAAGATTACCATCGCCACTTATAACACTAGTTCATAAAACTAAAATAATTTCCTAATTCTGAATAGATTTCTAATTTCCGCGCTTCCTGTTGTTGAGATGAACGATTAAACGCAGGAAGCACGGAGCTTTAAAAAATAAAGAAAATAATTTAAAGGCTGAATGAAGAGACCAAAGATATCCGAGACACTTATCATTTATATCATATAAAAAATACTCTGAAGTTTTAAAACTGCTTAGATATACTTTAACTGATTTTAAACCGCAGACTCAAAAATTATATTATAATTTAAGATCTTACGCGATTGCAAATTATCCAGCTTCAAAATTTGGTACCTCAATTATATATTAAATTAAAACTATTTTTCTTTATATCAACCCATGTTTTATTTTGTGTGAAACCGTTTAATTATATCCTGTTATTACTTTTATAAGTTCGGAAAAATGTGCTTGGGTAAAAAACAAAAATCGCCGTAAAGATTTTAAAATTTAAGTAATAGTGCTGCTACAAATTCATATTTTAAACCACTTTAAAATTACCTAAACCAATTATACCTTTTACCTCTTTTCTTTTTAATGTAGTATTTACAAAAGTTGTAGTTTTGTGTTTCAAACACTAAACAAAGTTAAATACTTTTCGTACAAGCTAAATTTAAACACAATTAACTAAAAACAATCTTTTGAAAACAAAAAATATACGTTTTTAGCTGCAAATTATGACCATTCTTACACACTTTAGTCCTCTTACAAAAAAATCCCCCTAAAAGTTTATAACGGTCATCATTTCCTTTTTAAGGTACGGCAGTAAATATCTCCTTAAAAGTCCATTAAAGATATAAATTATACAGTTTGTATGAAAATTTCTTCCAAAGTTAGTAGGTTGAAATGTGACCTAGATGGTTAAAAGGAAATTGTCGAACATTCCAGTCAATAAAATTTAAGGACTCCTAATCAACCATAACAAAAGAACGGTTAAAAAACTTCCATTTCGTTTTGGACGCATAGGTTTTAAGTGTTCAAAAGAAAGTCCTAACGGACTTGAATGAAAATGTTAAATAATCGTGGGACGGTAGGAGTTAAAATGTCCCCGACAGGCAAATTACAATTTCAAGTACTTCATAAAACTGTCCTGGTGCTCCTTCGTGCTTTTATTAAACTTGAGACATCGTTTTGATAAAAAATGCTCGCTATATAGGGGGTTTTCTAACTTGATTTCGCGTGCTTTTTCGTGATTATGCTTAGTGAAAATAGCCATTTTGTTCCTTAGAATCTGTAGTTTACGAATCGCGATGGTGGACACTTCGGGTCTGCGCCAGGGGATGGTGAGAGGCGCAGAAGTGGAAAATCGACGAGTTTCAATTTTGTGTTGTTTGGAGTCAAAATGGTTCCTTTTACTTTTTTAATTTGCTCAAATGCTCCATAATACAAGAGAGGCAAGGGAGGACTAACGGGACATAGAGTTTGGAAAGGATCAGTTCACTCCAGTAGAAGGGGTGGAAGGATAAAGTGGAACGTAAAAATTTGTAAGCCTATTTTCTCTGAGGAGCAGGATTATAGTCGTCCATTAACGTAATGAAAGGTGCCATTCTTTTCCTTATTTTCAGGCGAGAAAGAATTGCGATAGTAGAAATCTGGAAACGCTCACTAGGGGTAGGGAGAGGGGCAGGAAAAAATTACGAAAATCAGCAATATCTCCTAAAAAATAATTTCTTTTCTGCGCCAACTGCGGTTGAATGTTTTGTAAATTGACACCAAAAATGGGTAAAATGCATTAAACCGATTTTCGAACGATTCTTCTACTTAAAATAGGGCCTGAAAGGTGTAGAAAAAAATAAGGGGAAATTCTCAACTTTTAAGTCTTTTAAAAACTTATTTTTACTCGTGAAGAAGCACTAATTTCAGGCTAATTTTTCCCTTTATACACTTAAGAATACGAAATACCATCGTAGATATCTGGGACCTGCGATTAAGGAGGGGGGCAGGGGCAGAAAAAAATATTCCTGTTTTTATACTCTTCGTGAGAGTAAAATTCAAAATTTTATACTTTTAGTAGAGTCATAAGTGGTGCAAATAAAGAAGATAGGTACCTGACATGTCTAACAGCCCGTTAGAAAAGAGTTCCTCCCATTGGAAGGTGAAATGGAAGGGTTAAGCGGAGCATAAGGAATTATATGGGATGTTTTGAAAAAAATTGTGCCTATTTTAGTGAAATAATATAGAAATCTATTTGAGCACGTTCTATGTAATCTGTAGAACTGGAAATGCAACAATAAGTAACTTTCATTCTCGACCGAGGATAATAATTGGGGCAGAAAAAAGTTAAAATTATACTTTACTGAGAAAAAGAGTAATTATCCTGTTTAAAAGGTTTTATGGACTGAAATTTTTGATTGGGGTCACTCAAGGTGGTCTATCCTGAGAAGCATAAACTCATCTTTGGGGGTTGAATGGATGAAATGGAATACAAATTCGATTTTTTGAGAAATGGCGTGAAATTGCTTGAAAGAGAGTGATAATAAACAAATAATTTATCTCTCCAACTCTCTCGAATGGGTTACCCGACAATGAAATTTGGGAATCAAGACAAGGGTCCGTGGTCGGCGCAGAAAAATTTTATACATTAAATTTTAGTTTGTATAATTGTGTCTAAATAAGATAAAATATCCCTAAAATAAGAAAATTCATAGAAGACATGAAGGAGACCCATGTTAAAACTGTTTCTTGGAGGGTAAGAGGATAAAATAGAATATTAGGGGGTATTACATTTTACTATTTTACTAAAAAGTGAGTATTTCTCGCAAAAATTGCATTAAAAGGATTCGATTTTCCAATTTTACTCCATGGAATATGATACGTATAAGATAAATCTGTAGTATTAGGCAGGGGAAGGTTAGTTGGGCAAAAAAACCTGTAATTATTACAAAATTAAGACGAAAAAACTTTATAATATTCTAATTTTTTGAGAAATAATTAAATGTCTTAAATTTGTAATAATTACTGGGTTTTTTTGCCCAACTAACCTTCCCCTTCCTAATACTACAGATTTATCTTAAACGTATCATATTCCATGGAGTAAAATTGGAAAATCGAATCCTTTTAATGCAATTTTTGCGAGAAATAATCACTTTTTAGTAAAATAGTAAAATGTAATACTCCCTAATATTCTATTTTATCCTCTTACCCTCCAAGAAACAGTTTTAACATGGGTCTCCTTCATATATCTGCTATGAATTTTCTTATTTTAGGGATATTTTATCTTATTTAGACACAATTATACAAACTAAAATTTAATGTATAAAATTTTTCTGCGCCGACCACGGACCCTTGTCTTGATTCCCAAATTTCATTGTCGGGTAACCCGTTCGAGAGAGTTGGAAAGAGGAATCGATTTGTTTATTATCACTCTCTTCCAAGAAATTTCACGCCATTTGTCAAAAAATCGAATTACTATTCCATTTTATCCATTAAACCCCCAAAGATGAGTTTATGCTTTTCAGGATAGACCACCTTGAGTGACCCCAATCAAAAATTTCAGTCCATAAAACCTTTTAAACAGGATAATTACTCTTCTTCTCTGTAAAGTATAATTTTAACTTTTTTTCTGCCCCAATTATTATCCTCGGTCGAGAATGAAAGTTACTTATTGTCGCATTTCCAGTTCTACAGATTACATAGAACCTGCTCAAATAGATTTCTATATTATTTCACTAAAATAGGCACAATTTTTCAAAACATCCCATATAATTCCTTATGCTCCGCTTAACCCTTCCATTTCACCTTCCAATGGGAGGAACTCTTTTCTAACGGGCTGTTAGACATGTCAGGTACCTATCTTCTTTATTTGCACCACTTATGACTCTACTAAAAGTATAAAATTTTGAATTTTACTCTCACGAAGAGTATAAAAACAGGAATATTTTTTTCTGCCCCTGCCCCCCTCCTTAATCGCAGGTCCCAGATATCTACGATGGTATTTCGTATTCTTAAGTGTATAAAGGGAAAAATTAGCCTGAAATTAGTGCTTCTTCACGAGTAAAAATAAGTTTTTAAAAGACTTAAAAGTTGAGAATTTCCCCTTATTTTTTTCTACACCTTTCAGGCCCTATTTTAAGTAGAAGAATCGTTCGAAAATCGGTTTAATGCATTTTACCCATTTTTGGTGTCAATTTACAAAACATTCAACCGCAGTTGGTGCAGAAAAGAAATTATTTTTTAGGAGATATTGCTGATTTTCGTAATTTTTTCCTGCCCCTCTCCCTACCCCTAGTGAGCGTTTCCAGATTTCTACTATCGCAATTCTTTCTCGCCTGAAAATAAGGAAAAGAATGGCACCTTTCATTACGTTAATGGACGACTATAATCCTGCTCCTCAGAGAAAATAGGCTTACAAATTTTTACGTTCCACTTTATCCTTCCACCCCTTCTACTGGAGTGAACTGATCCTTTCCAAACTCTATGTCCCGTTAGTCCTCCCTCGCCTCTCTCGTATTATGGAGCATTTGAGCAAATTAAAAAAGTAAAAGGAACCATTTTGACTCCAAACAACACAAAATTGAAACTCGTCGATTTTCCACTTCTGCGCCTCTCACCATCCCCTGGCGCAGACTCGAAGTGTCCACCATCGCGATTCGTAAACTACAGATTCTAAGGAACAAAATGGCTATTTTCACTAAGCATAATCACGAAAAAGCACGCGAAACCCATTTTCGTGAAGTTAGAAATCCCACTAATAAGTACCCTCAACCTAAATATCAATGGTTGACTAAAGGAGCATCAAAACGTTTTTGTTTTCACAAATTTTTCTTTTAAATTAAAAAATCAAGATCAGTTTTACACACTACTAACCAAGCACATTTATTTGTGGGGTATTTAAATCCTCTGAAATAAAATGAAAGTTTTCCATGTAGTATATTTAAGAATGAAACGGATAAACGTTTTACTTTGTTCACAATTCTGGATTTTTACGAGTAATAGGTAATAAATATAGATGTCTTTGATTTCCTCTTTAGTTTATGTTGAAGGGGCATAATTTATAATCAGGGTTGCTGATTTTTTTAGAAAAAAATCATCGTTTGAAAAAAATTGTATTTATTTTTTTATTTAATTCGTTTCTTTTATTTAAATTGAAATTTATTTTTTTAATTAAATTGGACTTTTTCTATTAAAATTAACAGTTCTGTACTTTCTAAAATGGGTTGAAAATATACACAGGGCTTTTATTTGGATCCAAAGTCACAGGGAGCCATGGAAGTAAGGTGTAGGCCCGTAGGGGTAAGTGACCACACTGCAAAAAATTTCACAGTAAATTTACAGCAAAAATCACTGGCAATATGGGTGCCAGCCCTTTTTGCAGTGATTTTACAGCAATTTTGTAATTTTTGACTTGAACAACAATTTTGTAAAATAACAGCAATTTTGTATATTTAACACAGCAATTCTGTATTTTTACAGCAATTTTGTAATTTTACAGAATTTTGTGTTAACATTACAGAGATACTGTAATTATTCCGCAGAAAAATTAGAAAGCAATGTGCATCTCAGATACGTCTTGTTCTTTCATGTTTCTACAAATATTCAAAATGTGGCATATTATGAACCACGGGAGATACCGGTCTACGAAGGTTGTACTTCATAGTTTTAGAATCATCAGTTGGTTCTTACACCTCATCGAAATAATTTGACTCTTTTAGTGGTGAGCGTGAAAACAAAAACAAACATTGGTTTCCTGTCCACAAGGATTCAGAAACGTTTCAGAAATGAAAACCAGAATTTTCCAGGAAAGTGTTGAACTGCTGTAAAAACTCATAAAAAGCAGGAACGTTACTCATTTAAAAGCATTCAATAAACAAGAATTTCATTTTCTTTTAATATTTATTTTAATGACCAATTAAAGAATTACGGATATTACAAGGAAAACTACCAGGAAAATTAGTATGTATATTTGATTTAAGCTAATGTAGGTGGCGCTTCAAATTTACAGCTAAAAAGGCAGTTTTTTGAGATTACAGCAAATGCGTAAAATATTAACAGCAGTTTTTGCTGTAAAATTTTCCGTTTTTTTTTGCAGTGCATAGGAAATTCATTAAAATCGCTTACAGCACCGCTACTGCCAAAATAAAAAAGCTAAAAAATCAATTAAATTAGAAGGGTGTTGGAACAAAAACCTCAATAAAAAATTGTTGGCAATATCATAAACGCGTAGAAAAATATCTTTAATACTCGAGGAGATATTTCAAAGATAACATAGCACTTTTTCAGGCTGTTCGTAGTTCAAAAATTCGAAAGCAAAAGTTCGTAAAATTGCTATTTTTTTCAGTGTTATCATGAAGTCTTGTGTTATATCAAGACACATTTCAACTAAAAAATCAAAGAAACTTGAAAATTTGCGGGTTTTTTTATTTTTGGGGGGCTTTAAAAAGTATTATTTCCCTCGAATATTATATTTTCATGAAATTTTTTCAGTTCTATTTCCTTTATTGTTTTCAACTTGTTTTAAGTTTGAACTTAATAAATACAGTATTATTTTTAGCTGCTGTAATATTTTTGGGTTTTTCTTAAAAATATTATTTTGTGTATTCATAATCCTGAGCAAAATAATAATGAAGAAATTAGATCTTTTGAATCCTTTCAGAGCTCACTTTAAAAGGCTTTCGCTGGAATTTTTTTCTTGTGAAATTCTAGAAAATTTTAACATCGAACACACACGTCATATACTTATACGTGATATAGTTGCGATACTAAATATCATTTTTTTCCTACTAGATGTCATCATTTCCCGTTCAAATAATAATGTCAACTTTTCACAGAAAACGTTTGCAACATATCGTCGCTTTAAAATAATACTGCTTTATCTGCAAACGTACTTTTCCGTTATCCTGGCGCAAACGTCGCCAATATCGAACAAAGGTGTGGGTCAATATCCCGACTGTCAGAATCCCGATATGGTCAGAATCCCGATAGGTCAAAATCCCGACAGGGTCAGAATTCCGACAGGTCAAAATCCCGACAGGTCGAAACCCTGACAGGGTCAGAATCAAGACAGGTCGAAACCCCGACAAGGTCAGAATCCCGACAGGTCGAAATCCCGACAGGTCAAAATCCCAACAAGGTCAAAATCCCGACAGGATCAGAATCCCGACAGGTCAAAATCCCGACAGGTTGAAATCCCGACAGGGTCAGAATCCCAACAGGTCGAAACCCCGACAAGCTCACAAGGAAACATTCTCAGGATGAACTCACAGAATTGGACGAAAATTTTACAGGGGTTAGTATATGACTCAAAACACCTTCTGTAAAAAAATTAGCTGCTGAATTACAGTAGAAAAGCTGTAAAAAATTATTGAAAATTATCATATTTAACGCCAAATGTAACCCTACAAGGCGAGAAACGCAGAGAGAACGCCAAATGCTAGAATGAACTGGCCGCGTTTTCTCTGATGCCACTTAAATGAGCGAATAAAACAAGTTCAGCAAAACAGGAATAAAAATTAATTAAAGAAGGAAAATTAAAGTAAATAACGCATGAAGCAATACAAAATTATATGCAAATTAAAAAGAATCCAACGTCTATTTAGCATTTAATTTTTAGGAGTTATCTGTTTGCCGCATATTTTTTAAAAATGCATTGGAAACTATATATTTTATGGCACTGTCTAAATCCACGAAAGTAACAACTCAACTCTAACAAATTACGCTAATACTTTAGCAAGGGCCAACTTTCGTGGATTTAGACACTTCGAATCAAATTTCTCATTCCATCCGATTGGAAAGTCGCCAAGTGGTGCTAAATGAATGCATTTGGCAACTCAGAACCCAAATTTCAAATTTAAATAACTCCTTTCCTATTGAAATTCAGCAGCTAATTTTTTCACAGTAAGTGTTTTGAGTCATCTTCTTATGCCTGTAAAATTTTCGTGCATTTCTGTGAGTTCACCCTAAGAATGTTTCCTTGTCAGAATCCCGATCGGTCGAAACCACGACAGGTCAAAATCCCGACAGGTTGAAACCCCGATAGGGTCAAGATCCTGACAGATTCTGACCCAGTCGGGATTTTGACTTGTCGAGATTATGATCCTGTCGGGATTCTGACCCTGTCGGGATTTTCACCTGTCGGGATTTCATCGTCGGGAACCGGCGGACACTGCCGGCGGAATTCTACATTATTTGGCGATATTTCGCTTGCGGGAAGCTAACGAAAAGTACGTTTGCAGATAATGCAGTATTATTTTAAAGCGACGATATGTAGGAACCCTTTTTTTGACCTCAAAGTAGCACTATTTTTTCTGCTAACCACCAAAACTTAAGTGTTGTTAAAAGTGTGTTGAAAAAAGTGCTTGTAAAAAAGTGTTCTTAAATGTGTTGAGAGCGTTTGCAGTGTGAGTATACCAACTCAATATAAACTGATGCACAATTACTATATCACTTAAAAAACTTCGGAAAAATAACTACATCCTTTTGCAGAATACCTTTACACGTCAATCCCTTTAGGAAGTCAAAAAAAATTATATAAGCTCTCGACGTTCGTTTTTTAGAGGGGAAGGGCAATTCCATGGGAAATCCACTGGACAATGGTGTGGTCCAGATAGGGGAGTGATAGATAAAAAAGATAGGGGAGTGATCACGATCACAGGGGAAATCGGGGGACTTACAACGAAAAAAAACTATTGATTACTGTCTAAATTAAGATTTTTCATCTAAGATCTCTAACATTGTGAGGGAGGACTCCCACGTGGGATCAATGGTCTCCTAAAAGGAGATAAAAACAAAAGCGGAAAGAGGAGTTGGAGTCATGTGTGGTGTCTGTCATGTTGTGCCATGGGCAGGGAACAAATTAAGGGGATCATCCTCCATAAACCAACACTCAATAAATTACAAAGAGAAAGCAACCTTCATTGGTCCATCTTTCTTTTTAGATGTTCATTTCAGGGGAGTGAAGAATGAAAAGACAATTTACGCTTTTCACTTTGAATGATTAGTTCTCCAAAATGAACCCTGAAAGTGAAACAGCGTAAATGAGCCTCTTTACAAATTTACAGCTCTGAGGTCAGCTAAACAAAGTGGAGAAAATAGCCAAGTACGCGCATGTGAGAAGGAGAAAAAAAGTTAAGATCGAATATCTCCCTCTCGCGTGAAAATATGGCGGTAAAACTTCGTTTTGTAGCTTACGGGATTAATCCGTAAAAATCACTAACGGCCGTATTGACCATCGTGGTTCAACCATGGATTGAAGGATTATCCGCTGATCCTAACTAAAACGTTATCGACCACCCCCAACTAACGAATAACCATCGGTTTTTTCACCCAAAATCTGACCACCCAACTTTGGTGGGTTATCCGTGGATCGGTGGATAATTTTTGCGAAAATGGACATTTAAGAAGAATTTGATCACAAATTATATTTATATTTGAGTATATTTGCTTTAATCATCAAAATAATGGTTGATTAAAGTATAATAATAAAGAAATCTGATCGTGAAAAACACGCATTAAAATTAACCAGATAGTTTAGAGTTAGCACTCGTTTTGATAGATGGCGCTCTTACAATTTATTCAGGTATTAAATATTTAGCACGGCTATTACCTAAGTTTCAAAATTTTTTCCTTTTAATTATTAATTCTTTAAAATTCTTAAAAAAATATCCTATTTTTAGAGAGGTGAATCAATATTTTTAGATAAGTGTGAGTATTTTAAAAATAATATTGAAATAAACCCATTCAGTGTACATTAGATCAACAAAACAATTTCCAATATAAAGCAGGAAATATAGAACACCAGTTCAAGTCATTTCCTGTTATTGGTTGTATAGTTATTATTAGTTGTGATAGAAATGTTTTAAAGCAGGTAGAGAATTTTATAGGAAATAATTTACACTGGACTATGAACTTGAGTGAACAGCGTGCGATCCCGTAGTGTTTGGGTTGGGTGCGAAGTGGGAACTGTCAACAGAACCGGTTTCGACTAGTCCACAGGGGGAACGGGAAAAGTGATCATGTTTCAAAGGGCAATAACTCGCCAACTGTAGTTCTATGTAGGAAACCTGTAACAGGCATTTATCGCTCTTTTTACTCATATTGGCGCATAGAAGGAAGTTGGGGTTTTTCTGGTAGCGATGGGTATGCGAATGGGATCGCTGCCGTAATTACCGAGACCCGCTCACTACCGAATTTAACCGATCAAATGTACCTACTTTTAAAAATACTTTTTTAATATAAACTTTAATATGAACTAAATTTTTGACGGTCAGACAATACAAACATGTTCTGTTAATTAAACGCAGTGAATTAGAAATATTTTTTGAAGGCAATTTGAAAATTTTAAAACCACGTAACTCCGAATTCGAGTAAGTCGGGGTAGCGTAAGTCGAGGTATTACTGTATTATTAAGTTGAATTTTTAAATTGCATTACTTTAGTTTAAAAGCATTTTTTACTTTCCATTTTATTCTCAACGAAATCTACATTTATTTTATAAAGTTACTGAGAAGATTATGTGTGAGTTTCAGGCATGATTTTTATAAGAATAAGGATTTTTCAGGCATGTAAATAAAAATTCGATGCGTTCGTTGATGGTATGTATTTAGGGTCGATGTATTAAGGTCGATAGTTTTGCAAACATTTTATTATATGTATTATAAGTATCAATACTATGCCAATGTTTTTTTGTGTTCATTTGATTAATATGAGAATTTAGCAGTACAGAAAAAAAACATTTTCTTTCTTACCTCCGTGAACAAAAGTAAAAGTATTTAAATTATACAATGATAAAATATCATAGCTTCCAGTTAACAATTATTGATCAAAATAAATTTGCAGTCAAAGTAAATTTGTATTTTTAAAATTTCTTTCAAAAAATACGAAATTAAAACGAAAAACAATTACTGATTAAATAATTTTTGATTATGAAACCCTACTGATTAAATCAATTACTCTGACGCTGTTATAATCTCTTCTAGTTATTCTTTCGAACTAATTTACTTCCATGTGCACTTATAATTTTAATCATGGAAATTTGTGCATGGCTGTGATCAGGCCTGACGAGAGGGGGGGGCAAGTGGGGTACTTTCCCCGGGGCCCGGGGCAAGAGGGGGCCCGGCAGCCCCCCAGTTAAAACCCAGTTTTTTAAAGTCAAATTTTCAAAATTTTTCTGGGGGAGGGACCCCAGGCCCCCCTTCAGTATTTAAACCTTTATTGTTCACATTTTTTTCATAAGTTCATTAAAATCAAAATTCTACCTATAAATGTAAGTCCAAATTTTGGTTTACATGTACCAAAAAACAGTTTGAAACCCTGTTCTTAGGGTCAAATCTCCCAAAAAAGTTCTTTTGGACGCAAATTCTACCAAAACATGGGTTGAAAAGCTACATTAAACCTTTTAATATGGATGAAAGGAGGCCTGGCGAGAGGGGAGGGGTTAAATTCCAGAGATTTTCATATTGAGTACTTAGATGGATATCATTTTGAATAGTTTGGAAATTAATCTGTTTACCCAAATGGGCTAAATTGAGTAAATTCCCACTTTCTAGGGCCACATTTTCAAAAATTTTCTGGGGGGTACCCCCAGACCCCCCAAAGGAATTCATTATGAGGGGGAGATTATAAAAACTCACTAAAATTTCATGCATAAGATAAATCATTAAATGGCTAATAACTTCATTTAAGACAAAGTCCATCCTTGGGTGACACTCAGTTGTGAACAATATCCAAAATTATGAGTTAAAAACTTATTTTTTAGGGTCGAATTTCTAAATATTTTATGGTGGTGCTTGATGTTAGGGTCGTGCCAAACTAGCGGCTTGAAGACGCCAAAGCCACAAAAAACTCTGCTTATCCAGATAGGGGAGAAAGCATGGAATTGAGCCTCACTCTCCCCTCTCTTGATAAGCATCTTAACGAGTTTTTTTTATGGTTTTGACGTCTTCAAGCCGCTAGTTTGGCACGATCCTTCATTGTATTATCAAGAAAATGAAATTTATTGAGTTCATCAAAATTCAAATCTTGCCTGGAAATATTCTGAAAATTACATTAAGTCTATGCATGACTGGTGGTACTTCAGAAAATTTTCGCCCCCTCCCTGGAAATGAGTGCATGTCTGCATGTGATGTGACCGGGGGCCCGCTTTTTGACTTTGTCCCCGGGGCCCGGCTTGGCTCTCGGCGGCCCTGGCTGTGATGGATAAATTCAGGGATCTAAAAAAGCTTACCTATACATGTTTCTTAAAATTAAGTTCTTATAAGATTTTTGATTACATATGTAGATGAAGGGATTTCTTACACAGGGAACAGTTTTAATGCTAAATGCTCATTTATTCTGTACGGTACTGAACACAGGATTGTATTAGCAGGGGTTCATCCAGGTTTTTCTGTCAGGGTCCTTTTTTAAGAATTTTGTGGAAATCAAAGAAATTTTGTGAAAATGAAGGGTTTGTAGTACAACAATAGCATTCATAACTTTTGAAAATGGCCCAAATTTTGGCAAATTCCATTCCAAAATGATGGAAACTCATTTTTAAAAAAATTTTCATACTACTTTTGATCTTTAGATTTTTGTGAAGAGTCCCTTTTTGGGAATTGGAATTTTGTAAAGGGTCCTAAAACGGACCTATTTAGTTTCTAGATGAACCCCTGAATTTAGTTTCTTATTATTTAGTTTCTCCCATATTTTAACTTCCCAAATTATTAAACAAGGTTTTTCTAGTCTATAATTAAAGCTTCTAGTGTCACATGGTTTTATAAGTCAAGAATCTTGTTTTATTCAGAAACGGTGGCTCTTATCTTCAGTATTCTCACTCTTTTCATAAGTTGTTTTATTTTAAAACCTCTCATACGTTTAGAAAATATTCAACCAGTGTAAAGTCTTCTTTTAAAATTTCAGCAAGCAGAGATGCTTAACTCTTTTTAACAGTATATTTACAGTAATTTTCTTAAAATTTATTATGATTTTGTCTTAAAAAAGCATGTTTTATTTGATGCTGATATTTTTATAAATCTTTTTGATCAAAGGGGGTGATTTTTCTTTAAAGGGAAAATAGGTTCGTTAAATAAGAGTTGGTAATTATTTATTATAATCCTCAAAAATATACGTCTTGTGGAAAAACAATTGTGCGGTACACGGTCCCTTGGTGAAAATTTGCTGAGAAACATATGTATGTAATAGTTAAGACATGAAAAGTGGAAAAAAGCTGCTCATTTTGTGGAACCAGAATCCAGACTCTTAACCTTGTTAATGTCGCTTATTTTTATCGATGCAATTTGAAAACGATCCCTTAGAGACAAAGCTTTTTCCAGTATTATTAAAAACAAGCTGATTTTCCCGGCCTTTCATTTAGGAATAACAACTTTAAGCAATAAAAGTTTAAATACCTTCCATGTTTTTTTTGTTTTAATTTAGATGTATTAAAACCCATCCATGTGTTAAACATTATGAAGTAAATTCTAAATGACCACATGATCCCCATAAAAAAATTAAAATATTTTCCCCATAACTACTTAAAATGCTTCCATTTAGACATGATGAATTATGTATTCAGGATTTTAATTAACATTTTAGTAAAATTTTTCAATATTTATGTTAATTCTTATGCTATTTAAGAAAATATTCCGGTTATTCAAATTGAGAGACCCCAAAATAATGGTTTCAATGGTTTTTGGTTCGTAATATAACTAACTTTCTTAAAAACAGTTATCTTTTTTTAATTTGATTATTGATAATATCGATTTTTCTATAGTCAATATTTTTTTCGCACGTTTTCAAAGATAGTCTTTATAAAAAGAAAACGGTCTGCGCTGCGTGCTATAGCACGATGCGACCCTTCTTGATTAAAATGTTTTGTCCACCGTCGACAGACATTTGAATCGTCAGTTTGAAGAAGGGAATAAGTCCAAAAAATGACAAATTGACTTTTTGTGCTCAAAACAATCTCTAAGCTTTGCTCTACACATGGGTGAAAAGAGGGGAACAATAACTAACCCCTATAGGGAGATATCGCCCCTTGAAGTTGTGAAATCGATGTCCATTCATTGTGTTTTTTAAGCTAATTTGGAATTAAAGGTAATTTTTCTTTCTCCTCATATTCTTTGTGCTGTAAAGTAAGTTAAAATAAAATTTTCTCTTAATTTCAATGTTTTTCAAACTTTTTTTATGTAGGGAATGTTTGACTCCACCATTCATATTCACTCACTCCATTGATACTGCTTTAATAACCCAGTTTCACTATAATTTTGAATTTCATTTGTCTTATTCTTTTTTTTCACCCTTTTGTGGTGTAAACTAAGGAGAAATATAATTTAAATGTGATTTTAAGGGTTTTTAAAGATTTTTTCATCAGAAAAATTTCATAAGGTGTAAGAAGGGAATAAGTCCATCAACTTATTTTGGCTGTAAAATATTTTTGAATACAGTTATATTTGTTTTGATGATTGCTCTGTTTTCTAAATAGGGTTCTGAACTTCCAGTAAAAATTTTGCGGTTATACAATGAAAATTCCATTACTTATACAGTTTTTTTTCGATTTTCTCAAAACTTGATTTTTGGACTTATTCCCTTCTTCAAACTGACGATTCATTTAAGAAATACGTGGGGTCACAAACGCATTTCTGAGGAGATAAAGCGCGGAGAAAAGTTACAGGGAGTAATAATTTATGGATTATTGTGCTGGGGGTTATTCAGCCCATCATGTTTGTGGTAGAAATAAAATTGCAGTCCCACTTATCATAGATTTTAATTTAATTTATAAAGAAAAAGAAATATACCGCCTCAAAATGTGTCGAATTCTATTTAGGAGAAGGTTAGAACTTTCAACAAATAGAACAAATAGAAGTACGCACTGTAGATATCCAGAACCAAATGACAATTAAGATTGGTGCCACATGCCATATGAAATGGTCACCAAACTTGAGTGCCATTTAGTTATAACAGTACATTTCTCTACAATAGAAAATTATCAGCACAAATACAAAACACAAAAATTCAACAAAATCTAGTACTAAACTTATCCTTGAACTGAATTTAATTCATGGAATTCCATTTGCTTTCTGGAGAAAGCAAAGATATGTGAAAATAAGAAAATAGAGAGTTGCCACTATACTGGGTTATTCCATGTCATATCAACAAGCCACTCAACCTGACCCTATCATATTTTAATGAAACTTTCAGGAATTGTTCTCTTCAATAATATAACAGAGAAAATGTCTTTATTTTTTAGCTGTATCAATAATTTTTTTACAAAACGTTTTTGAAAAAAAAAGGAAAATGCAATTTTTTTGCTCTTTAATGTATTATAATTCCAGTTATATTTGTTTGAGAAAAATCTATCACCCCTCGTTTTTAAGATAATTTTACAAGTTTTAATTTGATATAAAGTCTGACTATATCCACAAAAAAAATTTACTTTCGTGAGATGTTTAAAAAAAAGATTTTAAAAACAATGTTGGTATTGTTCAATTTCTTTGAAAATTATACATATATTTTGCAACATTATAAAGTATGATATATGAAAATTACAGAATGGGACAGCCACGGGATAACATAAATAAAAACTGAATATTATAATAACTGTAGAATTACACTCAGTTGTTAAAAAACTTCCGAACATCATGTAATCACCGGCGTGAAATTATGTTTCACATACTCATTGTCATTGTTTTCTTAGGCTTGTCTATAAATAAGAATAAAATAGCTTCCAAGAGATTACAGATTGCCTTAGATTAAAATAAATAAATTTAGTTTAATTTAGGTTTAAATTTAGATCATTGGCTGAAAACCACATCTCTATTTCTAGTATAAATACGATCTAGTATAAATGCGACTTTGACATTAAATAATTCCAGAACTATTTATCTAATTAATTAGGTTTGGAAACTAAAATGATCATCATGCATTTGTCTACCAATGGTCAAAATTTCATAATATTCCTTCAAATAGTTTTTGCGTAGTGAGAGTTTATAGTGGTCAAAAATAAAATTTTTAAAATCAGCGGCGGCGGTGACGGCGGTCACTGTTACTTTTTTTTAATATAGAGCGATACACTTTAAAATTTCAACCAAGATTCATCATCAAGACATGCATTTTCCATAGTTTAAAAATTGGAATCGTGATTTGGGTTAATGAAAAATAATAATTTTTTCTGAAATTCGTTAAGCGGTCAATGAATGCACAAACTTTCTTCCCAATGCCATTAATGTGAGACCAAGATTATAACAAGAGTTTCACAAGTCACAACACGTGTTTTGTTTTACCAATACTTTTTGAAAATAAAAATTAACAGTAGGAACTAAAAATGAAACAAATTCAGCTCAAAAGTAAAACAATACCTTCAAATAGATTAATCCTACTTGTGATGATGGAAACAGTGGAAACAAGCAAGACGCTTTGCATGGACACAAAACAAACAAATGATAATGAGTGAATGACGTGAATAACATTAACAACGCGGCGCGTCGACCGACCCCTCACCCACGCCTGCTGATCCCCTTTCCTGGAATAGCTCCCTTCGAATTCCACCAAGAACCCCCCCGGGGTGACAAGAAGGGGCACATTTCAAATGGGCTCGCAGGATTCGCAGGGTGTCGAGTTACCGTAATGCATCGTTGATGGATCAGCCGGCACGGCGCCCTTTTTCATTTCCAATGGGTCCCAGAATCCCTATACCGGTTTCCTAATATTATTATTATAAACTTAATGTAAAATCAATTAAAAAATTCAAGATAATTTGTTTACTAATATTTTGTTTGAAGTAACGGAATTTTACGCAGATACTACATTATTTAGTGGTATCAACAGTTCAAACAACAAGCTTTAACTGAAATAGTTTGAAACACCATTGATATTAATGCATTGAATAAAACTGTAGGGAAAATTTTTCAAAAAATAATAAATCGAATTGAAGTTGAGTGAATAAAATTAACTCCATCCCTGCGAAAAGGATTCCATTACATTTTTCCAGGCTGCATTTAATATCTAGGCCAAATATTGGGAGGATCCCATGGAACAGTTGTTAAAAAAGCGATTGAAGACAAATTAATTGAAAAACTGAGAAGTTCAGAAGATACTGGATTAAATTTTAGTATAAAAGTATCAAAAGGTCATAATTAATGGAATTCACTAGGGTTATGATTCTGAGACTTTTTTTGAATTATTCAAAAGCCTGATGTTGCATTCGATGAACTTTTGTCCATAGGTTAATTTTATGGCATTAATTTCTTTGTATTGAGAGAAAACCTTGCGCACCCAACATAATTTCACTTTCTCATATAGCAATCACACATCGCCTAACTTAAGTTCCCACATGCCTTTTTCGAAAACGCTTGCTGCTATGCTGATATAAGAACTTCCAAACATTTGTAAAATCGATAAATTCCTTAACTGCAAGTTTATAAAATCTATTATCCAAAATTAAACCATTTTTATTATTTACTTGATGTTATATTCCGCTTCAAATAAAGTTTTAATAACCGCCTTTCAGTGCTTCAGGCCTTATGCAAAATCTTATAAGTTCTGAAATAATCTATAAATGGTTCTGACTCAAATTATTATCGTGGACCAAAATCATAGCATAAGATCCATAATTATGGTAAATATATGACATGTGTTTAAATTTACCCTAACAAAAATTTAAAGGGGTACATAGCTTAAAAATAGACTTTAAAAAAGGAAGGATTTTAAGAAACTGTTACGAAAATTTATGATATTTACATCTACGAATGCATACATTTACGAATTTATTACCATCTATAGTTCTGAAATCAAGGTTTGCACTTGTATTAGGAGATCTGCTGCCACTTAAAATTGCGTAAAGAGCTTTAAGTAAGAGCTTTGCGTAAAGAGCTTTGTGTAAGATAATTTTATTAGTCTTAATTGAAATCAGAAACCTCAAACAACCATTACCCGATATCAAACATGCCCATACCGTTTTTCCAGAATTGTTTTCGAAGTTTTAATGCAATCAAACATGGCGTCCGTAATTAAGCAACCCATAATGAATTTGAGCTCCAGATAATTTATCTCCACACAAATATGGTCTATAAATGGTGTTTGTTTAGCCATGGAATTTTGAGGTCTTAAGTCATTTACCACCTTTTGATTCTTCTATTCTCAGTATAAAATGGACAAATTTGATGATTTTCTAATTGATGACTAGGTTACAAACTGGGCATTTTGGCCTAGGTAGTAATGAAAAACGATCAAATAAGATTGTTTATATGTGTTAGAGCCCTATTATTCGGCAGCGGATTGTTTAACAAATTTTTAAAAATTTTCGAAAAAATGAGAAAAAGGTCAAATTTTTCTAACTTTAGGCCGTTTGGGGCACGTGTCTGATCGGTTTAAGATTTTGCACTCCTTCTTAGGGTACCAAAAGGAAAAAAATTGGGGGCTGGAGCAAAAGTTTCCCGGACTTATTGAAAAAACGCCTAAATAAAGGACTATAGTACATTCATTCAATATATTGATTCTCGAGATAACCACAGTATGATTGGCGCAGCACTATCATCTTTAGATAAGAAAATTGGACCGAAATTACCTTCTGAAAGCCAATGAATAAAGAAATATGTTTTTTTTAGTAGATATCAATAATAACCATCCATAATCATCAAATAAATAAACTAAAATTTTATTTGTATTTATTAGTTATCCTTGAGAACAGTTACTATTACTAAGCACTACTAAGAAATATTTAAAAAATTTAATTGTGCAAAATCTGTGGGTGATAGAAAAATTATGATTGCAGATTTGAAATCAGCGTAAAAAAACTACCCTAGAAACTAGAAACACTATAAAAGTATCTTGAGCCAAAACCCTTGTTTACCAGTGTTTGAAAAACGAAGATAGAAGTTCATAAAGAAATTTAATGAAGGCAGCAAAATACAAAGATTTAGAAGAGTTCGTTTTGAAGTGCCTATTGCGCCAAAGTTAAACCCTATTTTGGGTCCGATTTTTTGTGTAAAAACCAATATCTTAGCTCAGATGCTCGGTTTTCCATACTCTTAAAGCAAGTAACGGCTGGCTAAGAACCCTACACTCTTTTTCGGGAAAAATCCAATTATCCGAATTTTTGATTATCCGAATGGGGTCCGGACCCAATTGATTCAGATAATTGGAGTTGAGTTCTACTATTTCCCAGTCTCCTATCTAAATTTTTATTGGCTCTAGAGTAGGGTGAGATCCCGATTTTGGCGAGACCAGTTGCCTTTCTGTCCTGCTTTTTCGTCCAAGTACCACTTTTTAGAACCGAAACTGAGCGACTACCACCGCCTCACCAGTAGAGCCACGTCGAATCGTTAGTTTGAAAAAAGGAATAAATCCAAAAACCAAGTTTTGAGAAAGTCGAAAAAAACTGTATAAATAATAGAATTTGCATTGTATAACCACCAAATTTTTACTGGGAATTCAGGACTTTATTTAGAAAGCAGAGCAATCATGAAAAAAGTATAAGTACATTCAAAAATATTTTACAGTCGAAAAAAGTTGATGGACTTATTCCCTTTTTCAACCTTTTGAAATTTCAACGGAATCTTTAAAAAAAACCTTTAAATTGACATTTAAATTATATTTCCTCTTAGTTAACAGCATAAAAGTGAAAAATAAAAAGACTGAGACAAATAAAATTCAAAACTATTATGAAACTGAGTCAATAAGGCAGAATCAATGGAATTAAGTAAATATGAATGGAGTCAAGCATTCCATGGATAAAAAAAGCTAAAAACACTTTTATATTAGAACCAAATTATTGAGGCTTAGTTTACAGCACAAAGAATAAGAAAAGGAAGACAAATTATTTTTAATTCTAAATTAAATTAAAATATACAATGAAAGGACATCGATTTCTCATATTCAAGGGGCTATATCACTCTATAGGGGTAAGTTATTTCCCCCCTCTTGCCACTCATGTGTAGAGCAAATTTTGAAGATATTTTTTAACACAAAAAGTCAATTTGTCATTTTTTGAACTTATATTCCCTTTTTCAAACTGGTGATTCAATTAAGATACACCAACCGAGCAAATTATCAACAAAATTCAAAAAACTATATTTATTCATCGCTTTTCAAGTAGAGTTATCTTTAAAAAGTTTTATATTTGATAAGAGGCTAAATTATTACTTATTATTATATTAGGTGGGGTATTTTAAAATTTAAAGACAATTGATTTTTTTAATTGATAGTACTTATTGCTTTTAACTCTTTGTAATACTAGAATTTTAAATTTTTGAGTGCAACAACTTTACAATTAACTAACACTTTTTAATAAGTTAAAGTTTTTCTGTCATATGATATAGTTTTTTAGTTTAATTTAGGCCTAGAGATGAAAGAATTAATTTATCTTGTCAATCGGATCAAGTGTTCGCCTATTGCAAACCCAATTTTAGTTTTATAGTCCAGTACCTTAGTAGTTTTTTCAGGAAAAAAAATTGTAAATTTATTATAGGGGAGAGTGCTGTACCTTAAGGACGGTTGTACCTTCAGCCACCACGTTTTAAAATTCAGGAAATATTGGAAATTTGAATTTGTGGTTGAATTTGAATGTAAACAGATGCTATCTAGTTGCTAACGTGAAATCAGCTCTTTAAAATAATATTTAAATTTAATATAGTGAATTTACTGTTTTTAGGTGCTCAAAGTTTTTTTAGTGCATCACTACATTAATATTTTTCTTCCCATTTAATTATAATACGATAAAATGAGATATAGGGGCCAATACCCGAGATTTCGACTTTTCATTTATGATATTAGATATCGTCAGATCTCAATTCTTTAATTTTTTGTAGAATTTTAAATGCAAAAACACCTGGTGTTGTGCCTTCGGACACCATAAGTGCTGTACCTACCTACGGACACGTTCTTGTGATTGTCTGTAACTAATCGGCGTTTTTGAATTAGGTTTCATTAAAGTGAACATATTTTAGTGCATATTAAATTAATTCTAAATGGTTATCAATTTGGCTGCGATTATTTTCAAATGATTTTGATGAAAAATCAAATATTTTGTGATCTAAACTACTTATTAAAATTCTTGATTTTACTTTGCATTTAATGTAAAATATGGTATAAAATCTTAAGCACACTATTGCAATTAAGTATGATGATTACAAAAAACTTAAAATTTCCACCGAAGTAGATTTGTAGTTATTACCGCCAAATGCTTGCACAACTAAGTGTCGATCGAATTTTTTTTGGATCAGTGAAGTGATCAGATCAATCAGCATGATTGATGAAACTATTACCTCAAATTTCGATCTGAAAATTCCTTGTGATTTATGTATTTTTGTAAATAATCAAGACTTTTATCAATCAACTTCGTTTTAATGATCATTTACGATCTAAAACTACATTACTTTAAAAAATCTATTTCCATTTTTAAAAATGCTTGAAATAGTTTATAAAAAGGTAATGCACTAAAGTAAAAATATTCATTTTAAGCTTTTTTCAACTAAAACTTTCCTTTTTAAGGGTGTCCACAGGTACAACGGGTCCATAGGGAGAGCACGTTGTTGTATCTATGGACACAAATTTCGTCAATAAGTTATTAAAATCATTTAAAAATCCAATTTTGAAGATTTTAGCTAATAAAAAATATTACCCTTTTTGTTAAGGTTAGGACTATAGGTTGGGCACTTTAAATGGTAAAAATGTGATTTTACCTGTCTTTGAAAAATCCAAACGGGATTTTTGTCCAAATAAGGTACAACACTCTCCCCTATAATAAATTTAAATAATATTTTAAAGAGCTGATTTCACGTTAGCAACTAGATAACCTGTATACATTCAAAATCGACCAAAAATTCAAATTTTTTCCCGAATTTTAAAATGCGGTGGCCGAAGGTACAACCGTCCGTAGGTACAACACTCTCCCCTATACTTTTTTAGCAATAAAATTTTAATTTTAAAGTTAAAAATTTTTAACCAGGTTTTAAAATAAAAGTATTGTATTTTACATAATTTGAAAGCTTGTTTAATTGAGTCGCTTATTTCTAAAACATGTCAAATGCCCCTTTTTCTGTTTTGTGATAAACGATAGAAAAACTGTATAGAAGCTCACTAGATTTTTATGATGATGTTTAGTAATTTTTTTCTTACAGTAGACCTTATTTCGATATTTTATAGGCAAAAATAATTTTTAATGTTTTTATTCTTTTCCAAAAAAATTATTGAAATATTTGCATTTGACAGGTTTCTGCAATAAACATAGTATTCAAGCCTATTTTCAGAGCTTAACTCTAATTTATTTAGGATTTGTTAATAAAAGTAGGAGTATTAGTTGAAAATAACATTTCTTTATTAAATACTACCCATAAAATTATTATAGAATTCTTATTTTTTCTCTTTTGGTTATAGTATATGTATAAATAACTTTTTTATAAATGATTTCAACTCAAGACTCAAAAATAGTGGTCAGCCGGTTCAAAATGTTAATATAGACATCTAACTAACTAACTCCTTGGCATTACAGCCCATGTTGGTTGGACAATGGCCTCTCCAACAACTTTCCTCCAAAGCCTTCTATCTCTTGCTTTTTGCCTCCAATTACGGACTTTTAGGATCTTAAGGTCTTTTTCAACCTCATCCAACCATCTTTTGACTGGCCTTCCTCTTTTTCGTTGTCCCTGGCACTGACCCTTAAAAGATCTTTCTAGTGCCCTATCTTCCTCCATTCTCTCGAGGTGTCCCAATCATTGTATTCTTTTGGTCTTTGCATAATTAATTATGTCTTTCTCTTTAAATAGTCTTTCAATTTCACAATTAAATCTCTTCCTCCTAAGGTCACCCTCCTTCAAAGGTCCAAAAACTGCTCTTAGAACTTTTCTCTCCCAGGTGATTAGTATATTTTCTTGTTTTTGAGTTAGAGCCCAGGTCTCTGCTCCATAGGTAACTGTTGGTCTGATTTTAATTTTATAAACCTGAAGCTTTGTTTTTCTTGTTACTATTTTAGATGTTAATATTTTCTTAAGTGCAAAAAACCTGCGATTTCCAGCATTTAATCTTTGTTTAATCTCTGACATAATATTATTGTTTTCAGTGACAATTGTACCCAAGTACTTGAATTCTGTGACTCTTTCAAATCTTTCCTCTTCATTTATCTTTAGTTCTGTGCTCTTATCAGTTCCTCTACAATCTATTATCATGTATTTGGTCTTTTTAACATTTACCTCTAAACCAGCGGTTCCCAAAGTGGTCCATATGGACCCCCAGTGGTCCACAGAGACTTCCAGGGGGTCCACGGGCATGAAAAGGAAAATTGGGGGTCCACAGAAACTTCTATGGGGTCCACAGCGACTTTCAGTGGTTCACGGGAAAAATTTCATTTAAATGGGAAAACTTTGATAAGTTAAAACAATTTTGTCTTTTTTATAATCAAATTTTAGTATAATATGAAATGTTGGTTATTACAGAGTCCTCGTAACGCTAGCAGGGGCGATGGAATCATTTGTATCTTATCGAGGTGAAGAGCCCCCGACCAGCCGCGCATAATTCAATTTCATAAATTAAAACTCAATTTCCATATTGTATAATTTGATTTCTTTTCATAGTTGAACTTAATAAAATATTGTTTGCTAACATGCCATATATTAATTGTGATTATTTCTGAAATTTTATGATTGGGTGAATGAATAACTCACTCATAAACCATTAACTTTCACTTTCCAACCAAAATTTTTATTGCTAAAGCTAAAAGTTTTTGTGCCTTGAATGTAATGATATTAAAAGTTTAGATTTGTTTTTAGTTTTAAACTTTTTTAATGATTGATTTATTAAAAATGTTGTGTAACCATATCAATGGCTATTTGATTTCTTTTCATAATTAAATTAAACTCAATTAAATATTGTTTGTTAACATGCCATATATAAATTGTAGTCATTTCAGAACTTTTATGATTTGGTAAATGAATAACTCATTCATAAGCGCATAACCCATTAACTTTGACAAGCTTGCGACCAAAACTTATTGTTAAAATTAAAAGTTTTTGTGTCTTGAAATGCAGTGATATTAAAAGTTTAGATTTGTTTTTATTTCAAACTTTTTAAATGTTTGGTTATAATTTCTTTAAAAATATCGTGTGAAGGCAGAAATTTAAAAAAAGGTTTGTTTTTTAAATATGTAAAAGTGTGAAATGAAATGCTTATCGATGCACGAAAAAACACTTGGAAAAAATTGCAAAATTTATGCGTGGTTCAGAAATTAACAAACGACGTCGCTTGACTGGTTTCTGCACTTAAACTGAGGGGAGTTTTGTTCATGCCGTCTCATCTGCAGCTTGTTTGAGACAGCTTTTTTTATTTAATTGCATACAAACACCATATGCGATTGGAAAATTCATTCTTTAGAGGTTAGGTCCATCAAGCCATAGTAAAAACCATAATTTTAAAGTTTTTGTAGGAATCTCAAGACTAAGGACGTTTTGGTAGCTATATATTCAAAATTTTTTTGCTTGTGGGTGGCCCTTTATTACATCCGTGTGATTGAGATTTTGGATCTATCTATGAATCTCTTTATTAAAAGGGGGCATAAAATCTATACCCCAGATCATAATATTGAACTAATTAATTGATTTTGTAGGCTTTTAAAGCAAAAACGTTTTACTACTCACAAAGTTACATCTTAACAACAATCTTTTGACTTCGAAGATGTCTATATTAACTTTACACGAGTTTAATATTCCCCATAAATTAATCAAGTTGATTAAAATGACAACTACATCAACAAAAGCAAAGGTAAGGATACAAAACAAATTTTCCAGGGAATTTGAAATTGTAACTGGATTGAGAAAGGGCGCGATGTTCTATCTACCCTGTTGTTTAATGTTTGCCTTGAAAAAGTGATGCGTAACACAATATCAAGTAGAGGTGGAACTATTTTTAATAGAACAAAGCAGGTTCTAGCTTACGCCGACGATGTTGTATTGATGGCAAGAAGTAAAGATGCACTTGTCGACCTCTTTAAAGAAATGACCAGAGAGGCCAGTCACTTTGGTTTAGAGCAGGGGTCACAAACTTTTTTGGCCCGTAGACCACCTGACGGTATTTTTCGTACCCCTTGGACCCCTTGTCTAAGAGACCGTTCAAAAAGTAGCTAAAATATTATGTTTTTGATAATGTTTCTGCACTAAAGCTGAAATTTAACATGCTGGAAAACTATTTTAAAATCACGTTATTTTTATAATTCTAACTTTAAAATGTGCGTTTACCCCTACAGAATCCCATGACATCAATAACTCACTTTTGAAAAAAGTGGAGTTTGACACGTTTTAGAATTAAGCGATTCAATTGCTTTTAAAATGGTACCATCGTTTTTGCTGAGAAACGATTTGTTACTCAAATATGAGGAAATTACAAAAGCTTGTTCATCCGAAATTTCAGAATTTTCGAAACTTTGTAACCCCATAAATCAAAAACTAAATGGGATAAAATTTTTGAAAATGTCCCCAAAATGTTTTTTTAATGCGTTATTTTAGTGTACCTAATATGAAAAGAATCTAAAATGGTGAGGGAAAAGTCTTTGGTTCACTTGACATGGAACGGCCCCAACCCGCCAAGCGGGTGATGAGAACGAGGTCAAAGGTGACAGTGTCGAGGGGTAGATTTCATGCTTTCGGGTTCTGTTGCATTTTTCGGCAGACGGCCCCCAAAAAGAAGACTGCCGAACTTTTCACCCCAATAAAGCACGTCACCGTTGGAATTGGTGCTGAAAATTACTAGACTTAACTTTATTACTTAAGTTATATGTCGTGAGAAAGCAGGGAGTATTGGATGTTTTGTACTTCCAAATACCGTTTTATGTGATGAATCTCCATCACAGATAGAAGTAATTTTTAGCCACCATTGATTTTAAAGGATAGGGGGAATTATGACTAATTTCAATTTTTCAACACTCATATAATTAATGAATAAATAACCAGATTTCAATAATTTCAAATACATAATTAAATACTATGACGTAGTAAGTTAGGATGAGATTTGATTTCATGTCCTTTTTAGCACCCTAAATAAAGAGAATAGGTTGGTTTTATTTTTTCCTAGGAGATGTTTCCCAAAAACCTTTTTTGCTAAAACTAGATAAGACGTCATGTGTCCTCTCAATTTTTTCACTTTTCATTATTATAGAGGTATATTTGTATTACTTACTATAAGGGCATATTTGTATTACTACCCTCATAAGGAAACTAGCTGTGGTCTACAGTTTGGAACTCAAATATTATTGGAATTTTAATTTTTTAAAATCTTGTTTTCACAAAAAGGGTAACAATCTTGCAAGTGCAAGCAATTTTCGATCTCAAACACTTAATAAAAACCCGAAGACTCAAAAACTGACAAATATCCTTCACTGTGGATATAACTTACCCTTAACTTTTTTTAAAAAATTGCTGAGAGATTTTTATCTCTTAACGCAAAATATAGGAACTTTTATGTATATCAATGTGCCTCACGAGTGTATCAAAGTACCCCATATCCAAGTGTATCAATTTGCCCCATTATTTGTTGTTTTTGAACAAAAACCTTTATTTAAACAAATTGGCAAAGGTTATTTAAAATTTAAGTGCTCTATTGCTAACAAGGATAAACTTGTTTTTGAATTTACAGATCTCTGTATTCCAAGTAGAATAGCTTCAGGAAGATTTAAGTTTCAAATTTACTTTTGGAAATTTTCTTCTTAAAAACACGACCCTAAATAACCCCCCTTTGCCTTGAATCCTTGTGGAGTTGGGGTATTCCAAGTGGCACACGACAACAACAGCAACATATTTAAGAAAATAAAGTACTATCTCTGAATAAACTCAAAAAATTGGTTTAAATTTTGTTGTATCAAATGTAGCCCCTCTTTCCCAATTTTACCCAAATGCGAAAAATATTTCTTAAATTTTAATGCTCTGTCTTTTTATATTTAAAGTCTCTTTTCTCTATTGAAAAACATTCGTCTTTACAGATAAAATAATGTAGTAACTTTAAATCTAGAGCTAGCACTTTTCGGTAATATTAAAATAATGAAGCCCCTTTGATTTCTATGTTTATCTATATAAATATGTATGCATCCCTCAAAATTTTTTTACATTTAAAAGTACAAGTTTATCATACTTTATAATATAGATAAATGATTAATGTCCTCTTAATAAATTATTTAAATATGATTTTTAAATAGTTTAATAAAGTGCATAGAATCAAGAAATTTTATTTAGTTTTTAAATTAAAAGTAAACTACGCTGTAGTTTAAAAGATTTAACTTGTTTGTACTCTGCATTTACCTTTTGAACATGTTGAGTCTTTCATATTTATGATTTTAAAACATTTTTCAATTTAACTTAGCTTTCTTTGATTTATGATGACTTCTCATTGAATAATCTTGTACTAATATTATAATATTCTTCTAATTTGAAGTTAATATATGTACCTCATAATTTTTTTTTCAAAACAAATTATTTTAGTAGTTTCTAGGAGAATCTTAACGAAAACTCTCCTCTCGGAGAATATTCTCCAAAGCATTATTACCGAGAATTTTATAACTCTAGATTAGAGTTTTCTTGAATCACATTTTACATTGGTTTGTTTGAGATGCATTTGTGTTTATGTAAAGCCAAAGTGAATGCTAATTTTCTGGTTTATTTATGGGAATAAAGAATTATTGTGCCGAACACTTTTTATTTTGTCTGAAACTCATTTTTAGACTAAACTACTGATATTCTTAAAAAAATTTAGCCCAACTTTAAAACTTTTTTACTGTCAACTAAATTTCTAAAAATATGAATTCTGATTTTATTCATTGAGTTTTTAAAATTATTATTAATAAGTTTCTGTAAAGAAAATGTTTTAGTTGTTTTCTTTATCCAGTGCTTCCGTCGACTTTCCGCCTCATTCCGGGGGTTCTCGCTTTCTACTTCTTAATTATCCAGCACCAATAAGCCACGCCTTAGGAGACGATCCATTGGTCTAGGTGACATTATGTTTCCACACATGCAAACATACCAAACAAGCTTGAGGGGAAGGAACCAGGCAGAGGGGACAATTGACCCTATTTGACCTCCCTGGGAACGAGGGAATGATATTGGAAACAAGGAAAGGTTCGTATGCGAACCCGAAAGAATTAATTACGTTTTCACTTGATGGGTACAAATTATTTGCCTAATCTTCCCGTTTTAAAAATAGATCTTCGCTGATTAGATTGGGAAAAAAACCATAACTAAGTAAAATAAAAATAATTCAGAAATGTTATTCATCCTGATAGAAAATAGACCCAGAAGTCTCAATATTCAAATCGTATTTCCAAATAAAATCCCAATTTTCTATTAGCTTTTTCACCTTTGATGAGGTACAGGATGAAACTAAATAGAGGAGAGGAGAGAAGGGTATTATGGAATAATCGGGTAGGTATATGGAATATCGAGGTTGCTACAATTTTTAAAATACATTTTTAGTTTTATTTCTTCCTTTTTCAACGTAAAAATTTTTAACTTTATAAGACAGTCTAGTCAGTGATACAAATTTAATTTACTCACAAGTTAGTCTTTACTTTCGGTACCATTTACTCTGGTATTTTTTTTTCTGGACCTAAATAATACTTTTTTAAATGGTAGTGTTTATTGCTTTTAATTCTTAGTTGGGTTAGAATTTTCGATTTGATTTGTTAGTGCAAAAATTACTGTTACAATTAAGTGTCATTCCATGAAAAAGTGGAGACACGAGGGTTGCAATTTCAAATTGGTTTTATAACTATAAATTATGCATCGAATAAATGTAATGAAAAATAAATTAATGTCATATCTGAACTACACAAATTTTTTCTCTTATAACCAATATGGATGGATATAGTACTGATATATGGGTGAATATAGTACTGAACACGCATTAACTGAATTTACCAAGACTATATATTCAAACATAGATAAAAATTTTAAAACTATATGGCACTGTTTATAGACATTTCTAAGGCTTTTGATTCTGTAAACCACAAAATTTTATTTAACAAAGCTTAATAATGCTGGAATTAGGGGTAAGCAGTTGGATTGGTTTAAATCCTACTTGAATAATAAAACACAATATGTAAAAATAAATAATATAAGTAGCAATAAATCAGTAATTAAGAAAGGAGTGCCTCAGGGCTCTATATTATAGGGCCGATCCTGTTCATTATTTTTATGAATGATTTTTGTAGACTTCAAAAAAAATTCTAACCTATGCTGACGATACAGTCATAATCTACGCTTCAAATGATTATAACACTCTAAAAAATAAAGTTCAAGAAGATTTATTAAGGATCAAGGATTGGTTTGATACAAATGATTTAAAAATAAACAGTAATAAGACAAAATACGTAGTTTTTAGTTTAACTAAAGTTGGTAATGTTGATCTCAATATTAGATATCATTCCTGCAAATTGAATAACATGGATTGCTCCTGCTCAGTGATAGAAAAGGTAGACACAATAAAATATTTAGGTCTGTTAATTGAATTGATCAAAATTTAAAATGGAAAAATCACGTAAATAATTTAATGCAAAAATTAAGATTTAAATTATACATATTTTATCACTTAAAGCCTATTGTGAATAAACAATTTTTAATCAATTTATATTTTTCTTGGATTCAAAGCATTTTACAATATGGCATCATTTCATGGGGAGGTGATTATTCATCAAATTTATTACTTATAATTAATATTCAAAATTGATTTTTCAAAATGTTGAATACAGACACGTCGGGTAAACTTCTTACATTAAAAAAACTCTTTATATATCGTCTCATGCTATTTATATTCTCAAATAAATCTGACTATGAAACACGGAATTTAAAATATAATTTTAGAACTAAATCCAATTTGCTTTTACCTAAACCTAATAAATCTCTTATTAGAAATAGTTTTGTATATCTTGGTCCATTAATTTTCAATAAAATTCCAAGTGAAATCAGGGAAGGTGTAAATTTATTTGCCTTTAAAAAACTATTAAAAAAATACCTATTTGAAATACCAGATATCGAAAAATTTGTAAACTTAATGAACAAATAGCGATTACAAATAGTAATATGTTTCACATGTATGTATGTTTTTCATGATGGGTTTGCATCTAATTGTCAGTTTTAAAATTACAATAAATTGTAATCATTAATTATGGGTCATTAATGACTTATGGTTAACGATGCTATATTCTTCAATATATCGACGCCAACAAAAAAAAATTATGAAACTAATAATTATAAATTATAACTAAAAATTATGTCTAGTTTTTCGGAGCTTTGTGAGGTTTTTTCTTGCCTAGGGCGGATAATTCCGCTAGTTGCCAGGGAAGGGGGGAATTAAATGTTTTTCGTTTTCTTTAATTTTGGTTTTCCTAATTTTAGGGGTATTTTCTTTTTATGCAATCACTGTATGTATTTTTCTGTTTTGTACCTGTCTTGATTATTTGTTCTTTTTTGTTGTAATAATTAAATGTCCATTTACATGATCTGTGTATCACTTGGAAGGGCACCTGCGCGTGTCCCTTTGTGGTCTATATAAATTTATAATCTGAAATAAAATTATTATTATCATTATTATTATTATAATTAAAAGTAAAGATTAGAACCAGATGAAATTACATCAGAGAGCTAAGCTTTAAGAATTTTTCTTGTACATTTTTGGAGGCTCAAATTTAGAAAAATTCGAAAACTTTTCAAGTATGTAAAATATGGTTAAAACTTGATTTTGGTGCTTTTGAATTTATGCTGTCCTTTCACACCCGACACAAAAAGGATGGAAAAGTTATTATACAATTTGCTTAAACCTTCCTTAGATTTTCAAGGAAAGGGCATTTGTTCACATGGCAATAAATGTACATAAAAAAATTTATAAAAAAATATACTACTTTCACATTATCTGAACTCTAATCATAACTATTTACTGAAGAATTTTTTTATAGTGAAGAGTTTTATGGTGGACGTTTTCAAAATTTATTTTTATTAGATTGACAGATCTTACTATTAATACTGGATTCATTCTCAACAGTTTGTAACAGCAACCCTAACAGTTTGTCTTTAAAATACCATATGTTGTAACCGTTATTATATGAATTGATTAGTTTTAGGAGGGGTATACCAATACATTAACCTACTCTAACTATAGATGTCTAGAAAGTACCATTAGAATTAGTTTAGAAACGTTTTATACTATCAGTTTTAATTTTTAAAAATGGAAATATTTTAAAATTAAGAATTCTTTTGAAATTATAATGGAATATTGCACATCCTCAAAAGAATCCAAACAGTTTGATACATAAAATGTGTTATATGGCTCAGTAATAAAAAGTTTTCTTTGGAAACCGTTCACCAAATTAGAATAGAGATATTTTTCATAAAAATCATTACATAACTAAAATGAGCTCATTTACACTCTAAAACTAATATTTCCTCCCTGTGAGGCTCCTCTTGGTATATGTTTATACACCCTTGTGGGTAGCAACAAGAATGGCTCAATGGAGCATTCAACAATAGTGAGGCATTTTAGTACTATAAAAATTTCTCTGTTGTTGTTTTCCATCTCTATAATGTCCTGAATAGATAGTTTATTAAGTGCTTCAATTTTCATTAATAATTCACAGCTCTTTATTTGTTTTTAAAAGTAAGGGAGTTGGGAATGTACAAATCTATGTAAAATGGGCAAATTTGAAAATAATTTTGCAACTTGTGCCAAATCCTGTAGTTTTTCCGATTATTTCCGTATTCGGTCGTTGAAAACACAGCATCCGTGTAAACTACGGAATAATCCGTTGTACTCATAGTCTTTGAACCCTGGAAAACTAAAAAACAATTCTGATTGATGCCACAGGGAGTGGTCATGGTCACCAAACAGAATTATTTTTTAGTATGAGCCTGGAATGAAAAATTGATAAATTAATTTTTTTAATTTGAGAAATGAATTAACACAGCAAAAATTTCTATAATTAAGAGCACGGAAACGAATAAAAACTACCTAAACCATTTAACACTTAACCTTAAACAATTTTTAACTACAATAGGACAACTATTTAATGGCTAGGGATGTGATTTCCAAGTGGGTGTGTGAATTTAAACATATTAACATATTACAACATGTTAAGGTCAAAGGTTTCTCTTCAAGATAGTGATTTCAAATCCAAAGACAACACATTCATAGAAAGGGAATCGGGAAAATATTAAATGTTGTTAGAACATAATTAATGGACATTTAAATAAATCTAAATTCATTGGTATGTCTTAAACACATTATAAAGTAATAAATATATTTTTAAAATTGTACGTGAATCACAAATTGCTTAAACTTTTCATAGATTTTTAAGGAAAGGACATTATTAGTTTACATGACAATAAATGTACAAAATAATAAACTATTTTCACATTTTTGTAACTGTTATCAAAACTATTAACTGAAAAATTTTTTATAGTAACCAATTTAATGATGAACTTTTCAAAATTAATTTTTATTAGATTGACAGATGATCTTACTATTAATACTGGAAACATTCTCAAATCGCCCTTTTTTACTTGCTGCACCAATCAGTGATAAATTGGAGCAAAATTTGTACGGTATCAAGACTAGCGTGGTGTCTAACATTTATCTTACTTTATAAACACGTTTTATGGACTCATTCACTCATTTTATGGGGTAAAATTGCTTCCTTCAAATTTCAAGGATAATGACATTTATTTCCGGAAAAGAAAATAAGATTAGTCGGCTTTGGAATAGGCGGAATTTCTGGAGCTGGATGGGGCCGAATTTCGCTATTTTCACCTTGGCGTCAATTACTTAACAGTTTTATTACTTACTACAGTTATATTACAAGCTCCTAATTAATAGTTTATACGTCCACATTAGTAATAATAAGCTAATATTAATTAAGCAGGCTATTAATTCATACAATCGGCGCCGTTGCATCTGTCAAGTCCTAGTTTTTTCGTTTACTTTCAGTCAGTGGCGAATCCAGGATTTTGGTCTGGGGGGGGCTGAGTTTCACAAATAACCTTATTGCTATTATGGGCTGTTCAAATATTAATGTAAGATACTGAAAGGGGGAGGGGGATTGCCAGTGCCATGACCAGATTTTTGTTTAGGGGGTTATTACTCAACCTCTTTTCTGGGGTCTAAAATTAGGAATATTAAGGTTTAGGTGAGATGGACCTCGTAAGGTTTTAATTTTGGTGTACTAAGTTTCAAAATTGTGTAAAAACGTCCATCCCAATTAAAGGGGGGGGTCTGGGGGTCCTCCCCCAGAAAATTTTTTAAAATTTGCCCCTCAAAATAGTGTTTTAGCTCATTTTGAAGCCTTTCAGATTCCACTCAAAGAGCACAACTCATTGAAAGCGGCAGAATTTTCGAGGAAAAAAGTTTATAGGATTATATTAATTGGAAAATTTCCAGGGGGTTTAGGGGTTCCTATTCTAGAAAAAATTTTGTCCTTAAAAGTGGCCTTTTAACTCATGTTGAGACACTTAAGGTTACATCAAAGAGGATCACTCCTCGTAAATCCCTAAAGTTTCAAGGAAAAACTGTACTTTTTAGATTCCAAAAATTTCGAGGGGGTTTGGGGGTCTTCCCCCAGAAAATTTTTGGAATTTTTACCCTTAAAAGTAGGGTTCCTATTCATTTTGAGACCCATTGGGTAACACCACCGAATGTCCGCAACGTGGAGAAAATTCTTTTTTGTTTTATTGCTATTACCTAAACTTGAATGTCTTATTTCTGGGGGGGGCTGCAGCCCCACAGCCCCCCCTACTGGATTCGCCACTGCTTTCAGTATAAAACTTTAATTATTTTGCACGTTTTACTGAAGCATTTGGCAAAAAATTTAAGCTAATCGTAAGGGGAATTTCAAAAAGAGTGTAGGACTGATTCAAACAATAATTTAGAACATAAATTTTAGTAGAATTAAGGAAAATAACTATACAATTAAACTAAATCATAATGATTTATAGAATAAAAAAACATAGGATATATGACACGAATATAAGCTATTAATAGTCCAATATTAGAACGAACACTAAAAGGGCAATTATAAGTAGTATAAAATTAATTTAACTTATAATTTCGAAAAAATCTAAATAGAAAATGATAAAATAGTGCACTCACCGTGCGATTACTCCAGCCGCTGCGGGAAAAGCCGCTCGCGCTCATCATGAAGGTAAAAGCCCGCCGATTGCGTCCACAAATTGCACATTGCACGTCGTGAGGGTTGCTTTGGCGCTGGAAAAACGGCTGCGAAAAAGTAGCCAAACGGTACCCAGCAATCAGCCAATGTTCTGATGCGCCAAACCTTCAGAGCCAACGTAGCCCTCTAGCGGAGAAATAGGGAAAATAAAGCAATAAATCAGTGACTCGTTTCGCCCCGAACCCTAAATATCTGCGATCCCGGACTCGATAGCTGGCGTCATCGCGGTCCAATCAGAAGTGGCGTTACTTACAAAACTGCTGTTTGAAGAAACCATGATTGTCGGTTGTTCGTCGATAACAACCATCGGAAAAACCACGATCATGGTTTGTAGGATCAGTGAATAATCTATGGATCGGCTCGCGCTGGTTAATACGGCCGTAAAACGAATGGGTTAAAAAGACGAATTTTTGCAGTGTACCTGATGTGAAGCAACCTCATGTATTTAAATAATCTGGAAAGTTCACTTGGCTTTTGGAAAAAAGGTTGAATTATAATTAACTTTTAGGTGATTCCCCCGGCAAAATGCACATACTTAAAATAACAAAAATACTTAAATATCAATATTAGAAATTAAAAATACAAGTAATAATATCCAAAAAAGTTTAAACTTAAAAAATACTCATTTTTAAGGATTTTTGAAAATTTCCAAGAGCGATGCGCGAACTGAAGATATTAACCAATTTTAAAAATTCTTGTGAGGTTTTTCTACTTATTGTAAACATAACTTTAACCATATGTATCTTTTTGAATTTCGGGAAAAAAGTTTTATTTAACTCACAACTCTACTCTACAGTTCATAAGTTTTATAGATTTTTAGATGATTAATTACAAAAGAGAAAAAATTAAGAAATAATTTTAATCAAATTATAAAATTGTGTATTAGGATGACTGTTCTAAATATTATAGCAATCACAATTTTTTGATTATTTTCTTTATAAATCCTTAGGGGAGAGGTTGACAAAACCGGAACCAGTTTATTGATTTAGCACCGATTTTGACTGTTTTGACACACATAAAGTGAATATTCAAAAAATAAACTTTCGATCCCGATTTTGTCCGACTTTCCCCTAATCACCATTAACTTTAGTAAACAATTTGTTGGATTTCTCTCCGAAATTTAACGTTTTAAACACTAAAAAAAGAACAAAACTAATAAAATAAATGGAAATAAGAAAAATTTAACCGGAAACAACGGAGCAGGATTGCCTCATGCTAATAGGTTAATACTATATTTTAACTCAAATCAAAAACGTTCAACTAAGCAAATAATGCAAGAAGTTGTATTAGTTTGAAGGAGTAAGTAAAAAATTTAAATACTATACTGTTTAGGACCGTTAAAGGAAAATTCTGACCCGATGCTGCGGACCAGTTCTGTCCCGCGGGCCATACTTCGAAGAATCTTGTCTTAGACCATATGAAGCTAGTATGACTACTAAGAAGTGTAAATCAACACTGTAATAATACCGTAAAATGGGGGTAACTTTGGCCCAAGCATCGGAAAGAGATTCTACGAGCTGTATCTATATGAAAGATTGTGATTATTACTTATCCAGAATGGGTAGAATTGTTGTCATGACATCTACAAAGTTGCGTCTTGATTCTTAAAATACGATCACTAAGGGGAGTCAGTATCAAAATGCCAATTTTTGTTCACCTTACAACTTTTCTTTGGAAAGGCAATAAAGAACATGATTCAAAACATCTAGGTCATATTTTTATGTCAGTTATAGTCCTCTTATTAGAGTTGTCAGTGCCATTATTTTGTATCACTGCGTTGCTTGACAATTATTATTAAAGTTTAATTGCGTTGGGGTAACTTTGGCCAAATGGTATCTACTCAATGGTATCTTTGATACTACTCTAGTTGGAAGACTCCTAGTTATCATATTTTAAGAATATCAAGACACAACTCACCCCATGATCAATTAATTGCATCCCTCAGAGAGGAATTCAATGACTATTTATGACAGTTTATTGAAGTTTTAAATTTTTAAAATTTTATTAAAAAGTTAATAACTTTGTTAATTATGTGTTCTTGGTATAATTTTATTGTTAATTAAATTCTGATGGAAATATGCAAAAATATTACCTGGTTTCACTTCTTTGGAAATTTGTACTACATTTTACCAATTTCAAATTAATTAGTTAACTAATTAAGTGAGCGTGAATTCCATCGGTTTTCCATTATATAACTATCTGTAGACAATATCTACTGAAAAATGACCTTTTCAAAAAAAAGCTTCAAAAGTTTAGGGCATCAATTTGAAAAAAATGTATTTTTCGCAAACAAAATTTTAATTTAAAAAAGTTTGAACTTCTTAAACTCCTAAAACTTTCAAATTTTAGTATGCTAATATTACTAACTTGACTCAAGTATATTTAACAACTTGAAGTTTAATTGTTTTTTTATTGTAATTGTTTCAAAATTTGGTGATAGTAATAACATCTTAAAGAAAGCTTCAGTTTTAAGGAATTTAGACCCAGATTTAAACATTGAAGAAATAAATATCCCTGATAACTGTTAAATACCAATTGCCTTGGATTTAAGTGATTTTATTCTTGTAGATTTGCTACTAAAAAGAAAATTTTGTTATGTTGGTCAAATAGAAAATTTGGAATTGAATGGTGCTTATTTAAAATTAATGATGAAAAACTTTAAAATTAATGACGAAACTTTTATTTTCCCAGTAAGTAATGGTTCAACATTCATACAAAAAGATAATATCGTATTAAAAGTTCCCCAACCGTCAGTTTCAGGTGTTAATAAGCGAGCTGTTGGTTCACTTTTCTTTTCGAATAAAACCTGACAGTTAAAATATTGGTTGAACTTTTTCTAACTAATTATATTATGTGAAGTATGTCAATGTGCAAAATATGTAAAAGTGCCAAATATTTCGTTTAATAATCCTTACTTTAAAGTACAATAAACTTTTTAGTTTGTAAAAATAATTATTGTATATTTTTGCATGTGTAAGAATGTGCCCCACCCATGGGGCACATTCGCACGAAATTTCTCGTTTTTTAGACTGATGATATAGGTTAGAAATTCCAGATAAATGCGACCAGTTATCGTTCTAAAATATCGGGAAAGGTCTTATCTTTAATTTGAATCCGAGTTTAATTATCTCATTTAGATCCAGAGAAATATGCCGAAATGCACTTTTTGTGTGAATGTGCCTCACTCTCCCCTACATGTCTATATTATTGTTTTGGGGATTTTTTATTTATTTTTTCGGCCATTTTTTTATTTTAAAAAAAGTAAATTTCCCATCGTCCGATTTTTAATACGTTATTATTGAGGTCATTCCTAAGTGAAAACCATTGAGAAACCTTTTATTGCAATTTGTACCGAGGGTTAACTCTATTTTCAATGGACTATTGTCAAATTTGTTCTGATTAACCACTTTTAATTGCTTTAATGTGAAAAAACACTCCATTTGGTCCAAAAAGTTACCCCACTTTTTAATATACACATCATTATACAAAAATAATTCGAATCTAACAAGAAATCATTGTTTAGTTTTATAAGTTTAATAGAGTTTAAAATTAATTAGAAAGGCAAAAGGGGGAAGAAACCCAAAAGCAAGGCCATCAATTCCCAGTCGCAGATTCCTTTCAATTTTTAGGAGAGGCGACTGCTTAAAAATACTTTTAAGGACCAGGGTTTTATTTTTTTCCAGTCACCTGTAGAGTTTCTGGTAGAAGACTGCAAAATCCACTAATTTTATTAATTGGAGTAAGAAATCAATAGAAGTCAGAAGAAGGTGCCAAAAATTTTCTAATGATAACGAATATTAGAAAAACTTAATTTCATTCTTATAACCAGGGCTCGATTTCAGCCGGAACGGCGTTCCGGAACTTTTTTTTCAATTAAAAAATTAATATTTTATTACAGGGGTCTCCTATATCTACAGCCCGCGAAACCCTTTCATCAGGCCCGCGAAAACCTTTCTATATGTACGAAAAAAGTCCTAAAATGAATTAAAACCATGTTTTTAGGGTCAAATTTCAAAACATTTTCTGGTGGAGGACCCCCAAACCCCCCTTTTTGTATTTAGAATTCAACTAATCACATGTATCTTCAGATTAAGTTCATAAAAGGGCGAATCTTGTTTAAAATTATTAAAAAAACATTAAACCTGTAAACATGCGTAAAAAGGATTTAGAGGGAATTTCGAGTTCCTTCTCCCCTGTGCAAAAATTTAACTTGGGGCCTGATAGTGATTTAATTTTCTTAAAGGATATTTGAGCCCCTCCCGAAATAAATTTCTACATACGCCACTATGATCCTAGATGTGTTAAAAAACAATTTTTTCTGTTGTTACTATTTAAAACTTATTTCTAAATATTCACTTGTGCATATTTTAAATTTTAAAAAATTTTAAATTCATTTTGATCTTTTTTGCAAATAACAATATTTTTGTGTTTTAATATTAAGGTTATAACTTAATTGTGTTCTTTTAAAACATAATTGTTAACCCCAATTTGAACTACCCACACAATTCGCTCCTGGTGTTGATTCTTTTTTTATTTGAACCAGATTTGCCAGATGGCTGGTCCAATTTGCCAAGAAAATTTGCGACATCTTAAATTCTACCGTTTAAGGACTTTAACAACGCATTATATTTCTTAAACTGGCAAAATATACGACACTATTGGTTCATTGATGATAAACCGTCCCTCCTTCTTAAACCGTCTCTCCTTATCGTCTTAACAATAATTAAGTTAGAAAATTCTTCCTAACTTAGTACAACACAGTTGAATTTTTTTTTAAATTTAAATTTTAAAATAAATACTTAAGTTTTTGTATTAAAAAGTATTTGCTTTTTTTCAGTTTTGAGACCAATAATTTTACCGTTCCAGTACCTCTTTTTTTAGAAATCGAGCCCTGCTTATAACCAAATTATTCTGATTCTAAACACCATTTAAAAGATGTGTTGAATGCAAAAAAAATTATTTATTTGTTAGTTAACAAATCAAGGTTTTTTAAACCTTTTCGAGGGGTGGCTCAAATCTTTGGTTCGTCTCTCCACCAATATGCTGTTACTCTGACTCGTGACAAAGCCTATGGTCAAAAGCAAATAAGTGTTAAATAGTAATAGAAAACACACAACACGATTATACAGGGTGTTTCAAAAGTCCCCTTCAGGGCTTTTATTTATAGAGCGTACAGTGTTTTACGAATTTTTCGCTTTTAACGACATGGTGCGACCGAGAAATAGGCAGACAGGAAAGCCATCACCGAGGTGGCTCGAGGAGAAAACTCTTTCCTTCGCCGACCGCTCTCCGCTTCCCGAGGCACAGGTCGAGTGCGCCAAAGCTTGCATTTCTTTGCAATTTTTCACGCGTTTTCAATATAATTTTGGTTACTTTATCTTATATATTCAATTTTTTGTGCTTTTAACCCTTAATAAAGCCGTGGGAAGTATACTTCCCACCCAAACGTACAAAATAAATCTAATTTACACCTTTTGGTAGATTTTAGTATTTGAAAATTTTATTTTATAAATATCCTGTTATGCGGTATAAAAAGAAATACAAAGCATAGATGTCCTACCATTGAATAAGATCCCAGTGGGCGGTGGGAAATATACTCCCCACAAAAAAAATTATCTAAAAAATCAAATTAATGGTTTAAACCCGGGAATAAACCCAGTTTTTTGGGTTTATTCCCGGGAATAAACCCAAAACAACCGGGTTTAACCCTACAGTGCATACTGTTGACGACATTTTTCCCCATTTCCTACTCGAACTTCCATTTCCAAACAGCAACACCATGCAATAAGTACAATAAATATAACATTTCATTGTTATAGCACTTTAGATTGCCAGTAAATGGCAGCGGGGGTACTATTTTGAGACATTGGTTAGTAGCTAGTGAGACGAGTCAAGACACAGAAAACCCCAAAATAAAAGGACCATATAAATTAAAATAAGAAAAAATTTCCAGCTTGAAAAGAAATTGTTTTGAAAAGATAAGTTGTTTTTTATATTTTTAGAGCATTTGGTTTTATTTCACTTCACAATTAATGTCACAAGAGACACAAATTAATTTCACAATGACAAAGTTTTTTGTCAATTAAATGTAGAAAAAAATTAAATTAATTTTTTTTTAGTATTTTTTTACTAATTTACACCGTAATAGAAGTCAAATAAATGATTTTCAAGTGAATTTAAAAAATCATGCATTGTAGGGTTAAACCCAAAAAACCGGGTTTATTCCCGGGATTAAACCCGGTTTTTTCCCGCCTTTACATCTCTAATTTTAGGAAATAAGCTAAATGAATTTCTTTTTACAACTATCTCAATCCCAAAAATATTTTAACATAACATTACTTAAAAAATGGCCCTAAAAGTAAAATTATTCCAAATAATTTCATTTCTTTATTACCGTTGGAAAAATACTGTTTTAGGTCAAAATACAGTTTGAGCGACAAACCAAATTTCAAACGGATAATTTAAACTACTAGAATTTTATTTTTTATCGGAATACTCTCCTGTGTATCCGAATAAACTAAGAAGTCTTCATTTGCATGTCTTAGGTGGGTGAGCAAAATGACATGACTATTGTAGTCCTTAATATGTATAATTTTGAGTTATTTAATGATAGTGGAAAAGTGGGATTTTAACTTAATTACATTTTCAAAATATGATTGTGAACTCCCATTTGAACTGCCACTGTCTAAAATAATCATGTATATTATGAAAAAACGTAATTTTACAACAGATAGATATTATTTCACATGTTTTTCTCCAATATCTTGTATTTTTAGTCTGCACTCTTAACAAACACTATAGACACTCTGTAAACATAGCGCCACCTATCAGCAAGATTTTAAATTTATTATCTATACCCTAATATGCTTGTACCTGGTAAACCTTTTTTGGGGAATTAAATTTAGCTATCTGTATTGTTCAGTAATAATTTGTTGGTCAACTATTAAAGAAAATTCTCGAAAGTTATTGGCAAGGTACCAAAATAATTTGGAAATACCCAAACTTTTAAAACAGAAAAGGTTAAACAGCTGACTACACACTCCCCCCAAAAAAATGTTTTTGATACTCATTTCTTTAATTGAGGAGATTAACTCGTATTTTTCTGTAATATTTAATTAATTCATACATACATAATTAAGCTTAACTCATATTTTTACATGAAATTGACATCCATCAGTTCTGTTTAAACCTTTCACATTATTTTTATTTCATCTTTTCTCTATGAAGATCATATTCTAGTTCAAATTCTAGATAAGATCTAATTCTAGTTCAGTCTAAGTTTGAGGGGTCATAGGTCAACCAGAGGTATTTTTGGAAATTAACACATTTTTGAAAAAATATCCTGTCAAATTTTAAAATATTACTTTCATTAATAAGCAGATTTTGGGAATAAAAAGTCCCAAACGATAGTAGGATAAATCATAAAAACTCTTCATACTCTAGAGACCAGCGGTTCTCAAACTGTGCTCCGCGGAGCATTTCCAGGGGCTCCGCGAAGAAATTTGAAATAAATACATTTTTTTGATAATTTCTAATTTGCGTTACTGTGAAATGTTATATAAATAACTTTCTGCAAGATATTTCTTGTTAAGAACTTACTTTTGCTTAATTTTTTAGAGCTCTAAATAACCATTAAATTTAAGTGGATTTCGTGGGGAGCTTCCAAGGAAGTGAGCTCTGTTGATAATAGTTTTTTTTTCTGGTTTTCGTCTTTTTTCAGGTCTTTCTTAGTCTACCAAAACAATTTAAAACCATGTTATTTATTGTCAAATTTTCAAAATTCTTCTGGGGGAGAACCCCCAGACCCCCTATTGTACATAAAACTTTATTACTTTTTATTAATACTATTTATCACTTTAATACGTTCGTTAAAATTAAAATCCTACCTAAAAGTGAATGTTCAAAATTTGGACTATGATAAACCTAAAACAAGTATAAAAAACTGTTTTTAAGGATCATATTTCACAAAATGCACCCAGACTCCCCTAATCATAATTGGAACTTAATTATTCAAAATTTTCCTTACATTAAATTCTCTTAGATGCAAATTATACCTAAAAATGTTTCAAAAAGCTACATTAAACCTGTTAAATATGCATGGGAGGGGCTGTGGAATAATTTTGGAACCCTATTGAAATAAATTTCTATATACGCTACTGCATTTATTATTTTATTTCTTGTAGCACACAATAGTTTTTATGCAATTTGATTTTTGTATCTTGAAAAATTAATCTTCTGAAAAGGGCTCCTCAGATAATTTGTCTCTTGAAAAAGGCTTCACGACATAAAAAGTTTGGGAACCCCTGCTCTAGACTTTCTGAAATTATTAGATCATATTTGAACACCTGATAATGAAGTATAGCTAGAACTTTTTAGGACTTGAATGCATTTTCAACAATTGGTAATTTTTAAAACAACATTAGATTTGATAACTTCAGAATAATTTTCTAAAACCCAAAACAGAGTTACCTACAGGTAACACCTCAATGAAATAGAGAGGCATTCAAGTGTTTCAGCTGTCTAATGAAGCTGGTTTCAAATTAAATATAATAATGACACTTGTCAAGTTCTTATTTTCCCTAATTTTCATTATTTTTGTGAGCCACAAAGTGGCACATTTCCCATAGGTTGACCATCCCTGATCCAAAATATTGATGTTCTGAGATACATGCATACATACCTTTCAGCTACATCCATCGTTTTTATCTTATCAAGACAGATCATACTTTCAGTTCACATCAGATAAATTTTATACCTTTGATAATTATCCATGAAGTTATTAACGTTAAATTAAATAATATAAGTAAAAATTTTAAACTTTGATATATTTTCCCACTATTTATTTCCCCTTAAATACTAGAAAAAAATATTTGCATTTTCATAAGCTGTTTAGTCATAAATATGAGGCTGTATTCAACTACAGTATTCAATTGATTACAGTTGAAGAATAATCATGCCTGTTTAAATTTTTAAGAATAAACCGTGCAATGGAATTTTGTCTCTTCATTCCGTTCTTTTGAGATCGAATCGCAAGAAACAGTTACAATATTACCGTCCATAAATGACATCACGCTCAGAGGGGGGAAGGGGGTTAATCAATTTGTGACAAGGGGGAGGGAGGGGGTTTTGGAAGTTGTGACATCACATTCTGCAGCTGAAAATCAACGAAAAAAACCCTTAGGTTCCAGGCACTTTCAAATTAGTGTATTAGACATATTATTGGTTTAAGAGTGTGACATGTGATAGAGGGGGGAGGGGGTATGGGGAAGTGTGACAGTTTGTGACAAAGGGGGGGAGGGGGTCAAAAATGTCCAAAAAAAAGTGTGACATCAATTATGGATGGCCCCCAGGTAAAGAAAGCTTAAACAAAACTGCCATATCTTTCACTTATTAAGGGTTATTTTAAGGTCTTATGAAAGATATATTAAAAAGATAATAGTTCATAGGCCGCAGGATCTTCAGTGATGCTTAAAATGACTTAAACTAGAAATAAAAAACCTTTCACGCAAATTTAGTTATAAAACAAAATTGAGAGAAAATGAATCTATATTTGACAGTAAATGCTTAGATTCCATAAAAAACACCTAGGTTTTTGAACTAAATTAGTTTAAAGTACTTGGTACATCAAAATATCTTTCAATATAATTTCTTAAAAGGAGCTAATTTGTAAGTATACAAGGAAAATGCTAAGAGCTATGCTGCGAGTTCAAATCAACAATGAGTACTTTGAAATAAAAGTGCTAGTAGTTTATCTTTGTATCAGGATTCAAATTGATGTTACTCCTTATATTTTGTTCTCTTCAAGTTGGTTAGCTTTCAATCTATAGCTTATATAAAATTTTGGAAATTGGGTACACCCCATCTGTGTGTTTTAAGTTTACATGTAAAAAACAAACTTTCATTAAGTTAACATTTTATTTTAATAAAAACAATCATATCTTCAACAATTTCAAAAGGGCACTTACGTATTATACTGTCAACCGTTCAGCAGCCATTAAATTCAGTGGTACAGCTATAGAATAGTCAATAGGGTTTGATAACTTTTTGGATTCGGCGGCACGGTCGACAGCTTAATACGTAAGAATCAAAAAAAGCATTGCTATCCAAATTTGTTTATAACTAATTAAGTTTTCAGATAGATGCACAGATGTCATCATTTTCTGTACAGTACCTTGTTAAATAAAGAAATTTGGAATTGAGAGGCTAATCCATCAAAACAAATTGCTGAAAATAAAACCAACATAAAGGTATTACTTGTGTCATTAATTTGATATCAGCGATTTCTCAACAAAAACAACAGGTCATCAATTAACTATAAAAATTTAATTAAAATCATTATATGTTTATTTAGCATTCAAAGCTTATGAAGGCTTTGCAATCAAAAGATATATCATCATTCAGATGACTCAAATTTACACCTTTAAGGTATCCGGCTACCTTTGAGACCATTTTTTTGAAATACTTGATTTACAAAAATTATTTTTTAATTTTTAGTTTATATGTACATCAAAACATTGATCAATGCTAAAAAAACAAAATTAATTATATTATTTTCTAAAATATGGGGTATTTGGTGTAAAATTTAAGTGAATTTTTATAAAACCCCTCTCACTCTTGCCCAAAAACTATTACCCCTATATAAATTTCCTTTGGACACAAGTATCGTATAACACTTATCTTCAGATTGGACCATTTTCTAAGACATATTTTGAAAAGTAATTGTTTTACAGCATAAAATGTAAAGGTAAGTGAAAAATTTCAAAATTTCTACAACCCTTTAACAAAAAAACATCAATAAAAACAAAAATAATAAACTTACATAAAAATCTGTGGTCCATCTGGTTAATAACAGTATGATTAATATACTGTTAAAATTTGGAGTGAATATCTTGGATAGTTTTTGAGTAATCATGTAAATAGTGGAGGGTTTTTATGCAAAACTTAGTTCTGAGAAAATCAGCTTTAAAGTTTATATTTGTATACGATCGCACACGACTATCTGTTTTAATAATGCTGTAATTTCTTTTCTAATTCACCTACAAGTAAAATGAAAACAGTTTTGGAAAGATAAAAGTCTAAACTACTTGAAAATGTAAGAACCAAATTTTCGACGAAAAAGTCGAAACTCGTCTTTTTAGGGGTAGGCGGATACCTTAAGAATCCCCCAAAGTGATAACTTTTACAGAGCTATTTCTATCAATTTCCATGATTGATAATTTTTCCATATACTCAAGCTACAAGTGGGTGGTACTACCTATGCTAAATATTGAAGACATATTTTAAATACTTAAATCAGCCTCAAGTACACTTTTAAAATATGGAGTCTAAGGGAATGAATGAATCTTTCATTTTATTCAACAAGATAAAAAAGATAGATAGAAAAAGCAATGGAAACGGATAAGGTTGGCTATGAATATTTAGTAAATTTAATTACATGTGATTTACTTTTAAATTATTTTAAACATGATTCAATATTAGACCAGATATTTTCTGACATACAGGAGAAAAGCTCACTTTCTTATCAATCAGGTAATTGAGTAGCACAATAATAACAGTTTCAGTAAAATTACTAATTAATGTATATTAATGTTTTACAATTAAATTAAATATATTATTTAAGGTTTGAAATAATGTTTCATAAAAAGAGTTTTGTTTTAACAAAAAATAACATTTTTATATGTTTTTCCAGTGTATTAAATTGATTTAGCTAATCAAAAAATTAACCAAATAACTTTTATTAAAACTAACTCTTTATGGTTTAACCTATGAAAAATAGAAAACTTTTCAATACAGCAAAATTAAACAAATTAACATAATATTTTTCACATAGAAAATAAGTTTATTTTACTTCAAATCAATCAAATCAAAGTCTGCCCGGGCCTAGTGGCCCATCAGGCGGTGCCCATCTCCGTTTCTGTAGCCTTTGGACCTGGGGTGCTAATTACTAGCGTGTGTCCAGGCCGAGTGGCTAGCCCAACGCTGGACCCCCAGTTGATTCCCCAAGCATGCTTGGTCCTCATTTATCGACCCCGGAAGGATAAGGGGCTGAGTTGACCCATAACCAGCTACCCAAGCAGGAGCTGCGAGGGATCGAACCTGGGTCGGTAATGCTCGTAGCCAGACACGCTAACCACTGCACCACCGCGGCCACGTTTATTTTACTTAGCAGTACTTTTATCATATATTTTTCAATTGAGAAGTATTTATTAGCAACCAAATGTTTTCTTTCAAAGTAGTATGAAGTTGGTTAGTTTATTTACCACTTAAAATATTGAATGAGAATAGATACATATTAAGTTACCTTTTATGAAGAAGTTAGCAAACCCTTTCAGCAGATAGTACCTTTTAGCTTTAAATGGTTTCTCTTTATAACAGGAATAGAACATTTTAGAAGAATTTTCATTATGCAAGTCAAGCTTGTTTAATAAAAGATCAAAACACTCTGAAAAAATATAATAGGAGAAAAAAAATTAAAAACTTTAAAAGGAGATTAATATTTTATAGCACAGTACTTTTCCATTATACCGGCAAATCTTACCAGGCAGGCAATTACAAATCTCGCAGCACACAGTCGCCGGAAGAAATCACACGAAGCAACTTCCTTTGGCGTTGCATCATTATTGGCAAATTTATCGCTTGCGCAGGTATAATGGAAAAGTACCTAGAGAACATTTATTTAACTAAGAACAACTTTAACTAAGTTTTAAAATATCATTGAATTCAAAACAATTTCAGCAAACCCCTGGACCCGAATGAAGAGTCCTTTCAAGTAACACACAAGTTAATTACAAAATTAAACAAAATAGGATAGCAATATTCTAATAGTATACATAAATATACTAAGTAGACTTCCAAGGCTAAGCTACTTTAAAACATCAGATTGCATAGATGGTTGAGGCGCTTGAAGCAACGAGCTAACTCCAACAGTTTACATTTGAGTTGGCTCGTTGGTCCTTTTATTTAGAAAATTATTAGTTTTCAACTAAGTATAAAAATTCAGTAAATCTAGAGATCAGTTGAGTTCATTCGGAACACTTTTTTAAAAAATTATCATTAGTTACACAATAACAAATTCATATTGAGCAAAAATAAGATGTATTGGTGATTTGGCAGTTAGCAATGCCGCAAAAACTTACATGACTATCAACATAATATAATATTATCCTGAGCAAACCAAAATGGAAATAGTATCTTAATTTAATAGGTTCTTTCTGAGAAAAAAGTTCTCCTGAATTAATGTTCACAAGATTTAATTTTTTTTAAATTCAATTAATCTTACTAACAAATAATTATATATACATTATAAGTGGTGATATTTATAAAATTTATAAACAATACATAATTTAAACATTTCACACACACACAAACAAACAAAAACAATTTATAGTTTAGTAAAATTTATATGCTTTTTTCATATAGTATCTCCTAGCCGTACTTCTTTTCTCATGCAGTCTATATACTCGTTTATAGAAATCCTTATGGAACCTTATATAATCCTTAAAATAAAAATTTTGCAAATATGTGAAAATTTTAGATATGTCAATATTTTTAAACTGCCTTACTCAAAAAATTAATAAGAAAAAATAGAACAAAACTATATTTTTTGACAGCCTACATGAGAAAGGCACTAAGTCCCATATTGGATCAAATACTAATTCGTTGGTCAACCAGTTTTAAAAGATTCTCCACAAAAGTATGATCTAGTGCAGGGGTCAGCAACTGGCGGACCGCGGTCCGCATCCAGACCGCGTGAGGTTATTTCCTGGACCGTCAAAGCATTTTAATAATCATTAATATGCATTCTTAAAAAGAAAAATTAGTTAAACCTGCTTTTTCAGGGTCAAATTTTTCCAGGGTAAACCCTCAGACCCCCATTTTTAATATAAAGGCTCCTACTAATAATTACATTCAAGTACTTACTTCTAAATGAAAAATATGTGTTTCTGAAGAAAAGAATTTACAGTAGGAATAAGAACTAATTTTATCTCCGGGACTCAATAAAAAATTTTAAATTATTTGGACCCCAAGTAAAATTACTTGCCGACCAAACTCATGGGCAGGTGGTGGACCCTAAGGGGGCACATAAGAAATCTTTGAGGGGCAAGCTGTCCCTGTGGCTTTAATTAGAAACATGATTTTCACGTACAATAAAGGAATTTTCTCAAAAAGTTGGGGGAGCATTACACTCCCATGATCGCCCATAAATCTGCCCATGATTAAATGAGTATATATTGAGTTTATAAAACATTTTGGAACATCTTTAGAAAGAGTTCTCCAAAGGCCATGTTTAACCACAACAACCTGCAAGTGTTGTCATCATAGAGTTCTAATAGTACTATATTAGATCTCTAATAATAATCTACTAATTATTTTAGGACCTAATTATGATAACATAAATAATTTGATCTCTCTATGATTGTTAGTCATCATTTGAGCTGTGGGTAAATATGGCAGCTGGAGGACTCTTTCTACAGCTGTACCAACATTTTAGCAGTTTACAAAAAAATGCATTAGGAATTGATAACTGTAAAATTAATGTAAAAAATTCTGGATTTTGAAATCCAAGGGTTGACTGTAAAAAACAAGCTGGTAGGTAAACAAACCTCGGAACGATTTGAAACAGGTCCTCCATGGCGATAGCCAACTAGAGCAGTTGCCAACTTGGCCACTGCTCCATAGCCATGGCTGCTTGGCCAGCCTCATGTTCCTGGCTACCTATCACCCTTTTCACCATGGAGGATCTGTTTCAAATCTGTAGCCAAACTCTTAATTTTAGGAAAGTTATGGTTTGTTAATGGAAATATACATGCTTTACTTCTAGAATATAAAATAAAAACCTTCAAATATTTTGAATGCTTTTTACATATTATCCTGTTGACTATGCGGCTAGATTTGAAAACGTTATCAACTTTATTATGGCTATTCTATAGCTGTACGGCTGAGTCAATAGGATAATGCGTAATTACCTTTTGTATCAAAAATTATAAAACAAAATTGGTTTTTATAAGGTAAAGAAATAACATTAACAAATGTTACAAACATAATAGATAGTTTTTAATTTTTAAATTGTAATATTTGACTTAGAATTTTGAAAAGATTTAGAAATGATAACACTAAAACAAATAATTTATGTTTACCCCTTTAGGTTAAACAGGAAATATTCAAAGGATTTTCTAAACACTGCTTGAAGTAGTTCAAAAATGACAAAGCCTCAGCCTCATCTATTATTGTATTATCAAATGATAGGGTTGCTTTTAGTCTTTGACAAAGAGTTTGTCCTTCGAATGAAAAGTGAACAGAACCAATAGCTAGGGTTGCAACTTGAGGTGGACGAATCACAGCACTAAACTCAGAAACATCAAGCGCATGAATCCTAAATGAGTGAACTGGTATATTATCAGGATTGAACTGGTTTTTTGCAGCATCTTCAACAGAAGAATTCAAAATTTTTGAAATGTCTTCCATAGTCATTTTATCAGCATTTTTTACCATGGGCATAACTTGATTGTTATTGCTTGAAAATGATATTGCTATATCGATTGATTCCAGACATTGAATAAGGCCATTTTGATTTATTGCATTTATCTTAGGGACATTCCGAAGAGCAGTGGCTGCACTTTTCACAATGAAATCATGAAGAGAAATCTCAAGACCTTCCACATTCATTTTCTTTTTGAACTCAAAAAGCTTGTTAATCATACAATCAACATTCATGTACACATGAGGTATATTATTTTTGGAAGCAACTAATTGCTGAGCAAAGCTACGATTCAGTTCCGTAACTGGTATATCAATATGAGAGGCCTTCTTTCTGGGTGAAGCTTCAAGAACAGGAGGAGAAGGTGTACTAGGCTTTTTGGAAGTGATTTGAACCGGCTTTATATTCTTTTCTTTTATGTAATGCAACACATCACCTTTCAAAAGAATATCATGGGGACCAGAAACTGTAACACTAGAATGATTAACACCATATTCCTGTAATAATTTCTTCACAGCAGGACCAAGTCTATAGGAATCAGATTTCTTGCCTATTGCTGGGGGTGGTGATTTTACTTCTTCCTTCACTGCGGGCTTTTCGGCAGGTTTTGGGACATATTTTACTTGACTAATATCCACACCTTCTTCAACCATGATTGCAATAACTTCCCCTAGTTTAACATTCTTTGTATCTTCAGGGACCAATATTTTTGATAAAGTGCCTTCTTCCTCAACTTCGAGGCCAACAACAGCTTTATCGGTTTCAATTTCACACAACACATCACCCGGCGAAACAGAATCCCCCTCCTTTTTCAACCATTTAACTATAGATCCTTCTGTCATAGTTGGTGACAGGGATGGCATTTTGATTTCTATGGGTTGATCAGAAGAAAAACACTTGGTTGTGTGAAAATACAAGAGCGGATGATGAATTTTTGAACTCACTTGATTCACTAAATAAGTTCTTCTAACCATCCCAAAGAGTAACCAGCGCATGGATGACATGTTAACGATTCTTCTACACAAGTTCCAGTACAAACGAGAATTTATGTTTTAAAAACACATTCAAAATTAAAAAAATTGCGAATACCGAAACCAAATCGAGTTCTCAAAGTCAGAGGTCGTGTTTTGTAGTTGGTAAAGTTGAGTTGAAGTAACAGGTTTGCTGACAAAACAACACGAAAAATAATGGAGCATTCTTGAATTCACAGTTTCACTAGCGACACCAATTGCAGGTGTAAAATTAAGTAACATAGTTCTTAGTCATTTTTTTGAACATAGGAGGGATAAATTTACCCCATATCCCCTCCAAAATTTTTAGTCTGGCTACCTCTAATCCCTTGTAATGGTGAGTATTTTTCATTTGTCAAGATTTGAACTATAGAAGATTCAAACTGTGTGACCTTCCAGACACCCCCCAAAGATTTCCGACTGATTTAGAACTTCCAGTTTAATCTGTCTATTTTAAAAGGAACAAATTAAAAAAACTTTGATTATTTACATTAGAATATAAATTAAACTTTAATAACATTTAATAAAACAATATTCTAAGTAGAGATGTAAAATTCCCACATTTTTTAGGAGGCGGGAAAAAACCCGGGATTTTTGGGAATAAACCGGGAATTTTAGGGGAATATTGGGAATTTTGACCGTAAACAAACACAACGATATTTCACCATCAGTTTTCATTTTCTAGGACTTTTGAGGAGTTTAAGGTTTAAGACAATTTTAAACACGATTAAACACTAGTAATTGATAGTTCTTTCTATAAACTATTTAGATTATTTCAGGAGGTTTATAATATTATATCGCTTATTTCTGTTTTTAGCTTAAACCGAAATCCAAGTCTTAGAATTAAAATTAACCTTAAAATTATACAAATTATAGTATTATGACATAATATGAAAAATACTTGAAATCACTTACCATTTACAAAAAGCTAAAGAATCAAAATTCCCAAAATTTCACTCTAAAATCTCGAAACGGGAATATTCAAAATTCCCATCCCAAAAAACCGGGTTTATTCCCGGGAATAAACCCGGTTTTTTCCAGCCTTTACATCTCTGCGCCATCTTTCGAGAGGTCGCTGAGTTACTGCGGTTGTCGAAATTCCCGAAAACCGCGGAATCGCTGTCGCAAACCGGGTGGTGTAAAGCCTCCATTAGGAAGACTGCTGTACGTTCGGACAAAAATCATGTTTTAATTTTCGTAAGACAGGTAAAATCACAGAGAAAAATTCTAACACAGAGGGTCCAAAACGATATTTTCAAAAGTTGGATGGATGTGAGGGCGCCACGAGGAACTAAATGAAGGAGAAGGAATCAGGCCAATCAGGCTTTTTCCCTGCCTCTCGTGACGTAGGTGCGATCCCAGCGCCAAAATAGCCCCACATCCATCCAATTTTTCGATTTCCATTAGCGCCTATGGCCACGGACTCTCTGTTCTAGTACTCTGTGGGTAAAATCACAGAGGGTAAAATTGGGTAAAATCCTATTTGACAGTAGAGATTTTCGAGATGACGTCACGACCAGTTATTTTCACGACCGTGGAGGGCAAAACAATAGCATGTGCATGCACTGAGCATGCGCAAACTTGTTGCTAGGGCCAAATTACGTGATGTGAAAATCTCTATTTAAAGTGCCCAACCTTTAGCCTTATTAAATAGGTTTTCATTTTTTTTTCAACCTTATTAAATAGGGCAGTATTTTTTATTAGCTTATAAATTGGATTTTTAGTACTATTTTTAATAACTTTACGAAATTTGTGTCCATAGGTACAACAAAACCTGCTCTCCCTATGGACAGACCCAGTTGTACCTGTGTACACCCTATAAAAAGGGTAGTTTAAGTTGAAAAGAGCTAAAACTGGACATTTTTATTGAGGTATTACCTTTTAATGAAAAATTACTCGCATTTAATAAATCGGAAATTTATTTTTTAAGTAGAAACTTTAAGAGCGTAAGTAAATTAATTGACACAAAAGTCTTGATTTCGCACCAAAGATACAAAAATCACATGGAAATTTATGGTTAAAGTTTCATCGATCATGCTTATTGATCTGGTCATCTCATTGATCAAAATTCGATCGACACTTATTTAGTTTGGCCAGTATTTGATGGTAGTAACTATACTCTGTGGAGAGCTTAACAGAGGATTCATCTCCATAGACGCTAATGACAGCTTTTTTTACAGGACTTTTCCCATAGACAAACTTCAGGCCAATCGGACCGGCCTCCTTTGATACATCGTCATTCCTGCTAATTCTGTCATTCGGCCACTGAAGCTGTCACTGAAATCCAAATCGGAACTGGAGGGAAAAGAACAATACCGTTGAAATTAAATGCTGCTTGATAGAAGTTCCGGAACCACTTTCGCATTTCGCCTTCTCTGATTGGCTGCTAGTGAAATTAATTATAATCTGGGAGCAGGAATTGAATTAAGTACCTAAAGAGGAAAACGGTCATTTGGAATCTATGTATAAGCTCTATACTCTGTGGTAGTAACTTTCGCAAATCTTCGTTAGAAATTTTAAATTTTTCGCTATCGCCATACCTGAGAATGTAATATGGTGCTAAATATTTTCTACCACATTTTGCAATCATGCGTCATAAAACTCCAACCAACCAACCATATTTTACATTAAATTCAAAATAGAATCAAAAATTGAAAAGTATTTCAGATCACAAGATGTTTGATTTTCATCTAAAAATTTCAGCGACATAATCACCGACAAATACATAGCCATTCGGAAGTAATTGAACATGCATCAAAACATATTCACTTTAACTTGTTAACATTCCCATACTCCTTCTTCTCTCGTCTTCGCTCCCCCATCTTCTTCATTACTTTTATACCTTCTTCAAACCATCTCTCATTATTGCAATCATGATCATTACTACCATCCTCTAGACTAGATCAGGGCTTTCCAACTAGCGGCTCTCGATGGGTGCTCTTTTGTGCGGCCCTCGAATCCTTCTTGAAGATGTTATTTGTTAATAGCGATTTGTAGCGATATCCCCCCCAAAAAAATTAGTTTCAGAACACTCTTTTACACTAATATTAAAAAATTTTTGTCCAACCAACCATATTTTACATTAAATTCAAAATAGAATCAAAAATTGAAAAGTATTTCAGATCACAAGATGTTCGATTTTCATCTAAAAATTTCAGCAACATAATCACCGACAAATACATAGCCATTCGGAAGTAATTGATAGTGGTTTTATATAAAAAAAAGTTCCAAGTTTTTTTGGGGGTGGTATACCCTGAAATTCACCCATGACGTAGGGAGAGGATGGTTATGGGGATCTTAGGTGTTAAGGTTACACATGAAGCTCGGATATACAAAATTGACACTATTTTTACTGAAATTTTTAAATATTTTCAGGGGGCAACCCCGAGACCTCCGTTTTCACGTAGTGATCATCAAAAGAGAGAGAGAGTAGGGTAAGATGTTTATCTTTTCAAATTTTTTTAAAATTTCTCAGTAGTAGGATTTGTTGAACTTAAAACAGTGTTTTCTCACTGATTCCTAATTTTTCTTTTGCCTAAAAAAATCAAAGCGCTAACATGGTATATAAAAAGCCTTTGAAACTTTTGTAAAATATATATTTTTAAAAATCACACATAAAAATGTCAATTTTTACATCAATTATAAAAACGATTGGGGGCTTATGCTTTCCTATTGTAAAGGCACAGTAAATAACTGTTCAAGAGTCACGGAAACGTATTGTACTTTAAAATTACAAAAAACATGAATGAAAAACAACTTCAAGATAAAAACAGAAAATATTTATGCATAAAAATGGCATTACAGAATTGAGTAAATATTAATAATTAAATATAAAATTAGCATTAATATGGCCTCAAATATTGTATCTATAGAGTATCATACTAAATGCTTTTCAGCATACTTTCTCGTTTACCATACATACCTTTATAGAAATTTCTTGTTGCTCGAGACGCCCCTCAAACGAATTTCTCATCTACTACAAAGAAGAGGTATTTCATCACAAACTCTTAACTCAGGTATGGGCAATAGGGTGGAGCGAAAAAACTTTTTTGGGAAATTTAAAACACCTGAGGTGAGAACAGGTGCCATTTACGACAAAACTTAAAAATTCAAAACTTGAGCTCGATCAATTAATATACTCAGGTTCCACATTCACGTTAAAGTTTCGGTATTTCATCAAATTTTACGTAAAGAAGGTTATAAATGATTCCCACACAATTTTAGCTCCCTTTTCAAGCCACAGCTGGTTGACTTTATATTCTTAGGATGTCAAACAACATTTTGAAACCTTCCATGGACCTGAAATGAGGGAATTTTAAATTTTTCAAGCCCGAAATAAGTGCGCATGCCATTATAATGGGCTAGCGACCGAAAAACAAAATTTTGAATATCGGCGCAAAAAATGAGCTCAAAAGTTGCGTTTTACCCTGCTTGTTCATGGAAAAATAACAAAAAAATTCGTAAAAAATAACTTAGGTGTGTTTTGGTCCTAGAATTTGAAAAAATGGATCTTTTGCATAGCGTATAATGGGAAATTCTTAATCAATCGAATTCAAGTTTTAAATGTAATAGAAACTTATAGTTGCCTTAATTTGGTGTCTTAATCGTCAAAAAAAGTATTTACAACGGTATTGCACTGTGATTTGAGCTAAGCAGTTAAGGCATACAGCTTAGAATCGCCAAGTGAGGTAAAAATTCATATTTATACTTATTTATATTTGCTTTTTCAGATAAGAGCATTAAAATTACTTAAAATATATCCTAAATTTTCCCTAATTATATCTAACACAGCTCATAACCCTTTATTTGATATTTCATCACTTTTAAATTTGAAGACTTGTTATAAAAAGTGATGGTTCAGGTTAAAGTTTGGAATAAAATGCCAGTGCAATATAACGTTTTCTTGACTGTTTTCTGTAAAAATATCAACCTTAGTGTTTTAAAAGCATTTTATGTAAACAAGAATGTGTATTACAGACTAAATAAAATATTTGAACTTAAAAGTTCATAAATTTTGGGATTTTTAAGTTTTTTCATTCAAATTTGCAATTTTAGGCTGCTAACTTGATTTTAAAAATTTAATAATGAACTAAAAAGTATTATTAACTAGTAAGACACCAAATTAAGATAACTATAAGCTTTTAGAACATTTAAAACTTGACTAAACAATTGAGTTTGATTTATTAAGACTTTTTCCATTATACCCTATACAAAAGATCCATTTTTTCAAACCCTAGGACCAAAACATACCTAAATTATTTTTACAAATTTTTTTTATTATTTTTCCATGAATAAGGAGGGTAAAACGCAACTTTTTAGCTCTATTTGGCACCGATAATCAAAAATTTGTTTTTCGGTCACTAGCCTATTTTAATGGCATGCGCCCTTATTTCGGGCATGAAAAATTTAAAATTCCCTCCATTTCAGGTTCATGGAAGGTCTTAAAATGTTGTTTGACATCCTAAGAATCTAAACTAAACCAGCTGTTGTTTGAAAATGTAGCTAAACTTGTGTGAGAATCATTTATAACCATTTTTACGTAAAATTTGATGAAACATCGAAACTTTAACGTGAATGTGGAACCTGAAGATATTAATTGATCGAACTCAAGTTTGAAGTTTGAAGTTTTATCGTAAATGGCACCTATTCCCACCTTAGGAGTTTTCAATTTCCAAAGTTGGTCATTTTTGGCTAGTTTCACTCCACCCTATAATGGGCAACCTTTTTGAATCTGCGGGCCGAATGCAAAGATTATAAAGACGTATGGGGCCGTAGAGTTAAACATTAATCTGGACAAGAATAATAAATATTATCTGATTACATACAATAATTATAATGTAGCGTTACAGTACATTTTTAGGTAGATTTTCGTCTTAAAGAACTTAGTATAAGAAAGTAAGGTGTAATAAAGTTCCCACTACCAAAGGGGAGTCTGGGGGTCCTCCCCCCGAAAATGTTTGGAGATCTGACTTTTTTTAAAAATATTTTTTTATTTGCATTTTTATACAGAATTTGGATTTTTCTGAACTTATTATAAAAGAATTTTGAATAATAAAGTTTCAAGTACTGAAAGGGGGATGAGGGGTCCTCCCCCAAAATTTTTTTGGAAATTTGACCTTGAAAACAATATTTTCTCTTAAATACATACACTCAGGGGAAACTAGTGAGAAACTTGAATTTGAACCCGAGTTACAAGATTATCAATATTGGGAACTATCCCTATTATATAGTACAGAGGCGCATAGTGTTTTCCACATTTTCATCCGTAAGCCTGGTTCGATACTTCGTTTTATTAATTTTCATTCTGGAAAAGAACTGTTCACATTTATAAATACTGCAAAATGCGCAGGTCATTTTTCTTGCAAATTCTCTAATGTGGGTGAATTTTTCTTCAGCTAGGTATGTGCTGTAGAAATCCCTGAGCTCTTCGTCTTCAAATTTTGACTTTAAATGCAAGTCTTCCTGAAGCTCGATCAACTCCATTTACAGGTGTGTTGGAGCTTCCTCTACTCTACTTTTTAATGGAGTAGAAAAAAGGTTGAATAAGCTACCCACTATTATAAAATCAGAAAATCTATTTAAAAAATTGTTCCGATAGGGATTTTAGTTCTGCAAGATCATTATTATAGTCAATATTTTCATGACTGGATAGATGATGGCGGCTTCCCCAAAGCGCATTTGATTTTCCCATAGGTGAAAGTTCCGTATCCCATCTCTCGCTCTTGTTGACGAAAACCAGAGTGATTTTTAAAGTACAATTTTTAAAATGTTCCGCGAGCCGGAACAAATAAAGAGGTGGGCCGGAGGAAGAGGTGGGCCGAGAAGCCTTCACTACCCTAATTATGTTCGGTTTGCCAAATTTTTGGTAGATTTCGTGGTTGTAGGCAATTCTCCAGATGTTATTTTGTTTTCAATTCAATTCAATTTTTATTTGCACACATACATTATTTACAATTGAAGCTATTACACTTTGGGGATTAAAAACCCCATTAAAGTGAAAAAATATTTGAATATACACATGGATAGGAAAAAACAAAATTTAAGAAAATACAAGAAATAAAATAAGAATTTTAGATTGGCAAAGGTGGTCAGTTGTACATAATATAACACCCAAAATAACTAAAAAAGAAATACCTGGAAAGTCATAAGACATCTACAATATAAAAAAAGAATATTTGTACAAGACAGCACAAGGAAATATTAAGAAACAGGTACATTTTCAGAAGTAAATAAAAATTGCTTTAACATTTTTTTAAAAATAGTAACCCTTGACTGTTTGAATATCTGAGGGTAAACTATTAAAATATTTAGGTGCTAGGTAAAAAAACATTTATGAAAAATTTGTTTATCGGATTTGGGAATATTATAAATAATACAAGGTCGTCTGGGATAAACAAAAGTTTTCATTGAGCATAAATTCGGATTTTGAAACAAATTGTAAAAATTTTTATATAAAAGATTAAATGTTGATGGGGAAGAATATCTTGATTTTTATAGGGAAAAAATGTGATGCTATGATTAGTGGAATGTAAAATTATTTTTTAAAAAATTTTCTGAAGGTTTTCCATTATTTGTATAGTAGTTATGTAATCACCCCCCCCATATTGATAAACCATAATAAATCCTAGGATGAACCCAGTCATAATAAAGTTTTTTTAGAAATTTAGAATCAACGTTATCTTTTAGAATTTTAGATGATAAAATTTATATAACAAAAATCTCAACGTATTAGACAATAAACTTACGTATGATTTCCCTTTGAGGTAAGAGTCTATTTGAAGGCCTAAGTACTTTATATCGTTTTAACACATTCCAATTCTACACAGTTGCATAAAAATAAATTGGAAAACAAGCTACGTCATGGTATTTTAGATAAAAAGGATTTTCTCTTGCTGTTAGACTGAAATAAATTTACTTTGTTTTTCAACATTAATTCTTAAATCATTTACATAAAACCATGTTCTTATTTTGTTAAGGTCATCTTGAATTTCATTATTTAAATCATCTTTGTCGTGGCCAGAGTAAAGAAGGGTTGTATCATCTGCAAAGCATATAATGTCACCATTTAAATTTAGGGTAAGCAGATCATTTATGTATATTAAAAATAAAAGTGGGCCTAATACAGAACCCTGGGGGACTCCTTTTGTAAGTGACGATGGTTGACTAAGGCAATTTTTAATTTTAACAATTTGTTTACGGTTATTTAAATAGGATTTAAAAAAACTGTGACATGAACCTCGAATTCCCTACGAAAATAATTTGTCTAATAAAATATTATGATTAACAGAATCAAAAGCTTTTGAAATATCTAAGAAAATTGCTAACGTATAGTTATTTTTATCAATGCTACTGTAAATAAATTTCGTGAATTTAATGAGAGAAAGTTCAGTATTACGATGGGGTAAGAAACCAAATTTATTGAGTGAAAAGAAATTAAGATTCTCAAAATAGTTTAGCAGTCGTATTTTTACACAATGTTCAATAATTTAGGAAAATATGGTGAGGACTGAGATGGGTCTATAGTTAAAGTTAGTTAGTTTCTACAGGGTGGTCCTAAATTCGTGGTACAAACTGGGTAGGGTAGGTAGAGTATATCAAGACGAACAAGAATTGGTATAGAACGGGGGGTCTCAAACCAAATCCCAGGGAGTTAAAAATGAAGCGGCACCCCAAAAAAATCATTGAAAAATTCAATTTTTAGAAGAACTACTATTGGTAAAAACTTAATTATGGTCTCAAAAATTGTGGTTTAATATGATCTTTAAAATTATCTCAAAAGTCTTCACTTTAAAATTTGTTTTACTATGAAAAAAAATAAAAAACCACAAAAAAATGTGAAAACTCTGCCAAAACTTTATTTTGTACGTATTTCGAAATCCTTTCTTTTGATTTAATAATCTGAAAGATCATAGTCGAAAACCCTTAAGTCCAAAGTGTCACGTAAAAACCATCAATATTAAATGCTTGAGATCCTGTTAAAGCATGGTTTAAATCCGTTTTTTGCGTCCGCTAACTGCCGTTTTGAAAACGGCTATAGGAAACACGTTTCCGCACACAAAAAACGAACTTTAACAGGATCTCAAGCGTTTAATATTGATTGTTTTTACGTCAAACTTTGGACTTAAGGGTTTACAACTATGATCTTTCAGATTATAAAAAATCAAAAGAAAGGATTTCGAAATACAAAATGAGGTTTTGGCAGAACTTTCTCATTTTTGTGGTTTTTTTAACTTTTTTCATAGTAAAACAAATTTTAAGGTGAATACTTTTGAGATGATTTTAAAGATCATATTAAACCACAATTTTTGAGACCATAATTAAATTTTTACCAATAGTAGTTCTTCTACAAATTGAATGTTTCAATAATTTTTTTGGGGTTTCGCTCCATTTTTAACTCCCTGGGATTTGGTCTGGAACCCCCAAATCCTATGTGATTCTGACTCGTCTAGGTGTCTACTATCCCCCCTAGAAGTGTGACCCATTATTTATGGGACACCCTGTATATTGTTATCATTTATGATAAATTTATTATTTTTTTCTTCATAAGGAACCAGTTTACCATTTTAACACCAATTTTGAGTGTTTTGATCACTCATAAAGTGAATATTTAAAAAAAACCGTTTGGGTCCCGGTTTGTCCGACTTTCCCCTACAGAACTAACATTATGTATTAGAAACAGTAAACGGAGACAACTTGAGTGAGCTTGTTTCTACTTATTCGAATTTACTAATACTAAAGAGAAAAAACATCATTATTCCAACATCCAATATTGAAGATTGATAAATATTTACACAAAATAAAATTAACATATAAAATACACTACCATTGCGGCAGTTGGACCATTTTTTGAAACCAACAATGCAAACAAATTGTCATTAAAAAAGCCAGAGTTCACATTATTTTGGCTACCCTGCTATTTACCAATATGAATTTACTTCTTCTTAATTTCATTTTTAATTACTTCCTAAGCACCAACTTCTTCAGATGTCAGTAAAAGTCACATCCGTAACATCCTAAGTTCATATCTTGGGTACGCCCTGGCCTTTTATCACTCCATAAGGTTTCCGAGTCAACACACACTTAGTAAAACCGAGAAATAGAGTCAAAAAGCATGACTCTATCTGACAGGTTCATTTCAACCTCCACAGTAGGATATTCTTTATTACAAGCGTTGCGGATACGAAAGGTGATCCCGGTAGGGAAGAATTTTTTTTTCATTTGACAGACAACATTAAAAATCTAGAAAAGCTATTTGTTGATTATTTTCCTTATTGGCGTAAAAGTAGGGCTGAAAAAGTAGCTCACTTTTTTCCAGTAGAACTTTGTTTTACAGAAACTCTTAGAACTGTGAAAAGATATATAAAGAGAAAAACTATCTCCCTCTTGTATTCCGCTCTCTTTTCTTTCATAACTAATTTGAATAGCTCGTCGTCATATGTCATTGCTTGACAGGATTTGTAAAAAACCTTTTCTGATGCATGAATTCACTAAAAATACTTAAATAATGCAGAAAATAACAAGAACTAGAATACTTTTCCCATCGTAGTCATTCAAGCAGAAAAAAGTGAATTAAAAAAACCATACACATTTTCGTATGTTTTCACATAATACTATGTAATGACATCTGCTCAAAAAGTGTCTATGTTAAGTACCTTAGTTAACTGCATTACATTAAATTAATGTTTTCATGCAACGTTTACAGAATACACGTAGTAAATACCCTCATCTTTCTCATTCCCTCCGTTGCTCTAATGGATGAGAGTAAAGCATGACGATCTCAAATCTTTTTTTACTTAATAATGATTTCTTTCGGTATGTTAACGTTCAGTTGGGTATCATTTCAAAGGATAATTATTCTGAAAATGAAAACGTTTCTTATTACTTAGGATTTGGGTTATTGGAATACATGATATTAAAAATAATCATACTTGGATCAGGTTTTTAATACAAAATCTCAAAATCATTACCACACAGACTGCTACGGATAAACCCATACATTAGTATCTTTCTCCGATGAAGTAATCCAGACGGAATCGCTGTATTTTATAAATATGTAAATTATACAACATGCTAATAAGAATATACTCGTCTTTTTTGCACGGTAAAAATTTTAAATTTAAAATGCATACGTAATGTATAAAATAACTTTAAGCTTTTTTAATGATCTTTTTTACAAACATCCTTAAGAAGACACGATTATGCTTTAGGCCTGATCATTTTTAACAGTTTTTCTTCCTAAAATTGCGGAGACAATAAAGATATAAATAGATTACTTTGTAAGAGTACTAATAACACTTATCTTTCCAATTTTTTACCAATTTTAATAGTTTCTAACGGCTTTTTCCTTACTTGAACATTGCCTCATGGATATCTAGAGAATCAGGGTTTTTTTGTTTTTAAGATTAATTATAATTAAAACTCAGACATTTGGACCCACAGTTTCTGGTTTAATGCAGTATTATTATAGTTAGTATTCATGAAAAATCAATGAACTTTACTGTTTCTTTAAGTGATATAAAAACCACTATTTCTCATAGTTGCAAGGTACTTAATGTTTTACGCTTGATTTCAATGACAACTGAAGATATTTATAAGTAATAAATAATGCTACTAAGTTTTCTTCAAACATGCATCAGATACTTTTAACCCGGGAAAGACTGAATTAATTTTTTTTCTCAAATTAAATTTTCCTCTTTACTATATGCTTATGACATGTCTTGAAGTAGCCTAAAACCATTTTTTCAAAAAAAATTTTATTATTTTAGTCAGAATAGGGTGGTACCATATGGTACCGCTAGGCTCTTACACTACCATTTTGTGCACCATACATATTCTTATAAGTTTGAGGTTTCAAAGTCAAAATAATAAATTTATCACACTTTTATCACTTTATTTACCATTTTTAACTGAAACAACAAGTAAAATTACAATTTAGGCAATAATGATTGACAAATTAATTATTAAATAGTTGATATTACTCTCATTACAACAATTAGTAGTTATATTTTGCTCTTAAAATCCTATTATCAAATTTATTTCTAGAAATAAATTTTGTACACACTAGTCCAAAGGTGATAAACAAACTTTTTATACCGCGAGGTAAGCTGATATGATACGGAATTGATAGTTTTTCTAATTTTCCCCTCATAATGAGTGTTAAAATTAGGAATTTTGTTAAAAAACATAAGTTTTAGGCTTTAAAAATTTCATAAACCATATTTTATATTTTGCATCTATAGTTTAGTTGAAGGCTATGAACATTATATTGATGATTTGCATGAAATACTACCATTGTATAGATGGATATTCCAATCAATCACTTAAAATATGAAATTTTTCTTATTAAATTTAGAATTATTGGCCTTAAAAATTAAAATTTTGGGAAATGCACTGTAATTCAATAAGTTATTAGCATAAAAATTATTCTATAGGTTTTACCTTAAAAATTAATTGATTTCACAGCATATAAAACGTTTGAAATAAAAAATACACTACTTCGAAATATTAGTACTATTTGGTAGCGTAAAAGCCTAGCGGTACCATATGGTACCGCAAGATTTCTATACCAAAATTTTCTACCTTAAAATTATTCAATCTTTTCCAAATTTGGGCTATTATTGCATAATACAATTATAAATAATAATTCACCATTATTTAATCCATTCACTAATTTTAGGTATGAATTAATTGCACTTACATTTTCAGACGAGCCATTTTTCGCCTGTCTTAAAAAACACGTTTTTCATTAAGCCATTAAGCAAGAATTTATTTAAATAATTAGTTATTTAATTGCTGTTTACTAAAGTTTGGTCCCTGTAGTAGTGACATCTACCTTCAGAATGAAAAAATAAAAGTATTTAGGTAGAAAAAAGCCGTTTTTTCGTAGTGATGTTTGCCGGTACCATACGGTCCCGCTAGTCCTTCCCGGGTTAAATTAGTTCATTTTTATATAAATAGCTTACAAACTTTTTTTCTAATTTTCAAACAAAAAAAATTTTTAAGATCATAACAACACATTTAAATACGACATTATTAAAAAAAATACTGCATAATCTCTTGGAATAATTTTGGGTCAAATGCAATCTTGATTATTTCAACAACATTATTACTTTCGATTCAGATTTCAGAGGACTTTTGAATATAACTAATTAATTAACTTTTAATATAACTGATACTATGATACTACTTGACTAATTAACTATGGACTCCCAAAAATTGCTAACTAAATATACGATTATGATTTAAAGAAATTATAAATTTTGGCCTAATTGCCCCCATATAAACATAATTTTAACACATCACAGTAATAAACTTTTCCATTACTATGTTTCAAAATTGCATAAAAACTATAATACACTTTGTACTTACTGATATTCATAGAAAACAAAGGGGAACACAGAAATTTATCAACCATACAAAAGAGACCACGAAGAAAAACGTTTGTGTGAACCGTTGTGTTAGCTTAAAGCTAATGATTCGCATAAAGCAAATAAGCTAAGTAGTTTATTCAAATCATACTACGGATTCTTGTTTAATCAAGACGTTATTGTAATTCCAGAAATTATCCCTTCGATGTATTTCAAACCTACAACATTATAGAACTTCGTATCCGCATTATTAAATGGATGAAAACGCATAAATCCCAGATGAGATTATTTATTATATTTATTAGTAACAAAATTATACTCATAGCTTATTTTTATCAGTTACAATAAATATTCCAAATATATTTTACTCTGAAAATTTATCTTCTTTATTTCATTATTCTAAAATTTATGTTTAAAGCATGGACTTATCTGTTTCGAAAAGGGGGCTCAAAATAATTTATAAGTTAAATAAATATGTATATTTTTAGAACAATTGCAAGTATCATTTTAATCCTAGTGTACTTAATATTAAAATTTTATGGGTAATACTGAGTCTCAAGCAAAAGATTAGAGTCTGGGAGGGTCCTCCTTCATAAAAGCTTTCTGAAATTTACACCTTAAAGGTAATATTCTACTGCTTTTTGAACAATTCAGACCCTTTAGGATGATTGCAAAGCGGTACACAATTTTCGAGGGAAAAAAGCAACATTCTAAATAACCATGACAATTTCGGACAGAGGAGGGAACCCCACTGGCACGACCCTGGGTTATCCTCCCCCTAATTAGCACCTTACAATAGATTAAGAAAAACCATCAGGGATTCGGAGGCCCTCGTGAAATTTCTAAAAAATTTGTTTATAAGCAAAAATGGAAATTTAACATAGTGAGAAGATCTTAATAAAGATGGATCAATCTGGATCAAGGTCCGTAGCCTCAGCGACTCTCTCGACCCCTTTCAGATTTTAATTGACCCCTAGGGATCGACCCCTTTGGACAGTGCTTATCTAGGGTATAATGATCCAGTTCATCTTTTTGGGGTGTGATCCCTTTCTCGGGTCGTTTTTCCAGTTCTTGGCGGGCTCGATTCCCTCGCCAAAGCCGAGCGCCGTGACCGTGCTCATTCGGTGGGAAAGAATGGGACCTCTCGCAAGCCTTCTGCTGGTGCTCTGGGGCCCAGGTGAGTTGACACGGGTTTCCATCTATTTTCTGCTTCGATTCACTAATGAATCTTCGGGAGCGGTTTCGGCGGGAACGGCGAGTTTGTTTTGGTTGCGGCTCACCGAGAAGGGTCCAATGTGCTCGTTTAATCTGTGATTAAGCCCGTTATGTGGGTTTTTTAGATGATAGAAATGACTGATTAATTTATGGGTTGAAGCATTGTAGTCTTTTTTACCGACTTTTTTCTTTTTATCTTTTTTATGATGAATTTTATCTTTAAAAAATTTCTTGGCGAATTCCCATTCATTTCGCGTTATTTCTTCTAAGTCTGAGATTTTTCGTGAGGGGAGGAAAAGCTTATTGTAAATGAAAATTTCAAAAAGAAATGTAGTAGTTATTCGTTTGATGTAATGTAGAAAAATTAAAGTAAAATGCTTAAAAATATTAAATTTATAGTATGAATTTTACAACTAAGGTTCTCAAACTGTTGGTCGCAAGTTAGTATTTGGTGGATCACGACAAGAATGTATTTTGAGTTCTTTTATAATTTTTACAAACGTGATGCTAGCTTTTGAAATTTAAATACATAACGTAATTGTTTACATAATTACATAACGTATTAACGTAAAGAACAATTAGAATTAAAGTAAAATACATATGTGTGTCAGTCACTTTCGTTCTTATACTGAAAATGTAAAACTTGTCGTTTATTTAAATAAAATTATAAAAAAAATCATTGTTTCTTAGCATGGGGCTCCTCATCGGAGGAGCTATTGAATTTAATGGAAAGGGTGTTGTAACGGCAATTCATCCCAGATTACTTAAAACCGAGTTGGAACCCTCGTTATAAGAGTCAAATTTCAAAAATCTCTCTGGGGACACTTAGACCCCTTTTTTGTTGTGGAGCTCATAATTGCTCTCACAATTAAACGATTTGATACGCTAATGTGTTCAAATCCTTCCTTTTAATTTTTAAAAAGTTTCTTTAACCTCTAATGTGTGCATGTAATTTAATATTGTTACAAAATAGTTGTTGACCAAACCCCACCCACATGAAGCTAAACACTTGTGGTGGGGCATTGGAATTAACCGAAGAAGAAGTGAATCATGTTAGATTTTGTTAATAAAAAAATGAGGATCACGATGTTCAAAAGTTTGAGAACGAACCCTTGTTTTGCAAGATCGTTTACCCTAATAAACAAAGACCTTCTATATATGTTTATTGGCTATCTAAAATAAATGCTAATAAGTAGGTATCTGGGAAGTTATTTTAATAAAAAATGCATTGTGTTTAAGCAAAAAGAGTCGTAAAAATTGTCTTACAAAACTAATCCTTAAATATGCCATCTTGCCGTCCATATCGACAAAAAACTTCTCTAACACAATTAACTAGAAATATTAAAATGAACATTGAAAAGTAACTCTTCACATAATATTCCTAGCAAAAAATTTATCTTCTGTCTTTTGTTGCAAACAGTTATGGTGTTTTAATGGAACATGGTTATGTTTAAAAATTGTCAACAAATCTCATTCGGATAATCCGAAGATTTGTACGAAAACCGGATGAGAGATATTTCACTGCACTTATAGAAGTGTATTTTCACTTTTTTATATAGTATATCCTGTTTCACAACACTAGAATTTCGCATGTATCGCAATAATTTCCAATGCTTTTAAAAATACTTTTAATCGGGCAAGAATTATTGAATGTACTTTTAAATAACTTAAAACATCTTGTGTTTTACTTTTTATCTGTAATATTTATTAAAGGACACATTTCAAACATTTCTTACACTCAATATTATTTTCTTATATTTAATTACTTCTAATTTATCTACTTTGCCTATATTTTTGCAACATTTTATTAAACTAGGGGGCTACCGCCCCCTGCTCGCTATCGCTCGCCAACCCCCGTTAACTGCTTGCGCAGCAATTTTCGCAATCCTCACAAAACCCAGCTCACTGCACTTACTACTCACTTTATAAAACATTCTTAAAGCAGGGGTAGTACTTCTTCGGGGTATTCTTTCAAAAATGACGGGTATTTATTCAGTGGCGGAATTTTAACAGGTCCTCTATGGTAACATGAATTGGCCGATGGCCCTATAATTCCAATGAAATTAACAGCAGAGCAATGTAAACATTCTTTTACTATTTCCCCAAGGTAATGTTTGGTAAAATCCTAGTATACGTAACCGGCTAGGCGCGATTTTGAAAAAGTTGCCAACTCTTTAAAAGTTGGCGACCAGTGGCGGCTCGTCCATAGGGGCTGCGGGGCTGCAGCACCCCAACCAAAATTTCCCGAAATTCCAATTTTTATTTGCTTTACAATATTTAAAAAATTATCTATTTCCCCCTTTAATCTTTGTCCTTTATAATCCTTTTTCAATTAATGATTCTCTGCTATGCCGTCTCGCCAACAGATTTCTTTCCGGGTCGATCAGCCCCCGCAGATATACCAATCGTAGTATAAAAACCTAGCTCTATCATATCAAATCAAAATATCAAGAATTTAGCATGCGATTCTGTTAGGAGAAAAGGGGCTGCTTTTCAGCAGCCCCGACCAAAAGAATGATATATTTTTCTCTTGAGAGAGCGGTGGGGAAGAAGAAAAATAAAAGATTTCTGCTACTAATAAATCACATTGGCTTTTTAGCTTTTTTCTCACTCCAACGCTGTTTTAATTTTTTTTTATTTAAAGCTTCTTTTTTTCTTTTTAACAGAGAGAGAACAAAATATTTTCTGATGTTTCGGCAAGTCAATAAAGATTGATGTTTACTTTTTTTTGTACCAAGTTTTAATTTCTTTTTATAATGAACAAATTGAATTCGAAATGCTGATTTTAGTTTCATTTGCTTTTGAGATACTAAATGAAATAGACATATCTTAGATTCTTCATATTCGTAATAATCAGCTAAATATAGGTAAGTGACAGTTGTTAAATGCTTATTTGGTGTGAAATCTAAATTTTATGTTGTTCCCATCTTTTTTATTTGATTTTTCCACGTTTTTGTTTAATAGAAATATAATTTGGCATTATATCACTTAAAATACGTTGCCAACTTGGTATCACCGGAGCAGCACCCCTTATAATTTTACCTTCGAGCCGCCACTGTTGGCGACTTTTTCAAAATCGTCACAAACAAAATGGCCGCTAATTGGCGTGAGCAAGAAAATTGAAAAATACCATGTCTAAAATTGTAATATATAATGAAAAATAATATAAATATTACACGGATAAGTGAACTTGAATTTTAAGCATTAGTAAATTTTAACAGACCTAAAAAATCCTAGGTTCGTTTCCACTAAATACCGCCAAGCTATTTTGAACTCTAAAAATAAATTTTTTCACAGATTCATTAAGAAGCACTGAGACATCTCGGGAATAAGTTTAACTTTCTTAAAATTTGTAATGATTTTTATTGATTGGCTGTGAAAAATGTAGTAATTATCGTAAACATCACGAAAATTTAGAATTTTATCTTCATTAGAACAAATGAAAGTCGAAGCTGTATCAGTTTCATAGCAATGTCACGAATGTCTGGACTTTTAAAATTTTCGATTTTTATCTTTATTTCTAAAATATTCACCCGTGTTATCTAGTTTTTTGCGTTTTGGCATTATGAAATAAAAAGTTACATTTTACTACCTTAAAAAACATACCTGCAAAAAGATATAAAAATAATAATTATTGTAAAATTTCCGAAAGCGAGTTTATATTTTATTGTAAATATAGTAACGATTAGGTTGTCACGTTGCCACTACGACAAATATAAATATAAAAATATAAATTTATTTTTTAAAAATAAGATATAAGTAAATTAATTATACATTAGTTCTAAATATAATTAAAACCGTTTGAACAATAATAAAAATATAAATATTGTTAAAAATAACCCAAAATATATTTTTTAAATTCGTGTTATAAATAGAAAGTTGGTTATTTAATCTATTTGAATAATAAAAAACCAGTGAAATATGTTTTCAATTGTTTTAAAATTCATAGTTTCTTGCTTTGTAACTGCGACCTTATCCGTTATCTAAAAAAATGGAAATATTTTAAAATTGAGAATTTTTTTGAAAAATCGAAGGGCCTACTCGGAAATCCGGAAAGAATCCGGACATTTTGATACCATATATGTGTCATTCGGTTCAGTAATTAAAAAGCCTTTCTCTGGAAACCGTTCACCAAAAACTTTTTTTTAGAATAGAGAGATTCAACACAATTTACTTGTAAAAAATGGTAAAACTTTCACAATCTTTTATGAAGTTTAATGAATGATATAATCTTTGCTAATTTAATCTGTTTTAAATAAAAATTAACTAATACATATTTTAATTTCTGGAAGTTTAATGACATTAAACTTTCAGAATATCATAAATTGCTTAGCTTATTTTTTACCCCATATCATATTATTTTACCACTTTTGGTCTTTACTCACAAATTAGTGAAAATATTAAAAAAAACTATTTTATGTATTCATTAAAAACAATGTATTTAGCGGTTTTCTGCTTTCATAAAAATTAATTATCGCAAGTTTATCATTTAGTTTCTTTGTATCATCCCCATAGAACTCCCCGATACCGTTATTAAATAGTTACTTGCAAAGATGGTCTTTTAGCTTTTCCCGAGAGAGAAGTTTCGTTATTTGAATAATATGTAAAGTATACAAGAAAAAATTATTTGCGCTTTTTATGTTGTATTGAAGAATTAGTTTTTCCTTAACCTTTATACCACTATTTTTCTTTTTAAAATAAATCCACCTTAAGAAAATATATCTTAATACTATGTAGCAATATTTGACAATATATTCATTAATTTAAAAATAGTTCATTCCTACTATCTTTATGTTTTTTAAACTCAATATTACCTTAATATAAAATTAAAACCTCTGGGGTTAATTTGATTCAGCATTTTTCTTTGCTCTTCCAGATTTCCTGCATGGAGTGCATAAAAATATACATTGAACTATACCTCTGTTTACATAGCATAAATTTTGAGGAAAACACGACAGAACAGATGTGATGTCCCATACGGTTTACGTTTGGAAATAGAAAATGTGAACAAGGTTATTTGGATTGGTTTTTGCATACTAAGATATTTAAAGTATCCAATGCGCATGCATGCACGTACCGTAAAATGAAATATAGAAGTGTCATGGGATAAGGTGTCATATTTTAAAAAAATAAAAGTTGTCGTAAAAGTTGGGGAAAATTTTATCTACTCAACTCAAGGAATCTTTCTGTGCAGGGTTTGGGTGGACTTGTTGAAACACCCTGTATTTATAATAATTTCCCAGATGTCCTTAACATTTTCTCTTTCTATTTGATACTTTCCGTGTATGGGGATATTTGGGATAGGGGGAAATTGTAGGATATAGTGTTTGGCCTACACTTTGACCCCGAAAAGGGTTAGGACGAAGCCACTAAAGAAAACGTACTGAAAATGTACTTTCCTTATTTCTTAATTCAATTTATAGTAACAAAGAATAAAATAATTTGCCCCAAAAGTGTATCCAAAAGCCTCAACTATAGGGGACTGTTATACCTAAGGAAAATTGTACCTTCGGCCACACCGTTTTAAAATTCGGGGGAAGTGAAAATTTTAATTTGTTGTCGATTTTGAATTTAAACAGATGATATCTAGTTGCTAAAGGGAAATCAGCTCTTCAACATATTATTTAAAGTAAATATAATAAATTTACTGTTTTTAGATGCTCAAAGTTACTTTTAGTGAATCACTACATTAATATTTTTCTTCCCCTTTAATTATGATATTATTAAATGGGAAATAAGTGGTGAATCCCCGAGATTTCTACTTTTTAGTTTTGATATTAGAAGTCGTCAGATCTCAATTCTTTTATTTTTTATAGAAGTTTGAATATAATCATCATAAGTGTTGTACCTAGGAAACGTTCTTGATGGTGTCTGTAGCAAATCGTAGTTTTTAATGGTGTTTCATTAAAGTGAATTACATTTTAATGCATGTAAAATAACTTCTAAAGGGTTATCTATTTACCGGCGATTATTTTCAAGTAACTTTTAGATAAATAATCAAACATTTTGTGATCTAAACTACTTTTTAAAAATTTTGATTCTAGTGTGTATTAAATGTAAAATAGGGGGTAAAATCTTTAGCACCCTATCGCATTCCGGTCAAAATTTCTACCGTCAAATAAGATTTGCGAAAGTTATTAACACCAAGTTCTAGCACAACTAACGTAGTGTAGATTGATTTTTTATCAGTGAAATGATTAGATCACTCAGCAAAAAAGATGAAACTATTAACCTTAAATTTCAATTGAAAATGTCATGCTATTTGTGTATTTTTGATGGGAAATCAAGATTTGAGTCAATCAAGTTCCTTGAAATGATCATTTATGCTTTACAAATATTTTACTTCAAAAATCGATTGCTTTCTTCAAATTGTTCATTAAAAGGCAAGGTATCAATAAAACATGTACATTTTAAGCTTTTATTCAACTAAAACTTCCTTTTTTATGGGTGTCCTCCACGGGTACAACTGGGTCAGTCCATAGGAGAGCAGGAAGGGGGGGTTAGGGGGTCCAGACCCCCCCTTAGCCTAAGCAACAATTTTTTTTAAAGATGAATACCCATATTTTCAAATCTCACGCACACTCAAGCACAGGCGCCTGTGCCCTAAAGAGGTTAAAAACCTACATTAGAAATAAAATGGGAGATGACAGACTTACTGGACTTCACGGGCATCGTTTAGGGGGGGGCAACCGTCCCCCCAAAGTTTCCATTGTTATGTGAAAATTAGATGCAGGTCACTTGAAAATTCTGTAACTTCCACAAGTAGTATCGGGTGTAACCCAAAAAGTCTCAAAATGAGTTAAATAGCTACTTTGAGGGTCAAATTTCAAAAAATCTTCTTTGAGTGAACCCCCATACCCCCTCTAAAAGTTTGGCACCTATTATATAGTGTTTTCCCTTGAAAATTCTACCGTTTACCATAAGCAGTTTCCTGGGTGATCCTCAAAAAGTTTGAAAAGTAAATAAAACACTAGTTTAAAGGTGTAATTTTCAAAAATTTATGTAATTTTTCATGCCCCCTTAAAACACATTTAGGTTTTTTTAACTTTTATAATTTTCCCTAGAAAATTTTGTGTTTTACAAGAAACTCAAATGGTCTCAAAATTAGGTGGAACACGTATTTAAGAGGCAATTTTTCAAAAAATTTTTAAGGTGACTCAAGACCCCCATTCTTTTGGAGCTCAAGTTGTAAAATTTTTAAATTATGAGCAATATGTCATAAAATACTACTTATAAATTATATAACACTTAATAAAAGCATTTATAAAAGCACTCATTAGGGGGTACCTTAGTTTATGTAACGTATGTGTACTTTTATTTTTCTTTGTGTAAAGTGAATTCTCGACACACCCATTTGAAAAAGCTATAGCTACGTCCATGACCTATGGACACAAATTTCATCAAGTTATTAAAATTGAGCGTTTTTTATCCCAAATTTCAAGTTTTTGCTTGATGAAATTCTCTCCTTTCCCAAACAGCCCAAAAAAATTATTTTTTATTCTTTATTTTCATCATGGAGCATTATTAACATTAAAAACCGCAAAATTTCAAAATCCACCCAGCGAACTATATGTTTTTGAATAGTGTGCATTGAAAACAAATAGCGCTATCAGCTATTGTGGCATGAAAATAAGAATGAATGTATAGATATTTCTAAAAATTTTAATTTTATTTGTGTGAATTATAATATTTTAATATTATTTGTGTAAATATTTGTAAGTATAAAAGCACTTAAATCCCTCGAATATATTCCCATATTCATATATTTTTAATTATAACATTAAATCCTAATTTGAAATTTCGAAAGTAGATTTAAATCTTCAAGTTATCTCTTAAGTTATAATGAGAAAACCGGTATGAAACCATTAGAAGCAAAATGTTTAAAAAAATCAGAGGCCCGAACATAACACTGTTTCAAAGAATTAACCTACCTGAAACAAAACAATTAATTACCAGATATCTAGGAGGAAATAAAATGTTCGTTTTAAAACTATAATATTCTTTTATCTTCATTTTTTTTAAGAAAATGAACTCTTTTACACAAACTCGTTTTATCTTCTAAAAGCATGTTTCTCTCTATTACTACTATGTTATATCCAATGAAACCCTAGAAATGAAATATATTTCCTTAAAACATCGAAGTGAAAAGAAAAATATTAAAAATAAAATTGTTCTTGTGTTAAAAAGCACAGCTAAAGGTGAGCCGGAAATGTCTCTTGATGCTAATGCCCATTGGATCAACCTCTAATGACCTAAATGCCAAACTAGAGATGAACTTCATCTTTAAGGAAAAAAATATCTGAAATCCAAAACTAAAGAGATACTAGAAAATGTATCCAAAAGGTGAAAGAGCTGTGTCAGAAAGAAAACCCGAAAGCCGAGAAGTCTTTTCGGGATGACACTCCTTTGAATAGAATATTGTTAGTAATTGAAACCATATTGAAATTGGTGATGCATTACAAATTGTTCCTCTGCTTATTAAGTCGTAATTTTGGTTCCATCCGATTGGGATACTTAATGACATGGATAAGAAATTGAAGAATTGAAATTCCCTCGCTTAGTTTTGTATCTTCATCCCGTGATGGTCCATTATTTTGGGTGTGTGGTGAATGATATCCATGGAAGGATTGAGAAGGTAGACCTTGGTGGAGGAGCGTGCTGGGGACTCTCGGGGAAGCAGTCCCTAATGACCTCCCTCCTTTAAGATAGGAAAAAATGGATTATCCTGAAACATTTTCGGCCCATGACCCTTTTAAATTTGCTTAGGTATTCTATATCTTTTATACAGGGTGTTTCTAGGAGGAGTAGGTCACACCTAGAATCCCCTAGGAAGGGGAATCGTAAATGCACCCCTAACGAGCTAGGGGTTTTTATAAGCGGGCAGGGGAGGTTGTATAATCCACAGTGGAAACTGACCCGGAGCCTTTTATGATTGGATTAAAACCAATAACATTGTTCAATTCCGGCATTTGATACATGAAAATCTATTTAAGAGCTAAAGTTTAATTGTTTTTTTGGAATAAATACCCTTAATCGATGGTTTAATTCGATCTTAAAAGGTTACGAGTCAATTTCCACAGGGAACTTCCCATGCCCCCTTATAAAAACTCCTAGCTCGTTAGGAGTTCATATCCAACCCCCATTCCTATGTGGTTCTAAGTTGTCTAGGTGTGTCCTACCCCTCTTAGAAGTTATAAACACTTATCTGAAATCCCTTGTACATAATATAAAAAATATACGTGATATGTGCCCCGTTGAATTATCTAATAGTAGGTAGTATTTGACACAAGTTCGCATTGCAGTGAAACCACATTTTACTAAAAGCTCATTCAGTTTTATTACTTTTTGCGTTTATTTTGAAGGAATCTTCCAAAGTGAAAAATTAGTGAATTGGAGTTTCACTCTTTACTCCTTCACTTTTCTATCGATTCTCAGAAGTGAATCACCCAGAATGAGCAGTGAAAGTGAAATAGTGTGGAGGGACCCTTAAAAGATGCCTTAATAAACAGCTCAATGGACATCTGTAGCCCTAGTTTTTCATAGATTTCTCTGTAAAATTAAGTTACTTATTTTAGAAAATATAATTTTATATTTTATTTAAGTTATCCCAAAACCATTAAAATTAAATAATAATAATTTAATACGGGAAAAATAAAACTACAAGTAATACATCATTTTTGGTTAAATTTATTGATAGTAGAATTTTTTAAGTAGGCGTAAGATAAACGCCCATTTTAAATTGAAGAAAAACTTAAATAAAAAAATTAAAAGCAGAAATTCTTTTTATAGATCCAAAAATTTAGTTTTTTTAATTATCTCATAACATGACGTTATTATTTCATATAAACTATAACTTAAGTTAAAACTTAACACTTAAATCATCTACGTTGAATGATAGCAATCTATTTAACCAAAAACTAAATTATCATGATTTCTTATTTACAGTCAGAGAAACAAATTTCATACAAGATTAAGTTAAACCTCTGCAGTATCAGTATCAGGAAAACTACAAATGTACATTGTTGCGGTAATACCAATATGTTTCATTATACCCCACACACAAACTCAGAGAGAAAGATAGAATGAGCGGAATCATAGTGATATGGTCTAACTTTGTTATGGTTCACTGTCTTGAAAATAAACGAACAGGTAAGGGTGTCGGAGACACAAAAATCGACAAATTTTAATAAAAAAAATCGTGTTAAAACGTAACCCAGTTTCTTTTGCTTAAAAGGATGTTAGGATTATGTTTCTATCCTAAATAGAAGCAGATTTACTATCCTCTATTGCTGGCTGCTTAGTAATCTAGTATATTCTACGTTCTACAAGTCAAATGTGTTTTTCTCTATGATGTATTTTTTCACTGTTTTTCAACTTCAAATTGATATAAGTCAACAATCTTTCAAGACAAAAAGTTGAAGGATCCAAACAAACTTGAAAATTTTGTTTACTTTATTAAATGCGATTTTTAAAAAAATCACTTGGGAAAGAAAGTTTTTCTTAATTGCTCATATTTTAAGAATATTAATATTTCTTAAAACGCTTATTCAAAATTGAAGATAATATGTTATTGTTTGATTTGGTGAAAAAACTGATAATTGATAAGTTATCTTTTAAGTTATATCAATTTTAAACCACCTCTTATTTTAATATAAATTTAATTTAATTTTTTTTCAAAACCTTAGAAAAAAGTTTTGATTGGTAAATTTTACATTGAATTTGATGTTTAATCTTCACAAAAGTTTCCGAAACATTAAACTTAAAAACATTTTTTTCCGAAATGACCTGGATCCCCTTATTTTATGTGGTTAAAAGGTTTTTTAATTGTAATATAGAGTTCACTATATCCTGGATACAATATGGGAGGATTCGGCTATATTTCTGGGAAGTCCAGAAGTGGAAATTCTCCCTTGACTGAATAAAACATAAAATCCCCGGAAAATAAGAAAGAAAAGTAAGCAAGTTACTAAAGTAAGAAAAAAATAAAATACCATATTGCCAAAAGGAATCTGTTGCTATTGTTTTAATATGCAAAATAGTGTTTAGCTCAGCTTTTTTCTGCAAGCTTCTCAAAAAGCCAATTTATGTAGTATTTTTAGCTCTCCATTGGGAGTTAAATTTCATTTGCTTCCTTGCTTTCAATTTTACTAACTTGGGTCATTTTTTAGGGTTAAAGCAATTTTATGCTAGATTCATCACAAAGTTTAGCATAACCTCCCATCAAATAGTAACTTGCACTCTATAATGTTTACAAAGAGATAACTAATTATGTACGATTACTGTCAGTCTCGTATCTCTATCGTTTTACAAAATCTATCTCCTGATCTGTTTTGTCCCGCAGAAACTGGAACAGGATGATACAATGTAGTAGTTTTAAATAAGACGACTGACATAACTGACCCTTCTTTTCGCAGTGAAAGTATCACGACTTGAATGTTTTCAAATTCATCTTTAAAATATTTAGGTTAGAACTAAAAGAAAAATTTGATTTTTTTTCAGTGTTCAACCGATTTTTTTAAATTTTATATTGGGTACAAAAACTAAAATAACACAACTTTTTAAATTCTACATCCTATCATCTTATCCCTTTCAAATATCAATATAATGATACATTAACAAATAATATAATTTTATCCCTAAAATTTTCCTTTTAAAATTCATAAGCTAAGAAATTTAACTTGGATTAGTCATTCCAATTTTCGCCATAAAAAGGAATTTTGATTATTTTTTTATAATTTGTAGTTTTATGTAGTTGTAATTACAATTTAGCATAATTATACTATTTTATGTGCTTGATTTAGGGGTGGGGAAATATATTTTTTATCACGTTAGTTTTCAAGCAAATATCTAAAATAACCTAACTATATGACTGCTTTTACCAAGAGTACTCTTTACAATCTTTTGTTGTAATTACTATTTTGTCAAATAAGGAAGTTTAAAATTACGCATTCAAATTACTTATATTTGGAATAGAGTAAAATTCTCTCTTTTTGTGTTAGGATAAAAAAATTAGTTGACCAATATCTTCATAACTTATTATGGATTATTTAAATTTATCTTTTTATAGTAATAAGTATAATGAATTTGTCACTTATTTTAACATAAATTGCAGAGGAATAATAAATGCTGTTAAGGATTTTATTCATTAAAATTCATAAAAATGAAAGTTTACCTACATTTTACAAAATCAAAGCAAATGTATAGAAAATATTGATACTTGTTATTAAATTACAATTGGAAAGTTGACATCGAAAGTTATATCGATTGTTTTGCTTATAATAGGCTCATTTTAGAATTCACTTTTAAAAACAAATGATTATCATATAATTACTTTTAATGACCTGTATGCCCAAGGGGTTTATATTAATATGTCTTTCCAGATGTATTATCCTCATCTGTATCTTTTTTAGTTGTTCTTTTTTTTATAATTCTAATATAATAACAATAATCGAAACGCGCATTTTAGATGTTAAACAATTTTGATTTTTTTTGTGTGTGTGTGTTGAATTACTATTGACATAAAAACTTTGATTTAAGACAACAAATTTAAAGTTCTTCAGTTTATAAAGAGAATTCCGTCAATATAAAATTATGGGGTAAAAACTTCATTTCCTTTCTAGGTTAAAAATAGTTCGTATAATATTTTTAAATTTTCCATAATATTTTAAATTTTCCATAATAAATTTAAAGTTTCATCGGCCTTAGTACTCGAATTTTGTATTTGTTTTTGAATAAAGAAATAAAAATGTATAGAATAGAGTTGCGTTTTTTTAAATTAAAATTGCTCACATAATTAGAAAACGGCTTTAATCAATTTTAGTTGAATAATTTTATTCACATAAATTTAACTAATTTATTTAAAAACTATCCTATTAATTTGACTCCTTCTTTGAAATTTCTTACAAAGGTTTTCCGCTTACAAATTATATTTTCATAGCAGGGATTTTGATTTTTACAGTTCAGAAATCTCCGTTCACAAAAATATTCCGAAGAAATTTTTGGTTATTTTCATTTCATTCTATGCTTACTTACCACAACATTTTACAGTGCCTTCTTGTTAAATGCCTCAGTGCTTTTATGCTTCAGATTATAAAACTTCCCAGGATCTTCGGTATTAACAAAGTAAATCACCGATTATAATCCTACTGTTTTAAACACAAAGCACAATTCCATTTTCTATAAATCCCAGCAAATGTTATTACCTAGTGTGTTAGTAATATTAAGTTTTTAATAAAAATAGAAGTATACTTAAAAGGTGTTCTTGGGCTCTTCTATCTTCGTGTCGTATCCGGTTTGAGTAAAGCTTATATCCAACCGGGGAACTCATTTAATATATTTCTTTACATTATGTTTAATAATTTTAGTGTTTTTTCCTCAACGACACATTTTAAAACTTTAGACGAAATTTTCCAACCAATATTTTTTCCTCCACCCAATAGTTTGTGCAGTTCCGTTATAAGAGTTTTTTTAACTTGGCTTTTTCAGTTCTTTTGACTTTAACCCAATAAGGTTGATGAAAAAGAGGGTAAAGACCTTGACCATGGGAAAGAATTTATTGCTGAAGGCCTGAAGATCAGTGGTACCTTTTTTTGTTGAGTATAATAAATAAGTTCATCTCTGCAAAAAAAAAGTTGGTTTTCCTTCTGGCAAAACGCACTGAGCGACAAGATAATTTCGGCATGGCCCATTCGCCTTTCCAAACCAAAAGTCAGCGAGATCAAACTGGATTATGAAACGATTTCTCATCCTTCGAAATAGAACAGGATTTATTTTTTAGGTGCCTTTCTCAACCAAACAATCAAGTCCACGGTCGATACTGTTTACCATGCGATTCGTTTCCGCAATAAACCATTCTTCCTTAAAAGGAAAAAAATTATGAGTAACTAACCTAATGAAGAAACCTGTGAGTAGTATGTAGCCTTATGAGTAACCCTTCGGTGCAGTCAAATCTTTTTTTTTTCAAATGGGAAATAACTAAGCAAATATCTTAATCATTATATTATTAGTATTATTCATATCTCATTAATGATGTATAATATTTTAATTTCAACAGTCTAACTTAATGTATATATTTTTCGGTTACCTGGACGGGATTGATTCCCCTTGGTAACGAATATTATTTTATATTTTTTGTTTTGTGTTTTATAAATTGAAATAAAGATTGTTGTTGTTATTATTAATTTCCTTTTTGATAAGATGACAAATGCCAAATTTGTTTTTAAAATAAATACATAGTAGTTTTTCCAAGGGGGCTTTTCAATCACAGAAAATATAACCATCACAGAAATTTTTTCCTCTTAGTTATCTTTTTTAAATTGTTTTAAACATTTTTGAAGGAAATGGTGAAGTTTTAAACACCTAAAGGGAAGAAGGCCACTCATCTCTTTTATATAAAAGTGATTAATGTTTTAAAACCATCGCACACGCCATCAAATGATTGCATTACACAGTCCTTCTAATGCTAAACTCAACAGTAATTTCTTCATAAAGATCACATATTTATACAGTTAACAAGAAATTTTAGAATACAAACCTAGCAATTATTTAGCAATGGGAGTTTAAAAAAGTTGTTTCACGGAACATCTGTTATAAAATATTTTGAATTAATAGTGTCCCTAAGGTAAAAAAAATAATTGTTATAATTTGTAAGCTTCCCTGCAATATAATTATAATTCTATTCCAATGTTAAACTCTATAAGACACTGAACGTGATTCTAAAAACTTTAAACTACTTGCCGGTTAAATCATCCGTACAGGATGTTGAACCACTTACCTAAACCAGTGAGTCATAAAGAATTATAATTGTTCTAAATTAACTGATGGATAAATAAACTGCATGTATAAAAATTTTAGCAATAATTGTTTTTAAATGCCCTAAATAGTATGTGCATTCAGAAATATCAAGAAATTATCTAAGAAAACGAAATCATACTGTATTATCTTTGCATTTTTTAATTGGTTAAAAATTAGGTCATGTCATATAAATTAAGAACTTGACCCAATATTTTATTATTTTCCTAATTAAGAACTAGTTCACACACTTTTTAATATACACTCATAAAGGGATTCTTTCATTTGATGGTTAATTCTTGTGTAATTAGTTAGACAGCAAAGAAAAGATAATGGAACTGATTCACGTTGCTGATTTTACGTCGTGTTTATCACTCTCAAAAATATCTTTGCATTGTTAATGATGTTTACTGGAAGAATTTCATCACATTAAAATAGTTTTATCAATAAAATATTTTATTGAATATTACTAACGACACTAATTTTAAACTCTTTATGTAAACTCAATAACAAGGAACATTTAAAGCACAACTTTGAGAGAAAAATAAAAACGAACGCAATACGAATTGATTTATTTTCAAATGTTCAAGATATTGACTTTACTAAGAAAGTGTGTTAACATTTTGTGGATATGCATTGTGGCGTGTTAATTTTCTGATTAATTTAATAATTGGATAAGGTTTGAATAATCTAAAGACGAAATACAAGGGAGAAACGCCAATTTTAGAATATAAATCCTCGAAGCGTATAATAAGGAGAAACTCTTACACTCATTAAGGAGAAATTATCTTGACCTACTCAATCTGGACGGTTCAACTGCTCCCGGTTGAATCATCGGACGAACCATAACATGGAAATAATACAGTTTTGCCACAAAAACAATCGTTTTAAACTGGAAGGGCACTCAAACCGTCAAACACTTTCCCGAAATAATTGATATTCATGAAGATTTCCGATAATTTTAAAAGACAGGGCACGTCACTGCCCAAAGAAGAAAAGCGATTATTAAAAATACGAGCATTTAGGGCAAGAAGCATGGAAATCGCGGATCGGCTTTCAAAAGGAACCATTAAAAGACTCATGAGGTCAGTGACTGACGTTACCTGGCGACCTTGAGCAAGGCAAAATATCGCCCGATACAACTTCCTGAAGCTGAAGGTCGAGGGAAGCCCCAAGGCCTGCTGAGAACTCCTAATTTTCATCTCGTGCCTGATCATCTCTTATACTTAATTGGAACATAATCAAATGTTGCCAATCATTAACCTTGTTTTGTTTGCTAGAAATGGAGAAGCTTGCGATCATGCAAATGCGGGACTATTAAAGAGACTCGTACAAGAAAATTTCATTTTTGATTGTGTTTCGCATAAATGTAACAACCGAAGAAAAAAGATTTCCGAATCATATTGAATCACATGATGCGCTTCAGGGGCTATTTTGATGCTCTTAAATTTTTCACTTTTTTTAAAACAAGTTTCAAACTCTTCGGGAGGGGTTACTTTAGGTACACCTATATAAAAATTCACTTTTCTTATAAGATGATAATATGTATTCTTTAATTAATTCATACGTGCCGTGTAAATCTATTCTATTGAAATGATTCAGAATGCTTTCAAACATACTAAGTGACCTTACTTCGTGTTCAGATTCCCAACTGTTAATTATTTATGTCTAACACTTTCCCTATGTTTATTCAAAAACTTTCCTATCCAATAATCTAATAGATAGGAGGGAAAATGTAATTTTAAGTTGCACTGTTAATCATTCTTTGAAAGAAATTTTTTTGAAATAATCTTTAAAAATATATTTCCCACTTGGTTTATTTTAGCGAGACTATAATTTTCTCCATATAAACTAACATAATTTTTACCCAATAGTAAATTTCGCTAAATATAATTATAAATTTAACCAGTTCTTGTGTTGGATATTTATTTAAGATATTTTCTTTAAATTTTCGTTTGAACAATGTTGACGTGTACTTTTTAGTTTCTGTTTAGTGTAAAAAGTAACGTATGTTCTCTTTTGTGAACAGGCTACGAATTTTTTTCCTCTATTAACTTTTTAACCTTAAAATAAACTTGACAAATAATTATAATTTGGTAAATGTGACTTCCATATTCATTTTTTTGTAGTGTAAATATATATGTTACGGGCAAAGTGATTAATTGGGCATTATTAATAATGCCCAGAGTGGAAGCGGGCGAAGTGATAAATTTCATTCGTAAATGTCGTTGAATTTATCACATTGCCCGGGCATTATTAATAATGCCCAATTAATCACTTTGCCCGTAACATATATATTGGAACATATTTTACACAAATGCAAAAAACTGATTTATTTCAAGTACATTATATCATTTCCTTTTAAACTTTCATGCATTCAAGCATTTTAGTACGTTAAATAGAAAGAAACTCAACACTAAACTTCGATAACTTACTCTACTTAATAAATTTGGTATACCTACTCATCTAAAAGTTGTGTGTATGAAACAACTCATTCATTTTACTTCCTTGAAACCAGGAGCAAGGAAACTTAATGAACTAAGTTTAACGAAGTACTACAGAACACCTGTATCTATACACCGGAAAAGAGTGATTTTATTACTTACTACTGACCTTACTGGATGTCATTTCATAAAATAACACTCACCTCATTCTTTTTTTGTCCTTAGAAACATAAATTCACCCAGATTGGCATAGAACACAAAGGAAGGTTTTACATCACAGGAATATTCCATTCAACACCGGTTAGAGTTCAATTCAATTTCATTCCTTCTTTTCGAAGATATTTCCAAAGCTGAAATAACTTTTTTCATATTCATTGGGTTTTTTCAGTAATACTTTTTAAAATATCTGTACAAAAATTTATGTTTATTTCTTCATTTTTAGTTTTATGTGGAGAAGATTATTATCAAAGATATTTTAAAAATGGTTCGAAATTTAAATTTTTGAAGGTCCCTTTTTTCTTGAAAACTTGTTATCTCGAACCTTTTTACCAGTTGCTTCGATTTAGAGAAATAGAGAGTATTAAATGTCGAGAAACCATAAAGAGATAATGTAATAAAAAGTTTGAAAATTCTTTCTTTCAATAATGGGAATGAACAATTCTTTTTATGAAAGAATTCACAAAAAAGCACATTTTCTAGTCATTTTTGACAAAATAAAAGGGAAAATTTAGTTTAAAAAAGTCGAATTTTTTACAGTGAAGTGTACATGAATGGTATCGTGTAAGAGAATCTTTTGATATTATGCGTACCTAAACAACCTCTAAAGTAAGTCATGTGCTCGCAAGCTTCTAACTTTGAAATAAAAAAACTTTTTTACAGTCCATTGTAAATCACAAACCCTTGACCCGGTAATTTTCATTGGCAGCCAGAAAAAAAAATAATTTACAACAGCTGAATAGCCGCAGGATGAACTCACGTCCGAATTCAATGAACTCAATTTTTTCATCCCAAAAGTCAAGAAAAGACAAGTTTCTTCTTTTTATTGTGTTTATGAAAAATAAACCCCGTAAAATGCTTTACTTTCAATTCCGGTCTCACCAATGAGTTCCCTTTTTTTCTTCCGAGTTACCCTTCTTGGGACATCATCAATATTGACGCGAATCTTTCTAGGACATCCTCAATAGACGGCGAAGATGAATGTTCATTAACTCTCATTCACCCCTTCGGGCTGTGGGTGACCTTGAGGCCACTCTTATTTATCAACAACCGAAAGAGCGTTGCGGATTGAGAACAGATTTTGAATAATCGATTCGGGTGTGTGAGGAATCGCATTTAAGCAATTAACATAATGAGATAGAAATCGTGTAATTTTTTTAATCGTGTAATCTTATGGAAAATGTTCCTTTTATTTACTTTGTTTTTATTTTTTACCTTGAGTGATGTCTGTTCGGATGTATGGAATAAGCAAATCTTGTTATCGTGGTTTTTTTTATAATACTCGTACTTTCATCGGAAAAGCTATATTATGAAATTGCAACGCATAAGGGCGAAGTATAAATGACATTACAGCAATCAACAATAATTTGGTTAAATCTCATTTTAAGAACAATTTTTAATTACCAATTATATTTTTTTTGTATTTCAATATTGCCGATTTAAACTTCCCACCTATTAATACATATCTTCAAAAAACTCTATATTACATAAAAAATCTTCCTTGGTTTAGAAACGATCGTTTTTAGTTTAGAATTTCTTGTATGCAAAGAATTCTTTAAAATTAATAACTTATTGCCCTACCCCTTCATTCAAAGAAACTACAACTTCATAAAAAATTTTATTAAGTTTTACTGAGAATAATTTAAAAATGGACTTACAAATATTAAATTTAATAAATATCCTTAAAAAAAAGTTTGAACACGCAATGAAAGAAAATCTCTAAGTATTAGAACTAAGGACAAGAATCTCAAAATAAAACCACATATTAGTCATTCCCGGGCAAATAAACCAAATTTTTGCAAAGTTTTTACCTTCAGCGCTTCATCCCTTTATTTCTTTTTAATTGTATACACTCGTTGAATTGGTAAAAATATTATAAATCAAGAAATGAAAATTAATTATCTGAAAGATTTAAAGGTTTAGACTTTTTATTATTATTTTTTTAAATATTATTCATACTTAAAAACTTATTTTTATTTTCGTCAACTCAATGCAAAATGTATGGATGCTACACCTCAGATAAGTAAAATACCCATTTGAAAGAGAAGGAAAACTATAATTTCTAATGCATTTAGTCATAGTATCTTCCTTTTTTAAACATTAAATTTACAGTAAAAAATTAAATTCAAATTACCAAAAAAAATTATTTTAAGTGTCAAAAAAATTTTTATAAGCTTAAGATAAAAATAAAGTAAAATATTTTTAGTAAGCGTGAAAAAATTGATTGCCTTTAAACAAATGTTTCAAGTACCTATTCGTATATATTATTAATTTTCTCATTTAAAAAAAGGTTGAAAAACTCAATGACTGTGTATTTTATTATAAGTGATATAAAACAAAGAAAACGATAGCATTACCAATCGTGTATTATGAAGGGCCCCACAGAAACTTTTTATAGACCTGCAACTACACATCTAATAGTAAATTTTACTGGCCAAAAAATGGAGAAAATTGAAAAGGTTGGGGAGGCAAGAATCATTGGTCCTTTTAAGGACTTGGTTTCTATTGACCAAAGCGACAAAACTGCAGCATATAAGTGTTGATTACTGTTCCGGTGAGGACCGTTTTCTATGAAAATGTAGAAAAAGCGGAAGGGAGTATAATAGTACAGATCTTCCTTACAAATATATACTTCTTTGTAATTCTCGATTGAGTTGAGAAGTTTTCTGTGTGTGACTCGATTCACTTCTGTGAGCAGATGCGGTCGGTAACTACGGCAGGAGAAACTTAGCAGAGTTTTGTTTAGATAGAGCGTCAAGCATTTTTAAGCTATTGTAAAAGGTCATTGGAAACAAAATTGGTTTCTTACCTCTTCAAAAACTACAAAAGTTTTGCAATCCAGTACCTATAGGCTTGATAACCGGTACTCTTGATTTATACTAAATAACGCGAATACCATTAGAGGTTGGATTTCTATAATGTTATTTTTCCACATATCTTCTGATCTACTATATAACCTGATCTTCTGATCTACTATAAGTGATTTAACCATATTTATTCTGTGACTTCAAAAATGCCTTAATTTGACCTGCTTTAAACTTAAGATCATATTAAAACTTATCAAACGTACTTCGAAAGAATGCAGAATTCAATATTTAACTCGCAAACACAAAAAAAAACAATTGAGTTCAGTTTTAGTACCTAACTTAAATAATCCCAAACTAAAAAATCTTATTACAATGTTTGTTATTGTTTGTTTTATAAGGAAATTATTTTTAAAAAGAAATTGCATAGTAACCATATCCCGTGTGTCTTCAAATTTTATTCATCACTTTCGGTTTCCTTTAGCAATAGGTTTGACAACTGCAACAGATTACCTTGGAGCGAAAATTGGACCAATAAGCAGCGACCATCATGAAGTGAGAGGAGAAATATATGCAGTTGACAAGAAAACTTTGTTCATCAAAAACTTCAATTATGACGGAAAAGGATTCGGTGGTAAGGTACTCATTTTTAATGGAAAATTACTTCAACTTAAACATGAATTTATATGTTCCCAAATATGATAGACTTCTAATGTCAAGCTCATTATCGGGCAGCTGAAAATATTTCACATCTTATTAATGAAATGAAAATACGCTACTAGTATTACAGAAAGCAGGATATACTATTCTTTCTCATTTTTGGAATGGAATGTGGAATTTTCTTCCTTTTTAAAATTAAAACAAATGTCACTAATTTAAATTTTTTACTGAGCAGTATTCTAATATTTCTTTAAATCGTTTGAATTAAAAAATCTCAAGAAATATAAATGATTTTCTCACCTAAAAACTGTACTGAAAATTCTATACATAATTTTTAATGGCTTATGCGAAGTAAAATTTCAAAAACTTTACTCAAATACAAATAAATTATATCGATCGATCCCTATAAGTCTGTTAAGCATACAAGTTCTATTTAGGTAAATGTGTAGTAGGTAAATCAAATCCAAGTTTCAGAGATGGTCAGAGGAGCCTCTTTCCTTTCCATTTAGATATTCTGTTAGCCTCTTCTAAAAAAAACTATTTCTGACATGTGGTTAATATAAATAATCTACCTAATTCCAATTTTACTTCAGGCGTTGTCTTCTGGGCTGGAACTGGAGACAAACCAAACAATTCCGGATTCCGAGTTTATTCAGAAAAAGATAAGTAAGCGCATTTTAAAGCAGAATTTCATGTACTTTGTACACCTTAAAGTTTGAAGAAATAAGAGTTTTAGGTTTTATATAGTTTTTAATCTATTAAAATAACTTATAAAGAGTTTTTATTACTGCCTTTAAATGTCTATTGAAAAATGTTGTTTTGTCTATACTAAGACGAAATGTTTTAATTCATTTCTTGTACTCCTAATTTTCTGATAAAATCATGGCAGAATAATTAGAAAGCGTTGTATAGATGAATGTGAGAAACCTTTGCCCTTTTAGAGTTGAAACACTTCCCGAAATAAGAAATGAAGATTTAATCCTTCACTTACCCGAAGGGATTAAAGTAACAGATATAAATTGGTTTTCCGTATGGAGTAGAAACGATTCAGTAAGTATGAAGCAATAATAATTTTACAGATATCTGTTTTGTTTAAGTTGAGAGAAAGTGAAATTTCAGCAATTATTCTTTTAGTTCAAAAATTTGAAAAATTGTGTGAAGTACATATAAATCAGACTTTCATTTTGTACCAATACCAACAAATTTTGTTGAATTTTTAATCTAAGATGTACAAAAAATATTAATGCTAGATTGTTTAACATTTTCAAGAATTAAATAAAACATATTTAAGCTATAACAGCTATAAAATATGCAAAAATGTTTTCTTTTTTTTATTATATAATAATAATCTTTATTAACACACACAATAGGACATAAAACACAATCAAAAAATATATTAATCGCCAAGGGGAAAGAACCCGTACAGGCGAAAGATATGTTACTAAAAATAAATTGAAATTAAATATAATGAACACAAAAAACAACAACAAAAGCCTAGGCATTATCAAACAAATAAATAGAATTATACATATTTGAAGAACATAAAATAAAATGAAATGGCACAGCGAGTACATAAATAAAAACTTTGCTTCTCTTTTAAGAAATCGAGAAAAAAACATCTAAATTTTCTATTTCAATTATGAATTTAAATAAAGAGCGTTTAAAAGTGCATAAATTTGGAATGATTTGTAAATCTATAGGTAAATTATTGTATAGTTTTGGTGCTAGATAGAAAAAGTGCTTACGAAATATTTCCTTGCGGAAATTAGGAGTTTGATAAATAAATGTTGGTCTTCTGTCTGAAATATTTTCTTTTAACTTACATAAATCCTTTTTACGAAATAAAAAGAGTATAATACGAAAAAAAGCAATGTGACGTATTGGTAAAATATTTAAATTTTTAAAATTTGGTGTTAAAGGAGAACTTAATAACTTAAACATTTTGTTTTGAATTGATATTAATGGAAATAAATTTGTTTTATACTCACCACCCCAAATTATTATTCCATAATTTATTAATGAGTAAAACCATGAATAATATAAAGTGAACAAAAATGATTTATGAATTTTATTTTTAAGATGAGGAAATTTTATTAAAACAAAGCGAAGTTTTCTACTCAATTATTTAACATGAGTTTTCCATTTAAGATTAGAGTCTATAAATATTCCTAAATATTTTATGCTTTTTACTTGCTGAAGTAAATGGCAGTTACAATTCAGAATTAAACCATTGCAGGACCTAGAATGGAATTTGATGTTTAAGTCATTGTTTGTCTGTCTTAAATCAAAATGAATAAATTTAGTTTTTGTGAGGTTTAAAGTTAGGTCATTAAAAGAAAACCATTTACTTATTTCAATCATATCAGATTCGATCTGGAGTTTTAACTCGCTAGAATTTAAACAAGAATAAAGTAAAACAGAATCATCCGCGTAAGTTAAAAGCAGTTGTTTCGGGCATTGCTGTATGTGAAAGATAGTCTATTAATAGTTAAATAAAGTTACTTGTGTATTGTAATTTGTTGATCATAAAGTATTTACTTTAGGTTCTTTAAACAGTTGTAAAAATTCTACTAACTTTAGACCCAATCTTTCTCTTCTCTAAACTTTATTTTTTTTACAGATTCTAGAATGAAATTAACTTACTTTTTCAGTAAATTTAACTAAATTTTTTTACAATATTTGTTGAAATACGTTTACTGAAAGTTCTTTGTTTACGTTATTTAATAAATTACTTTACTAAATACGCTTTTAAATTTTAGACAAGTTATGGAGCTGTAAGAATCCCTCAGGGGTTTGTTCCACCGCACCCTCTGTTGATTGGGTCTCTCGCTGGATCTACTTACGCTAATTCTGGAGATATTCTGGTTTTAGATTCCCAAACGTTTCTTATACCGGACTTCCATTATGATGAATCCGAAAAAGGTAGTATAGAAATAGAATAAAACCCAAATATTTAAGTATGAACATTTTCATTTAACCCTCTGACTGCTCAATTCGTGGACCGAATCGCTTCTAAAATTGTGTAAATTTTTTTTGCATATTTTAAATCTATATTGGAGAATTGAAAAATGCATTTTTCTTTCAAGAGAAGATTTTTATTAAGATTTTTATCATGAGAAATTAAGTTGGCAGAAAAACCAATTTCAGATTTTATCACGAAAAAGTTTTTTTAATAAATTTCCATTGAATTACAGTTAATTTCTATTTATTGCATAATATAAAACAGTAAATTGTATAAAATTTAAGAAAATATGAAGCACTGAGGAAAAAATACCTTAGAAATGCAGTTTAGTATGATAGTTCCAAACAGGGTTCAAGGCAAAGTCCAACTTCACAGTCTTTGCACCAGATTCGTGTTTCTTTGCAATTTTTTTCGTTTGCATATTTTCTTGAACAGCAAACAGCACAGTCTTCGGTGGTTTTACCACCAAGTGCCTTCAAATGCAGCAATTTAGTAGACAACTAACGACATTTGTTGGCCAAAACGTAAGGTACTAAATTAAACTTCTAATACTGGGTATAATTAATGTCAGTGGTTAAACGAAAAAGAAACGGGATGCGCTCCTCAATAAAGGAAGAAAAACACATGCCCGCGGGATGAGCAGATTTTGCTACATTTGAGTTGCCCGTGGAAATCGCGGGATGATCAGCCAGAGGGTTGAAAGTCGGAGGCGTTTAAATATCTTTTAGAAAATTTTTTATTAATCTTTACCATTTTGTTGCTTTTCTTTTTAGTAGTTTTTTTCTATTTAATGTCGGAAAAGGGAAGCTTTTTTTCATTTAAAGTTAAGATTCAAAAACTTCGAGGAAAAATGTTTTCTCTTCACCAACCTGCTGAGGTTTCATTAAGGAAAACATAAATTCCATATTTACGGGTTATAAACCTAGGTAAACCTTTTGTTTTAGATTTATTTTTTATAACTTGAGATTTTTTTAAAAAACTGAATTATAGGATTAAGGTGTTTGGTAAAAAAAACTTATATACCTGGCCATGCTTACTTTTAATTATATTTTTGTGGTTATTTCCATTTCTCATACAATGATTTCATGGGGATGAAGATGAATAAAGTAAAGGGAGATTTCTAGTTACTTTCATATATAACATAACAATATCTTACCAGTTCTTTTTTACAGACATTCATTGGACGTTATCAGGAGGTAATATACCGAACAAAGAAGGAACCAGGCTTAGTGAAGAGTATGATGGGTGAGTTATATCTCATTTCAAATACTAGGGAAGACTGATACTTATTCCCTAGGGATACTTGATCCTATAGCCAAAAACAAACAAACAAACTTTATTACATTTTAAACAAGGAATAAAAGAATACAAAAAGAACACAAAAAAAGGGAAGACATTTTCTTTTGAGTCACCAAGGAGGTGAGATAACCTCATACAGGTGAAATAATATATATTATATAAAATGAAAAACATAAAAAAACACAATATACAACAAAAAAGTACCATAGAAAATTAAATACAAGAACAACAAAAAATACACATGAATAGATGAAAAAGATACTGAAAAATATGGCAAGTGAAAATGCTGTTGGGTGAGCTTCAGGGATATAGTGCTAGAGATTATAATCAAAAATGATCCTCGATATTATCTATGGAGTATATAAACAATTTTAATAATTTTTTAAATTTTAATGGAGATATTTCTGTTTTAATATGAATAGGTAGGCTATTGTAAAATTTTGAGGATAAGTAAGCATAATTTTTGTGAGAAATTTCTTTCCGTGTTTTGGGTATTAGGTAATTATTTTTTGAACGCAAGTTATAAGTTATGTTTCTTATTTCATTACTATTACGATGCGTATTAAAATAAACAACTGTTTGATAAAAAAATAAATGACGAATAGGAAGAACGTTTAAATTTTTATTAGTATTTAAGTTAGGGATTTGATTATTACTCAGAAATTTGACTATTTTATTTTGAATTTTTACAATTGGATTTATATTTCCTAGATAGTCCCCACCCCAAATTATTAAACCGTAACTAATTATTGAATCAACCCATGAATGGTAGAGCTGCATTGAAAAACTTTTATTTATAAATTTTTTTAGATAATAAAATTTATAAAGAATAAAGCGTAATTTATTAGAAATATGATTTACATGAGATTTCCATTTTAAATTATCATCAACATGTAGACCAAGATATTTGATATTTGAAACTTTTTTAAGAGAGGGACAATTACAATCAACTATTTTGCATTCTTTTTTATGGAAGTATAATTCTAAAATATTTGACGGGCCATAAATACTAAAATTGATGAATTTTGTCTTATTAATATTTATTGATAATTTATTTGCCATGAACCATTTTCTTATAATAGAGAGATCATCATTAATTATATTTTCTAAATTTTTATTTTTGGATATGAGTATAAAATTACAGTGTCGTCAGCGTATGTTATAATTTTTCCATTTAACTTTAACTTACAAAAGTCATTAATATAAATAATAAATAACAATGGTCCAAGGATTGATCCCTGTGGTACTCCAGATTTTATGTTCAGAAGCTCACTTTCAAAATGGTCTAAACTTACGAATTTTTTCGATCTTTTAGGTACGAGCTAAACCAGTCAAGTGTTGTTCCACGAATACCGATTGAATGCAATTTATCAATTAATATATTATGGTTTACGCTATCAAAAGCTTTTGAAATATCCAAAAATATTGCCACTGTTTGTTTACTTTTATCGATGCTGTTATAAGTAAATTTAGTGAATTCCAATAAAGCATCTACAGTACTAAGACCCGGTAAAAAACCATACTGATTTTCAGCAATTATTTTACAAAATATAACAAAATCAATAGAGCTTTGATACCTAGCCACAATTTTAAAGTTATACTTGTTCACAAAATCTAGCAACACTTGGTCATTTTAAATCTTTTCGTTTTAGCTCAGGAAATGATTCGCTTAATGTGGCAAGAAAACTTTTTCAAAACGCAAATATGTTAATTTTTATAGTAACTGTTCTATGCAACTCTGAAAATTAAATTAAGTGTAATTTTAAAGTATACTCCTGTTCATAAAAAATTCAACACCAAAAAGGAATTGTCCGATCAACTTGAAATTTTCAGGGTATATTAATTATTGTTTGATGATCAAATGATACCAAATTCCGAGCTATAGCGCATGCGCGAGCTGAGCAGTGTCTTCTCAACCACTGATTTATTGGTATATTTGGGGGGATGTAAAGGGACGTTAAGGGCTTGTAAGAAGGTTGTTTACTGTTGATTATCTTGTCATTAGATGTTATTATACCCCTTAGACCTTAACAGATGTCATTTGAAAATTTAACAGTTTTAAAGCGGATTAATGTTAGGCCTCTCGAAGGGGTGTTTTTCACACTGTTTTACCGCTGGTCAGATGAAGTGAAACCGGACAATATTGATATGGGTTTGTAAGCAAAGGTCCAAAAAGGGTGAGGCGAGATGAAAATTGTGGTCTGGACCCCTTATAGTCACGTCAGCACGGGATGAAAGAGGCTTCACTCGCATGGAAGTGCCGGATCATTGAGTGACTTTTCGACATGTTTTAAATTGTTAGAATACTATTACAGGTCTATCATTGACTGCTCCATCAGTTAATCGGTCGCCATTGCACCGAAATTCACCAAGTACCGTTTTTTTTCACAGCACTCCATCGATGGAATTCCATCGGTGCATAAAGCTACCATAGGACCCACAAAAAAATATTTTCGTAAGATTACTGATAACAAAAGGTCCTTTTAAAGAAACCCCCCATCAATTTTGGTTAACATGACACCTAAATTGGGTTTTGACACTATGCCGAAAATCGCAATTTTTGGAGTGTTTTATCTTGAGTCTGTGGTGAAGAGGAGAAGTGTTTTGACCTGGAGCACTATTGGGCACCATGGGTAACCTCATTAGATAAAAAATGAGGGCAATCTCATTCCTTAAAAAAATTTCTAAAAATTTTTGGAGCCAAAAGTTATACCCTACATTTGAAGCGATCCTGAAACTGTAATTCATCAGAACAAATCCCGTACACATGTTTTTTGGAATGTTCCAAACTTACTTTACATCCAGTAAAGACAGTTTCTTTCTCAACAAATTTCTTCATCCAAAATTTCACCTATGGAGCTCACTAAAATTTCGTTGGTTTGTCCTCATGCTTAAAATGCTTGTTATGTTGCCAATATTGGCAAACTTTGGGTTTGGGATGAATCTTAGATGAAAATCACCTCCTGAGTCAAAATTTCAATCTGTTTGATTCGATGGCCTGTCGTATAGAGGCTCTCATTTCAGCGCGTATGGAAGACATTAAACACCGATTTTCGATAGTAAATTTTATTCTTTTGTTCTAAAAATTAAATCATTTATTTTTATCCACAAAGATCACTTGCTGTGAAAATATCATCAAAATCTAACAAGTCCTTTATGGTGTTGCATTTTTTATGAACAGGAGTATATATAGATTGTCTTTAACAATCGAGTAATTTGTTCAGTGAACAAAATTCGATTTATTATTATTAAAAATGAATGTTTTGTATAAATATCATATTAGGGATACTAGATCCCGTTTTTCAAGGGATACATGATCCCAGGGATCAAGTATCCCGTTTTTCGAGGATACATGATCCCAGGGATCAAGTATACCGTTACATAAATACTTTTTTTTCTATTAATTAATAGATATAAACTGTAGTTAATCTGATAAATAAGTATATTATTGTGTAATTGCAATGTTTGCATTTAAATGCTTAGGATTTATAACTTTTGCCAGGCTATATTTTCTTTTTCCAAGGTCAACACACGCTTTCACTTTTATTTTCAATAAATAAAATTATCGCAACTCTTAATTAATTTTTACTGCATATTAAAAAGTAAATAAGTTTATTTGGTGTAATTATTATTGGTATTTTTGTATACTTTGTAGAACTACTAATTTAGAAACAAAGTTAATTTTATTTATAAATATATTGCGTGTGTGCACAACTGTGTCAGAGAGTAAAAGACTTATTTAAAGCATCATAACACGTTTGTAAAACTTACATAATTTTTCACACATTGCTAAGTTGATTTTAAAACAAAAATGCTATTTATGACAAATATATTATCAGAAAGAAATTATATTATGATATTGTTATTATACCTTAGAGTTATTGTTATTTTTCATAAATATTACTTAGTAAACTATATAGTATAGGTACATTGCTGAGTTCTTTATGAGTGCTCTCATAAAGATCCTTTTCTTTTAACAGTGGTCTAGAAAAGAAAAATGGAACGTTAATTTTATCATTGCCAGATGGATCATCTGTGTTTGAGCATAATTTTTTGAATCTTTGGAGTATGAAGGGAAACATTGGTTTTGTTGCATTGCCCGCCAATTTGAATGTCCCACCTTCACCACGAGCTTTGAAACTAGAAAGAGATAATGACGAAACGGTAACGAATTTCTTACTTTTCAATTGAGTAATATCTCTTGTGTGAATTCAAATCAACGAAAAAATATTGCAATTTGAGATGTTACTTTATATTTTTTGTTTTAAAAATTTTGAAAAATGTTTCACATCAACAACAATAAATCTCCCCTTTTTTGGCTTTACCTAAGAATTGCAGCTAACTCAGAAACATCGCGAGACTTTCGATATTGGTCAGGTCACCATTACCATAAAACACTATCAAATTATTGTAAAAGCAAAAATTAATGTCCAATTGATTTGATGATAGTGAATAAAACAATGATTGTTTTTAACAAACAGTTACTATTATTTTATCTAATTTAAACTCATTTAAAGAAAATCTCTAATGCTGCTTTTTTACTAACAAAAGAATATCTTTATTAAGAATGGGTTAAAAAATTCATTCAATTTGTGTTAACTGGTTTAATATTTCCTTTTGAATAAAATATATTTACTTCTAAAAGCTTATTTATGTATGTTTTCCGTAAGGACAAAATGAACTGCGAGATGCTCAATGACAGTTTAGGCCTTGAAGTACGATGGCTTATCAGTGGAAACGATATCATCATTCACCTTGTCGGAAATTTGGGCAAGTTTTCTTTATAAAATATTTCAGCTTTTTAAAAAGCTTTTAGTAATAAATTTTTTTTCTAAGACAAGAGAAAAAATAAGTCGGCAAATAGGTGGGAATAAAAAAACTTTTTATTCCACTGGACTGTATAGATTATGTGTTTTTTTATTTTTGGCAAAATAATTTAAGTAATTTTATTGAAAAAATCGTGCTTTTATTTTGTCAATTTACCTAATATCCTTAAATACATTTTCCAAAAATCTTTTTAACAATATTGACGTTTTTAGGGGGAAAATAAAGGTTTTTTTATAAATCTTTCAGAGGATTCAGAGTACATGGCCTTGGGATTAAGTAAAGATGACACTGAAACGTTATTTGACTCGGCTGATGCAGCAGTTACATGGGTAGATGAGCATGAAAATGGCCATGTAATTGATTACTTTTTTGAAAACACTGAAAGGGTAAGTAATATGAAAGGGTATGTAACATTTCTTCGATTAGAAATAAAAAATTTTAAAAAGTTTTACTTCAGTACCTTACAAATATTTCAGTGTGAAAATGGTCATGGAATGTGCCCAGATGAAATATACCCGCAAGGAAGAAATAGCCTTCAATTAATAAGTGCTGTTAAGTCTGAAAACATAACTGTTGTCAGTTTTAAACGACCTCTCAAAGCAGGTATGTTTCTCAGTTAGAAAAAAGTTATTTTATTGTTTTAAATATGATGGTTATATTTCTTGTGAGATTGTAACTTAACTTAGTCAGAGCAGAGTCGTTTCTTTCAATCTTCATGCATATATAATGGAGTATGGAGGTAGATTCCCATTTCTACTTCCATATTCCATTTTACCAATCAAATCTTTCGCATATTGACTGAAAATTTCATTTTTGGGATAAAATCCTTCTGACAAACCAATCATAGCTCTCTCCCAAATCTGAACCTGTAGAATTCGGAAATATGCAATCTGCATCACAATTTATATTTTCAAATGCATTCGTTAAAGATTTAAGCTTCATTTTTTATTGATTAGGAAATTATTTGTTTCAATTTGATAATTTTCTAGATTAATTTCATACTTTGATAACACATTTTATCTGAAGAAGCAAACAAATAGTGGTATTTTTTTATTTTACGGTAAAATTATATGGAAACATATTTGTTGTGTATAAAATGAACAACTTTTTTAGATGACCAGTCATATGATCAAAATATATATACAGACGGTCCCCAAGCTGTTTTATGGGCCGTGGGGCCTGTTGAAGATGGAATTTTGATTGGGCCACCGAAATTACGAACGAGAGGTAAATTATTATAGTTATAGCAATTATATTTGAGTAATAACGAAAGTTATACATAATAGATATTTAGTTAAAGAATACCCAACATGAAAATTATCTGGTTATAAAATACAGTTTTACCCCTTCTGGAACTTTTCCTCTTAGGAAACTTGTTGCTTGATTTTGGACGGGATCCAAACTGGAACTGCCCACCGCCAAGAAAAAATATCAACGTTGCAAGTTCCACTATACATTGCCCAAGTGATCGTATTTTCAGAGCTCACATGGGATCAGGTAACATTTGATTAATACTGTTCGGTTTACAAATACGTAATAAAAAATATTAATTGATAGTACTTTTAATAAAATGAAAAAATTTGAAATCCTGTCCTGTGGAATAGATTATTTTCTTTGTTGTTTATAGATGTCAAAAATCGAAGAGTTTGGTTTATAAATGGAATGCCTGTCCCCAAATTGACACTTCTGAGAGGAACAGAATACACTTTCATTGTAGAAGCTGGGAAAGACTCCTCACGCCCTAAATCCTTTTACATAACGACTGACAAAGATGGTAATGAGGACTCCAATTCTTTTCAGGTAACTAAATTTCTTCGTAAATTGTCACATTATAATACTCCTATATAAATTATTTGAACCTGGCCTTTAACCCCTTAACAGTGACATTTATTTCAGAAAAATTGACCAAAAATGGAAATTTTTTTGACTGTTTAATTTTGTTCTTTATATTATTTTAAGTGTTAGAAAATAGTTTTTTATAAAACATCAAAATTTAAATGTAATTACAAGTGTACTAATTATTTTAACATACACATAAAAAAGTATTGGATTACGCACACATCTTATTAAATTAGGAACAACATTATCCAAACATGATGTCTCACAATCTTTAAACGACGAAAAATCACTATCATCATCGAAACGAACTCAGTTTGGGTTTCACAAAGGGAAACGTTAATTTTTCTCCTGCCCGAGCTGAGCTCGGGCATCACAAATTCTGCAAGTAGTAGTTTCCCGAGCTGAGCTCGGGCGACACTGTTAAGGGGTTAATGTAATTTCCGATACCTTCTTTCTTAAAAAAAACCAAAGCTATTTGAATGTTAACCATTTTGCATTAAAATTATATACGCTTAGGTTTATAAATAAAATACTATAATAAATATAATATAATACATAACAAATTATTTAAAAATATACCTACGTAAAAAGATTTCTTAATAAATAACTATTAAAACAAGCAAATTAATCATTTTAACGTCTATAAATTGCAAAATAACATCAAAAAATTTAGTCGTAGACATTTATATGATAATTTTTTAATAGCTCAAAATGTGACTTTTTTACTTTTTTAGGCTAATGACTCATCTGATGAGTTCTTTGCTGGAGTTGATCAAGTTGGAATAAGTGGCATTTATCTACCCATTTCAGGTAAAACTAAAATTAGTATACAGCTTCAGATTTAGCAATATTAGAAAATTTGAACAAAAATTGATCCTCCTTTTTTAAATTCTACTTTTTGGAATATAAACTATATTTTCTCTAGATTAAATTTGCTATTTTTCTTTAATTATGTTTTACAAGGGATAAGAAATACCAACTGAAGAATATAATTTAAGCTCACTTACATTTTAAACAAATTTTTAAATTTATTGAGGCAATTATAAAGAGTTTCACAGCTTTGGATTTATATTTTCAGAGGGAAAACTTTGTCAATGGAATGGTTCCAGTATTGATCCAGAAAACTCTACCCTTTCGCAATCAACTAAGAAATTAACCTTTATATGTGAACCAGGGAACTATACAAAATTCAATTGGATGCCAGATTCCAGAACGCCCAGTATTGTTTATTACAAGGTAATAAAAATATAAATAATATCTCTCTTTTAGGTAAAATTATTAGTTTCTTAAAGCTTATACCTACTTTGAGTCATTGATTATAAAAATGTACAATTTATTAAATAATTGATTCGATGGACATTGAAACTATAAATTTTGTTAAGTAAGGGGAATATTGTGTTAGTCCCAAAAACGCATTGAGTTATTTAAATGTAACTCAATATTTGTATTTTTTTCACTTAGTTCAACTTCTAAATTAATTAAATGCTTCTCAATTTGATTTTGCAGTACAATTCAGACTAGAAGTAAGACATATTACAAAAAATTAAAATTATACGATCTGATGAATCTGAAATATGTTTTCTAAATTTTATAAAAGAAATATTATATTTGTTTTACGTAATGTGTTTAATAGTATATGTTCCATTTTTAGCCCTTTTTGTATCTTTATTAAAATGCTTCTTTTTTATTTTAGAGCTCTACTACTCAAACACAAGTTGTAGGTTTAATACAAATTGTGGATGATTGTGAAGCCCCTGATGCTAAAATGTATCTAAAGGAAAACAAAAGAGTCAACACCGAAGAAATTTTGGATGAAATATCAGTGCCTTATGACATCAAAACTATATACAAAGAAATTGAAGATATTCTGGATGAGTCAAAACGAGAAAATCATGTTTATGAAACAGATATTTTTGAAAATTCTGAACAAAAAACCCCTGAAGTAAAATCAGAAAACTCTAATGATAAAAAACAGATTCCCATCAATAGCGAAGTATTGAATGGTATTTTGATGAACAAACCAAATTTTGATTCTTTGCATCCTCATGACGAATCAGAGAGATCAGACAAGAATTTAGAAGAAACAGAAACGAAGGTTACAGATAAAAAAGAGCAACCAATTCCAGTTTCGCATTCCCAAGCAGATCCTTACTTAGTAAGACCTTCAAGATTCAAACCTCAGTTCGAAGGAGGATTTGTTCCATTAGTATTGAATCCCACAAAAGAAAAAGTATCGACTTTACCATACAATTTTCAATCTCATCTTCGTAGGCCCTACAGACCGTTCCTTTTTAATGAATCAATACCTTTCCATGGAACATTCAAACCTGGAGTTCCAGATTTCAGTGGCTTCAACATTTCACACTATTCTAACGAAGATCCAGTAAATCTTGCGCTAGATGACCTTTCTGTGTTATCCTCTTCAAATTCGCCCATGCCATCATCGGTTGTCCCATTATCATCATTGCCAGCCTCAATGCGTCACCAAATAGCTATGTCCCAAATATTTGGTCACAGACCTCGCCGTCCGATGCCTCACATGCGCTTCTTCCCAGTTTTGGAAGAAATGGCTTCCCAAAGGGTTCAATTGACGCTACAAAACCCAAACAGCAATATTAGAGGAATGCCTAATGTTCCAGTTATGCGAATGCCCGAGATAAAACAAAAGGAACATACCCCTCCAATACAACGGCGACCAGATATCTATAAAAGTGACATGCCAACAAATACGCAACCAAAACAACTTCCCTCAAAACGTTTGCCAGAGCGATTTCCTAATTTGAATAAAAATGAAAGACCGAGAATTCCTCCACAATCGCCAAACGGGGCACAGAATCCTTATCAGAGAGGAATTAGGCGTCCAATGCCTGGGATAGATAGACCACTTCATGGTTTGAAAGGACCAAACAGTCAGATGATGCATAGTCCCCAGAGAGAAGCTATATCTAATTTCCAATTAAAGCAACCACATAATACTCGAATGCATGGACCAATACCAGGGATGCAAACCAAGTTACGCATTCATCCTTCACTGGTTAAACCAAAACCTATTGAAAATAAGAATGAACTTGAATCAACCAATCAAACTAACAATCTGCACCCCCTATTTAATCCTACAATGATCCATCCTCGATTAAATCCTCCTATTGTTGCGCGCCCTCAACCGTTGCCCGTTCGTCCAATAGCAATGAATAATCAAGACCTGTTTAAGATGGGAAATGGATCCCCCAATTCTCCAAGTATTATCAGAAATGATAACCCAAGAAATCAAAAATTACCCCAGCCATATTCCCCTCTCAAGCATGCAGCCTCCAAAAATACGCCGGAATCATCTCAGATGAATGATGAAAATTACCAGAATGTAGCTGACCAGAAGCTCAATTCAAATCTTGGTCAATCAATGATCAAAAATATATCCACAGAAGATCAAGAAACTGTCCTAGAATCTAATTTACAGCCTTTAGATTCATTGGAGAGTGTAGAAGATGTTACAATTGTTCCTTACAGTAGTGAAGAAGAATCAAATCGAAACATTCTCGATACCACTACTAATGTACCTGACTACTTTTATGACGAGGTGCCTTTTGGAGCTCGTTTGAAAAGTCCTCTGAACAGTGGAGACCGAAGACGCCAACAAAATCGTCCGAGATTTACCCCGTTTCCAAGAAAGCCTCAGCTAACTTCTCCAACTCAAGAAAGTAAAAAACGACCTAACTTCTTTTCACAAATGGAGCGTCCAAATCAAGATGTCGTAAACCCAAAAGCAATACCCAGTGACCAAAAACAAAGTATTGAAATGTTGAAGTCAACTAAATCAGAGAAACCGTCTGAAGTTATTGAAACAAAAGAAAGTCTTGAATCTACAAAGGATTCAGAGAGTCTTTTGAAAAATGATATGCCAACTTTATTTGAAAACTCCCCTAAAGAAAGTCATGATGAAAACAAACTTATCCAAACGAATTCCACAGAATTACGTAAACTATCATCTTTCGTTACTTATAATTTAACCATCCCCCAGATAACAGAAAAAACTCCAACTAACGACAATGGTACTGATTACTCCATTTTGAATCATATTCTGTCCCTGATAGGAAATCAACCTGAAGTTGAAATTAGAAATCAAAACGAAGTGGATTTAACAGAGCATCCTGTGAATGAACGATAGAAAAGAGATGTTTCTGAACACAGAACCCACATTGTTGACCATTGTTGACCCCAACTTACATTAATACTGGCTGGCCCATGTATTTCTTAGTTCACACATTTTCATTATACTGTTCTATTATTTATATTTTCTTGAATAAATATTTATTTTAAAAATTTGTGTTTGTTTAATTAATTTTTAACACGAGTGCAATAGTGAATTGGTTGAATTCTTAGAAAAAATATCCAAGGGAGACCGGGGTTATAGTTGTCATTGATCAATATGTCTTCCTTCAATTTCTTTTGAGCTCAAAAAGCTTTCGTCAATTGATACATCTCTTAGGTAAGTTGGCATACCAACAAATTCATACATTACAGTTTTATGGATTAAGCCAGTGCTTTTCAAACTATTAATATTTGCAACACAATTTTCAATCATAATTTTCATCACCTCCCGCTGCATTACAATGCAATAATAATATACTATTTTGACTCTAAATATGCTACAATACGACGTTAGACCAGGACAGATTTTCGGGGGGGCATTCCTGAGGGGAAGTAAAAAGATCTATGATTCTGGAGGTTTACATAAATAAATTTTGACTTCAATTTCTTCCATTAATGATGAAGCACCATGCATTCATTCAAAGCCCTCAATGACCGCTATTGGACTGACGAACACCGACCAGTAACCACTTACCAAGGGGGATGGGGTCACCCTTCAGAAAAATTTTAGAAATTTGACCCTTAAAAACTAGCTTTTAAGTCGTTTTTGTACATTTAGTTTACATTTCAGGTGGGGACCAAGTCTTGGAACCCACAGGTTTAATAACCGCTGGATTAGGATCAAAAAGACTGATTTCGTTTTTCAAATGGTCCCTTGCTGTGGCATATAAAACCAAATAGCCTGGAGTAGGCTTCTAGGCTAGGGTTTCTGGGATTCCCTACTAGGGTTTCTTGAAACATTTTCAAGGGTTCCGCAAGACATATGTGGAACACCCAGTGGTTCCATATCATGCTACCCTTTGCCCCCAAAAAGGTACCATATAATTTTTCTTGAACATACTAAAATTAACAATTTTTCTGAAGGGGACCCCTGGCCCCATTTTCCTTCGGGAGTGCTTTCCATACTGTGCGCCGCGGCGCCCTGGGGCACCGCAAACTCTTCACATAAAATATAATTCTCAACCTCTTCTAATATATTTATAGAACAACATCCGTAATCTAAAGTATTTTTACAACTTAAATGTTGAAGTCTTGTTTTCAAAAATTTTCAGAGAAAACTTATGAAATCCAAATTTTAAAATTATCTTCACTCTCTGAAATTTCAGAGAGTAAAACGAACTATTTCTTATAAATAATGTTTAATATTTTTAACTATGAAAGAGTAATTTTAGATTCAATATATCAATAGATATAAGCTGATTTTATTATCATTATGCGAAAAATTATTCAGAAATTATTATGAGGTGTGGTTTATTAAAATTGTTAAATAAAGAGTTAGTCAGTTTTCTAACTACAAAAAAAATGGGTTTGTGTGCTTTTTCGTGAAGATGCTTGGGGCATCCTCGATTCTTGTGATGCCATGTCTGAATTGAGCTTGATTATGGAATACGTAGAAAGTTCCATGTCCAATTCGGCGGTGTATCGTTTTGTCCCCATTGTCCGGGCGCAAGACAAGGGAGGCACTTGCGCCAGCGCAGAGGGTAATTACTTGCTCTGATGCGTGTTCTGGTTCATTGTCCTTGTGCAATCTGAGGCCAGTGGTGCCTTCAGGATTTAAATTCTATGATATACCCCTCTTTGGCGGGGTCTTAATCTACATTTTGATGGGTCATTTATCAAAATCGGCCTGGTAGTTTGCTCGTGAGAGCAAAAGTCCCGTGAGCTGTCATGGTCTTTTTCGAAATTTTCTGTCTTTGAAATTCGATATAAAATAAAATAAAATAGTATAATTCTTGAATAAAATATCCAACTTAGATGACCTGTCTGGCCTTATGGGCAAATATTTTGTTGGTCATTTGGACCCCTGGTTTTAGCTCCAGGGGCCTTCTCAAAATTTCTCACTGCTGATTTTTGACATGACAGTCTCGGGCCAAAATTCATATGAAATAGAAGAAAAATCCCAGTGTTATAAAACTATATTCCCCTAATATATAATTTAATTGTGCATATTGTATATGTGGTGAAAATAGACATTTTTTTCCTTAGAATCTGTAGTTTTCGAATCGCGAGGGTGGACATTTCGGGTATACGACTGGGGATGGTGAGAGCTGAGGGGCACAGAAGTGGAAAATCAACGAGTTTCGATTTTGTGTTAATTTGGAGTCAAAATTGTTCCTTTTATTTTTTAATTTGCTCAAATGCTCCATAATACAAGAGAGTTTGGGGAGGACTATAACAGAACATAAAGTTTGGGTGGAGGGATGAAGTCGAATATAAAAATTTGTATGCCTATTTTCTCTGAGGTTCGTGTTTATAGACGTAAATTAACGTCTTGAAAGGTACCATTCTGTACTTGACTCTCTGGCGAAGAAGAATTGCGGTGATAAAAATCTGTCAAAGCTCACTAGGGATGGGAAGAGGGGCAGAAAAAAACACGAAAATACGATATATCTCATATAAAAATTTTTTTGGCACCAAAAAAGGTGAAATGTTTTGTAAAGGGATACTAAAATTGAGGAAAATCCAAAAAATCGGTTTTCAAGCGGTGTCTTTACATAAAATTGGGGCTGAAAGGGGAAGGTAAAAAGAACACGAAGTTCTTAAAGCTTGAGTCGTTTAAGAATTTATTTTTCTCCGTGAAGAAGCAAACATCTCAGGCTAGTTTTTCCCTTTAGACCAGCGGTTCTTAAACTGTGGTCTGCGGACCCCTGGGGGTCCGCGGCGCCTTTTCCTTGGGGTCCGCGACTTGAGGAGTTCCTCAAGTTACTTTTAGAATTCCCCAAAGAGTTTCAAAATTAGATGAAACACTAGTTTTAAGAGGCAAATTTCAAAAATTTTCTGGGGGAGAACCCCCAGCCCCCTCGAAATTTTTACTTCAATGCATCATTTTTTCCTTGAAATTTCCAGACCCTCACCTCAGAGACTTGAAGTAATTCAGGGGCATATATGAGGGTGGGTAAAGGGGTCCTGCCACCTGCCACCTCCTGAAATTTGGACTTGGTGTATCAAAACAAGTTAAAACCCTGTTTTTTGGATCAAATCTCCGAAAATTTTCTGGGGGAGGACCCCGAACCCCCTTTAGTACTTGGTATACTTTATTATTAAAAACTTTTTAAAAATAAGTTCATCAAAACTGAAATCCTACCTAAGATTATAGTCCGAAATTTGGACGAAGTGTATCAAAACCAAGTTAAAATCCTGTGTGTTTTTAGGGACAAATTTATCTAAAACTTTTCTGAGAATGACCCCCAGATACCTTTTTGTTCTTAAAACTCTATTATTATAAAATATTTTTTACATTAAGTTAATCAAAATGACAATCTTACATAAAAATTTATATTCAAAAAATTCTAACTAGGGGTATCAAAACTAATTAAAAACCTGTTTTTCTTGTTGAATATCCAAAAATTTTCTGGGGAAGGACCCCCAGACCCCCTTTGATAGTTAGATCTTAATTACTTATAACCTTTTTATATTACGTTCCCTAAAACGCAAATTCTACTTAAAAATGTACTAACAACGGACTTGGACCTATGAAATATATACATGGGGGCTGAGGGATAATTTTTGGCCCCTCCCGAAATAAATTTCTATATACGCCTCTGGAGTAATTGTGAAATTTATTATAATTTATATCAGTGGTGGCTCGTGAGTTTATTAACAGGGTGTTCACACCCTTTGTATGAATTAAATTTACACAAGATCAAGAAAGAGAAGGGATGTTGGACGAATACATAAAACTTGTTTTAGTATGAAGAAAACTTGTTTTAGAACAAATTTATTTATTTCAGGGGAGTTATTTTAAGTTTCCTAAATTTTTCACTGCATGCATTTTTATTTTTTAAATATACGTATAATGGAAATAAGCAAAACTTATGATAAAGAAGGCCTTTATTTTTTATAATACCCCTAACCTATAACATAATACCTCAAAAACAACTTTTATGCAGGATGTCCACTCGTCTAGCCTTTTTTGAAGCAAACAAATTTTTGACACTTTCATTAAAATCATACATAATACCTAATCATAATTTTTTTAATTGGGAGCATGACATGAACACTGGGTCTATCTACTCATAGTGCTTGTTACATATGCTTAATCGAACAATTGATTGTGAAAAATACAGGTGATGTGTAATTTTCAAGATCTGTAATTTTACTCCAACGTCACTTTAAAAAATAACCAATAACAAAAGAATTAACTATTACAAATTAGCTGACGTGAAAAGTTTAATAATACTTTCAAAAGGTTCTTATCTTTTTTCCAATCCGGGAAAAAATCTAGACCACAAAAAAGCAAGCTTAACCTCAAAACCGTAAGCCTCGGCACACAAAATCTGTGCGCACGGGGATCTCCAATGTGTTGCCGTAAGCCCAAATGTTCTCCGCCGAAAAGTCGAGGTTTCTTCCGACTCATTCAGTTTCTTCTCTCACACGTGCTAATAAGGAAAGAAAAATAAGAGTAGTATTCTCTTTATTTGATAAACACAAAACTTTCGCGTTTCCGGCTACAGGTGAAAGGGGGGGTAGAAACTTGATTCTGAGTATGAAACAGAAATTGAGAATGATTTATGTATTGTTTTCTTTTGATATTTTTGCATCTTTATATTTGGGTTTATTTCTACTTTTTCACTGGGTGTTCACGTGCTCCTGTGGACGAGCCGCCACTGATTTATATACTAATTTTAATTAATCTTAAACTCAAAACAAAAGTCTGGTTACGACTTTTGGTGTTTAAAATGAAGGGGATCCGCGAAGTCTGGCTGCTACATAAAGGGGGCAGTGACGATAGGAAGTTTAAGAACCGCTGCTTTACCCAGGTAGCACAAAAATATTGGCCAACTGCGTGCGAATACTGGCCAATATCGCGAACATCGTATAATATCGGACATCGTAATAACGATATTGGCCAGTATTTTTTGGCATTGTGTAATTTTTCATAATTAGGAACACATTAAAACCAATTTTAATTACATGTTATAAAAGAAAAATAAGTGTAAAAGTTGAAAACTAAGCTTTTTACCCTAATTTTGATAAAAATACGAAAATAATGTCAGAGAAAGGATTTTGACAAATACTGGCCAATATCGTAAATTAAATATTGCTGTGATGATATTGGCCGTTATTATACGGTGATGGGGGACCAATGTTAGAAAAAGAAGATAAATATGTCGTAGAAATGATATTGGCCGATGTTCGGCAGCATTGTAAACTCATTGCCGTAGAAATGGTATTGGCCGATATTCGGCAGTGTTATCAAATCATTTTGTCGTAGATACAATATTGGCTGATGATAAATGACTTTATTTTAAAGAAGCAAAATTGTACATACATTATGCTTTTCTTAAATAGCGTCATATAAATGCCATTTTTGGACCCGAGAAAATTTATAATTTTAGAACTGGCAAAAATATTTTTTCAAAATATTTTAGGACTTAATATTGCTTAACAACCTTTTTTTTAAATAAAGTGTTATCTTAACTTTTCTTAATTATTTTATTTTTATTTTATTTTATTTTATTTATTCTACAGTCAAACAGATAAAAATCCAATTACATGACTGGTAATACAAAGTAAAAGACACACAAAAAACACTATAAAAGACACACAAAAACCCTATAAAAGACACATATTAAACAACAAGAACAAACAATGAATAAGAAAAATTTAAAAGTCGAATTTCATAACCTAATTACCCTGACAAGATCACTGCAAGAATTAAAGAAAATATCAGAATCAATTGGCAAGTTGTTTACCAATTTGCAGAATTGAAATATTGACTGGTTTAATAAATAATTTTTGTTACAGGAGGGAATTTCAAAAACAGTTTTATTTCTTGTCATATATTGCGGAACGTGAAAATTTAAGAGATTAAGTAGGTCAGAACAATCAATCTCATTATTTAGAAGCCTAAAGAAAAACTTAAAAACACAAGTATTACGTCTAGTTTCAAGAGTAACAATGTTAGGTAATACGTCGAGTGAATTATTCGATTTAAAGGAAAGAAAACGAAGAAACATATTTTGAATTTTCTCAAGAGATTTAATGAGAGATTTATTATATGGATTCCATACTGTACAATTATATTCAAGAATAGAACGAACCAAAGAAATAAAAAGATTATATAAAACAAAATTGTTGGTGAAATCATAAGTGGTTCTCTTTAAAATTCCTAAAGTCTTAATTGCTTTGAGTCTGATGTCTTTAATATGCATGTTAAAACCAAAATTGGATTCATAAATTATACCCAGGTCCTTGATATGCTATATTCTAGTGATAGGAAGATTGTCAATTAAGTAATTTTTAAGAAGAGGGTTAAGTCTACGCGTAAAAGTTAAAACAAAACATTTATCTATATTTAAGTATAATTTATTTGAATTGCACCAATTGCTCAAATCATTAAGTTCGTACTGCAAAACTTCCAGATCATTATGAGAAGATATTTGTTTGAAAATCTTTAAATCATCAGCGAAAAGAAGACAAGATTGAAAAAGTGAAGTGATATCATTGATAAATAAAATAAAAAGTAAGGGCCCAAGGATCGATCCCTGAGGAACACCAGTAGTGCCAGAAAAACCACTAGAAAAAACTGAATTGTATTTAACAAAAAGAGACCTTTGAGACAGGTAAGAACTAAACCAAACAAGTAGATTGCGATCAAAACCTATATTAGATAGTTTGTGTAATAATATTTTATGATCAACAGTATCAAAAGCTTTTGCAAAATCGGTGTAAACAACGTCTAATTGTTGATTAACCTCTAAAGCATCAGAAATTTTCTTATTTAGACAAAGAAGATTAGTCGCAGTGGAACGTTTTTTCACAAATCCATGCTGGTTAAGGGAAATAATTTGATGGGTCTGTAAGGAGATTTTGCTATGAATGATTGATTCAAAAATTTTAGCAAAACAAGAAAGAATAGCTATTGGTCTATAGTTTTTAACATCAGATTTGTTACCCTTTTTATGTACAGGAATAATTTTGGATGATTTCCATAGATCAGGGAAATTATTTGTACTCAGAGAGAGGTTACATAAAATAATCAAAGGGTAAGCAAAACTATCCAAATTAGCTTTAACTAAATAAGGAGGTATTAAGTCAAGTCCACAAGAACCAGAACTTTTCAATTTTTTAACACTTAAAACAATATCATCATAAGAAACATGATTTACTTTAACTAAATCAATTGAGTTAACACCAATAATAGGATCAAAACCATAATTACAATTATTTATCACATCAGAAGTACTATAAACACTAGAAAAGTAATTTTTAAATGCCTCAGCCACATCCTCATCATTTTGTAAATCAATATTATTATAAGACAAATTATTAGATCCATGAGTTTGATTTTTCCTTCGATAATAAGACCAAAAGTACTTCGGATCAAATTTAAAAGAGTTTTCGATATCGGAAATATGGAGCTTACGCATCATGCGTATATTAGTCTTAATACTTTGCCTGATAGATTTAAATCTCTCAAGATCAATCGGGTTGCCAGAGACTCTAAACCAGGGGTTCCCAAACTTTTTTGGCCCGTGGACCCCCTGACGACATTTTTCGTACCCCGTGGACCCCCTGTCTTAGGGACCGTTCAAAAAGTAGCTAAAATTTTATGTTTATGATATTTATATTTCTAAACCATGCATAAATTTTGTAATAATAATCATTTGTTTTCACTTTTACATATTTAAAAAAAATTTTGCCATTCATATGATTACTTGATATTTTTAAGGAAATTATAATAATCAAACATTTAAAAAGTTTGAAATAAAAACAAATCTAAAATTATAGTAATATCACTACCATTTCACGACACAAAAACTTTTAGCTACATTGGCGAATCCAGGATTTTTGTCTAGGGGGCTGAGTTTCACTAATAACTTAATTGCTATTATGGGCTGTTCAGGATTATTATTGTAAGTAACTGAAAGGGGGAGGGGTGGAGGGGGGTTGCCAGTGCCATAGCCAGATTTTTGTTTTGGGGGGCGGGCTACTCAACATCTTTTCGAGATCTAATCATAGTAATAGGTCGTTAAATTCGTCGTCTAATCATAGTAATAGGTCGTAATAGTTAGGTCAGATGACATCGTAAGGTTTTAATTTTGGTGCACTAAATTTCAAAATTGTGAAAAATGTCAACTCCTAGTAAAAGGGGGGTCTGGGGGTCCTCCCCCATAAAAATTTTGAAAATTTGCCCCTCAAAATAGTGATTTAGCTCATTTTGAAGCCTTATTCCACCCAAAGAGCACCCCTCATTGTAAACGGCAGAATTTTCAAGGAAAAAAGTTTATGGTATTATGAATTGGAAAATTTCTAGGTGGTTTAGGGGTTCCTATTCCAGTAAAAAATTTTAATTTTGCCCTTAAAAGTGGCATTTTAACTCATGTTGAGACACTTTAGGTTACATCCAAGAGGATCCTTCTTTGTAAATCCCTTAAGTTTCAAGGAAAAACCGTACTTATTATATTCCAAAATTTCGAGGGGGTTTGGGGGTCTTCCCCCAGAAAATTTTTGTAATTTTTCCCCTTAAAAGTAGGGTTCCGACTCACCGAACACCACCGGGTAACACCACCGAATGTCCGCAAAGTGTTGAAATTTCTTTTTTGGCTTTATTTCTACAACCCAAACTTGAATGTCTTATTCCTGGGGGGGGGCTGCAGGCTGTAGCCCCACAGCCCCCCTTCTGGATTTGCCACTGTTTAGCTCCGTGGAAGGACTCCGTGATAACCAACTTTTCATATTACTAAAAGTTGATTATAACAAAGACAAAAGTTTTGAAACTGGTCAAAATTTTTCATTTTGATGAAATTTTTCCAGTGGACCTCTGAAAGTCACTGTGGACCCCCTAGAAGTCTCTGTGGACCCCCAATTTTCATTTTCATGCCCGTGGACCCCCTGGAAGTCGCTGTGGACCCCTGGGGGTCCATATGGACCACTTTGGGAACCGCTGCTCTAAACCCCTTCAAATGGGAATTTTTTAGTTTGATGTCACGGATAATGTCTCTTGTAAACCAAACAGGATATTTACATTTGAAATTAATAGTTTTAGGTACAGACACATCTAGTATACCATACAAAATATTATAAAATTGTTCTAATGCTGCATTAATATCAGAACAGTGATTTAGAAAATTCCAGTCGACAGAAGATAAAAGTGTAAATAACAAATTAAAATTAGCTCTTTTAAAATTATACGATTTAGAATCAAATGAATTAACCTCTGAAGGTTTAGAACTAGATTTAAAATTAAGATCCCTCCCAGTCCCATCTAACTCGACAATTAAAGCAGGATGGAATACATCTTCAGCAGTTATCAAATGAATAGGTTTACACACAGAAACACAATAGTTTTCAGACCTAACTAAAATGAGATCCAGAATTCTTCCCATATGATTTTTAAAAGTATTATAGGGTGGGTTGGGGTAAAGTGGGTCATGGGGTAAAATGGGTCAGTTATAAATAACTCGATATAAATCAAATTTAAATATAATTTTTTTCAACTCATTGTTTATATTATATTCTTTAATCTGTTGGCAACCTTTTTGGACTGTCAAAAATTAAGATTTATGAATTTGAGGACTGAAAAAATACTTAATTTGAGCCGTAAATGATGTCATCGAAAAAACAGGGTTTACCAACTTCGAAATAACTATATATTGTAATAAATTACAGCAAACGTTTGTGATAGTTTTTCATAAAAGAAAGTCTGAGAGACATTTCAAGCCAATCATCTTAGAAAAATATAAAATATTTTATCTTTTATAACGATATTTTGTACTTGGGGTAAAATGGGTCATAGTTAGGAGGCCTTTTGTATTAAGTAAAAACAATGTTTTTAACTTATTTCCTTCAAATATACATTGAACTGTCAAACAAGTTTATTTTTTTCTCCAAATGAAGTATTTTAATTGCTACATTTGAACAATGTTCATTAACTTCGGACGTTTACAATTTCATTAAAGTACAAATTAAAACAAATTTCTTCAGATAAAAACGGCTTAGCCGATTGCCTTTTTTCTTATTTTCATGTATATTTAGTAATAAATATATTTTTGACATATTTTTGCAATGATACCCATTTTACCCCACATTGGGGTAAAATAGGTCATTACTTTTGATGCTAAGTTTAACCAGTTAATAACTAAAAAATATTTGATAAAATTAGATGTAAATGTTCTGAAGGATTGTAGTGTCAAGATCCAATTGAAAGAAATCATTAAAATGTAATAGTTTTGATGAAATAAAACTTAGAATGTGAAGGTACCTTTAAATGACCCATTTTACCCCAACCCACCCTACTGTTTAAATTTATGCAAATTGATAAAACCCATGAAATCATTGTCAAGCGAAGCATCATTACAATCATAGCTTGACCAGTCAATTAGGGGCATATTAAAGTCCCCAATAATGATAAAATTTGTAACATTATACAAGAACTCGTCAATTACATCATAAAACTCTAGGAAAACATCATCATTTGCAGAAGGAGGGAAATATGAACAACAGACAATTAAATTGGTAAAATTGTTGACAAAAAGCTTGACCCATACAGCCTCACCTGAGAATCGTATGTTTGACAAAAGCCTTGCATTAAAACACTTTTTTACAGCTATCAAAACACCACCACCACGAGACTGATTTAATCCCAGGTAATCACGATCTTTTCGAAACACATCATATCTATGATCAAAAAGATCACAATCCAAGAACTCACAATTTAGCCAAGTTTCAGAAAAAAGAATTAAATCATAATTTTCAATTAAACAGTTCTCAAAGATATCAGAAAATTTGGTTTGCATACCTCTTACATTTTGATAGTAGATGGTTATAGTATCGTTACCGTGATTCATAATCTTAGTTCCTTGATTCGTTGGACTGCTGGACATTAGATCACTTCCGGATAGTCATTGAACAGGAGTCCCCAAAGGCGTTGAAGCATCGAGCGAAGGTTGATCCAGGGTAGCAGTGCTAGAAGATGAACCCGCGCTAAGAACCACATTGCCACTAACATCAACAAAGTCAAGCGTGACATTATATAGCTGTTCATCACGCAAGCGGCCCCTGAATTCAGATAATATGCAGCCCTCAGGCCATACGGATTCATCAAGCAGTTTAGCGAATTCATTTTCATACACTTCAATATGGAAAGAAGCATAGGATTGAAATCTAGATTTTAATCTGCGACACCTGAGAAATTCCAGATCCAAGGAACCCAGACTTTCCCTGATTACGGACTCAGAGGTATCAGGGCTCAATCTCGACACAAACAATGCTTTTCTTCTGGGAAGTCTACTTACAGTTTTTATGCTGGAGTTTTTGTTTGATCCGTTAATTATAACTCTATTCCGACCAGGGTTTCCCGATGAAGGTTTTCTCACCTCACCCAGCCTCACAGCACTGGAACTGTCTCTTGCAACACTAAAGCCGTTCTGGGCACACAAACTCGGATTAGGCACCAAACCGACTACACGCTCGGCTGCCGCCCCAGAATCTTGCTTTAAATTCAACCCGGTCACACTGGCGTACTGACATACCGCCAGAAGAAGAGCTATTGACGTCATACAATGATGCTGCGGTTGTTATAGAAACGGATTATTCCACTGAATTTCGGGGGTGATGATTCTTTTGGCGATGAAATAAATGTTTTGCGCCAAATCTGAGTGGCTATTTTTCAACTTTGTACTTCTTTCGATTCTAGAGTCACGGATGGGAATTTCCTTATCTAATCTGATTTATTACACCTGATAAGATCTATCTCAACTGATCAGATGTATTTAAACTGATCTTTCATATAATCTGATCTATTTAATTTAATTTCATATTATCTGATTTACTTCATCTTACCTGATTTGATTTTGGATATTTTGTATTTTTTTGGATTTAATCTGATCTATATCAACTGGTCTGATCTATTCCCTATCTGATCTGATCTTAGATATTTTGTTAAATTTTGCATTTAAGTTCAGTTTGTAGAGAATAAGTTCAATAAGCAAATCTTTGTGAGGATTTCGAAGCTATCCGAAAGGTCCTGCACACGCAGCTTGGTGAGCGATAGTGAGTAGGGGAGGTAGCTCCCTAATCTTGTAAAAAATATCAAAAAGATAATGAATACATATTTTTTATATTTTGTCACTTCACAAGTTTTTAACTCCTTATTTAAATTTCACAAGTATGATAATTAAGTTATAAAATTTACAACTAAAGTTATATTAAAAAAATTAAATTAAAAGTTAAAGTTTACAACTAACTATATAAACTAATTCCCTCAAAATAGCAATATAAAAGCATACTAAACTGTAAAAAGTTTTCATGTGTAAAAGTATTTCCGATTTTTATTGACGAGAAATTTCAAAGATAATCAATAATTTAATGTAGTAATAAAAAAATATTTCTCATTCGCCAAATGTACGCTTAAAATGCCAAATATTGCAGTTCAATTCATACCAGCTTCCCTCCTCTTTTGGACTCGTCTACTCACGGCAACCCTGTTCATAGCTCTTCTCCTCGCGGTATGTCAGTATGTCACAGGTGGAGTAACCGACGAAGATTCAGGCAAAAGCAAACATTCATTAGAAGGCTTTCCCAACTGATCCTGGAAAACCCTATCTTCCAAAGACTTAAATCTATCAAAAACCTCATGTTTCATATTTAAAAATTGACTATTTAAGTCATTAATACGGTTTAGCACAGCAGTCGATGTAAGGGATGTTATTTCACGATCCACAATGTTTTCGTCATAACTGCGAAATGAATCGGAGATTTCCGCTTTTATTCTAGCGAAATCATTCCTGTCGACGCTATTACAAGATTTCTTATCACAAACCCTGAGAAATATAGTATGAAGATCATTTAGTGAAGAATTTAGGAAATTCAAGTCAAACATGGCCATGGAAGATTAATTCAGAAATCACAAAGTAAACAAACTATCTTTTCTTACGGATAAGACTAACCGAGGAGCACACAAAATCGCTGCGGCGAAAAGTCACTCTCCGACGGGGAGAAGCAGGCCAGCCTCCGGCACTTCGATCGAAAAATTTCTAAGTCCAATTTTCACCAAAATATTTGTTGAAATGTCTCCGTTCAACTTTGGGGGCGTTCAGTTGAGGGTCACAGACAACTTCCAAAAGAAAAAATCCAGATAGCAGATGTTATTCATACAATTTTCAATACTTTCAAATTAAGCCATATTACACACGTGTAGCGAGTTGCTACTCGTTGCACGTTATGCACAATACAAGATTGCACGTTGCACGTAATACAAGATTAACCCGCCTATATAATAATTGAGTTAACCTATCAGACGGTAAGCAATTAACCCAGGTTTATAGAGACTGTTCTTCTATTTTATTATAATTTTATTCGTCAAAGTAAAAAATACTGCAATTGAACAAATTAGTCATTAAAATCTAAGACACTTATATTTTCTATTTAAGTATCAAAAAATCAACAGTTTCTTAAAATCATTCTTTCTTTAATTATCACTGTTCACCCCTAAAAAATTAAGGGGTGAAATATCCTTCTATCTCTTTCAAAATGTACAGGTCAACTTTAAATTATTTGAACTTAAAAAAATACCCTTACACTTAAAAGTATTCTTTTAAAACTAACTCGGGTTGCATATTAACACCGGAACACATATTTTTGATGATATAAGCCTTTATGAAAACTACCCCCTCTTGAATACCGTCTGATACCGTCTAACATCGTAGAGCACTGATAGATGTTGAATTTTCGGAATTCGTCTTTTCCGACATCTATCGATGTTACCCGACATTCCTGTTGTAAAAAAAGGAAATTTGCTAAGATAATGTCGGAGATCTGGTATTATCCGGCATCAGATAATGATGATACAATCAAGGTCAGAAAAACAATACTCGCTGATATTGGATGTCGTCTTAAATTTAGTGTTGATTAAAAATTTATTTAAAATAAGTTTAATTTGCAGTTATTTTGCATGCTAAAAGGGTAATTAAAGGTTTCATAAATTGAAGACATTTTTTACTTGTCCTTGATCGAACGGATGCCTCGTGGCACGTTAAGCCTACATGTTCTGACTTTGACGCTGAATAGCTCCGAATATATTAGAATCCTAGCTTAGTGGTTTATATTTTCTGAAAGCGTAAGAAAAGTTGTTTCCAACAATAGGTTCAACTAAGACGTGGTATAAAAATTGCGCAATCCAGAAAACTTATTTTTTAGCTTTTCAAGACAGTTTTTCACAAATTTCTCCCTAAATAATTGTTGTAAAGCTTATTAATAACCATATTCTTGAAGAACTCTTTGAACCTTGTTAGAGAGACTCCATTTCTTCTGGAGAAAAGGAGTTAGAGGCGTTAAAAAGTGAAAATGAAAACGAGCATGTGGTTCTAAAACCTCTAAATATGGGTCCAAACTCTTAGTGTCATACATCATTCAATAGGAAATATTAAGGAGGTACACATACTAAAATTTGAGAACCCTACCTCTAAAATTAAGGACGTGACACCCAATTAAAATTTTCCAATAAAACCGGAAAAACTCCCGAAATAGGGAGAAAATCCCCTTATGCTTTACATATTCTTAATCTACTAAATGATGTGAATCCGATGATGTAAAACACTTGGTGGTCTATCCATATTTTTACTCTTTCCTTCTTTTTATCATAGCCCGAAAAACGTATCGGATTCCTATGATGAAAAGTTTATCACTTTTGTGTTTGAAAATTCCTCGATGACGTCAGAAACACCATGGCAACTCGAATTTCTGGAAAAAGCTTTCCAAATTACTCTACTACGATAATAAAAATTTTAAAAAATTCAAACTTAAAATTAAATACCAATTATTAGGCTTTTTCGGACTTGTGTTTTTTTCTCGAAATACCGTTTTTTTTTCCGATTCTGTAAAGCCCTTAAATATTTAGCGAATTGCTTGAAAATTCAACATGAAGTCAATTTTAAGGTCCTCTTTAAGAATATGTCAAAGAAAAAATAATTAAGTAGCGTTTATTGGGTTTAAAACGACAAAAGCGTACTATTTCGACACTGAAACAACTGTAAGTAATAATTGAAACTTGCAAATAGGAAAAATGCATGCATTAATATAAATTAATAAAAAAGGATGGCATAATTTTAACTATTTAATGAAGCTAAGTAAAAAACAAAGTTGGGCGAGAGGGAATGAATAAACTGAGAACAAGAGAAATATCCCACCCAGTCCTAATTTTAGACAAGTATTTTTTTTAGGATTTTGATATTATTAAAAAAGTTTTGAATAATAAAGTTCAAAGTACAAAGGGGGGTTTGGGGGTCCTCCCCCAGAAAATTTTTGGAAATTTGACCCTAAAAAACAGGGTTTTAGCCGGTTTTGGCACACCCAAGTCCGGATTTGGGGGGGCTGTTATTTTTTACCTGTTTCTGACGTAATTATAAAAGAAACTTTCTGCTTGAAATATTTTTTCCAATAATAACATAAAGTAAAGTAAGACTCTTAAAAAAGTGACTGTTCTCAGATGAGATGAAACTGTCCACACAAAAAAATATGCATTGCAATTTTGCATAAGACAAGGCTAGAAAATTAACAAATAATGTGTTTAATAATTAACAAATAATATCCTTTTGCACTTTAATTGTCCCTTCTTCAGACATTTATTTTAATATATTTTAAATGCTAAATGGTGTCCCCTCCACCTATCTTTATTACTTTTAAGATACCTTACCTAATATACTATTGAAATTTATTCCTCTACTTGAAAATTTTTATTTCATTGGCTTCCTGGATCTTAAAACAAAAGGTTTGTCAACTAACCACAGATATCTGATTGCAAGTACATAAAAAGTTTAATCAGTTCATCCGTATCTCTAATAGTTTTCGAGATAGTAACTCCGCTGGTATCCGCTAGAGGGCTTTCTAATTAAACTGGGACTAACTTGGAATCATTCCTAATATAATAAAAAAACCGAGGCCAAATCGGTCCATTAGAACATGAAAAAAAGCGGTTGCAAAGATTTAACATTTATAGCCGACGAATTGATAACCTCCTCCTGTTTGAAGTCGGTAAAGAGCGCTTGAGGTCCAAAAAAAGCTTCGCACCTCGCGCACGGGCTCCAGAAACATGAAGACATTAAAAAACGTAATTGAACAGACATTATATCTTTGTATTTAAACCACTGAGTTAAACATGGAATCAAATAGTTAAATTCTTGCGAGGCCCTTAAAGTGTGAGGCCGTCGGCGGGGGCCGACGTCGCCGACGTCTAGTTACGCCTCTGCTTACAGCGCCCCTAGCGGCAAAATTAAAAAAAATTATTTTAAAAACTAAAGGAGATGTAGCAAAAACCTCAGTGAGAGTATTGTTGCCAACGTCAAGAAGAACTCACTGAAAAAAATTTGATCAAAATACGAGGGTTGTTTTTTAATTAACTTCCGTTTTTCTCCTGAAAAAAAAGTGGTAGGAATTTCAAAACAATTTTGGTGCTGGTAGTTAGATACATCCTTCAGGTTCAATTTGCCACCTTACTGAATAAAATCGGACATTTTTTCTATTTTTATCAATTTTACAAGCGCGCTCCGCGAACTATTTTCCCGCCAACCCATAGAGAATTCGGCTTTTTTTTCTCCCTTCGCTCCGTCCGCGATCACCTGCCCACCCATTGTTTAATGTTAATGCCTGCTCGCGGACGGAACGAAGGGAGAAAAAAAAGCCGAATTCTCTATGGGTTGGCGGGAAAACAGTTCGAGGAGCGCGCTTGTAAAATTGATAAAAAATAGAAAAATGTCCGATTTTATTCAGTAAGGTGGCAAATTGAACCTGAAGGATGTATCTAACTACCAGCACCAAAATTGTTTCGAAATTCCTACTACTTTTTTTTCAGGAGAAAAACGGAAGTTAATTAAAAAACAGCCCTCGTATCTTGAAAATTTGTGGAGATATTAGCACTTTTCAGGGGTCAAAAAACAAAAAGTTTGCATATTTCTAAATTTTTCAGTGTTATTGTGTAGTTTTGTGTTTTTTTAGTTGAAAGAACACAAAATTTAATCAAATAATCAAAAAAATTTGCAAACATGCGAACTTTTTATTTTTTTACCCCTGAAAAAGTGCTATTTTCACATGCTAATATCTCCGCGAATATTCAAGATATTTTGATCAAATTTTTTTCACTGAGTTTTTCTTGACGTTGGGAACAATATTCTCACTGAGGTTTTTGCTCTATCTCCTTTAGTTTTTAAATTATTTTTTTTAACTTTTTAATTTCGCTGCTAGGGGCGCTGTAAGTCATCTCAATGGATTCTCCAGGCTGACTTACCTAGGAGTAGACCTTACTTCCGTGACCCGAGGAGGCGTTGGTTCCGAATAAAAGCCGTGCAACGCAATTTTGAAACACCCTGTATACTTATAATATAGAAAATATTGCTATAGACCTTAGAAACACATACGATAAACTTATTCTTTGCATGTTAACATTGTCATAAAATGTTTTCTAATAAAGTTAGATTATGAGTGTTTGATTGTTATTTTTTTTTCGTTTGGACATACTTGAACACCCGCGGTCACTCTTACAGACCATATTCTGTTTCTTTAAAACCATTTTTGTGAAACAAGACTATTTCAGAGCTTTAATAGCTCTCAAAAGATTTGTCAAGACCACTGAACACTTCGGGAAAAATTACTTATAATCCTGACATTACAAAGTGACATATTGAAAGATAAGCAAACTATTATTAACAGGCGAAAGATATAAAAAGAATTAAGAAAGGTCTGGTTAATAGAATCCCAGATAAAATATCATTTCATGTTATTTTATACACCATTAGCTTGTCAGATTATCTGGAGAGTTATATCATATGAAACATCTTTTTTCGATTGTTTCGAAAGAAGAAAATACTTCAGAGTTGTTGTAAGGCAGACTTATTTCTGGGTTTTGATAATGTACACGTATATAAACAATTTAAGTTGCAATAAAGAATGTGTGTTTTTATGAATGTAAACGTTGTTATGTTAGAAAATATCCTTCAAAAACTAACAGAGAAACTTATTCGATTATGAAAAGAATCCGTAATAAATGTTATGCAATTCGATAAGCTACATGTTTAAGTCTTAGTGCTAACTAATATAATTAAAAATTATATCTAAGTATTGAAAATACACTGAATTCATTACCTTGTAAGGAGCTTTCCTTAAACATCTTATTTGAGCTACCAGAACTACCAACTACAAAAAAAGAATATTAAATTACCTTTATAGAGAAAATGGAAAAATTTTTTGACAAATAATAGAACATTTTCTTCTATAGTAAATATTACCTATAGTAAAACTTTTTAGAACATCAAATGCTGCGTAGTTTCTCATTTCTCTTTAGGAGCATTGTATGAAACTATGAATTTTTTCGATAGAATTTACCTGTTTTCAGTTAAGTGCCTGATTTTCAAAGAATTTCTAAAAAAAGTAAATCATTTTATTACTTTTTCAAAATCTGCTTCTAAAATTGTTCAACGTAAATCCTTTAAAAAACCTTGGATGACAGCTGAGTTACTTTCAAATATTAGGGAAAAAGAAAAACTATTTAAACTATATAAAAAAATAAATATAATCAAGATATTAAATCACGGTTTGTTTCCTTTAGAAATAATCTAAAAACTAAACTACGTCTTGCAAAATCTGAATATTATTATTCTAAGTTTCTGCAAACTGGAAGAAGTAGTAGAGATCAATGGAAAATAGTTAAAGATATACTTATTAATGAAAACTCAAAGATAAATCAGTTACCTAACTACACTGAAAGTGAAATTTTAGCATTTGACTTTAACAAACATTTTTCTGAAGTCTTTAAAGGTGTAGATATCCCTGCAGATTTTCACTGCACGAAAATTCCTTCGTTACTTAATAGTATGTTTTTTTGTGAAGTGTCTAAGGAAGAAATCTCAAACTTAATTCATTCACTTCCCAATAAAAAATCTACGGGTATTGATCAAATAAACAAGAAAATGTTATCCATACTTTTTACTAAAAACGCCGAGTTTATCACTAGTTTAATAAATTCCTCATTTGAAAATGCTATTTTTTTCTCTGATTTAAAGACCTCAGTGGTCGTCCCCGATTATAAAAAAGGTAATGTGAATGATTTGGGTAATTACCGTCCTATATCTCTATTAAGCATCTTTTCAAAACTTATAGAGAAACTGATGCAGTCTCGATTGATAAATTTTTTAGATAAGAACAATATATTATCTGACAACCAATTTGGTTTTAGAAAGGGAAAAGGTACTGAGCAGGCTTTAATGGAGGTCACCAAAATTATTTACTCTAATGAAAACAGTAACCTGAAAACTGCTGCGGTTTTTCTTGATATTAGTAAAGCTTTTGATACAGTTAACCACAAACTGTTATTGCATAAACTTAACTGCATTGGAATAAGAGGAAATTTAAATAAATGGTTTAAATCATATTTAACAGATAGAAAACAGATAGTTAAAATAAATAACAAATTCAGTCAAGAGATTTCCATTGAAGGAGGAGTTCCTCAGGGATCGATATTAGGGCCAACTTTATTTTTAATTTTTATTAATGATTTTTGCGAAATTAAATTGAACTGTAAAATAGTAACCTTTGCTGATGATACAGTTTTGATTTTTTCAGATTACAACATTTCAGCACTTTATGAAAAAGTTGAGATAGGATTGAAAAAAGTAAATGAATGGTTTCATCTAAATTTACTTAACTTAAATACCTCTAAGACTAAATTTATGATTTTTAATTTAAAACCAACTATCTCTTTAAGAAACACCATAAAAATTCATAATTTTGTTTGTAATATGCAATGCAATGACTTATGTAATTGTGAAGTAATAGAAAGGGTTAATACGATTAAATACACTAGCGGAAATAAAAATCCCAACACCAAGAAGGAAAGGAGATATCAAAGTCAAATTTATTTCTATGATTGCACATAGTATCAATGTGAATTGATTAAAAAATCAGCCTTCCTGGATGTTAGGGGGCCGAGAAAACCAGGGAGGACTGTTGTCTCCATAGGTGTCCATTACCGCTGTCAAACGTCATGGTATTGAGTGACAGGGGCTCTAAATGACTTTTGAGGGATTGGAGGACCATGTTGCCTCCTCAGGTGGTCCAAATTCATATGGTGCACCAGCGGACGTTGCATACCGGGCTAGGTGATTTCTCCTCATTAACCGGACTTGTTTTGTGGGTGTTGGTTCTAGAGAACGGGAAAGACGGGGTAAAAATGCAACCTAGGGGGTTAAGAAGAAAGCTTGGACATTGCATACAACATGTGGTTGTGCATGTTTCTCTTGAAATTTGTCCCCAGGACAGGTTTGAAGGTAAGGGCGGACAACCGGCTAAAAAACCTCAATGATGCAGATCTGGTTGGTAAAAAAATTGTGAATCACACTCAGGAGTTGCAGAAAGAGAATCCAATGCAACCCCACTCAGTTACCCTGCATCACCACTCTGTGGAACGATTAGAAAATCATCAGCTGAGTGCGCTCTCTCCATTGTGTCTTCAAACTCATACCCAACCGTCGTGGTGCTCCAAACCGAAGCAGGATTCTGTCATAAACACAATGTCATAAAATTGGGATTTTCATTTCCTTATTTCGTGCACTATTGGAATCAGAAAGACCCATTTTCAGCCCCTTGTTTATAGACGAAGATGTAAGAAGCTATGCGGACAAAACGGACAATCCGCAGTACTGCAAACGACATCCATCCCACTGCCGCTTGTCCTCAGTATGATCTACCGGTACTTTGGCCAACCAGAGCTGCTTCATTGAGGTTTTTTAGGCGGTTGTCCGTCCTTACCTTCAGACCTGTCCTGGGGACAAATTTCAGGAGAAAAATTCACAAACACATGTTTTATGCAATGTCCAAGCTTTCTTCTTATCCCCCTATGTTGCATTTTTAACCTGGCCTATCCGTTCGTAAGAACCAACGCTCACAAAACATGTCCGGAGAAAGAGGAGAAATCACCTAGCCCGGTATGCAACGTCCGCTGGTGCACCATATGAATTTTGACTACCCGAGGAGGCAACATGGTCCTCCAATCCCTCAAAAGTCATTTAGAGCCCATGTCACTCATACCATGACTTGTGACGGCGGTAATGGACACCTATGGAGACAACACTCTTCCCTGGTTTTCTCGGCCCCATGGTATCCAGGAAAGCTGATTTTTTAAGCAATTCACATTGATACTATGTGCAATTATAGAAATAAATTTGACTTTGATATCTCTTTTCCTTCTTGGTGTTGGGATTTTTATTTCCGCTAGTGTATTTAGGAATTCAATTCGATAGTAACTTTAAATGGAAATCGCATGTAAATAATTTGCTTAACAAATTGCGATACGTTAATATTACGTTTTTTAAATTAAAAAGAGTAGTGGATCAACGATTTTTAATAACTCTGTATTATTCATGGGTTCAATCTATTTTAAACTATGGTATAACATGCTATGCATCCGATTACTTTAATAATATTAAACCTCTAATTCATTTACAAAACAAATTGTTTTCTCATTTCAAATACTTTCAGCAACCTATAACTTTTCTAACTTTACGCCAACTTTTTGTTTATCGGCTACTTATTTTCATTTTTAAAAACAAAAACTTCTACGAGCTAAAACCAGTAAATTATTTTATAAGAGGCACTAAAGGCAATTACTTTACTCCTAAATCCAGAAAAGAAATTATTCATAAATCTCACACTTTTTTAGGCCCCTATATATTTAACAAATTAAATGAAGCTACAAAACTTACAAATAATTATGCAGAATTCAAAATAAATATATCCAAATTCATAGAAGCACAAAAATCAATAGAAATTCTCTTTATAGTAAATAAATAAAGCTCCATCGCGTTGCCTTAATTACATCAAATGACATTTTTGATGTCATGACACGAGCTTTTGCTCTTAATGATATCACATACATACATTTTTTTTTGTCCTTTGTTATTCCAATTTTGTGGTTTTCTTTTGATGTATGTTTTCCGCTTTGTCTAATCTATGTGTGTCTATGTGTCTGTATGTTAATGTTAATAAAAAAAATTTAAATTGAATTTGAATTTAGAAATAATTGCTATAGTTACTCTGGCATTTTTTATAACGAATATGTAAAAATGTACTATTTATAAACAAACATAATAAACATTTAAATTAATGTAATTTTCTTAAGAGCCACTTTACAAAAAGTAATTAGTACGAATAAAATTAATATATAACTATAACGTAAATGGACTCAAATTGCAAACAAATAACATGGCATATCATGATACATTTTTACGCTAAAAATGTTCTGTGTAATATAAAAAGTACGTGTTTGCACGAGAAATAAAAAAGGTCATTTTATTCAATCCTGCCAAAAACGCTTTACCTTTACTTGGCATCAGTGAGGGCCACGTGCTTGTTTTATTTCCGAATTCTGGGTGCATTCGACGTGCATTATGTTGGGGAACAGAATGCCAGGAATGCTAACACAACCGGCGGACCAACCTTCGTATATTTGAGCTTCATCTTTCAAGCACCCCAAATAGTGTATGCAGGATCCCTTTTACAGTACAATACACACCTTTGTTATGTTTCTATACATAGGTAGTATTTTACATATTTGGCCATTGTATGAATGTATGATATTCGGTAAATCCAGGGAGATTGAAATAGAAAAGATAAATTTTGGCGCATATGATATTATTTTAGTCTCGGGGAAACATATTGAGTAAATCTTTATTTCCTAGGGGACATCCATAAATTACATGAGGTGTTTTTTCCAAAATCTGGACCCCCTCCCCCCCTTGGTGAGATTTAGTGAGATTTTGCTGGACCCCCCTCCCCCACATGTGAGATTTACTTACAACCTTTAAAAATAATTTTCTATCCTATTAGTTTGCATTTTGTGCTTCAAAGCACTTAAAACTTTTCCATTATTAATGATGTGGGGGAAAAGGACATTATTCCGCCTAAAAATCACAACAGTATCATATCTGTGGGTATTATTCCTTTCTCTTAAAAAAGAAAATCGTATAACTTCTAACTTAAAAATGACGTGAGATTTTAATCGACCCCCCACCCCACTTGGTGAGATTTGATGAGATTTTTCCAAACCTCTCCCAGGGCCTGATCATTGCCTAGGCCTACAAGGCCCGGGCCTTGGGCCCATGATTTTAAAGGGCCCCAAATTGTCTGAAAAGCATAAATTTTGTTTCATAACAGCTACGTCAATATTTTTGTAGTAATTGTATAAATTGTTTATACACAAGAAACCCATTTGGAATTTATCATAGGGCAGTAGTTTGATTGTAGTAGTCACCAGAGACCCAGTAGTTCACCCAAAGTGATTTTATTTAAGTAAACCAAATCATTTATCATTATCAAACCGCAATCAATTATACGCGCAGTCCATTTCAAAATGAGTGATGTCCTTCCAAAGTTGAAATAACTCTTTTTACAATTTACAACTATTTTTTTCTTAATATTTTGCCATGAAAGGGCCCCCTAAAGTATCTGGGCCTTGGGCCCCAACTTGCCATGATCGGGCCCTGACCTCTCCCCCCCCTATTTTTTGACCTCACTTAATTTATGGATATCCCCTAACTAAATTTGTGTCTGAGAAAAATCCACCTCTTACCTCACCTTTAGTAAATATGTAACAAATACTGTTATAGAAAAGGTTTAGCTAAAGATGTTTTGCTTACATAATATTTCAAAATTTTAATATCTGATCCATATATATTGATAAATTAAACTATTGTCCTATAAACTTTGCTGTAATAAATAATTTAATTATTAAATAATTATTATTTTATTATTAATTCATTAATTTTATTATTAAATAATGATAAAAACCCCTAATTTTCGGATGCAAAAAATGCGAAATCTTAACGGGTCGGCTAGCGCCGACGAGCACCCAACCTGAGTCATGCTCGAGGCGCAGCCGCCCGGCGAGATTTCGCGCGAAGTCTTAACGGGTCGGCTAGCGCCGACGAGCACCCAACCTGAGTCATGCTCGAGGCGCAGCCGCCCGGCGAGATTTCGCGCGAAGTCTTAACGGGTCGGCTAGCGCCGACGAGCACCCAACCTGAGTCATGCTCGAGGCGCAGCCGCCCGGCGAGATTTCGCGCGAAGTCTTAACGGGTCGGCTAGCGCCGACGAGCACCCAACCTGAGTCATGCTCGAGGCGCAGCCGCCCGGCGAGATTTCGCGCGAAGTCTTAACGGGTCGGCTAGCGCCGACGAGCACCCAACCTGAGTCATGCTCGAGGCGCAGCCGCCCGGCGAGATTTCGCGCGAAATCTTAACGGGTCGGCTAGCGCCGACGAGCACCCAACCTGAGTCATGCTCGAGGCGCAGCCGCCCGGCGAGATTTCGCGCGAAATCTTAACGGGTCGGCTAGCGCCGACGAGCACCCAACCTGAGTCATGCTCGAGGCGCAGCCGCCCGGCGAGATTTCGCGCGAAATCTTAACGGGTCGGCTAGCGCCGACGAGCACCCAACCTGAGTCATGCTCGAGGCGCAGCCGCCCGGCGAGACTTCGCGCGAAATCTTAACGGGTCGGCTAGCGCCGACGAGCACCCAACCTGAGTCATGCTCGAGGCGCAGCCGCCCGGCGAGATTTCGCGCGAAATCTTAACGGGTCGGCTAGCGCCGACGAGCACCCAACCTGAGTCATGCTCGAGGCGCAGCCGCCCGGCGAGATTTCGCGCGAAATCTTAACGGGTCGGCTAGCGCCGACGAGCACCCAACCTGAGTCATGCTCGAGGCGCAGCCGCCCGGCGAGATTTCGCGCGAAATCTTAACGGGTCGGCTAGCGCCGACGAGCACCCAACCTGAGTCATGCTCGAGGCGCAGCCGCCCGGCGAGATTTCGCGCGAAATCTTAACGGGTCGGCTAGCGCCGACGAGCACCCAACCTGAGTCATGCTCGAGGCGCAGCCGCCCGGCGAGATTTCGCGCGAAATCTTAACGGGTCGGCTAGCGCCGACGAGCACCCAACCTGAGTCATGCTCGAGGCGCAGCCGCCCGGCGAGATTTCGCGCGAAATCTTAACGGGTCGGCTAGCGCCGACGAGCACCCAACCTGAGTCATGCTCGAGGCGCAGCCGCCCGGCGAGATTTCGCGCGAAATCTTAACGGGTCGGCTAGCGCCGACGAGCACCCAACCTGAGTCATGCTCGAGGCGCAGCCGCCCGGCGAGATTTCGCGCGAAATCTTAACGGGTCGGCTAGCGCCGACGAGCACCCAACCTGAGTCATGCTCGAGGCGCAGCCGCCCGGCGAGATTTCGCGCGAAATCTTAACGGGTCGGCTAGCGCCGACGAGCACCCAACCTGAGTCATGCTCGAGGCGCAGCCGCCCGGCGAGATTTCGCGCGAAATCTTAACGGGTCGGCTAGCGCCGACGAGCACCCAACCTGAGTCATGCTCGAGGCGCAGCCGCCCGGCGAGATTTCGCGCGAAATCTTAACGGGTCGGCTAGCGCCGACGAGCACCCAACCTGAGTCATGCTCGAGGCGCAGCCGCCCGGCGAGATTTCGCGCGAAATCTTAACGGGTCGGCTAGCGCCGACGAGCACCCAACCTGAGTCATGCTCGAGGCGCAGCCGCCCGGCGAGATTTCGCGCGAAATCTTAACGGGTCGGCTAGCGCCGACGAGCACCCAACCTGAGTCATGCTCGAGGCGCAGCCGCCCGGCGAGATTTCGCGCGAAATCTTAACGGGTCGGCTAGCGCCGACGAGCACCCAACCTGAGTCATGCTCGAGGCGCAGCCGCCCGGCGAGATTTCGCGCGAAATCTTAACGGGTCGGCTAGCGCCGACGAGCACCCAACCTGAGTCATGCTCGAGGCGCAGCCGCCCGGCGAGATTTCGCGCGAAATCTTAACGGGTCGGCTAGCGCCGACGAGCACCCAACCTGAGTCATGCTCGAGGCGCAGCCGCCCGGCGAGATTTCGCGCGAAATCTTAACGGGTCGGCTAGCGCCGACGAGCACCCAACCTGAGTCATGCTCGAGGCGCAGCCGCCCGGCGAGATTTCGCGCGAAATCTTAACGGGTCGGCTAGCGCCGACGAGCACCCAACCTGAGTCATGCTCGAGGCGCAGCCGCCCGGCGAGATTTCGCGCGAAATCTTAACGGGTCGGCTAGCGCCGACGAGCACCCAACCTGAGTCATGCTCGAGGCGCAGCCGCCCGGCGAGATTTCGCGCGAAATCTTAACGGGTCGGCTAGCGCCGACGAGCACCCAACCTGAGTCATGCTCGAGGCGCAGCCGCCCGGCGAGATTTCGCGCGAAATCTTAACGGGTCGGCTAGCGCCGACGAGCACCCAACCTGAGTCATGCTCGAGGCGCAGCCGCCCGGCGAGATTTCGCGCGAAATCTTAACGGGTCGGCTAGCGCCGACGAGCACCCAACCTGAGTCATGCTCGAGGCGCAGCCGCCCGGCGAGATTTCGCGCGAAATCTTAACGGGTCGGCTAGCGCCGACGAGCACCCAACCTGAGTCATGCTCGAGGCGCAGCCGCCCGGCGAGATTTCGCGCGAAATCTTAACGGGTCGGCTAGCGCCGACGAGCACCCAACCTGAGTCATGCTCGAGGCGCAGCCGCCCGGCGAGATTTCGCGCGAAATCTTAACGGGTCGGCTAGCGCCGACGAGCACCCAACCTGAGTCATGCTCGAGGCGCAGCCGCCCGGCGAGATTTCGCGCGAAATCTTAACGGGTCGGCTAGCGCCGACGAGCACCCAACCTGAGTCATGCTCGAGGCGCAGCCGCCCGGCGAGATTTCGCGCGAAATCTTAACGGGTCGGCTAGCGCCGACGAGCACCCAACCTGAGTCATGCTCGAGGCGCAGCCGCCCGGCGAGATTTCGCGCGAAATCTTAACGGGTCGGCTAGCGCCGACGAGCACCCAACCTGAGTCATGCTCGAGGCGCAGCCGCCCGGCGAGATTTCGCGCGAAATCTTAACGGGTCGGCTAGCGCCGACGAGCACCCAACCTGAGTCATGCTCGAGGCGCAGCCGCCCGGCGAGATTTCGCGCGAAATCTTAACGGGTCGGCTAGCGCCGACGAGCACCCAACCTGAGTCATGCTCGAGGCGCAGCCGCCCGGCGAGATTTCGCGCGAAATCTTAACGGGTCGGCTAGCGCCGACGAGCACCCAACCTGAGTCATGCTCGAGGCGCAGCCGCCCGGCGAGATTTCGCGCGAAATCTTAACGGGTCGGCTAGCGCCGACGAGCACCCAACCTGAGTCATGCTCGAGGCGCAGCCGCCCGGCGAGATTTCGCGCGAAATCTTAACGGGTCGGCTAGCGCCGACGAGCACCCAACCTGAGTCATGCTCGAGGCGCAGCCGCCCGGCGAGATTTCGCGCGAAATCTTAACGGGTCGGCTAGCGCCGACGAGCACCCAACCTGAGTCATGCTCGAGGCGCAGCCGCCCGGCGAGATTTCGCGCGAAATCTTAACGGGTCGGCTAGCGCCGACGAGCACCCAACCTGAGTCATGCTCGAGGCGCAGCCGCCCGGCGAGATTTCGCGCGAAATCTTAACGGGTCGGCTAGCGCCGACGAGCACCCAACCTGAGTCATGCTCGAGGCGCAGCCGCCCGGCGAGATTTCGCGCGAAATCTTAACGGGTCGGCTAGCGCCGACGAGCACCCAACCTGAGTCATGCTCGAGGCGCAGCCGCCCGGCGAGATTTCGCGCGAAATCTTAACGGGTCGGCTAGCGCCGACGAGCACCCAACCTGAGTCATGCTCGAGGCGCAGCCGCCCGGCGAGATTTCGCGCGAAATCTTAACGGGTCGGCTAGCGCCGACGAGCACCCAACCTGAGTCATGCTCGAGGCGCAGCCGCCCGGCGAGATTTCGCGCGAAATCTTAACGGGTCGGCTAGCGCCGACGAGCACCCAACCTGAGTCATGCTCGAGGCGCAGCCGCCCGGCGAGATTTCGCGCGAAATCTTAACGGGTCGGCTAGCGCCGACGAGCACCCAACCTGAGTCATGCTCGAGGCGCAGCCGCCCGGCGAGATTTCGCGCGAAATCTTAACGGGTCGGCTAGCGCCGACGAGCACCCAACCTGAGTCATGCTCGAGGCGCAGCCGCCCGGCGAGATTTCGCGCGAAATCTTAACGGGTCGGCTAGCGCCGACGAGCACCCAACCTGAGTCATGCTCGAGGCGCAGCCGCCCGGCGAGATTTCGCGCGAAATCTTAACGGGTCGGCTAGCGCCGACGAGCACCCAACCTGAGTCATGCTCGAGGCGCAGCCGCCCGGCGAGATTTCGCGCGAAATCTTAACGGGTCGGCTAGCGCCGACGAGCACCCAACCTGAGTCATGCTCGAGGCGCAGCCGCCCGGCGAGATTTCGCGCGAAATCTTAACGGGTCGGCTAGCGCCGACGAGCACCCAACCTGAGTCATGCTCGAGGCGCAGCCGCCCGGCGAGATTTCGCGCGAAATCTTAACGGGTCGGCTAGCGCCGACGAGCACCCAACCTGAGTCATGCTCGAGGCGCAGCCGCCCGGCGAGATTTCGCGCGAAATCTTAACGGGTCGGCTAGCGCCGACGAGCACCCAACCTGAGTCATGCTCGAGGCGCAGCCGCCCGGCGAGATTTCGCGCGAAATCTTAACGGGTCGGCTAGCGCCGACGAGCACCCAACCTGAGTCATGCTCGAGGCGCAGCCGCCCGGCGAGATTTCGCGCGAAATCTTAACGGGTCGGCTAGCGCCGACGAGCACCCAACCTGAGTCATGCTCGAGGCGCAGCCGCCCGGCGAGATTTCGCGCGAAATCTTAACGGGTCGGCTAGCGCCGACGAGCACCCAACCTGAGTCATGCTCGAGGCGCAGCCGCCCGGCGAGATTTCGCGCGAAATCTTAACGGGTCGGCTAGCGCCGACGAGCACCCAACCTGAGTCATGCTCGAGGCGCAGCCGCCCGGCGAGATTTCGCGCGAAATCTTAACGGGTCGGCTAGCGCCGACGAGCACCCAACCTGAGTCATGCTCGAGGCGCAGCCGCCCGGCGAGATTTCGCGCGAAATCTTAACGGGTCGGCTAGCGCCGACGAGCACCCAACCTGAGTCATGCTCGAGGCGCAGCCGCCCGGCGAGATTTCGCGCGAAATCTTAACGGGTCGGCTAGCGCCGACGAGCACCCAACCTGAGTCATGCTCGAGGCGCAGCCGCCCGGCGAGATTTCGCGCGAAATCTTAACGGGTCGGCTAGCGCCGACGAGCACCCAACCTGAGTCATGCTCGAGGCGCAGCCGCCCGGCGAGATTTCGCGCGAAATCTTAACGGGTCGGCTAGCGCCGACGAGCACCCAACCTGAGTCATGCTCGAGGCGCAGCCGCCCGGCGAGATTTCGCGCGAAATCTTAACGGGTCGGCTAGCGCCGACGAGCACCCAACCTGAGTCATGCTCGAGGCGCAGCCGCCCGGGTTTTATCTTTACCTGTTCGGGTACGCGATGAAAATAGAAAATAGAAAATAGAAAATAGAAAATAGAAAATAGAAAATAGAAAATAGAAAATAGAAAATAGAAAATAGAAAATAGAAAATAGAAAATAGAAAATAGAAAATAGAAAATAGAAAATAGAAAATAGAAAATAGAAAATAGAAAATAGAAAATAGAAAATAGAAAATAGAAAATAGAAAATAGAAAATAGAAAATAGAAAATAGAAAATAGAAAATAGAAAATAGAAAATAGAAAATAGAAAATAGAAAATAGAAAATAGAAAATAGAAAATAGAAAATAGAAAATAGAAAATAGAAAATAGAAAATAGAAAATAGAAAATAGAAAATAGAAAATAGAAAATAGAAAATAGAAAATAGAAAATAGAAAATAGAAAATAGAAAATAGAAAATAGAAAATAGAAAATAGAAAATAGAAAATAGAAAATAGAAAATAGAAAATAGAAAATAGAAAATAGAAAATAGAAAATAGAAAATAGAAAATAGAAAATAGAAAATAGAAAATAGAAAATAGAAAATAGAGTCTTGTATCAAGTTAATTCAAATTAGAAATAAAAATTTAGGCAGTACATCTTATACAAAAACTAATAGACACTGAAAAAATATTAGTCTTAATTAAAATATAAGTCCATCACAATCTCCTAAGCTCACTAGTGGAATCTATTTAAAATTTCAAGAAAGCAATGACTTATAAAAATTAATCCCATTTATTATTATAGCTTTAAAGACGCTAATCAAAGACTAATCTGAGAATCAAGACAATCATCAGTCAAATCGCAAATCAAAGTCAAAACGCAAGAGTACAAGTCAAAACGCAAGAGTACAAGTCAAAACGCAACAGTACAAGTCAAAACGCAACAGTACAAGTCAAAACGCAACAGTACAAGTCAAAACGCAACAGTACAAGTCAAAACGCAACAGTACATGTCAAAACGCAAGAGTACAAGTCAAAACGCAAGAGTACAAGTCAAAACGCAAGAGTACAAGTCAAAACGCAGGAGTACAAGTCAAAACGCAGGAGTACAAGTCAAAACGCAACAGTACAAGTCTAAACGCAAGAGTAAAAGTCTAAACGCAAGAGTAAAAGTTTAAACGCAAGAGTAAAAGTTTAAACGCAAGAGTAAAAGTTTAAACGCAAGAGTACAAGTCTAAACGCAAGAGTACAAGTGTAAACGCAAGAGTACAAGTGTAAACGCAAGAGTACAAGTCTAAACGCAAGAGTACAAGTCTAAACGCAAGAGTACAAGTCTAAACACCAGAGTACAAGTCTAAACACAAGAGTACAAGTCTAAACGCAAGAGTACAAGTCAAATCGCAATTAGAGAGTACAAGTCAAAAGGCATGTACAAAATAAATTCAAGTAGTCCAGGGTAGATAATTTTTGAAACAAAAAAAATAATAGTAGGATGAAACACATTGGGAAAGGAAGAGAATATAACAAAAAAGAAAGGAAAATAAATTACGGCCGATCTGAGGTCGGCAAAAGGAAGGGGGGTAAAAAGGGGGTTTTTTAGAATAAAAAACGGTTTATCTCAATTTCCGGCAAAACTACAAGTCCTATGGAAAAAATTGAAATGGCAAAGTTGTAGGTAATAAAAAGATCTACAACTTTTGTATTCACATTTTTTTCACATAACCTCAAAATTTATGTGAAAAACTCAAATAATAAATTTTTTTGGTTTTTAATTTTTATCTTTTACAAAAAAAATTTTTTTTCACGAAATTCGAACTTACCTTTTGATGTCCCAATTACACCTTAATTTTTTCTATTTAAAATATTTATTTTTTCTCCTTTTTTTGGCTTGATATCGAAAAAGCACCCTAATTTTCATTCGAAAAATCTCACGTCAAAATATCTGCTTTTTTAAAAAAGTTGGTGGGCTTTTTGTTCGTTGAAATCTCTACTTTCCGATGGTGTAAAAAATATATACATCACTATGGTAAATGTTCTCAGAAAATGCAAAGACACGAAAAAAACCCGAATCTGAAATTTTTTTTAAAATCAGTATGTACAATTTTGAGCTAGGGTAAACGCACCAGTACCAGGGCAGTTAAGGAAAATTTGCATTCAATTTAATATAACTCCTTGGAAAAACAATCAAATGTCCGGCTACTACCACCTAATTAAATACCTAAAATTATCCTTAATAACATGTACGTTTTTAAAAATTATTTTAATAAACATTAAGCCACTAAATTTTACAATTTATGAATTTACTCCCATTGCACCAGTAGCCGTTCACTTTACCCCAATATCTGACCAATGCATGCACCATTATCCGTCCAGATAAAAAAACACATTTTTCGACTTTAAAAATTCTATTTTTCCTCAAAAAAATCTTAAATAACGATTAAAAAGTGAAACAAAACACCTTTTTTAATGAACTATGTTTAATTTAAAGGGTTTTTCAAAACTGTCATTGTTGTGGGTCAAGATATTGATCTTTTGGTTCTTTTGAATCAATTAAATTCTAATCAGGACATTTATTTTCTCAAGCCAGGTTCTGGAAATGTAAAAGATACATTTTTCACATCTGATAGCTTCAAATATGAATCCTTCAAAGATATCGTTGCATTTCTGCATTGTTTTTCTAGTTGCGATACAACATCTGGATTTGCCGGAAAAGGAAAGAAAAGTATCGTAAATTCCTTATTAGACGAAAAAAATTTGTCAAATTTGGCCAGTGTTTTTTATAAAAAAGATGCAAACAAAGAATATGTCGAAAAAATGGATTACAATTAATCAAATCTATTTATAAATGTAAAAATGATAATACAGTCGAGTCCGCTTAATGTGATCGCAATTGTCAGAGACTAAACTTGTAGTGTATAAGTTAACTGTAACTGTAGAAGTACTTCAGTTAGTTCTGTTTTGGAGTTCCGAATAACGGAACCGGCACTAGAATGTTAATCTCTTAACTTTGTAAATTATTGTATATAGTACATTAAATGATTAATATCTAACAAGCTGCTTTTCATGACCTATACCTACGAAACCCTCTGCACGAATGTGGCAAGTGGCGACGAGTTGGCTTTTATTCATGAACCCGCGTTGAAAGATAAAACGCAGTCTCGCGGTGGAACTCTTTTTGTTGATGTTGTGTACGCTTTCGCTGGGATTCAAGAATCGCTTGGATTAGGGTATTGAAGAACCCGAAAACTGCAAATAAGGTAGGAGCTTTCCAATTCTAAGCATGGAAAAGAAATTGCTAGAAGAATTAATTGCGCAAAACAAAGCGTTAATGGAGGCGCTCCAAGCCAAAACCGAAAGTACCGGGAAAAACGTTTCGGGCGTTAGTTTCGAAAAATATGATGAAACTTGCGAGGACTTTAGTTCTTTTTTAGAAAGATTCAATGCATTCTTGGATATCCAAAACGTACCGATGGAAAAAAGAGCGAAAACGCTGATTTCTAGTCTCCCAGCTAAATTGTATAACTTATTGAAAAATCTTTTGTCCCCAGACAACCCAAGTGAGCAAAGTTATGAAAAAATAACGTCCACGCTAAAAGACCATTTAAACCCCAAACCTTTAATTATTCCCAGTAGGCATGTTTTCCTCAATCGGAAGCAGCGGGAAGGAGAGGGAGTGAGTGAGTTTTCGGCTGAATTAAGATCGTTAGCAATACCGTGCAAGTACACGACAAATGATCTTAAGATGATGCTCAGGGACGTCTTCATTAGCGGCTTAAGAGAACGAGCTATTTTGGATCGCCTTTTTGAAAAAGATGATATCGATCTCGATAAAACCCTTGAGATTGCTTTAGCCATGGAAAAGGCCATGAAATCCACCAAAGAAATGATGGGTAGCTCAACTGAAATTAAAGAATTTAGCGCCGGGAGGAAACCGCGAGTACAAAATCAAAAGCAGAAGTTCACTCAGCATCAGCAGTGTACACGATGCGATGGGACTAACCATAACAGAGATGAATGCAGGTATAAGTCAGCTAAATGCAGTTATTGCAAAAAGGTTGGACACATTGCAAGAGCTTGTTTACGGAAAAAGAATAAACAAGAAAAGCCTGTTAGACAAAAACAAGTCCAGGCGGGGAAACCCACAGAAGGGGAAGAAGGGAAAACAGTACCTTTATATTCCTTTGAAACCCAACCAGAAGTCATTAAAGAGGAAGAACCGAAAAGACCCCCCATCATGGTAGTTGTCAAAATTGAAAACAAGCCAGTACAAATGGAAGTTGACACGGGAGGAACGGTTTCGGTCATGAGCTTAAAGAAATTCCGAGAAATTTCGGCGAAAAAGATTCAAAAAACAGATATAGTCTTTAAAACCTATGAGGGTGAGAAAATAATTCCTCTGGGTTATGTAACCGTAAATGTCATGTACAAGGAAGAAAAACATAACTTAAATCTTTATATAGTCAAAGAAAATTTGGACACTATATTCGGTCGGGAATGGCTGTACAAAATCAATCTGGATTGGAACGCAATTAAAAACGTTCGCGTTACCGAAAATAAGAAGCAAAATCTTTCGAATTTATTAGAAGAATTCAAAGATCTGTTTGATGAATCACCAGGAGAAATAAACAACTACGAATGTGTCCTTGAACTCCGCGCTGATGCATCGCCCGTTTTCTGCCGGCCGAGGCAGATTCCTTTCGCGATGAAAGAAAAAGTGGAGCACGAAATAGATCGCCTCGAGAAGGAGGGAATAATCGAAAAGACGGACATTTCGGATTGGGCAACTCCTATAGTACCAGTGGTGAAATCAAATGGAGCAATCAGATTATGCGCTGATTATTCAGTCACATTGAATAAAAATCTGAAGGTGCAGAAACATCCTCTGCCGCGCATTGAAGAAATCCTATCTTCCTTAAGTGATGGAAAGATATTCTCGAAGATTGATTTTAGTCAAGCGTACTTACAGATGAAGGTACATCCTGACAGCCAGAAATTACTCACCATCAACACTCAAAAAGGACTCTATGTCTGCAAAATACTAATGTACGGTGTAAATGCCGCACCCGCTATATGGCAAAAATACATTGACAGTGTGTTCAGGGGTTTGGAAGGTGTGGAAGTCTTCTTTGATGATGCCAGAATTGCAGCTCCTGATGAAGAAACACACTTGCACAGATTAAGGAAGTTCTTAGAAAGATGCCGCCAGCATGGCCTGAAGCTTAACAAGAAAAAGAGCAAGTTTTTTCAAGAAGAAATTGAATTCTTGGGCTATAAGATAAATGCTCAGGGATTGGCGAAAACCAATGAAAAAGTACCAGCCATCAAGAATGCCAAAATTCCAGAAAACGTGCAGGAGGTGCAGTCTTTCATGGGTCTGGTTAACTTCTACTCCAGATTTTCAAACGATCTTGCAACCCTGGCATATCCTCTTCACAACTTAACTAAGAAGGATGTTACCTGGAATTGGGACTCTAAATGTCAAAGGGCATTTGACAACATCAAGGAAGAAATTTGTTCTGATAGAATACTGGCGCATTACAACCCCAAGATTCCTTTACTGCTATCCACTGATGCAAGTCCAGTTGGCTTAGGAGCAATCTTGTCTCATAAGTACCCAGACGGCTCAGAGAGACCTATAGCATTTGCTTCACGGACTCTAAGCGCTACGGAGCAAAAGTACTCCCAAATTGACAAAGAGGCCTTGGCCATAGTGTGGGGCGTTCAAAAATTTTACCTCTACCTAAAGGGAAACAACTTCACACTTATTACGGATCACAAACCCTTGTGGCCATTTTCGGATGCAAGAAAGGGTTACCAGTGCTCTCCGCGACGAGACTACTTCATTATTCACTGATACTCCAGGGATACCAGTTTGAGATCAAGTATCGAAACACCAAGGATCACGGAAACGTGGATGCTCTGTCGCGGCTTCCTGTCAATTCTGAACATCTACAGCAAGGAAGCGACGTTGATATTTTCCACCTAAATCAAGTCGAAACCCTTCCTGTCGAAGCTGAAGCTTTAGCAAAGGCAACAAGTACGGATGCAGAATTGGGACCTCTACTGCAAGCATTGCGTTCCGGGGAAAGTCTGGAGGGGAAGGAAGCACAGTACAGCCTACAAGACGGATGTATCATGTACGGGCAAAGAGTTCTGGTTCCGAAGAAGTATCAACAAAGGATCCTAGATGAATTACATCATGGACATCTAGGAGTAGTCAAGATGAAGGCGGTAGCAAGGTCTTATGTCTACTGGAAAGGGATAGACAACGACATTGAAGATGCAGCAAGGAACTGCATAGCTTGTGCAAAATACAAGATTGACCCTACCAAAGCAAAAACTCACTACTGGGAATACCCAAGTTCACCGTGGGAAAGGATACATATTGACTTTGCTGGACCTATCTTCAATCACATGTTTTTGGTAATCGTTGATGCCCATTCTAAGTGGTTAGAGGTATACCCCTTAAAACCAGCACTACTCAGAAAACCATAGAATGTCTTAGAGATTGCTTCGCACGTTTTGGTCTTCCCGTTGTGCTAGTTAGTGACAACGGCGCACAGTTTACATCTCATGAGTTCCAATTGTTTCTGCGGAACAACGGGATAAAACACAAGACGTGCGCTCCATTCAAGCCATCAAGCAATGGACAGGCAGAACGCTACGTATTCTCCCTGAAGCAATCCCTCCGTGCCATGTCGGAGTACTCAGGAAGTATCCAACAGAAAGTCAGCACGTTCCTGATGCAATACAGGAAGTCACCCAACTTGACTACCATGGCTACTCCAGCGATGCTTTTCCTCAAGAGAGAAATAAGAACGCGGATAGACCTGGTGGTTCCAAACTTAGAGAGAAGAGTCGAAGAAAGAATCCGGAAAGGTGAACACCTATTCAAGGATAGAGTCTTCGAGGTTGGTGACCGAGTTGCTGTAAGAGACTACCGTTCTCCAAATGCCAAATGGAAGTTCGGTGAAGTTCTAAGCAAGGATGGAGCCCTCCACTACACTATCAATGTGCAGGGAAACCTACTTCGTCGACATATTGATCAGATTCGAGGGGCAGGAAATCAAGTCACTTGTGACGCGGACCCCTACCCTTACGGAGAAGTGTCTGCAACTGCAGATACCCAATCTTCAGATCCAGGAGCCAGCGTGGAACCTCAGCCTATGGAGACCCCAGCTAATCCTGAACCTGGTGGTGCTACAGCTGATGCCGCAACTTCGGGAGATCCAGTCCCGCCAGAGCCTCCGAAATTAAGAAGATCGAAAAGAACAATTCGACCCCCCGATAAACTTAATTTGTGAAAAGTTAAGGGGAGGGAACTGTAGTGTATAAGTTAACTGTAACTGTAGAAGTACTTCAGTTAGTTCTGTTTTGGAGTTCCGAATAACGGAACCGGCACTAGAATGTTAATCTCTTAACTTTGTAAATTATTGTATATAGTACATTAAATGATTAATATCTAACAAGCTGCTTTTCATGACCTATACCTACGAAACCCTCTGCACGAATGTGGCAAAACTGATAACATTATCCGATCAATAACAATAAGCGATCTCATATAAAAAGCAACAAACAGTGTAACTAGATTGTTTGCATTAAAATCAAAATCATGTAATCGTAATAAATGTATTCAAAACACTATTTTTAAACTAGGTAAAATTTTAAGGGGAAAATATAAGAGTATATCAATTAATAGAAGTAAAATAATCGCTTACTTTGTATTTTTATTTGTATAGAAAGGTCTCTCTGTTTTTCACTCCATTATATCCTTCCACTCCAATAAACCACTTATTTTTATTAAACACATGGTAAAATTCAAATCACTTATCAGACATCTGCAAAGCGTCGATCTTGGTGGTTTCTTTAACCTATCACAAGCATGGATTCGGACCCCCCATCACCGTTTTCTTTTAATATTTGCGGAATGTTTTTATTATCTTACGCATACTGAGTTTCAGGAAAAAGAAGCACTATGGGGCAGAGGTTTACTTGTAAAAATTTACCTTAAAAATGAAACTGGAACTCAAAAGTGGTCGTTTTAAAGGGAATATGGACAAATTTTGATAACATTAAGCGGAGTGATGATTCATAGTTAATCACATTAAACGATGTATTTTACATTATATTAAATAGGAATGATCGGGACCTGTTGATTTCGATAACATTATCCGATTGATAACATTAACCGTGATCACATTAAGCGGAATCGACTGTATAACGCTTAATCAATTAAGATTTCGAAAATATCAATTGGCAAAAATTAAATCATCTTTCATATTGGCAAATCTCCCACCCACAGAAGGAGCAGCAGTACAACATTGTTACAGGGCATATCAGCTTCAAACTTGGCTGGGTAAAGAACTGACAGCAACAGATTGGGGCTGGAAGCAACATCACAGTGGAATTATGCCCAAATTTACAGAAAATGAATTAATTCCAGAAATATTGCTCGAAACCATTTGCTGCAGCTGCGAAACTGGATGCAACAATTTAAAATGTGGCTGCTCAAAACATGGCTTAAAATGTACACATTTATGCTCCAATTTTCATGGTACTGAATGCTCCAATGTGGAAGAAAAAACCTACGAGGAAGATGAAACTGTGGATGAAGAACCAATACAGAATAAAAATATTATTGTAAACGAAGACTGTGTTATTAGACTTGAAGATTTCGAAGATCCACTAAAATCGGGAAGGTTTGCCGATGAAGAAATGCCATCAAAGAGACTAAAACTATTCATATAATAAATTCGTTTCAAATATTCAAAAATTTCGTTTTGAAAAACCCTTTAAATTAAACATAGTTCATTAAAAAGGTGTTTTGTTTCACTTTTTAATCGTTATTTAAGATTTTTTTGAGGAAAAATAGAATTTTTAAAGTCGAAAAATGTGTTTTTTTATCTGGACGGATAATGGTGCATACATTGGTCAGATATTGGGGTAAAGTGAACGGCTACTGGTGCAATGGGAGTAAATTCATAAATTGTAAAATTTAGTGGCTTATTTTTTATTATAATAATTTTTAAAAACATACATGTTATTAAGGATAATTTTAGGTATTTAATTAGGTGGTAGTAGCCGGACATTTGATTGTTTTTCCAAGGAGTTATATTAAATTGAATGCAAAATTTTCCTTAACTGCCCTGGTACTGGTGCGTTTACCCTAGCTCAAAATTGTACATACTGATTTTTAAAAAAATTTCGGATTCGGGTTTTTTTCGTGTCTTTGCATTTTCTGAGAACATTTACCATAGTGATGTATATATTTTTTACACCATCGGAAAGTAGAGATTTCAACGAACAAAAAGCCCACCAACCTTTTTAAAAAAGCAGATATTTTGGCGTGAGATTTTTCGAATGAAAATTAGGGTGCTTTTTCGATATCAAGCAAAAAAAGAGAAAAAATAAATATTTTAAATAGAAAAAAATTAAGGTGTATTTGGGACATCAAAAATTTAAAAATTAAAAAAGTTAAAAATTTAAAATCATACAATTGTTTCGGGGATTCCATGATCCCCTTCATCAGTGTTACAAAGATGGAAAAATCCTTTACAGACCAAACATATATACCACAGATCCACCACAAAACACCAATAGCAAAAATCCAACAAACTGTAACTGTAACTGTAATTTTACCCTAGTTTCACACAAAACAACACAAACGATCACAATCAAAAGTGACACACAATTGACAATAACTGTGCCGTTAAAATGCAGAAAAGGTGTAAAAATATCCACCTCTATTTTTTTTTAAATCCCTTATCAATACGTAAAAATTTCCCGGTAAACAGGCTCGAAAATATCAATACGCATTGAGATGGATGCGAGGCTGAGCGACTGGTCGGTATATCTCTGATAATTCAGGTGTACTGTATACTTTAAAAAAAAAGAGTCTACCATGAGGCTAGCGAGAAATTTTTAGCTTTAATACATTCATTATATCGCGGAAAGTGAAAAATTACGACACCTCAAAAGATTGGTTGGTGAGGTTTTATGGTGCGAGATCCATATTTTTCAAAAGATTACAAAACCTTCCTTATGACACGAAAACAAGATCTATTACAGGGTTTCCCAAAGTGGTTGGTACCGACCCCCTGGGGGTCGATGAAGGTTTAAAGGGGGTAAATGAAGCTTTATTAGGGGTCGAAGGAAGTTAAGCAGTCATTAAAAAAAAGAAAGAAAAGTGCAGAAAAAATTCTAGCTCGGCATCAAACTCTTCAAATGAAACTGATCATTCATAATTATCCATATTGAACTGTTTATTACAAGTGAACGAAACCGGCTGTAAAATTTTAGTTAGATTTTCATTTCTTAAGGAATTTATTCGGATTTTTGAAAGGGGGTCGATGGCCTTGGAAAATACTAACAAGGGGTCGATGCATGAACAAGTTTGGGAAACCCTGATCTATTACAAAGAGAGCGCAACATACATACTCATAAGGAATATAAGTTATTAAAATTACGCTGTAAATTATATTATTGTTTAGCTCAGTTATGGCTTAGTAGACGTCTTAGGCAAGTAAACAACCTTCCAGTTATCCGATAGTTTTCAGTCAACGCGTTAAAAACATAGCTAAAGATTGCCAACTCACCAACACCCGTCGACGATTACCTTGTTGCTGTTGGGTAATGTCTACTACCTGGCGTCTATACATATGTGAAAGATCCAACCTAAAAAGAATGAATATGTTAGGGCTAGCATGAAAATCAACCATACCCCCTTGAATCCGCACTCCCATGCTTAAAATAGGTATTAATATTAAATACGTGAAATTAAAGTTTGATGAAAAGGATCTTAAAACAATCAGAATACATTCAAGTAAATAACAATTCCTTACCTGTAAAGAACCGGAAGCCCATTCTTCAGTGTCCGGTATCATCATGCTGTGGAGTGCACAGCACCGAAGGAGCTTTTGCTCCGCTTGGAAGTGTCTGGTGTCTGCTTGCTTGCTTGATACGCCAATTGTGTTGTATCAGCGGCCAGCGGCCGCTCCAACAACGGAATTAAAGAGGGAACAACAGGAACAAGGGAGAGGAACGTCAGCAGCCAAGGCAACTGGGGTTTGAAGTGAGAAAAGGGACAAAACAAGACGACACACAACGAAAAAACATAGAATCAACTGCAGAAGCAAGGAGGACGGAGTCTCAGGAGAGGCGGCCAGGAAAATGATGAAGTTTCCGAAGAGACAGTCACCGGAGAGGTTATGAAATCTGTTGAATTAATATTAAAGGGGGGGGGCCAGTGGTAAGGAAGTGGGGGGAGTTTGCTGGCACACAGGGAGCAGCACGCGAAGGGAGATCACTCCGTTATCTGGGGCGTGATAAATTGAATGGAATTATTAGTTCAAGGAGGGTGATATCTTTCAGTTAGGATAGTGGTTTGGAAGGGGTATTTGAACTCAGCATCTAGGATGGAGTGTATATCTTGAACGCTAATAAGGGGGTTGAAGTGAGAGGAGAGACTGTTGAAGAATTTGATGGAGGTTTTTTCAATGAAGGCAAGTAAGGAGGGCATTTTGAGGTCCTGTCTGATATATTGATTTCTCATATATCGGGGGGCATTAGTTAACATACGGAGGGTTTTGCTTTGCGCTGCTTCCAGTCTGAACAACCTGTGTTTAGCAGTGTTAGTCCAGACAGGGCAGGCGTAGGTGAGAATGGGTCGGATTATAGATTTGTAAATTAAAAGCTTATTTTTAAGGGAGAGATCAGATTTTCTATTTATCAGGGGGTATGTTAAGTGGATTCTAGAGTTATTTCTTTTTAGAAGCTTTTCTATATGTTTTTTGAAGGTTAAATTTATATCAAGGGTAATACCTAAGTATTTGGCCTCTTTGGCCCAGGGGAGGGAGTCATTAAAGAATTTAAGTTGCTTTTCGGGAACTTTTTTGTAGAATTTTTTCTTGAATATGATAGCTTGAGTTTTATTGGTATTGACTGCAATTTTCCAAGTTCTACAGTATTTTTCGATAATTTTGAGGGCTTTTTGGAGTCTAGCTATTACTGAAGGAAGTTTAGTGTGTTGGGCCAGAATAGCTGTGTCATCAGCAAAGAGATGAAGGAGGGTATCGGGAGTTTTAGGAATGTCGTGAGTGAAAATATTGTAGAGAATGGGGGAGAGGAGGGCTCCCTGGGGAGTGCCAGCGTTGATACTGAAATAGTCTGAAAGAAGACTTCCAACTCGAACACGAAATTTGCGATTTTGAAGGTATGATTTTATTAGGAGAATGAGGTGGGTAGGGAAATTTAGGATGATTAATTTATAAATGAGGCCATCGTGCCATACTTTGTCAAAGGCCCGGGCAATGTCTAAAAAGACAGCACCGGTTTTCCTGTGGTGATTAAAACCAGCTGTGATGGAGTTTACCATACGAAGTAGTTGATGTGTAGTAGCGTGTTTTTCACGAAAGCCGAATTGTTCATTAGGGAGGATGTTATTTTGGGAACAATGGTTTTTAAGTTGATAGAGGACAGTTTTTTCAAAGATTTTAGCAAGGGAGTTTAGTAAGCTTATGGGTCTAAAGTTTGAAGGGGATTTGTGGTTTTGGTCAGGCTTGGGTATCATGATTACAGTGGCGAGTTTCCATTTGTCCGGGAAGTAATTTAGCTTGTAACAAGAGTTTATTATTTTTGTGATATTAGTTATGACGTTAGGAGGTATATTTTTTAGCATTTTATTGTTAATGTTATCTGGTCCAGGGGATTTTTTGGGATTGAGGTGTTTGATTATCTCTTTGATGGTGAGAGGAGCTATTATGGGAGGTTGTGGGCAGAGCTTAGCGGAGAAAAATTCTTTTAGCGTATCAGCGACAAGCTTATCGTTGAAAGGGTTTTTGAGTTGCGAATTGATTGTAAAAGTATTTTCAAGAGTTTTTCCGAAGAGATTGGCTTTGTCAAGATCGGTAAACACCACCCCAGCTGGAGAAAGAAGGGGAGGGATAGGCTGAAATTTGCGCGTTAGCTTTTTGTTGATTTTAAAGAGGGAATTATCTTCAGGGTTTAAGGTGAGGAGGAAGTCATTCCAGTCGTTATTTCTTTGCTCTTGCATAAGCCTCTGGATCTCTCTTTGTATGCGGTTTATTTGACGTTTTAGATTGGGATCGAGGGAGGTTTGCCAGCGTTTTCTAAGTTGATTTTTTAATTTAATTTTGTTTAATATATGAGAAGGAACATTTTTCTGGAATGCAAGTTTGGGTTTTATGATACTAGAGGAATTTACGGCTTGGTTAAATAGGTAGGGTGGGTTGGGGTAAAATGGGTCAATTTTTAGGTACTTTCACATTCTGAGTTTTATTTCATCAAAACTATTACTTTTTAATGATTTCTTTCAATTGGATCTTGACATTACAATCCTTCAGAACATATTCATCTAATTTTATCAAATATTTTTTAGTTATAAGTTGGTTAAACTTAGCATCAAAAGTAGTGACCTATTTTACCCAAACGTGGGGTAAAATGGGTCTCATTGCAAAAAGATGTCAAAAATATATTTATTACTAAATATACATGAAAATAAGAAAAAAGGCAATCGGCTAAGTCGTTTTTATCTGAAAAAATTTGTTTTAAATTGTACTTTAGTGAAATTGTAAAAGTCCTAAGTTAATGAACATTGTTCAAATGCAGCAATTAAAATACTTCATTTGGAGAAAAAATAAACTTGTTTGACAGTTCAATGTATATTTGAAGGAAATAAGTTAAAAACATTGTTTTTACTTAATACAGAAGGACTCCTAACTATGACCCATTTTACCCCAAGTACAAAATATCGTTATAAAAGATAAAATATTTTATATTTTTCTAAGATGATTGGCTTTAAATGTCTCTCAGACTTTCTTTTATGAAAAACTATCGCAAAAGTCTTCTGTAATTTATTACAATATATAGTTATTTCGAAGTTGGTAAACCCTGTTTTTTCAATGACATCATTTACGGTTAAAATTAAATATTTTTTCAGTCCTCAAATTCATAAATCTTAATTTTTGACAGTCGAAAAAGGTAGCCAACAGATTAAAGAATATAATTTAAAAAATTAGTGAAAAAAAATTAAATTTAAATTTGATTTATATCGAGTTAATTAAAACTGACCCATTTTACCCCATGACCCACTTTACCCCAACCCACCCTATTCGAGATTAGCAATATTCATATCAATATCAAGCGTATTATTTATTATGGGATTTCCGGGTACTTTTTGATGGAGAATTTCATTAAAATGTTTCCAATTGGTTATTTTAAAATGAGAGAGCTCAGGAGGGATGAAGTTTGGATTGTGAATTTTAAACACCACAGGATTGTGGTCACTATTGAGTTCTGCGATACTATTAACATAGGAGTGAGTAATGCCAGAGGCCAGTGCAAGATCAAGGGTGGAGGTTGTAGTTGGGGTTACACGGGTAGGAGTTAGAGGGGCAATTATGTCGTAAAAATAGTTTTGGGCGAAATCGAAGAGGATATCACCGTCTTTATTGTTGGGAGAGTAGGGGTTCCATGTAGGGTGTTTAGCATTAAAATCACCGCAGAGAAAGAATATTGGATTTATATGAGTAATTTTGAAAAGTTCAGCGGGACAGAGTTTACTTTGGGGTTTTTTATAGATTGAAGCAATTGAAATGGAATGACCTCCACCAGCCTTAAGGGCGATGATAGTATTTTCGAACGATTTCGTGTCGAGTTGGAGCAAATGGTGATCAAGTTGATTTTTGATACAGATCGCCGTCCCACCTCCTCGATGGGACAAACGATCCGTACGGTAAATAATATAGCCAGGGATGGAAAAAGTTTGAGAAGGTCTAAAGTGGGTTTCTTGGATACATATTATATCTGGTTTGTGAATGAGGGTAAAGTTACGGAGATTGAGAATTTTGCCTTGTACACCATTTGCATTCCAGCTAATTATATTGATACAATTAAGAATATTGTTCCTAAACATTAAGCGCGTCGACGACATCTGCGAGTGCCTTAAGGGCTAAAATGTAAGAGGGGTGTTTAGAAGGGATTTTCTTAAGTTTAAGGGCGAACTTCCTTACCGTTTGAAGTTTTAGCTCCAAGTGACTGTCTTCGAAGTCAGTGGGTGTTGTTTGCATAGGCTCCTCCGCTTCGTCGGACGAGATTTCGGGAGTAGATTGAAGAACATGTCCATGGAAGTTATTGCTTTTTGTGGGGGCTTGTTTTTCTCTCTGTCGTTTTCTTTCAGTCCAGAAGTTCTTTTCTGGAGGAGGGACTTTATCATAATTTCCCGGATACTTCACACATCCAGTGAAACTGGCAGGGTGGTCACCACCGCAGTTAGCGCATTTGGCTGGAGATTTACGATCTTTTGTGCAGTCCTGGGTGAGGTGAGGTTTCGCGCATTTCACGCAGAACGGGTCTCTCGTGCACAGCCTGCTGGAGTGTCCCCAGCGTTGACAACGATAGCATTGCTGGTGACCCCAGCGTTTTCTTGAACCTTCAACCTTTATTTTGAGGTGTCCAATAGCTTCAAGATTGTAGATCTTCTTGCCAGCTTCCGTACGTGGTACAACCACTTGGTACAGTGGCATGGAGGGTCTGTGGCCATCATCGTCCTTCTTGCCCAACATCTGGTAGACTTCTATCGGGACGATGCCTTGAGCTTCGAGATAGGTGGAAATTTCTTCTATAGGGTAACTATACCCTAGTCCTCTAAGAACTACACGAATGTTTCTGTCTTCCGGTAGTGAAAAGGTGTGACATTTGGCGTTCATAGTCGTGAGGTGGTTGCGTATTTTTCGGTAGTCATTAGGAGTTTCGGGAAGTATCTTTAAATCTTGACCCTTCATTTCGCCCTTGATAGGGTATCCCATGAGTTCTTCCAGTTTCTTCAAAGCAGTGCGGGGGTCGGTGATGTTTGCCCAGTATATAGGAGGGGGAGGACGGGGCTTTGTTTGTGGTTCTGAGGAGTCGTGGGTGGTTTCTGTGGTTTCAGTCGTCTGGGTGGCATGGGGAGCAGTTTTTTCCTGGCGGATGTGTTTACCTTTTTTCTTCCTGGGGTTTTTGCCCTGTGGTTGGCTGGAGTGATCATCTGAGGCATCGGGTGGGTCACGTTCGTCAGAGGAAAGGACTGCAAACTTGTTACTAGTTTGAGTAGTATAGGAGGTGTTGTTCTCAAGGCGTCTTTTGGTTGATCTGTTTGAAGTGATGGTTTGATATTCATTGGGTTTGGTGGCATTCTTCGAGACGAGTTGGTTGTAGAATGCGCTGGCAGCAATGAGGGCAGTGACGTTCTTAGTAGCGATGTGGGATATTTCGCTAAGCTCTTCAAGCTTGTTTATTGGAATGTTGGTTGGCATCTTGCCGGCAGCAAAAAGGTCACTTGCGATATAATGATAATCGCTAATGTTCTTTACGTACTTTCTGGCTTGGATTATATTTTTGCAGGAGTCTATTTGCCTAGCAACATCGCGCATGTTATTCCACTTTAGGAAGTTAATAGTTTCCTTCTCGGCAGGGTTGTATACTTCCGGTTTGGCTGAGGTGTTGTTGAGGGCAGGGTTGAGGGGTGGATATTCAAGAAGATCAGGGGTCTGTTGGTTCTGGGTTAGGTTTTCCACGTTGGACTGATCCATATTATTCTCCGATTCATTGTTTTCAGGTTCTTCCATGATCAGAGTAGAGATGGGTTGCAGCGCATGAGCTATACACAACCAAGAAAAAATACAACTTCTTCACTCAAAAAATCTATCAGCACAAGCGATCGTAGACCCGGAACGAAAAATCATACGATCCGAAAGAATTGGTGTGAGTGTAAGAATGTGTCTGGTGTCTGATCATTTCCCTATTTTATACATAATTAGGAAGATTTATTTCAGATCCCTTCAAATGGAATAAACTCGTTGAGTTCATTTTTAATATGAGTCATCAATACAGTTCCCTAACAAATAGGTTTCCATACATGTAGTCCTCAAAATTTTTCGTGGGGATAGATTCTTTCCAAAATATTTGTTTAGAAAAATCTGTATATTACAAGGGAATTTTGAATTTCAATTGAAATAAAAGTAATGCATTCAAAGAAATATTTATAGGGATTTTATTAAAAATATAAAAACGATAAAGTTTAAACAAAACACTCGAAGGTGTATTTTAACCAACTTTTCCAAATTAAAATTAAGTTTAAGTTGAACACAATAAGGGGTAAGGGGTAATCGAATTGAATTGATAAAATGCATTTAAAAATGTATTTAAATGTGTGTATTGTGAAAAAATTCATTTGTGTTTTGAAAGAAAAAAAACACTTATTTACTATTTAATAACGTCGGTTCGATTCCGGCCTCGCCCTGGGTGTACTTTCTCTCTTCTGTTTCAGGAAAAATTCTGTTCGTGTCGGTCTTACTTGACGAAGGTTTATAAGCGGATCCTTGAGATCAAGCACACAAACCGAAAAATACATATACCCACAATCCAATCCAAAGTAGTTAATACAGTAAATATATGGTTTATTTCATGTTAAACACAGTTAAAACAGTTTTTATTGTAGCATATTTCACCGCATAAGCTTTTTTGAGACGCGGGTTCGATTTTTAAGATTTTCCGCGGCAGGGGCAAAAAAAATGACATTAATTCCATTCAAAATTTTGTATGCAAAGAACGGATTCGGATTCAGCACCCTCTATTTTATGAAAAAATGTCCCATCCCACCCCGGTGCTGGGGTAGGATAGGACATTTTTAGAGTTACTTTAATTCATTTATAAATCTTAAGTTTTGTTTGCTATCACATTGGTTATATTTTGTAAACATGTTAAAGTGTTTCAAGATGTTATTTGGAAAGTTGAAAATTTATGCAAAGAAAACTAAACTTTTTAAAAATATTCTTGTAAAAAATGTCTCATCCCTCCCCGGTCTCATCCTACTTAATGATTATCCAGGGCCAGGGCCAGGCACAAGCATGGGCGGGTCCGTGGGGCCATGGCCCCCTCAGAGAAACCCAATCAAATATACCTTAAAATCACTTTTTCAGTGCTAAAATTCAAAGTTTTCTGGGGGAGAACCCCCAAACCCTCCTCTAAAATTTTTACGTCCATTTATGGTGATTTACCTAAAAAATTCAGCCGCTTAGTAGAGTGGTCCTTTTTAGGGTTTTCTCAAAATATTTTTAAAATAATAAAACACTACAATATAAAAGGCTTATTTTAAATAAAATTTCTGGGGAGAGACCCAAGACCCCGCAATAATTCGGCTTTTATTAAATCGTCTAGCTAGAAAATTCCATGGTTTATTTAGGTCTCAAAATCAGCTGAAACTTTACTTTTAGAGACAAATTTCGCAAAATTTTCTGGGGGGAGAACCCAAACCCCCCCTCCTATTTCCTTTGGAGGAAACATGGTCTGTAAACAACTTTTCATGCTTTAGCAAAGTTTCGTATTTATTTTTCGCATTTATGTTATGCTCTCAAAAGACCTTGGAAAAATTGGGGTCCAAAACACCTCTCGAAACAAAAAGTGTGATTATGGCCCCTTAGGAATCTTTCTCTGCACTTTCATAAATGTTAGCACGTCCCTGGATATCCTCTGATTATTCACTGAGATAGGAAACTAATAAATATAGTTGGGTGGCTTATTACAAAAAAACTGCAAAATGTGATACTTTCATGAAACTTTCAGGGATATTAGATAATCATATCAGAACTAAAAAATCGATGGGAGCCCAAAATTTTAGGGCGTGGTTTGACCGTTATGACGTCATAACAAGATGGCGACCAAGGGCCTGTATTCGGTTATTTTAATGACAGAAAAACATTTTTGGGGTCAAATATTATGTTTTAAGGATCAAAAAACATGATTCTGATGACAAAACGTGCAATTTGTTTTAAAAAGTAACTAAAATTCAATAAAATCACGAAATAATAATACAGTCTATCGCCAGTTGCGTCAAAAAAAATTTGTAGAAAAATTATTTTTTTCGACGGTTTTATATGTTTTTGAGGTGCTGATTCCAAATATTTAGTTCACTTCCACGTGGAAGGTCGGCTTCATATCAAAAAACGCAAAAATATGAGAAAAAATCGCAAAATTTTTTTCTTTCTTCGGATTTTCGCTTATATTTTAAAAAATATTAGTTTCTCGAAAATTATTTATATTACAAAGTTGGAGTAAATAAAATTTCCTACAAAATGCAGTATTTATTTTGTTTTCCGAAGAATAGTTTTGACGTTATAACGCATTGAAAAACAGATAATTTTAACACAGCATAATTTAAACAGAGGATGTTTGTTTCTCTGTTTTTCAGTGTGTTATAAAGTCAAAACTATTCTTTGGAAAACAAAAATTAAATAGTGCATTTGGTAGGAAATTTTATTTACTCCAAATTTGTATTTAAATAATTTTCGAGAAACTAATATTTTTTAAAATATAAGCGGAAATCCGAAGAAAGAGTAAAAATTTTGCGATTTTTTCGCATATTTTTGCGTTTTTTGATATGAAGCCGACCTTCCATGTGGAAGTGAACTAAATATTTGGAATCAGCACCCCAAAAAACATATAAAACCGTCGAAAAAAAATAATTTTTTCACAAATTTTTTTTGACGCAACTGGCGATATACTGTATTATTATTTCGTGCTTTTATTGAATTTTAGTTACTTTTTAAAACAAATTGCATGTTTTGTCAACAACGTTATGTTTGAATGTTAAATTTTGTCTAACAACGTTTTAACCAATTTACAGAATTTAATAAGCATTTTAAAAAAATCGGCCAATATCCAAAAAAACGAATCCCTTAATTCTGGCATTAATTGATGCTGGACGGTATTCCTACCGCAGTACCGAATGCCTTATAAAATCGGCCAATATAAAAAAAAAATGAATCCCTTAATTCTGGCATTGACTGGTGCTGGACGGTATTCCTACCGCAGTAGCGAATGCCTTATAAAATCGCCCAATATCCAAAAAAACGAATCCCTTAATTCTGGCATTGATTGGTGCTGGACGGTATTCCTACCGCAGTAGCGAATGCCTTATAAAATCGGCCAATATCCAAAAAAACGAATCCCTTAATTCTGGCATTGATTGGTGCTGGACGGTATTCCTACCGCAGTAGCGAATGCCTTATAAAATCGGCCAATATCCAAAAAAACGAATCAGTTAATTCTGGCATTGATTGGTGCTGGACGGTTTTCCTCCCGCAGTACCGAATGCCTTATAAAATCGCCCAATATCCGAAAAAACGAATCCCTTAATTCTGGCATTGATTGGTGCTGGACGGTATTCCTACCGCAGTAGGGAATGCCTTATAAAATCGGCCAATATCCAAAAAAACGAAGCCCTTAATTCTGACATTGAATGATGCTGGACGGTATTTAATAATGTCGAATTCGTAACTGGCCGATATTTATATTTTGGCAAAGGCCGATATTGTAAGAAGAATAATGGCCAATTTTACTTGTCAATACGGTCAGATATAGAAAAAAATGAACATCAGAAATCCGACATTGTCCAGTGCTGTACGGTATTAGCAGGTATCGAAAATTGACATTGGCCGGTATTGTAAAGAGGGCCATTTTGGCAGTGGCCAATATCGCAAAATCAATATTGGCCGGTATTTCTGTGCTACATGGGTAGAGTTTAGACACTGACAATACGAAATACCATAGTAGATATCTGAGACCTGCGATTAGGGAGGGGGAGAGGGGAGGGGCAGGAAAAAATATTCCAGTTTTGATACTCTTCGTGAGAGTAAAATTCAAAATTTTCTACTTTATGTAGAGTCATAAGTGGTGCACAAATAAAGAAGAATGATGCTTCACATGCAGAACAAACACGCCTTTAGAAAAGCGTTCCTCACATTGGAAGGTGGGATGGAAGAGTTAAATGTAACATTAGGAGTTGTTTTTAATGTTTTATGACAAAATAGGGTCCCTTTTATTGAAATAACGTAGAAATCTACATGAAATGGCACTATGTACTCTGTAGAACTGGAAATGCGACAATAAGTAACTTTCATTCTCGACAGGGGATATGATTGGGGCAGAAAAAAGTTAAAATTATATTTTAGTGAGAAAAAAAGTAACTATCCAGTTTAAAAGGTTTTCAAGACTAAAAAATTTTATTGGAGACACTCAGGGTGGCCTATCTTGAAAAGAATAACTCAGCTTTGGGGGATTGAAAGGGTGAAAAAGAATATAAATTCTATTTTTTGACAAATAGAATTTTTGAAAAATGATATTAAACAAGTCAATTTCTCCCTCCAACTCTCTAGAATGGGTCACCCGACAAAGGAATTTGGGAACCGAGACAAGTTAAGGTGGTAGAGGCAGAAAAATTTGATAAATTTAATTTAGTCGTATAATAGTCTAATTAAGATTAAATATCCCTAAAATGAGAAAATTGTTGCAGGCATGAATGAGACCCATGTTAAAAGGTGTTTCTTGGAGGGTAGAAGGGAAGGGTAAAATAGAATATTAGGGGTAATACATTTTACTAAAGAGAGATAGTGAAAATTTCCCCCAAAAACTGCATTAACACGAGTCGATTTTCTCATTTTACTTCATGGAATCCGATACTTATAGGAGCAGTCAGTAATACAAGACAGGGGAAGGTGAGAGGGGCAAATACAACTTTAATAGTATTTTAATTCTTTGAGATATAATTAAATGTCATAAATTTGTAACAATAATTGTTTTTTTTATCTCACTCTGCCGAGTTCACTCCAGGCATTGGTCATTCTTGAGCTACACCATTTAAAACAAGGTAACGTCAAACAAGGCAGGCAAAGTGTGCGAGGAAAAGGGATCGAAAACTTGCGAAAAGGTACGAAATTGGCTCCATTTTAAATGATTAAGTTGAAAACTAACGAAAGATGTTTGTAACCTTCAGTAATAACCTTATTTTTAAGTATTCATTTGTTTTTATTTTTATTTTTAACCTATCAAAAACGGTGAAAAAGAGGAATTCTCTATGGGCCGGCCGGCGGGAAATAAGTTCAAGGAGCGCGCTTGTAAATTTGATAATTTTAAAAAATTTCTGATTTTTTCCAGTAAATATGTCAATTAATCTTCAAGAATTTACCCATCTACCAGTACCAAAATTATTTCGAAATTCTTTCTTACCCCTTTTATTCCGAAGCAAAAACCCTCGTAGCTGGACCTCCATAAATGACGTTTTTCGAAAAATGGCATTTTTGAGAAAAAAAATTAAATGTAGTTGGACCATTTGCATAGTAACTACTACACTGGTACTAAAGTTTCCTATTATTGGCTTGCATGACTGGTAAAACAGGTTTTCAAACACGGAAAAATAAGTGAAAAAAAGGAGGAAAATGGGGAAAAAAGAATGAAGGACTGATTTTCTCTTTTTAAATTATAGTCTATGTGTTATTCTGATGTATAAGCTACATTATTGTAAAATTTCATTAAAATCCATTCAGTAGTTTTTGCGTGAAAGAGTAACAAACATACAGACAAACATTCACAATTATAATAGTAGTAGGATATATATATATCACTCACTATTTTATTATTCTATTTAAAGTTACAGGTCTTAAGGGTTTTTTCAAGACCCTCTATATAAAGGCCTCCCAACTCGGCCGTGCAACGTCATAACTTTCACTCATCTTTGACGTCACTCCATAGACTTAACATGGCAATTTTCACTCACGTTTGACGTCATCGTCTGGAGTTGGGTCAAGACCCTCTGTATAAAGGCCTCCCAACTCGGCCGTGCAACGTCATAACTTTCACTCATCTTTGACGTCACTCCATAGACTTAACATGGCAATTTTCACCCACGTCTGACGTCATCACCCGGAGTTGGATGGCCATGTATATAGGGGGCTCCAGCACAGTGGCGTATATAAGGGGGGGCCGAGGGGGCCCTGGCCCCCCCCGAAATCCGGACTTGGTGAACTAAAACAAGCTAAAACTCTGTTTTTTGGGACAAATTTCCAAAAATTTTCTGGGGGAAGACCCCCAGACCCCCTTTCTGATTGGAATTTTACAATTACAAATCTTTTTACAATAAGTTCAACAAAATCCTACTTAAAATATATGTCAAAAATTAGGACTAGGTGTACCAAAACCGAGTAGTAATCCTGTTTTTAGGGTCAAATTTCCAAAAATTTTCTAGAGGAAGACCCCCCAGATCCCCTTTTCTACTTGGAACTCTATTATTTTTAACTTATTTTTATATTAAGTTCCCCCAAATGCAAATCCTATTTAAAATATAAATAAAAAATTTAGACTGGTGTACCAAAACTAGTTAAAAACCAGTTTTGAAGAGTCAAATTCTCAAAATTTTCTGGGGGAGTACCCCCAGACCCCGCTTAGGTGCTTGGAACAAAATTACTTACAACTTTTTTTACATAAGTTCTTTTACATGTAAATTTTAACCCAAAATATATAAAAAGTTACATTGGACGTAATAAATTTGCTAGGGAGGTAGTGAAAAATAAATTTGGGCCCCTCCCGAAATAAATTTCTATATACGCCACTGCTCCAGCATGATCCTATCGTTTACAGTCAAAACCAGGCTTTTCGCTCTCATGATGTCACATTACGATGGGTGGCCATGTATATAGAGGGTCTTGGTTTTTTAAACTGAAAATATTCTTCTTCTTCTAATTGCATGGCTTGTTGCTGAGTTATTACATAGGTGTCGCGACATTTGCTGCCAGCTCACCAAATTCCAAGTTGTTAGCTTTTAACTGTAATTTTGACAGAAATTTTCTGTGACGTGGTAGTTTATTTAGTCATGTGACTCAAAGTGTGCTCTCTCTATTTTTGTTTTGTTTTATGTTGTAGCTTGTTTTCTTAATTGTCAGGTGGCTGTTAAGAATAGTGATTTGTTGAGTTTAAATTCACATTATTACTCCTTTTTAGTAACTGAGATATATGAAATGGAATATCTAAGAAAATGAGAATATGTTTTATGTTACTAACTCTAATATATAAATTTAGGGTTGAGAAATTTTGTTGTTGGCCCGTGAAAATGCACTTATGTCATACCGCTTGATAAAAACTTCTATAACATTTTTCATTGAATTTAACCAGAATTCCTGTTTTTAACCGTGAATCTAGTGTATTATAGAACTGACTCGGTTTGACAGCTGTACTAACTACATGTAATATCGATTAGACTAAAATTTGTTGGTTAGCTCGCTATGTTAGCCTTGGAGTCCTTATAAAAGTGATGTTTCACAACTATTTAAGAATCTCTTTTTGAAACTGAAGAATCTCTAATGTGCACTTAAAATTTTGAGACAGTTTTTGAAAGCAATATATTGATATTGCCATCTCTCATCCACGTCACGTACCTCAGCAATTCATACATTGTATCTGAACATGATAAAATTTTAAATGTGAATTGTTCCAGGAATAATTTATTGCTATTTATGCAGATGGTTTTCTATATTCAAGAGTAATTTAGCCTTTTATATATTTGACAATTACCTTAGCCTTGGGGTTTGTGCACACCATTCTTAAAAATATAAAATGGGTTCCAAAGATACATCTATGGACTTGGAGAGTCCCTCTGAAAAGTTTGTATCTAACAACCTAGCCTTGCAAAGTTTAAAGAACATGAAATTGATGCGTTTATCAGAAACTCTAACAGATGTTGTTCTTGTTACATCTATGAAAGAGATACCTGCTCATCGTCTTGTTCTATCTGCTGCTAGTGATTATTTTCATGCAATGTTCACTCATGATTTGAGAGAAGCAAAAATGGAAAAAATACCATTGCAATTTATTGATGCTCCCTCATTAGAAAAATTAATAGAGTTTTGCTACTGTGGTAAGTAAATTTGGTATAGGTTCCTAAGGTGATTGAAAAAAAATATTTTCTAATCATGTAACAAGTTTAAAACCAATAATTGAACTCTTAGTTACATTATAAATGCATGTATTCAATCAATTAGCCATAACTTAAACTCTGAGAAAAGTTTTTTATGAATGTAGGGGAAAAGGCTACAACCAGACACAATGTACAATTACAAGTACATTTATTAACAAAAAGGGACAGGAAATCATGTTTTCAAAGCCATCAGGGACAGCTTGCACCCCCGAGTTTTCCCAGCATGCACCCCCAGGGTTCACCATCTAAATCCGCCCATGGCGTTAACGCGCTAGAACCGGGCTTTGCCCGGGTTTGTTTTTTAATAAATATCATCTGGTGCGTTAAAGATGGGCTTCACCAGTCCAAGTGGGGAAATAGTTAAATAAAGGATCCACTTTTAAGTTCACGCTACAACAATGGATTTTAAACTACAACAATCGATAATATGCCAACAACAATTAAAGTTACATCTTCTCTTGTTATATTTACAACAATGTGGTTTTGCCCTGAAGTTAGTCATGAAATATGGGTTTATAAGCATATAATTGACCAAAAAAGTTGTTAGGGCACTTCAATTTTAAATTATTTTTATTCAGAAACCTTCCTGGGAGCAAGTAGAGCAACGTGATATAGTTTAAAAGTTAATGTAGTTTCAAAAAGTTTAAAACTATAAAGGACATACAGACTAACATGATTTTTATACACATAGATTAGACTAGGAAAATATTCATGTATTTTCTCCATTTAAATTGTAAACTATACTAATATAAGTAGGGGAGGGCGGGGATGAATGGGACAAATTCACATTTTTGCTAAAATTGAAAAAATACATTTTTCAATCCTGTAACAAGTTTAAAACCAATAATTGAACTCTCAGGGTGTCCCCTAACCCTGGAAACAGGGAAAACCTGGAATACTCAGGGAATTTGAAAATGCCCTGGAAAACCTGGAATACTCAGGGAATTCCAAAAATATTCTGGAAAAATGTGATTTTGTATGATGCGTAGAGTTTTCCAGTGTTTTTTTACGTTGTGGAGTTACCATCTTCAGTATTTAGTCAAATCAACGGCATCCTAGCTCACACGAGCTAAATTTTTTAAAATTTGAAGTATAATGAGAAATTAAGATGTTATGTTAAGTTAGTGGTAGTTCATTTTTAGTGTTATGAGAGTGATAATTCCTGTCACATTTAAGTGTAGTTGCTAAAAAAATACATAACCCTGCTCCAAATTTTACGGTTACAAAAAATGCCTTAACTTGCTACAAATTTTAAGTGACTTAAGTATTTTGTTGCAAGTACTAGCTGCTGTAAAATACTTGAAATATAGCAACATCTCTGCTTTCTCAAATTTAGTCTGTTTTATGCTTTGAAATTACAGTTTTTATTAGTAATTTTATACATTGCTAGCATATGTAAGCTTTCCATCTTATCACCAAATATTTAAAAAAAACGCCTTAGTTTGACCGAACCTGGAAAATCAAAAAAAATGTCCTAGAGAACCTGGAAAACTCAGGGAATTCTTAGCTTCAAATTAAGTGGACACCCTGACTCTTGGTTACATTATAAATGCATGTATTCAATCAATTACCCATTATTTAAACTCCAAGAAAAGTTTTTATGAACGCATGTATTTTGTCCCATTCATCCCCGTGGTGGGGATGAATGGGACACCGAGTGGGGATGAATGGGACAGTTAAAAAAAGTTCAAAAATTTACAAAACAATAAAGTTATTTTAAATATTGCACAACGTTTAGCTTTTTAAAGGAACAACACACTTCTATTTACCAAAGAAAAAAATTTAAAATTCATTTAAAGGGCAAAAAACAGCCTACATTTATTCGACTTCATGGCAAGTAAAATTAACACATAAACTGAAGCAAATCCTTTTGTTCTTTCAGCTCAGTGGTTGAAGCTGGTGTTATTTTTATTAATGCTACTTGCTTTTTATGGGTTTGTACTTTTAGGAGTGGAAATAGATAATTTTTGCTGCCTGGACCTTACCCCCAAAGTCATTCCTCTCCTGCAGTAACATTTTCCCTGCAATTGTGAAGGAACTTTTCATAAAAATAGAGCATATAAACCTAACTTGTTTGAATAATTGTTTAACCATAACATATTTGAGATGGCAGTTGCAACCAGGGATGCAGAATATGTCCGAACGATGTTCGGGGGAAATTCAAGTGGCTCTGGGGAAATTTTTGCCCCAGATAGAAAGAAAAGCTAAAAAAAATCAATCATCAATAGCTGAAAAACAAATATTTTGGGTAGTGACTGCACCATAACCTCCAATGTAAAAGGAAATCAGGTGAAAACTGCGGAATTGCGGATGTAAAGTGTGAAAAATTGCGGATGTAAAGTGTTAAAGAGATTCCTGAGGTTTTTAAATAATAAAGCGCACTTACACACAAATAATATTAACTACTTCAATTCCTTAAATATACTTCCAATTCGCCATCTTTTTTATTTTAAAATTTGCCTCCATCTCTATCTAAACCCCAACATTTGTCAAAAACGCAATGTCGTAAACCTACGAAGACCTAACATATTATACTTTGTTCCTAAACCTAATAAGTCCATATTCTGTAAAAATTTTTGTTACATAGCCCCTAAGTGTTTTAATAAGTTACCTATACATATTCAAAATAGCCCTTCAAAACATTTATTCAAAAAACAATTAAAGGAATATCTGTTTACTATTGAGGATATTGATGATTTCTTTTGTTCTGTTTAATGTATGATTTTTTTAAGCACTTTAACTCATCATTATGGCAAAAATATAATTTATTGGCGCCCTGTTTGCCACTATATCCACCTCATGTATGTATTTTCTGTGTTTTTTTTTCTCTTCTCCTAGTTTTTACTGTAAATTTTTTTACTTATAATTACGGTCACCTACATGGACCATGAGATCCCAGGTGACTCTGTGTACTTGTAAATTTTCTTGTTCTTTTGTTTGTATTTCAATAAATTAAATTTAAAAAAAAAAAACTACGGATCAGCGTAAAAAATCCTAGTTTTCTGGGTGAATACCTGAAAGTTGGCTTTTCCTTGCTTTTTGTTTGGTATGCAGGAAAAACAACGTGGTTAGATGGTAATTTCTACTATAAAATAGCGTCCTTGTTTTCTCACATTCATGTTCTTCTCTGAAAAGTTGAGTTTTACAGGTAGCTTAAATTTTTGAAAAATAGACCATTTTTCATATTTTAAGAAAAGAGGCACTTCTGAGCTAAAATTATAAGCGTGACTAAAAAAGAGATTATTAAGATAATTAAAATTGAAATTTATGGATTATGTGAAAATAATTGTATCTGAAAGAAGTTTACTTCTTTTAAAAGAAATCTCACTTTGGGGAAATTTTCTAGAAAACAAATTGTGTACTGGGGAAACTTTGGGCCCTGAAACATTTTCTGCACCCCTGGTTGCAACTATTTGCTTATTAAGACTTTGCATATTCACACCTGAGTTTGGAACATAAAACACAAGTTGAAACATAAATTTTTGCACTCAATTTTAGTTACTTTATCAGGAATTACTTAAATGAGTTGAATATAGCAAGCTATTGATGGAAAGTTTTGGAAACAGGAACTGAAGTGATGATGGAACTGTCCCATTCATCCCCGCAATTCTTGTCCCATTCATCCCCGTACCCACTTATTTTTGAAAAACTAAAATTAGACAAGGAAAAAATCCATGGATTTTATTTAAATTGGAAACTATACTAATATAAGTACTCTTTCAACACACTGTAAAATTTATAGCTTTAGTTAAATTATTTTTTAATAAATAATTATAGAAGTAAAACGATAAAGGTTACTTTTGGTATGGGAAAACACATTTAGTAGTCCTATTTATACAAAAATGGAAGCTGATGTCAATGAACACAATGTTTTGAATAGGCTAGGTACTAGGCTCTTATATAGGCTCTTATGGCTGAAATAACAACAAGTGAAGTTGAGGTATAAAAAATTGAGCTGTCCCGTTCATCCCCTGTCCCATTCTCCCCTACTCTTTCAACACAATTTTTAGCTCAGTGGTACAGCTATAGAACAGTTAATGGAATTTGTTCTGGATATACAATATGCTTATTTAATGCATAAAAACTTGAAATAATAAGGAGAAGTATGAAGCACAATGGATTTCTGGACTTTGGGCACTGCTTAACAGTTTGTAAAAAAAGAACAATTGGGAGGTGCATTTTCTTACGTAATTATGGGGTTCACTGATCTATAACTTGGGAATTAGTCTAATACATTCTCAGTCCATGGCAATGTTTGATTTGGACTCGTGGTGGACACAGCATTATCTAATAGGGTAGGTGGGGGTAATTGTCCGCAGTTTTTGGTTTTGAATTTTTGTGGCCCACAGTTTTATTATTTTAATTAGTTTCTGGTATAGAATCTAAAGCTTAGGATGTGGCCTATCAATTCATATTTTTTCCAGCCTTGAGCTGCAAATATTTTTAGAAATATTCAACTTTAAAAAGAAAAAAAAATTGCGGACATTTGCCCCATTTTTGGGGGTAATTATCCGCAGTGTGAAAAATTACCCTAATAGAATAAAATAAGAGAATTATTAGATATTCCAATTCAAAAACGTCAAAATTGAGGTATATTCACAATAGGAAGACAACACAACAATATTTGACATTATAAAACATCATAAAGCAAAGTTACTCCACAAGTTGCAAAGTTAATCCTTTTACCGGCGTAAAATTGGCCAAATTGTCAAGAAAACTTATCATTTCATGAAACCTTGCATTATGAATTTCATTAGGTTTGGAAAGTTTTAGGACTGTCTTTCTTTTCAACAAAAGCTTCTTCTGATGGAGTTTCTGAGAACATTCCCACATTTTCAGTTGCGGACAATTACCCCAAAATCAATGCGGACAATTACCCCATATCATGATGACAACAACAAAGTGGTACTGATGTTTGAAAACAAAAGTAAACATGAGTATAGTGATGTAATTTCCAAGATAAATAAAGGCTCTTTTGGAAAAAAAAACAGATGGATTGAATAAATATAGCTATTCTACCATAATATGAAGAAAAGGTGAGAAAAATACTCTAACAAGGATAGGCTTACCATATGTCTGGGATTACCCCGGACAGTCCGGGGGTTTTAGAGCTGTCCGGGGAAATGTCCTGGGACGCTAAATGTCCGGGGTTTCATACATTTAAGATTTCCCAGACATTTTTATGAAAAAATCCTGATCAAACTTTTTAAAATTGCGTTTTTTTACGTTTTCTAAAGTCTGTATTTACTTCAGAAAACATACTTTCAGTGAATTGTCTGATAAAAATTAAGTCAATCAAACAATTTTTGAAAAAGTAATGTTAAATGAAAAAATAAAATTTCTTATTTTTGTTTAATGTATATTAGTTTGAAGAGTTTTTAATCTTTGGTGATTTGATATGGCACTTATAAAAAAATTTCAAAAATATGTCCTGGGTTGGCCCCGAGAAAATATGGTAAGCCTAAACAAGGACACTAAAAACTGACCTACCTCATTTTTTTGGACAATGGACGCGCTACTCCTCTGAAATTTTCACAGCCATTTGAGGGTTGTAAAAGGAACCTACTGTATCGATGCAGTCAATATAATCGAATATTATCAAAAAAAGGCCGTGCGGACTATTACCCCATGCGGACAATTACCCCCACCTACCCTATATGGAAATAATTCTAAGTTTTTAGCCCTACCTTTATTTATGGAAGTCGTTCTATTGTATTAAATAATTTATAAGATATTTTTAAATAATTATGTATGCATAAAATATACTCTTTAAAAGATGTCAATTTTAATCTTTCTTTTTTGTAGGAGAAATTGATCTCAAGGAAGATAATGTTGAAACACTCTTGAAAACTGCTAAATTTTTACATATAAATGAAGTTGTTAATGCGTGTTGTAATTTTTTGATTTCTCGTTTGGATCCTTCAAACTCTATTGGATTTACTTTGTTTGCTGAATCTCTTGGTTGCAAAGATTTTTATGATGCTGCTTTTACATATGTTATGGTAAGTTTAGCAAAAATTCATAATTGACTGTTCCAAAAAAAATTCTGAAATTTAATACCGCAAAAATTTAACATAAATAGATAATATGTAATATTAATTTTTTAGACAAAATTACGCTTCCGGTTCAGTTAATTTTATATTATAGTTTGATGCTCTTGAGCAGTCTTCTAAATATTATATTTGTTTCAAATTTATTATAAACCCTTTTTAAATGTTACTGGGGTATGTGCATGAAATTTAAAAAAATGTATTTGGTATACTCCCATTCTGTAAAAAATCCTGTCCCCCATTCAGTAATCAAATTAATGAGCACAGCTATAGAACAGTCAATGAGCTTTGGTAATGTTTTCGGATTCAGCATCATGGTCGAGATGATACGTAAAAACCAAATTTAGATTTTTTTTAGATGATCTTGAGCAGTCTGTTAATATTAATATTTTTGCTTAAAATTTTTAACACCGTATTTAATTGCCATTGGGCAAAAAATAAGGGTGTGTTTGAAATAAAAATATATACCCTTATATATATATTTATAAGATTTTGTAACAATCTAATCCAGGGGTTTCCAGCTGGCGGGCTGCATGCGGTCTGCCAGGTAATTTTGTGTAGCCCACAAAGCTCTCTGAAAACCCCCTAAAAACACTTTTTAGCATTCAAAAATTTTTCGGAGGAAGACCCCCTAACCCCCAATTTTTACCTCTTAAATTTTGGAGTAGCTTTGGTTGTTTTCTATGGTAACAAATTAAAAGTTCGAAGTTTCAAGAAAAAGGTTGTAATATACCCTGAACATAGCAAAGAGATATGAAGGCGTAAGTCAACTTTTATCACGAGGAGGGAAAAAGCGGAGTATCCAAAAATTAGGCAAAACACTATTTTTAGGGAAATTGACAAACATTTTTTTGAAGAAGACCCTCTCCTTTAAGTAATATTCAGTGTTAAAAGTTGTATAGAGAGGGAGGATAAAAAATGTATACCTCTGAAAATTTTGAAAATACAGTAGGAGGAACCTTTGCTCCTCTTTCGCTGGACAAGTTCAATTTTAAAGACTCCTCCAAAAAATTTATCATGTATAAAAAGAGCCAGATTTATTGGCAACCCGCCATTTGACTTGGGGTATCGATTCCAGCCCTCGAGTACTTAGAATTTGAAAACCCCTGGTCTAATCCATAAGTCAATATGTTAAGTGGTTAAGTACTCCTGCAATAAATGTTTAAAAAACTGCCTAGGGAATAATTAAAATGATTTACCTTATTAAATGTTGATGACTAACATTTAATGAAATCTAATTTTTCATGTTTAAAAACCTTCATCCTAATATATTCTAGTATTTTTTTATTGTTTTTTATTTTATTTTTTTAGGATCATTTTCCTAAAATAACTCAAAATCATGAATATTATTCAATCACAGCCTCTGACCTTAAAAGTTTCTTGTCAAGTGATATGCTGAATGTTGATAGTGAAGAAACTGCATTTGATTCGTTAATGCTGTGGGTAAACTATGATTTGTGTAAAAGGAAACCTGATCTCCCAAGTCTTCTAGCAGAGATAAAGCTTCCTTTACTATCTCCTCAGGTAAATGTCTTTTTCTCAACTTCTTGTATTGAATCAAATTTAAAAATCTTTTTATACTGCGATGCTTAATGATAGGTTTTTACCTTGTGTCTATTGGCTGCATGGACTAGAAATAAAAGCTGGAGTATTTAGTAAATATATCAAAAACTTCAGTTCAGAGTTCAAATGCCTGAGTTAGTTTTATGCATTGCGTAATTTTGCACTATTTTTATTTTATACATAGTTATTCAAGGTATGTATTTGTCTTTTTCAGTTTCTTACTGACAGCATTGAGACTCATCCATGCCTTAGAGATAATCCAAAATCTTACAATCTACTTTTGGAAGCTATGCAATACCACCTTTTACCTGAGAGACGTTCTATGATGCAATCATCCCGTACAAGACCTCGCAAATCAACTGTCGGGACTTTGTTTATGGTAGGAGGCATGGATGGAGGTGTAGTGCAACTCAACTCTTCTCGTTTAAGCGGAGCTGGTAAATAAACCTTTATGTTTTGTTTTTAGATCGCAGATAAATCATGTTAGGTTTTTTCATATTTTATGCTTCTTTGATTACTCACTTTCAGTCCCCACTATGGAGGTAAAGGTTTGTATTTCAATGCTAGATTTTCTGTATCTGCTAACTCCTTATCTATCAGAAGAAAGTAAGACGAGCTGTTCAGAAAAATAAGAATTTATTTCCAAAATTTAAAGCCCCAGTGGCTCAGTGGTAGTGCTTCACGCTTCCATACCACAGGCCCGGGGTTCAATTCCCGGGCTGGGCAAGGTCCACTCAGCCTTTCATCCCTTCAGTGGGTCGATAAAATGAGGACCAAGCATGCTTGGGAACTAAACACTGGGGGTCTCGCGTTAGAATGACCACCTAACGGGGACACATGCCTAACACCTTGCACTTCAGGGCCCCACGGTCACGAAAACGAAGATGGGCATCAAAGGCCTTGGCCCACTAGGGCTGTTGCGCCAATGAGTTTAGTTTAGTTATTTCCAAAATTTAACATTATGTTGAGAACAAAGCATTTTGGAAAGTAATTACATAACAACAAGGATACAGAATTAAAGTGGCTTATTTTTGTTTGCTCCCTGGTTTTTAGAGTCTGGAGTGGCTTGTCTCCATTTCTATAGTTAAGTGTTGCCATCATTGGTTTAAGAATTAAGGTTTGCCAATGAAATCAAGGCAGTGAATATAAAGGAGAGTCACTAAGAATTTATAGTGGAGACTCATATCAAAAGACACTGAGGAAGGAAATGACTTCCTCATCATCAGAGAGCATCTCAAAGTTTACTTGTAGTTGCCTTCTGATGGAAGATGTTTGTTCCCTGTGGCAATGTTAGCCCATTGCAGTATCATGTATGTGAGCAAACGTCAAGTACATAATCCATAGTAGTAATTTGCAGTAAAATCATTTAGTCGACCTTTCCAGGTCTTCAACTTATGATCTAATTAGATAATTTCTTTTACTTCAAAATTACTTATGTTTTTTCTAGTTATAGTGTAAGTATAAGTTCTGGCCTTCAAAAATTGCTCTTGGTGTTTAGGCAACCCGACAAAAGATAGCTTAAACGCCAAAGAAGGACTATTTGGCAAGCACAACAATGCTCTGAAAGGCAACCCTGCCGGGCGTATAAAAATGATCGGACAGTTGCTCGCTCACTTCTCTCGTCTCTTTCTGTTTGAAGACACATGCTTCGTTACTTTATTTAGGCCCAAGTGCCACGCTTTAGTTAGTTGTTAAATAAATTTTGTTATAGTAATGCAATTTGATACGCCATTGAATAAGGTAAGGAAGAACACTACACTCCTCCGTTCCAGTGTCATGAAATTCTCTCTTGTGTTATTTGAATTTTTACTATAATATCTGTCATTCACCTTGTTGAAAAATATTTAATAAACTTGCTGAAATCTTGCTTTAAATCTTGCTGAAATTGAGCCATGGTAGTTAAAAGTCATGTAATTTTTTTCTTCTCAGGTTCATGGAGAATTGAGCAGTACAATTTACGATCAAATACATGGAGCCGATTTGGTAATATGACTTCAAGAAGGCTACAGTTTGGTGCTGCAGTTATTGAAGATAAACTATATGTTGTCGGTGGTCGAGATGGCTTGAAGACTCTAAATATAGTAGAATGTTTTGATTTTAGAGAACATACGTGGTCAGCAATGCCCTCCATGTCAACACATAGACATGGATTAGGTAATATACCACTTAATTGTAATAACTTGTCTATTGTATAATAAAATTTTTTTTTGATTTGTTGGTTTAGTTTCATAAATTTTAGTGTTGTAATGAATGTTTGAAATTCTTGTGCCTAAATGGCAATGAAAATATTTTTAAGTAATTACTAGTTTAATTTTTAAACTGGTGAATTAAAGTAGCTGTATTTACTGCAACTTACCTACTGTGATTTCTTATTATTTGACTGTATTCATACTTTATTAGCCAATACATGAAAAATAATTTCATAGTTTAAAATCTATTATATACAAGTAAAATATCGTCAGCTAAATTACAAGGTATAGTGGCAAAAAGATATTTTATTTCAATACTTGGCTTTTTCGTTTAGGTGTTGGAGTGTTAGGAGGACCTATGTATGCGGTTGGTGGCCATGATGGTTGGACCTATTTAAGTGCAGTTGAAAGATGGGATCCTTTAACCAAACAGTGGAGCTATGTAGCTCCCTTACACACTCAAAGAAGCACAGCTGGAGTTGCTGTTCTGAATGACAGGTTATTCATTTGATTACTTGGGTTTATTTTTACAATTTAGTTTGCTCATTGTTTAATTTATTGCGTGTTCTTAACAGACTGTATGCTGTTGGTGGTCGAGATGGCAGTTCTTGCTTGCGTTCTGTGGAATGTTTTGACCCACATAGAAATCGTTGGTCATATTGTGCTCCAATGTCAATCAGAAGGGGTGGTGCTGGAGTTGGTGTTATTAATGGTTATTTGTTTGCCCTTGGAGGACATGATGCCCCTATTTTGAACCCTGGAGTTTCAAGATTTGAATGTGTTGAAAGGTAGTTTTCCTTTATAAGGCTCCGTAGACTCTCCTATAATGATTGTCCATACTATGCTATTTCTAACAACATGAACAAAAATTTTTCCATTTCTTTGTACAGTACAATATATACTTGTAATAAGCTATTCGGTATTGATTTAACTTAAACCCTTTTAATCCTAAGCCGCCCGAGATTACCATTGAATCCAATGGTAAATTTGGGGTGACTAGGTTTGAAAGGGTTAAAAATTGTACATTGTAATCTAACCAATACAGCCTGACTTTTAGACAGTAAAGTCACCGATAAAAAGTTAATAATAAGCTAAATTTGTGGTTAAATAAATGCAGGAACCAAATGATGGTTTTGCTTTATGCCTCAATTTTAAGTGTTAACATTTTGCATTGTGTAAATTATTTTTCTTTGATCAATGGGGATTCCTACAACACTTAACATATTACTTGCATTTAATAGGAATATACTGTCTTGTTTTTCTCTTGTAACTGAAAATTATCATTTGTTAGTTAATTTTTTTTCAAAATTCTGATTTTACAAATTATTATTTAAATTTTTACCACGAGTTAAAAGGTAGTGAATTTGTATTTTCCTTCATGTATTTGTTTTTAATGCCTTAAAAGTCATTTTTCCAACCAAGTAAACAAGTATACTCATTGAAAGAACTAATTCATCTGAAATTAGTCGAAAGACACAGTTTGGCTGATGTAACACTGAATTGGAAGGAGGATCTTTTTTGATGATGTAATTGATAACTGTTAAAATATTTTTGCTAGGTATGACCCTAGAACAGATACATGGACCTTGGTTGCCCCAATGAAAATAGGACGAGATGCTATTGGTGTTGGGGTTCTAGGAAACCGATTAATAGCAGTTGGCGGCTATGATGGTCAAAATTACTTAAAAATTGTTGAAGCCTATGATCCTGAAAGCAATGAATGGGAAGAGGTATGTTTTGATATCATTTACTTAGTGAGAAAATTTGAAAAGAAATTGTTTTCATACTTAAAAGATTTGATGGTTTGAAGTTAATATTGAATATTGTACTTAAAATTACTCAGAGGTAAAGTCTTGAGCTAATGAATATTCATTATCACCTAACTTGACCCTAATGTAATCGTTTAAATGTATTTGATTGAACATTTTGGAAAATGTTTACTTGTTCTGTGACAGTCTTAAGACCTTATTTGTATCTTACTTTTTAGTATTAATTGTAACTAATACAATGTTTTTTGCTGTAGATAAAAGAGCTAGAAAATGGAAGAGCTGGAATGTGTGTTGTTGTTGTAAAACCTACGTTAAAACTTTTAATATAATGTGTCAAAAACATTTTTTTAAGTCTGCTTACTGGAAATGCAGAGTTTCAGACAAATAATTTTATATCATTTATGAAATTTCAGCTTGATATGCTAACTCCTTCTTGCAGACTTTCACCCCAAGTTTGCCAAAAAAGAAAATGTCATGGGGTATCTAAATTACGTGCAATGTGTTTTCCTCCCTAAATTTTGTACCCCCTCCCTCTTGGTCAGATGTTGGGGTGACTCCCTCAGCTTCTCACTTGAAATTTTCTCTACAACCTTTAAATAAGGAAATTAATTTCCTTGCTATTTTTATCTTATTGGCATGACCCTTAAGATGCATATTGTAAAAGGTCTGATACAAATTCATGTTGAAATTGCCTGATACATTGTAATTATCAAGACTAATGATTTGCTGTTTCAACTAACGTGCATACATTTCCTAAACTGATGAGAAAAGATCAAAGAAAAATGTTGATAATCTTTAAATTAAAAGTTGGTATGAGAAAAATTAAAACCCTCCCTACCCCTTTTTGACCTTACATAATTTATGGAATTCCCTATCTAGATGAAATTTTTTACGGTGTGCTCTATTGAAGCAACATGGCCAAAAATCTGCGCTGCCTGTTAGCAGATTCCAAAGAAAGTGTTTCTACTGACCATCATTTTATTTTCATTTGTAATTTTAATCTACCTAATGTTTATTTTTGATGTACTATAATTTTAAGTTGGATTTTTCTACCTTTAAAGTTATAAAACTGCTCAAAGAATTTATTTATGTAATTATTTTGATATATTGGGTTGTCCCAAAGGTTCTGTTACTTTTTACAAAGTTTCGTGTTTGAAAATTTTTTATGTAAAACTGGTAATGGGTGGGGATTTCAAACAAAAAGGATTTTGATTTATGTATATTTATGAACATAATGTGTGATTTTGGTAGTTCTCATGATATTATTTCTTTTCAAGATGGCGGTTTGAAAAAAAGACCGCAAACGACGATTTTGGCGTAATTTTTTTCTTTTGTTTAAAAAGCTAGGAAGAACGCATAATTCATGGCTAAAAAAGTTTTACTGTATATTTGAAATGTTTAGATTAAGATGTAATAGTTTCAAGATAATTCCATAAGTTTAACTTAGGAAATTTTGGTCTCAAACATAACATCTATTGCAAAAAACTTACCTCAGTAATGTTGGTCATTTCAAAGAAATTTTCACAAAAAAATCATCAAAATCAATAAAAAAGCTTTCAGATAGACCCAAGTATTCAAAATATGCAGTTTATTTAATTATCTCTGAACTTTTGTCCGAAAGCAGTACGCACAATTCAAGCGCGCAACGTTTTAGCTTATCAGAATTACACTCGCTTAACTTACAATAAAAGTAACTCCTTGGAATTAAGAAATAAATCTATTCAACTATATTATGAAAGGATGCTTTCAATGTTTAAACCGTTTAAACAAGCATTATGGTTCAAAAAACATCTGCCTTTTATTTGCTTCATACCAGCTGCTTAGAAAAACAATAGGCGTGCTTTAAAAAACACGTGAAATTACCAATATATGAAGTTTTAAAGCCAAAATTTCCTACCTTAAACTTATAGAATCATTTTGAAACTATGACATCTTAATCGAAACATTTCAAATATACAGTAAAACATTTTTTAGCCATGAACTATGCGTTCTTCCTAGTTTTTTAAACAAAAGAAAAAAATTTACTCAAAAATCATTGTTTGCAGTCTTTTTTTCAAACCGCCATTTTGAAGAGAAATAAAATCATGAGAACTACCAAAATCACACATTATGTTTATAAATATACATAGACCAAAATCCTCTTTGTTTGAAATCTCCACCTATTACCAGTTTCTCATAAAAAATTTCAAACACGAAACTTCGTAAAAAGTAACAGAACTTATGGGACAACCCAAAGGTATCTTATTATCTGTAATTCAAATACTGTAAAACCTCTCAGGAGCAATCACCCTCTATGTGAGAAAAGTAAAGCATTAAGACTAAAGAGTCATTCAGTAAGATTGCATAACACTGAATCAAAACATTCTGCATTCTTTTGATAAAAGGTACCAACATAAATTACCATACTAGTATATTTAATTTAAATTACTTTCCCATTTTATATGAATCAATAATAGCTTTATGTCCTTATTTTCCTTCAGACAGGTTGAAAAACATTTCTACTGATGACTTCCAACTGACTAATAACTTAACTTCACTACTCACTTTCTAAAGCTACTCTTTCAATATACACTAAACGAAATTACCAATTAAACTGTCTAACAATGTAGCTCTTGTAAATCATACTCATTAGTTCTACACTCCTTTGAATGAGTTAAAGCGATTTGTGTGTATTTAATTTGTTCCAAAAGATAAAAAAGGAAATACTCAATTATAAATATTCGGGATATGTAAAATGGACATAAAGCCTTAAACACTTTCATTGGTGGGGTAAATGTATTGAATGAAATACTATTTGAAATAATGAAAGCTTCCGTGGCTGTCGTCAATATTAATAAAAGTGTTCATTGGGCTGTTAAGAGGTTAACTTTGTCAGTCAAAACTTTAAACGACAATCTGCCTTCGATTCAAGGAATTTTTATACCTGGCTGATGATGACCCCTGGAAGTGGGATCGAAACGTACCATTATTACCATAACCTTGAACATGGCCTTAACAGCCCGATGAACACTTTTATTAAAATGGAATACTATTTGTTTCTTTTTCTATAACCATGTAACAGCTGGAAAAATTCTGTGAATTGAGAAACCTGATTGCTGTGAGAGCGTTGTCTGGTCACTCAGTTCATTTTATTTTAATTTGGTGTGTAGCACTTGGTAATTTGTGCTTTAAAAGCTGGTTTGTGGTGGTTACTTAGGGAGGTTTTACTGTATTATTAAATTTTTTCATCTCTCTTTGTACCTTTAAAATTTCATACTGTCAGAGTTAGATTCAATTTATTAACATTAGTTTATCATTACAAATGTTATTTTGTTCTACAATGAAAAGATATTTAGTGTTTAAGGATCTTCAGTTAGGCACTTGAGTATTATCCATACTAAATATTCTACTTATACTTATTTCTCTTGCTTACAAGCAATTTATTAGTGGCAAAATTATTTTTACAAGGTGATCAGTATTAGTCCATTTTACACCTTCATATTTGAAACTGTGTGTCTCTTAGTGAAAGAAGTAATGTGAACTTACAGAAAAGGGACCATATACATATTGAATTCACTAAGCCTAATTACAACATTCCATGTAGCAAAATCAGTAAGTTATTCAAAACAATAAATGTGATAGAACAAGAAGTTCAATTTTACAAATATGTGCAATTTGTTGGAAAAAGCATAAAAAATTGATGAGATTTTTTGTAATTATTAATTTGGATAATTGAAAGGTAATTCAAATTATCTTCAAGTGCATCATAAAAACACCTAAGAAGTTTGAAAATTTGTCAACAAAAGGCATGAAATAGTTCAACTTTTAGTTACAAATATCTCTGTAATTTCCTGAAATAAAGTATACATTTTCTAATTTAACATTTATATCACATTTAATGTATTAATAGTTTTTAGTTATTTACTTTGATGTTGATGAGTAACATAAGCAGTCTCAATAAATGCAATATGTTCACTGTACTGTAGGTTCATACTACTTTGACTATTCAAGATGCTATTTTATGTCTTAAGTCCTGAAACAGACTTCTGTAATCCTCCTATTCATATACATTTAGAAGTTTTATATATTTTTTATGTATGAAATAATTATTTGGTATTTTTTATGAATATTTCATTTCCATGAAAACCTATTGCATTTTAAGTTCCTTGACCATTGAGGAATTTTCTCATGTATTGCTCACTACCCACAATCAAATTTTATCATCGAGCTTGATGTGAGCAAACACTAGAACTTATTTTCTAGTTTTTATACCTTCTATTTACAATAATATTAGCCAATACCAAAATCACTTTGGTAATAATGTTTTTCATCGCACGAATTTATCATTATTTGAGTAAACTTTATGGCACAATAGTAATCATTGAAGTTTAATCCAAATTAATAAAACTCAAAATTAGATTTGATTTTAACCCTTTCAGTCCTTGTCCTAAGTCACCTGAGATTTCCACTGAATCATTTGGAGGATTTGGGGCAGTCAGGACTGAAAGGGTTAAACCCAAAGCCACCTATCTGATTTTTAAAATATTACTCAAAATTTGATTCATTCCAGGTTTTTGTGATTAAATGCAATCAAATTCAACCCCTACTTTTAAATTTGATTATGATAAAAATGTAAACCCATAAATAAACTATTCAATCAACATTCAATTGCCAAAAATTCTGCCAATCATCTGCTCTTGGCTTAAATCATGTCAATTCATAGCGTGGTTAATCCCTTTTTTAAATGGACAGGTCTTGTTCCTATAGCAACTGCTACAACCAGACAACTTTTTGGGAGCTGAAATTGTGAGACACAGACAATACTGAAAGAATATAGGTATCCTAACGATTTGAATGTTTATTGATAAAGAATCGAGATTATTTTGTAATTATTACCCTAAAATTCATAGTGCAATTATAATTACTGTACTTAAAATGCTTCATTGCTATTCATTCAAAGAAAGGTGAGCTAGCTCTTAATTATTTGGCATGGGGAAATGTTACCGTTTTTCTGACTGGTACCACTTCTTCGTGCTTTAATATTTAATTTTTTGAATCCTTAATTTTGTATTGATTCATATTGCAATATACCAATAATTTTCTTATTGTTGTAAATGAATATTTTTATATGTAAATGTATGTCTGAAAAGCAGAATATTTTTAATTTTGATGTTAATGTACTACATTCCGTGTTTGTTTTTATTATAAATTGTGCAATTCCACTTTTCATTAGTAGATGTTTGTTATTTTATCAACAGCACATGGGAATAATAAAGTAAAATTTTTACTTATTTATCCTACCCGCGGGCTGCATGCAGCCCTGGAAGAACTTTTCATGGCATTCGACCACCAAATGTAATGAATGCTTAATCAAACCAAAGATAAGGTAATTTGCTTTTCAGTTTTTATTTCAGAAATGTGTTAAAAACTAGTTTTCCTATTCCAATTTTCAGGGGAGAACGCCCTGAATCCCCATAAACTGTTTTTGATTTAAAATTCAAAATGGTTATCAGAAGTGCATCAATAGAAGATATAGTTGGGGCAATAGTAAGAGGAGTTATAAGGTCAGTAGAAGCGTTATGTCTGTATTTAGATCTCAATTTTGATAACTAAAAGTTCGTAATTTTATGAGAAAAAATCCAATATCTTCTTGGGATATGGACTAATTTAGAATTGGAAATGATACTTTTACCTGTAAATTACTAAAACCTTAATAGACCAGTGCAGAAGCCTTTGAAAATGGTAAAAAAAGAAAAAAAATAATAGTAGGATGAAACACATTGGAAAAGGAAGATAATATAACAAAAAAGAAAGGAAAAATAAATTACGGCCGATCTGAGGTCGGGAAAAGGAAGGGGGGGTAAAAAGGGGGTTTTTTAGAATAAAAAACGGTTTATCTCGATTTCCGACAAAACTACAAGTCCTATGGAAAAAATTTAAATAGCAAAGTTGTAGGTAATAAAAAGATCTACAACTTTTGTATTCAAACTTTTTTCACATAACCTCAAAATTTATGTGAAAAACTCAAATAATAAATTTTTTGGTTTTTTATTTTTATCTTTTACAAAAAAATTTTTTTTTTTCACGAAATTCGGTGAAAACTTACCTTTTGATGTCCCAAGTGCACCTTAATTTTTTTTATTTAAAATATTTATTTTTTCTCCTTATTTTGGCTTGATATCGAAAAAGCACCCTAATTTTCATTCGAAAAATCTCACGTCAAAATATCTGCTTTTTTAAAAAAGTTGGTGGGCTTTTTGTTCGTTGAAATCTCTACTTTCTGATGGTGTAAAAAAATATATACATCACTATGGTAAATGTTCTCAGAAAATGCAAAGAAATTGCCAGAGACACTAATAAAACTGTCATTGTTGTGGGTCAAGATATTGATCTTTTGGTTTTTTGAATCAATTAAATTCAAATAATCAGGACATTTATGTTCTCAAGCCAGGTTCTGGAAATGTAAAAGATACATTTTTCACATCTGATAGTTTCAAATATGAATCCTTCAAAGATATCGTTGCATTTCTGCATTGTTTTTCTGGTTGCGATACAACATCTGGATTTGCCGGAAAAGGAAAGAAAAGTATCGTAAATTCCTAATTAGACGAAAAAAAATTGTCAAATTTGGCCAGTGTTTTTTATAAAAAAGATGCAAACAAAGATGTCGAAAAAAATGGATAACAATTAATCAAATCTATTTATAAATGTAAAAATGATAATATAACGCTTAATCAATTAAGATTTCGAAAATATCAATTGGCAAAAATTAAATCATCTTTCATATTGGCAAATCTCCCACCCACAGAAGGAGCAGCAGTACAACATTGTTACAGGGCATATTATCAGCTTCAAACTTGGCTGGGTAAAGAACTGACAGCAACAGATTGGGGCTGGAAGCAACATCACCGTGGAATTATGCCCAAATTTACAGAAAATGAATTAATTCCAGAAATATTGCTCAAAACCATTTGCTGCAGCTGCGAAACTGGATGCAACAATTTAAAATGTGGCTGCCGAAAACATGGCTTAAAATGTACACATTTATGCTCCAATTGCCATGGTACTGAATGCTCCAATGTGGAAGAAAAAACCTACGAGGAAGATGAAACTGTGGATGAAGAACCAATACAGAATAAAAATATTATTGTAAACGAAGACTGTGATGGTCTTGAAGATTTCGAAGATCCACTAAAATCGGGAAGGTTTGCCGATGAAGAAATGCCATCAAAGAGACTAAAACTATTCATATAATATATTCGTTTCAAATATTCAAAAATTTCGTTTTGAAAAACCCTTTAAATTAAACATAGTTCATTAAAAAAGGTGTTTTGTTTCACTTTTTAATCGTTATTTAAGATTTTTTTTGAGGAAAAATAGAATTTTTAAAGTCGAAAAATGTGTTTTTTTATCTGGACGGATAATGGTGCATGCATTGGTCATATATTGGGGTAAAGTGAACGGCTACTGGTGCAATGGGAGTAAATTCCTAAATTGTAAAATTTAGTGGCTTAATGTTTATTAAAATAATTTTTAAAAACATACATGTTATTAAGGATAATTTTAGGTATTTAATTAGGTGGTAGTAGCCGGACATTTGATTGTTTTTCCAAGGAGTTATATTAAATTGAATGCAAAATTTTCCTTAACTGCCCTGGTACTGGTAAGTTTACCCTAGCTCAAAATTGTACATACTGATTTAAAAAAAATTTCGGATTCGGGTTTTTTTCGTGTCTTTGCATTTTCTGAGAACATTTACCATAGTGATGTATATATTTTTTTACACCATCAGAAAGTAGAGATTTCAACGAACAAAAAGCCCACCAACTTTTTTAAAAAAGCAGATATTTTGACGTCAGATTTTTCGAATGAAAATTAGGGTGCTTTTTCGATATCAAGCCAAAATAAGGAGAACAAATAAATATTTTAACTAAAAAAAATTAAGGTGTATTTGGAACATTAAAAGGTAAGTTTTCACCGAATTTCGTGAAAAAAAAATTTTTTTTGTAAAAGATAAAAATAAAAAACCAAAAAATTTATTATTTGAGTTTTTCACATAAATTTTGAGGTTATGTGAAAAAAGTGTGAATACAAAAGTTTTAGATCTTTTTATTACCTACAACTTTGCTATTTAAATTTTTTCCATAGGACTTGTAGTTTTGTCGGAAATCGAGATAAACCGTTTTTTATTCTAAAAAACCCCCTTTTTACCCCCCCTTCCTTTTCCCGACCTCAGATCGGCCGTAATTTATTTTTCCTTTCTTTTTTGTTATATTATCTTCCTTTTCCAATGTGTTTCATCCTACTATTATTTTTTTTCGTTTCAAAAATTATCTACCCTGGACTATAAGCACTTCTTGCCTTGCTCTTTCATGGTTTAAAACATTAGGAATGGCTTATTTTCTAACGATTTTCTCTTCACTGTTCTTAAAAAAATATATTAACTTTTTTTCCTTATATTTCCTTTATTATAGTTTTTTAAAAAAACAAGAAATAATTTGTTTTTAATTATATAAATATGAACATATAAAATAGTGTTTAAATTGTAGTACAAAATAGATTCCTTGGAATAAATGATTAGTATGTTAATGAGACCCAGTCAGTATCTTTGTGTTGGATTTTAAATGTAAGAAAGATATTTCTTAGATAAAATACGCCTCAGTACGAGTAAATCTGTATAGTCAAAATTAATGTTCCAGTTTTGAAATATAAGCTTGATTTGCCTGTTTGAAAATAGTAAAATGCAATTTTTACCGTCTCTGGCACTATAAAAATTTTAATTGGCATTCGGGTAGCTAAAGGTTCGACCACAATAGAGTAAATGATACAATTACAATCCATAATAAACTTGCAGGAATAGATTAAATGATGGCATCATACTTATAATCTATGGAGTCATATAATACTTTTTATATAATACATTTCCTGGTCATTTTAAAAAGTATGGATGGGAGTATAATAAATAGGTTATTTCTGGCACTTGTATTTAAGCCTGTCTGAAAACATTGCCAAAATAAAGACTAGAAAGTTTTAAATAAGTAATTATAAAAACAATTTTGTTGGAATCAATTCATTAGGTCTTAAAATAGAAACAATTGACCAAATGCTGTGGCTTTTTAAAACCTGTCTTGTATTAATATTTTGAATCGGCTTCTGTATTAGACCTAAATTTTCATAATTTAGCCTAGAATCTCAAAACATTCTGAATTGTGAATGTATTTATAATTTATTTTTCACCAATTTCTATCAGATATGGTCAACAGGCGTATCTGTAAGTACTGTTTTCATCTCATTTTGTTAGAAGACAAGAACCACTGACTTGATACCAATACCACAGTTAATCCATGATGTTCCTATCTCAGGTAACAACTCTCAGAAGAGGGTTGCTTGTCAGCCCTACTTGTTTATCAAACATAAGCCCATAAACATATACCTGCATAGTTTTTTTCTGGTCGTAGGCAGAACAAACCATACTAGAAATAATATATCTTAAAAGATTTCATGTAAAGGATTTCCTGATCGCTTCACATGTTAAGCATAGTTGATATTTAAAAGTGGTTTTTACACTTAAATTAATTTTAAAAACTGTTTTGTTAACTCGTTTGTCTAGCCATAAATGCTCTTATTTGAGCCCAGCACCATAAGAACCAATGAATCAGTTTTCATATAGTTTAAGTATAAATTTTTCAAAAATATATCTGCATATCGCTACCTCAGAGCAACAGTGGGACATCTACAAAACATGCTACTATTGCATTGAAATCTACACCTGCAATATACTTGAACACCATCATAACCTTAAAACACAAAAAATGGAAGATCTCATTGTTGCTCTGAAATAGCGATATATTTAACTGTTTTATTTTGAAGTATTTCACTGCTTCCACACTTTCTTAGCAGTTTTATTTATATTTTTCCAAAAATCCTAAAGTAATTTACGGACCTGGAAAAAGTGCCCAAACCTACGAACCTGGTTCGGGGGAAGCCCCTGCCAGCTCCATAGGAGCAATACATAAGGTTTGGGGAAATTTTGTTAGGTTGGGGGGAAGGTTACAACTTTTTCCAGGTCCGGTAATTTAATACCTTTCTTATTTTTCACTTGAGTCTGGGAAACAATTTTGATTGAACCATGAATCCTGTCTAAATTCATCTAGTCTGCTGAGCATTTCATGCAGCCATCTAAAACCTTTTACTGAAAAGTTTGGGAACCCTTGTTCAACTTAATGCAGTTAAGCAAAAAAAATATAAAAACTTAAGTAAAATTTTCTTAATTCTTTTATTTTTATAACATTAAAATCTAACATGAAGTAGCTAAGTAACAAAAGCTACATTTTCAGTTACATGCCAGTTTCAGCACATTGATTAATATTTGTGCTAATACATTTCATAGTATGCCTATGAAAAGCCAGTGAGGGGGGTTACACCAAAAGTTACATTAAATATTACAGAAGATTGTAACATTACACTATACAAACAGCTTACTAAACCCATATCTGATGCTCTCTCCAAAAATGGTCTATATGCAGCTCACATGGGTGAAGGTGGTTTTAAGGTGGTAATTTTTCCATTTAGTTAGAAAAACATTTACAGAAAAATAGAAAGTCAAATTCATAAGGTCCATTAAATTTCTAGTATTTATATTTATAATTTTGTAGTATGCTGTGATCAATAGATTTAACTTCCAATACAATTTAATACCTCATAGATTTTGAGATTTAACTATATTTCTATAAAATTTAATCAAGTAAATTTTGCCTACTATAACTGATTTGTTTAAAAAATAGGGGCAACTGGAGAAGTATTTTTTTTGGATAGAAGTACATTTATTCATGCTTATATTTTCTCTGTGTAATATTACTAAGAATAGGCAATATCAAATTTTAAACATTTCCACTTAACATTGCAATTTGCTATACGTCACAACATTTCCATAGCCTAATTTCTCATTCTTACACTGTTAAGGCGTTGGACTGATTTATTAAAACATTTATATGCTTACAATAACCCAACTTTTCATTGCGGACAAAGCACTTAGCTCCTGCTATTTACGAAGTATATTATTTTTATTCACAGTCAGTCTAAATTCATCATTTTAGCGATGATCTTGCCAACATAGTATATCGCTGATTGAATGTATTTGATGATGGAAACAAGGAGAAAGATACAATGGGGTGAATTAAGGCTGAAAGGGGAAATGCCCGTTCGATGCTTGTGTTCTTCGATGCATCAGGGAACATTTAACACAGCATTGGTAAGTCAGAATTACCAGTACATTGAAATTTTCCTATGTATGTGTCACCTAATGCTAATCCTGACTGGACACAGTTTAGCATAGCTTTTTGGCCCAAGTTACTTCTCAAAAAGCTGCTTCATTCAAGCACTGCTCAGTAATTGGCAGCTCATCAAAGGCTGGAAGATATGATATTGTCATTTATCTTAAGCTGGTAATTAGCAATTTATTTATAATACTTTTCTTCTAATAATTTTACTATGATATAAAATGTTAGGGAACAAATGAATACAATTGTTCCAATTTCTAATAGAAATTAATACAAAGGTTTTCATCACAGAAATAAAAGTACTTTCACCCATAAAGTACATTAAATTTCCATTTCTAAGTCCTTTGTTGCAGCTTATTAAATCCATACGCATGGTGGAAATAATTACCTTAATTGTAATCTACAGATAATTCTTAGATAATTGGGTATACAATCCATCCATATGAACAATCAACACATCACACATGCCGACTACTTTGGTTCATTTTCTGCCTCAGAATCGGGACCACTTTTGAGAAGTAAAATGCAACCCAATCTATAGTAGATTGGATTTGGAGTATTAATACATTTGTTTCAATGCTTGACTGTTGACAGTGATATAAAACCCCAATATTTTAGATTTTATACAACACACAGCTAAAACAAATTAACATAAATTAAGAGCAAGGATTGATGCTTTCTGGAAATCTAACATCTTGACAGCCATACCCATGCTCTCTCACAGGTATCCGAAATACCCGCCCACTGGGCATACAAACACAAAGTTTGTACCAACGAGGTGCACTATCTTGAGTCTCGGCAGCAAAAGGTAATTTTTCAGCTGAAACCATAACCCCGTCAGACCCATCAAGAACAATACTTTGATTCTGAAAAAAAAGTAAAAAAATCATACATACAATCATCAGATTCTTCTCATGCAATTTTATATTCTAAAAATAAAATTTAGTGAGAAAGCTGCTGATAGTTCTGGTCAAAATTGTTTCAGTACATGGATTATTTGATTCTTCATCACTAATTGTTAAATCAAAAAATTTTTAAAAAATTTATTAGTATTGTATGCTTAATAAACTCAAACATTTAAAAATACCCCTAAATGAAATAGCATTAAAAAATAACTTCCCACCACCATAATTAACCATACTAATTCACCTTTCATTTATACCTCTGAGCAGCCAACAATTTATCTGAGTACAGTAATAAATCATTGAAGTCTTCAATTGTTTTTGTTACTAAGCTTTATAAGTAACCTTTCATCAAATGTGTCACTTCTTATCTTGATTGCTGTAATAACACAATAAAGTAATATAAATAAGGTAATATTAAATATATTTTCCTTAAAATAAGTGAAAAGCAAAACTTGATAAGAAAAGGAATATTTCTGGTGTGTTTGATCAGAAAACTAAATACAGGGCTCCCAGCAGACTTTTGGTTTGTCTTTAGGGAAAAAAGGGACCTGATGTCTTGAAAAAAGGGAAAAAAGGGACCAAAACTTTTTAAAGTCTATTAAAAGGACAAATTACAATTCATGGAAATCCAAGTGTAAAGTTATCACAACCAACAAACTTAAAATCAATCTGGAGGCAGGTTAAAATTCCTTTTACTTACTGTTACTAGTTTACTTCAAAATGGAGTAAATAAAATACTATCTAATCAAGTTAGATATTTTTTCTCATTTCATTTATTTGAAGTTTAAGTTAAAACATTAATCTCAAATAGTAGTGGCGTAGCCAGAAATGATATCGAAATTAAAGAAAAAAATTAAGGTTTTGAATTACACTACTTTTTTTTCTCACTGAATGAATAACTAAATATTAAAATAAATTAATGATACATGTTAATCATGAAACAAAGAAAACCTTTGTTAACAGCAAACTAGAACAATGTATTTCATCAACACTCATAAATGAAATGTGTCTAAAAGAACATTTTATTTACTTAAAATCATAAACATAAGCTGGGGAGGACATAGGATTTGTTTTTTTTTCTGGGGGGGGCGTAAGAATTTTCATAATCCTATTAAAACTTCTTTGTGATCTTAATAGGGAAAAGGTAGTGAATTATCCTGCTCCAACTATTAAAAGGGGGTCTGGGGGTCTCCCCAGAAAATTTTTGGAAATTTGAGTAAAAAATCCCCATTTTTTCATCTCGTTTTGGTACGATTCATCTGAATTTCGGATACAGGTTTTATGGTAGAATTTTTGCGTTTTGACGAACTAAATATAAAATTGAGTTGTAATAAAAGAGTAACAAGTACCAAGGGGTCTGGGTGTCCTCTCCCATAAAATATTTTGAAAATTTGAACTTTAAAAACTGGTTTTTAACTTGTTTTGATGTATCTAATCCGAATTTCGGGAATAAAAGAAATTCTAAAATATTTAATTTCACAAAGAAAAAAGTTTGGGGCTTGGGGGTTGCAAAAGACCTGTTGCATCCCCTCTGTCTATGCCACTTCTTGGTTGGGATTTTTTCCAAAAAATGTCTGGGAAATCTTAAATGAAAAAACCCCGGAGATTTTTGCGACCCAGGACATTTCTACGGACAGCTATAAGAATCCTGGACTGTCCGGGGTAACCCCGGACGTATGGTAAGCCAAACCATGGGGGCTAACTATATCTAACCGAACCAGATTTGCCAATGTATCGCCTCTAGTGGAGATGGAAGATTTATTTTTTTTTCGAAATTTTAAAAGTAAAAACCAAAGTTGATAAAAGAGGGGAAAAAGGGACCAAAAGTGTGAAAAAAGGACTTTTAGGGACTTGGGTTGAAAAAAGGGACTTTTAGGGAAAAAAGGGACCTGCTGGGAGCCCTGTAAATAAAGTAAGCATAAAAGAACTTTGGGAGAAAATATAAACAAAATCTTGATTTTTCCCAAGAAAGGAGGTAAGAAAAATTTATCCATGAAACAAACTTACCACACTTTTTAGGTACAAGTCTAATCCTGTAATCCATACTATTTCCTTTCCTGACATCTCAAGTCCTTCATTTCCTTTTAACATTACTTGATATGGTGAAGATATTTCAAGAGATTCATTTTTCTTACTGACTATCTAATGAGAAGAAAAATTAAAATTTTAATTACAATTACAAATCAATTACTTTTTACAATCGCAATCACTTGTGCCAGTAATGCCCAATTTTGACTACTTAGTGACCCAGTTTTATGTGCAGTAGACCCAAATCTAACTAAATATTTTAAAATTATTATGCAGCGTTAGAAATTGGGAAAAAAATCCACTGGTCCTGCGGACCAGTGATTTACCAATCTTACTGGTCCGCAACAAAAACTACTGGTCCGACAAATTAAAAAGGACCAGTTTGAATATTATTATAAGGTAACTATTGCCCTGATGTGAGTACCAAATAGTAATGTTAAAAATTAATACATATTCAATAATAAGTTACCAGCTGTAAATATAAAATTCTTATAAAATAAGTAATAAAATAAATTTAAGAGAAATAAGCAATAGTACTAAATAATCAAAGAATTTTGAAAATATCTTATTTATTACATACTTTTCTTGATTAAATAATATTTCACTAACTGACAAAATCCATTCAAAATCAACTGAAAAATTCAAATATAAGAATTTTTCTTGAATAAATGATAGTGCACACAAATTAATTCATAACTTCGAATTAGTTTTACATTGTTAGCTGACAAACTGGTTGTAATGTGGTTTATTTAATGAAATTAATTTTTTTCCTTTCTCCCGATTCCAACCAAAGAGAAATTACAGGCTAGAAGTGGAGGGTGGGATATTTTTTCATCACTGGTCCAGCGGACCAGTGATTTCCTGATTCCACTGGTCCGAGCCGTTTTTTAGTAGTCCCGGACCAGCAATCCAGTACAATTTCGAACGCTGTTTTTATGTATTGAGAAAAATTATAAGCAATTGAATAATGAGAGGGATTGCATATATATGCTTGTTCTAAATACACTTAGAGTTAGCATTGCAATCTTAATAAAATTTACACAGTGCAACTTATGTAGTTCAACCCTATTAATTTGCAGCTGCGGATAATTAGAAAAATTATGTTGGTCCCATGAACCAAGTTAAATTTGAACCAATTTTACTACTTTATATTTGAAGTTTTTCATTGAACCTTAAGCCAAAAAGTTAGAACCAGTCCACAACATGCATATTAGTAAGTTAAAAAGTCATGATTTATGTTGGTAATCTAAACTAAACATTTTGCATTATTTGAAGCAATTTTAAAATTAACCATGCCTACTACTGACTTTTATGAGAAAATTTCATTTTGTAAAAATACCCTAGATATATGAGCTTCTTTGACACTCAGATGTGAAACACCAGTTGGTAATTTAAAATTTTTATATTCAGTAGAGAAAATGCTTTTTCCAGATGTGGGACTCTGAAGAAGAAATTCTTCTACACCAGAAATAACTGTGTGATCATGATGAATTTCCATACTAGGCCCATATTTTCCAAAGTTGAGTCCAGAACTAGTACGGAAAATAACCTATAAATACATAAAGTTTATAAGGTTTAGATCTTGTAACTATAAATATAATCAGAGAGAAAGTACAAAAACAACTTTTACGGATAAAAAGACTAATTTGATTACAATGCAAGCAAACTTTTTTAAAATTTGAATATATAAAAATAAGAAAATTAAAAAATCATACAAAAAATATGATCTTAGTATAAATACTTACAGGTTGATTATCTCCAACAATAGGGAAATCAGTATTAGCAAATCCACCAATAACTCCAGAATCAGGAATTACAGTCCCCATATCTGCATGACTAAGAAACCTTAACAACTTTCCACCAGTGATAAATTCCATACTTTCCATTCCATAACCTATTCTAAGTACGCTTAGAAGAACAATGATAACCTGAAAGAACCAGACATGGCTACTTACACAGGTTAACAAAATACAGCCAACTACCATTATAAATAATTAAATGAATAACTTATTAAAAAGTATACTGTAGAGCAAGGGTTAAAGAACACAGTTAACCCCTGCCCTACAGAACTTAAACTAGAAAAATTAGGTTAGAAAGTGTAGGATTGGTGGTTTGTTTTAAAATCTTTCAGCATAAATGGTAATTTATTTTGTAGGTATTTTTAACATTCTTAAAAAGAATTCTTCATGCAAATCTGTTAACCTAACCACATACTGTTTCTAGACATGATATTCACTTCTAGGCTATATGCTTGATAAATAGTTATACTTACTGCCAAATTTATCAAAGCCACTGCAAAAAGTAAAATAACTAATGAGTAGAACAGCACTCCTTTTCTTCCATGGAGTCCAATCTTATGAAGATATACTTCTGATATTGGGGCATAGCCGGGATACAGTGCAACATGTTTATTAAGCTGTTGTTTCAATAAAGACTTTTCTGAAACTGAGAATGAGTCACTGCCCTAGAAAGAAAAATTGAATTAACCCCAATCACAATTTTTCAATGTTAATGCCTTAAAATAAGTACTGGAAAATCCTAAATATGTATTGTAATAGATAAATTCCAGCTCTTCAATCTGGTTTTATGTAATAAATACCAGGATCAAACTATTTTGCTAATTTAATTTTTATCTTAAACGATTAGGTGTCAATATCGGATCGATCCTGAGGATTCAGCCCCTACCCCCATATCATAAGGAATGTATTTCTGACCTGGATTGCTCAAAAGAAAAAGTATTTATGTAAAGAAACGGGGGAAAGTGACCACTGATTACATTACACCACCATGTACTTTATTTCCCATTTCACACTAGTTTACTTCATTTTCATTAATTTTTCATTCGGCAACTTAATAATAGGACGTTTATTTACTTCTCCTGCAGCCATGCTTAGAATCTTGGATTTCTGTTAAATGCCTAATAAATATTTACCATAATTACTATCAGCATTCAAAATAACGTATAACAAGATACTAATAACAAAGTTTGTTTTTGTTTAGTTTATAAAGTGCCAGCCGTAGATGGTTTTGCGGTTTCGCTTTCGCTATTGGTTTACCCATAAGTTTAACTGAGAAGGGAATTTGACTCTTTTTTTGGTCGAAGTTGTCAATCAATAAACTGAAATTTTTAAATCGAAGTAGATGAGAGAAATATGTTGCTCTAGACAACGACACTTCTCTTGACGATATACACTAATATAATACATTTTTGTGATACGAGAACTGTACATGGTTTGAACGTGTGCGTTCCTGTGCGTTCGGTTCTCGTGAGGAAATAAAAACTTAAAAAGAGTTATGTAGAGTGTTTAACGGGACTTAATTAGCCAATTAGTGAATAAAATTGTTTAAAATAATTGTAAGGGTGTTTGTTTGAACATGTGGGTGGATATTCAAAAGGCGGTTATGGCTTCACGGTTTGCTTAGTAACGACACTTCCTTATCTCTTACTTCCAAGTGCTTCTCGTTCGTTACTAATCAACAACAATCGTTTCGTTTTCGTAATCCGTCTACGCTGTCTGTTTGTTTGGAAAGACAATATTTAATAAATGAAAGCTTAGAATTATTAATACTTTTCTATCGGACCAGATAAGGCAGCTAAAACCAAGATATTTTTTCTAATATATTTACTATCATAATAGACGTAAGTTTTCAGGTTTTATTACTATTGTTGAATAATTGACTTCCTAATTTGTTTCATTAGGCAATGCATAAATATTTTAATTTATAAAATATTTAATAGTATTTTGTTTTTAGTATTTTATTTAGTTATATGGGCTCATATCCACCATTTGTTTTTATAGTTATGTGTTACGTTAGCAGTTGGTGCTTAAATTTTATCACATTCTACAACTCTTTATCATTATATTGTGTGCTTTTAAGGTATTATCCAGTGTGTTACTCAAAAGAAAGTCACGCCTTAAGTGTGAGTCAAAGTTTGTGTGGGTTTGAGGAATAAATTTAAGAGATGGAAACTGTAGCTTTTTAAATTGACAAATGATATGTCAAGTGTGCTACAGATTCAGTGAATAAACCCATAATTTTTTTTTGTGCCTGATTTTAAATTTTTGCTCCAAATCCATATTATGCTTCCTTAAAATCCTAGTATATCATAGATTTTTTTATATGATGACTTTATTACTATCTCCAGTTATTAAAAAGGAGAGTAAATTGATCTGCTCCTGAAAGTGAACTTTATTTAGCCTGCAATTTAGGGGATTTTGGAGTTACAACTATTTAACATTTACCTTAAAATGAACAAAATTTTAAAAATTCTTTCAAGTCCTTCAGTTTTAGAGATAATTTGTGTATTTTGGTAATTGATATACATATATTTTAATTTTAACTTTTTCTTGATCTTAAAATTATTCCAGTTTTATTGTAGTCTAACCATTTAATAAGCAGACTAAATTATCTTTTATGTTAAAATTTTCTCAAATACTAATGATCTGGCTTTTAATAAAGGGATTGTAGGTACCTAGATTCTTTTATTGCCATATAGATTTTCTGTGCAGGATTTTAATCCTTGCTAATAAATTTCTTGTTGAAAAGTATCTGTACAAGTGAAGGATGGTTTCCTAGTTATAAACTTACTCTATATTATGCAACAGGATAATACGGAATTACCCAATCAGGATGTTTAAAATTTTTAAAAATTGCCCGTACAGCTTCGGAAAGCGTCCTCCAGCTGCCATGTTTACCCACAGTTCAAACAATGACTGACATCCTTAGAGATCTAATTATTACTAATATTAATATTATTATATCCTAAAATAATGATTAGTAGATTATTATTAGAGATCAATACTATTATAGATCTCTATGCTGATCATACTTAAAATCCTGTTGCTGTGGGAGCTGTGGTTATACAGGGCTACTAGAGATAATTTCTGAAGCTGTTCCAAATAGCTATTTAGAATTTTTAAAATAAGTCAAAAGTATTCATAGATTTGTTTGAATTTTTTCTGTGTTTTGTACAGCAAGAATGCGTTTTCTCTATTTAATTATTAAATTTAATGTTTCCTTTATATTTTTTAGATGACCTACTGAAAAATCTAGAAGAAAAGACCTTAGTATCGGTGTTAGTTAATATAGTATTTAACTTCACCATATGCTACTTAATGGCCCTGTTTTAAAATGAGTATAGATTATAGATATCCATTTCTTACTACTCCTAATGGACAGCAATCTACTCATGATATATTTTCTACTGTCCATACTTCCAAACAATCTCAATGGATGGAAGTTGCCAGCACTAATGGAACATCAGCTCCAATAATAATTGAATCTTTTTGTAAGCGGATTTTATATGAAGAAATTTTAAATTCCAGGTAAACTCTCTCTCTCTCTCTCCCTATTTTGTAATGTCTAGTATATTTATAGAAGTTTTATAAAAAAAAATTTAATTTAAAGTTACAGCCTTTTTTGCAATAACATCCATAACGCTAATGCTTAAGGGGAAGAAAGCACCTTTAAATTGTTTATAATCAATGAATTTGAGGTTCTCAATATTATTAATTGTTTAATGCTCTACAAATTTGTAAAAAAACTGTTATATAAGAAATAAATTATTTTATTAAATTTATACTACATCTACCAATTTTAAAGAATGAAATTTTCTGAAAAAAAATTGCTCTGATTAGGATTCAATAAACAGTGAAAATTTCTTTCTATTAAATTTTTAGGTTACTTAAAAAATGCTTTTATGCACAATGTTTTTAGTGTATAAAGTTCAGATTTTTGGTGCAAACTTTAGGTGCAATGTTTAAGAATAAATATTTTTTTACCATGATGCCACTGTTGAGGTTCTGATGCTCGAACTTTTTTATAGAGTCAGGATTTGGGATCTTTCTTTGCTGGTACCAAATGTAATTTTTCTGCTCTTTATGCTTATAAGATGTAATAGAGCTCGACTGAGACTACGAGCTACAAACAGCCCCATCTTCTCTACATTTTATATATTGGTAACTGTTTGCTATACATTATCTTAGCTTTAAAAATATTATCATCAAAAAGCATTTTATTTGTTATTTTGGTTTAATTAGGTACTCCTGTCGGCTGTTCAGCAGCTGTCTAATTCAGCAACACAGCTATAGAATAGTCAATGGGCTTTAATAATGTTTTGAATTCAGTGACGGTTCAAATGATTATTTTTTAGTGATAATATTTTCTTCATTTTTAACATTTGAATTCTTTTTAGGTTGCTTTAAATGCTGTTGTTAGTGTTTTACGTTGCATTGTTGCTATGACTGTTAATGCTGCTGTACCAAGTGGTGAAATTACTGATAAAGTAAGATGTTTGTTCATTTTCTAACTTTGAACAGATTAAGAAGAAATATACTTTTTTTTATCAAGCATGACCTCTAGTAAAAAGGGTTTTGTGTTAATTTCTCATTGGTCTTGTTTAAACAAAACATTTATTATCTCTGGTTAAGTTTTTTAATCTTTCAGTAATAATACAATTACATAGTAGATCAATTCAATAATAAGCTTGGAGAATCTAAGAGAAGTTCACAGAATATTTTATATATGGAAGAATCCAAATCAAAAAAAATTTGAGAAAACATTAAACACTAGAATGGTAAAAGAAAGCAAGCAAAAAGGATAGCTTGATTTAGGGGTGCCCAACCTTTTTTGGAGGAGGGCCACTCAGGGTATTTTATGAGGTATGGAGGGCCAGATATAAAATTACAGTAGGAAAGCAAAAGCGCTAACTGATGCTTAATTACTGTTTTCCGCATAAATTTTAAGCTTACTCATAGCTCTGAATTTTGATAGACGAATACAAAGATAAAAAACACCTCCTCCAACACGAAGTTCGAACGCAAATAATCCCAAGGCAAATGCCTGAAAGCCTAAGTCTCGAAATAGATCTCATAAAATCCGTCAACGTTAAGGGTTAGTGCAAACCCAAGATAATATATAAAAAAACTATAACGGAGAACTATAAAGCAAAACCGAAACTCAAAGGATCACTCCTCGCAGTAAAATTGATGTTTCCAAGGACACACCATCTATCGTCTTTATTGGGGTCGATGGCTCAAATTTTATTACTACACTACTTTAGTTCATTGGCCTGAATATCAAGAATTAGCAATAATTAAGAGAATGCATGGAAGTAACTGAAAGCAATTGAATAGGCGTGATTATCGATTGCGCAATCTGGAATCGGTGAAATATGTGGTAATACTTTGTGAGTGTGGTAAATATTTTTAAAGAATTTTTTTCAGCTAAAAAAACCCGGAAAATAAAGTAATAAAAGGTGTTCTAATTTCGTTCGCGGGCTGGATTCAGAGGGCTCGGGGGCCGGATCTGGCCCACGGGTCGGAGGTTGGGCAGCCCTAGCTTAATTAAAAAAACTTTTGAATCTTCAATTCAATGAACATAGGTCATTAAAAAAATTTTTAAGTAACTGATAGTTTCAAAATGTGTCTAAAAAAAATTTAAACAGTCAAATATTTCTTATTTTAATGGATTAAATGTTTTTATCAGAATTTTTGTATAACATTATAGAATACGTAGTAAACGTAGTACATTTTTTGTTTTAAAACTTAAAAAAATTAAAGTTTAATGAATGTTTTGATACTAGGCTAGAAGGGGAGTAAAAGAGTTTATCAATCACTCTGATACTTTTTGACAAGGGAAAGGTTGTAATTACAAGAATTCCAAATCTCACTCTAAATAAACAAAAAAAAAACATTTAAAAAATGTAGTTTATACAACATGATCTTACGACTTGATATTTCTCTTTTTTCTAATTTGTCATTTAAATTTTGATTGTTTCAGGTATTATGGGTTGTTGTCAGATTTTTTTTGCTTGCTACTGAAATAAGTGTTCTAATATTTGGACTTGCTTTTGGTAAGTATAAGGGCCTATTTAAACAAAAACTGAAAATTCTGCAATCGAGTGATAAATCTCTGGCATGCTTTTTCCCTTCTATTTCATCATTACTAACTGTCTGAAATTTAATTTTTTTTTAGGTCATTTAGATAGCCAAACAAGTATTAGAAGAATTTTAGTGGTTACTTCATGTGTTTCACTACTTTATTCTGGACTTCAGGTTTGTCTTATTTAAAATAGTATTACCTGTGTTAAATAATCATCAATTGAATATTAGGGTATGAGGTTTGCTTGAATCTAAAGGGTTTTTTAGTATAAATTTTAATTCTTGACCACACACATAGGTTAAAAAGGGCCATTAATGCCATAAAGACCATTTTTTGCTATAAATGTTACCTTGAGCATTTAATTTTGGTATTTTTATCTTTTTCCACTGTTTTTAATGCATCAACAGTTTTCAAAATCAGTGTAAGCTGCTTTAACATTTGTTACAAGTTTGTCCTTGGTAGCCTGTCATTATCATTCTGGCTCAAAGCTATGTCTGAAACAGCCTTTCTCGTGTTTTAAATTCCAAGTAAAACTATTATAATATATTGTAAAACTATTATTATTTGATATTATAATCTCTTTTAAAGATGAGCTAATTTGTCATTGTGTCTATTTGCAAAGAAATAAGTTGCCAGTCTATTATATGCAATAAGTTTTTGGGAATTCATATTACCTCTTGTATTTAACAACCTTTTTTTCATGAGGTAATTAAAATTGATCAATAGCTGACAGTAAAAATGGTGAGAAGCTACTTCTTAAATTTTTGTCTGTTTAGAATTTTAAGATTAATTACTGGACTTTTGAAATTTTAGGGTGCTCTTGAAATAGCAGTCCCTGATGAAAATTTTTGCACCTTATATAAGCAAAAAGGTCTTTTTGGCCATGGTGGGATGCTTTTTTGGTTTATTAGCTCCATACTTTTTAGTTTGGTAAGTGTATTTAACCATATAAAGTTTGTTATACAGTTTAGTCTTTTTAGTTTTAAAAATAAAATTTGACTTATCCTGTTTTATTGTCAGATATGATAAATAAAGTGAGATACTTGTACAGTGGCGGATCCAGCCTGGACCTAAGGGAGGAACAACCACATTTTAAGAAGGTTGGGGGTTCTTTTCCAAAAGAATTTTTAAAATTTGACTCTATTATTGTATACTTCCCCAGGGAAAGGTCCCATCCTCCGACGGAGATCCTAAAGATGAGCGGTCATCTCTGCTCTAGATGGCAGTGGCGTAAATAGGAATTAATTTTGGGAGGAGCCCAAATATCCTCTAAAAAATTAAGTTGTTGTCAGGCCCAAAGCTAGATTTTTGCAACCTGGGAAGTAACCTAAACTATTCCTAAACCTTCCTACATATATTTCATAGGTTTTATGTACTTTTTTAAATCATCTTAAGTAAGATTCGCATTTTGATGAAATTGGTATAAAAATGTAAAACTATAAAAAGAAAAGTATATCTTGAATATCAGAGTTTTAAGCACAAAAAAGGGGTCTGGTTTGTGGAAATTTTACCCTCAATAACGATTTTAACTCATTTTGGTACCTAAGCCATAGCCTGATATTCAGGGTGGGCCCAGGCCTAATGTGGCTGATTGCCCCACACGTCTCTGATTTTTCTCCCTCTCTTTTTTATCACTCCTGTGGCATAAATATATTTTTATTTAGGAAGAGTCTCCAAATATCCGGTAAAAAATTTAGTCATTATCATGCTTACCAAAAAAAAACAGTGGGCTGTGTTATCATATGATTAACTAGCCTTGAAGTGAACCTTTCCCCTTCCAGGATTCTTGGTTCTTGAATCTGCCCCCATGGATTTCTCCTCTTTCATCCATAAATTGTAGTACAAGATAAGAGACAAAGCAAGGTGTGGAATGTGTGACCAATGATTGTTATCTAGGGAGGTGTTTATTCTCGGACTGACCCTTTCTAGATCAGAGTGCCAGCCATCCAGGCAAAAGGCCTGTTCCCCCCTTTCGATCTGCCACTGTACTTGTATAATTTAAAGGAAAAAAAGAGACCATTAAAAACTATGAATGAAGTTTTGTTTTAACTCTAATTGTGGGTTCCTATTGAAACGGTTATTTCTTCTACCTTGAAAATGACATTGATCTCTCCTATTCTTTACCAAATTCCTGCACTGAATTCATGCTTTACTTTAATACATAATGTATGTCTCTGATAACTCGCAATATAGAACAAATTTCTAAAAACAAATGAGACAGCTGTATTTTTTTTGTTTTTAGCTTGTTAATCTTTGTTTAAACTGTTAAAGTTTTAATTATATAAAACTGAAAAGTTATTATGCATTGAAAGTTTTTATAAAAACATATATATTTTTTTAGTTATCCAATTCACGCTACTTAGGAAATTAATTATTTTGTTGACAAGAAATATCAATTTATGCTATAATAATCATAAAATTAATACTTTTTGATCAATTATCTGTTCTTATTGATATTATAGGTTTTTTTTATTTCTAGGTATACTTAAGCGTTCTGATCCTGCCATGGACTAAACTAAGAGACAGACTTGCCCTGCCAAGTAACATATTTTTATTAATTCAGTCTAGTAATAATTTAAAAAGAATGAGTCTTAGAATTAAGTTTTTGAGAGATAAATCTAGATTATCCAAACGAGCTTTGATGCTAGGATATCTTGAACAACCTAGTTGCCTCTCAACCAATTTTTTGTTTTTGCTTTATGGGTTTAACTCTGATTTTGCTTTTGATATTTTTTCATACATTTCCTCAGAGAACAATTAAGGTGCTTGCTGCAACAAAATGCTAACTGCCTCTTAAAACTGTTGGAGTTAGCTTGTTGTTGCTTTTTCTTTGTACTTCATTTCTTTGCCTTTTATAACTTGAAAGTACTTAAAATCAATAAATATTTCAGCAAAGCCATCCTTTTACTGGTATATACTTTTTCTGGATTTACTAAACATATCTCAAGCTATTGGTAGTGGACTGCTCTATTATAAAGAAGAAACTGGATTATGGTAAGATTCAAAGCCTAGTACACTCATTACTGTATATAAAACTAGTGATGTGCACCAGATCTGGTGTTGCCTGGGTAGAGTAGTTTTTAAAAAACCTTATCTAGGTAAGTTTTTAAAAACCTCATCTGGCCTGGTAAAATTTTCTGTAGGTAAAATGTTGAATAAAATTAACATGTTTTCTTTATAAAAGACAATATTGTGCAAAAATAAATATTCATAAAATATAATGATTCTTACTAGTTTCTGATTTTCAGTGAGAGTTGATTACCTCCTTTCTCATAGATTTTAAATATTGGTTTAGTTAAATGTTTTAGCTACAAATATTACATCTATGAAATATAATCAAATGTAAAGAAATCACATATAAATTATATATTTGATTTGAATGACCCTGATTTTGTTATCGGTGTGCATTGATTTATTTTCTTATTATTTTTTAGTGTTGTGGATGTCACTGCTTATATTTATTTCACCCTCTTTACTCCATTGGTTTACAGAACATTCCTGGCTGATTTTTTCAGGTTTGTATTTCTTCTCAGAGAGAGAGAAGCTATGTTTTGTATTCCTACCATTAACTGAAGTTTCTACTGTTTAGTTTTAATTAGATATAAGTACACTGATTCCAAAGAACATTGTGAAAAAATTTGCTAATAGACCATTAAAAAATGAGGAAATGCTAAATGTGTTTGAGTTGGTATAAAAAGCGAGTTTTTGGTATGGAAGCTATGAGTGTCAAAAAGAATCTCACAGTTACTTACCCTCCTAATTTGATTTGAGCCATTTTCAATTTGTTTGAACTAGTGTTTAGTTATTTTAGTGATCAAGGTAGAAAAAATATTGAGTTATAGATGTTGGAACACATTTGTGCAGTTGGTTTTCTGGATGGCTTTGCATATTTGAGTCTGTTAAAAATCTAAATACCAACAAACCAATATTGTTTTCAAACTCTCTTTTACCATTATGTATACAGCTGTTTAAAGGATGCTCAGATCTCTTTATTGGTACGAGAAAGAAGGAACACTGGGCTATAGCACTAAAGATGGGATGTGAACATGCACAAATAGCCTGAAAGCAGTAGCTTTTGTTACTAGATCCAAACAACCAACCTATTGGAGACTACACTACAAAGAGAAACACTTGGTAGTGCTCCAAATTTTGAAAACAAAAAAGAATGTTTCTAAGTAACGTATTTGAAGCTTATTGCTTTTGTAAATTCTCAGATTTTTTTGTAAATGGCATGGCTTCTTTTGCATCTTTATAGGTCATGTTGCCAGAAGATACTCGCTATTTAATTTTAAAGCTGTCTATAGCAGTTTTCCTTAAAAAAGTTACTAGATATTACTAGGTGGTGATATTGTAAGAATGCAACCTGACTTTTTTTAAGAACTACAGGTTCAGTATGTTTTTTACATTTGCTTATATTCAAATTATGGTATTCTTTACTTTCTTTTTTTTTCAGTGTTTCTCAACCTAGCATTATGTTTTCATATAAAGCCCAAGTAGATGATGTTGTTGAAGATGATAATGTCAGTTTACCTCATCAACTCTCTTGTTCATCGTTAAAAACTGATTCAGATTATATATACCAGGTATTTCAAAATTCATTTTCAAATATTTATTTTAACTCATCCTATATTTTGCCCTACACAACTAATCTAATTTCTTACATTATGTATGACATAGCATATTCGAGTTTTAAGGCTTTGTATATCAATAGGATTTCAGTCTGAATCGGTGTTTATTTCTGAATTAATGCTTAAAAATAACTTTTTTGGCAAAATTCCCAACCCTGGTTCATGATAATACATTTTATAAAAATTTAATGCAGCATTCCTCAAAATCTAAAGATATAATAGATTTGACTCTTTTTAATGTTTTTGCTAGTAATTTATTTTATGTGTGGAATGTATAACTAAGAATTTACAAGTTTAAGTTCAAAACTTTTAATGTTCATTCAACCAAAATATATTGTGAATGAATATTCTGCATTTTTAATGCATCAAGTGTCAATCTTACTTATTTCAATAAAAATTTACTTTTCAGAACCATTCCCTTTATGATAGCACTCATTTCGATGCATCTAATATCAACCCCCTATATATTCATTCCCTACAATCACCAGACAGTTTTAATGGATTTGAAGCACCAAGTGTGACAGGAAGTATTAATTCCAGTCCAGCACCACAACAACAATATCAACAAATCACAGTTTCATCCAATGTAAAGAAAACATCACCATAAGATGAGAACAAATCATGATGTATTTATATGCATATAAACAGTAGATATATATAAAATTGTACAGTTATGATATAGGTTCATGTGGTTCATATGTAGTTTTTATAAATTATCTTAGTCTTACTGCTTCGATCTGAGGATTTACTCCTTTGTCTTTGTTCCATTAGTCAAATATCTGTGCAATCATTCCATAGTAAACTTTATTTTTTAAAACCCAATTCTGTGTTTTGTTGAATAATTTTGTAATTTGGAATTATTTATTTGCTATTGTATAGAAAAATTTCATCTTGACAAGCATTTTGCAAAAATTAAATTTTATTGAACATTTTAAAGTTTACCTTCTCAGGTACATGTGTAATAGGATGCTTTGAACCATGTGGTAATAAAGCTTTTATTGACTGAACTTGAATTAATGGAGAACATAATTCATTATCATGATTATTTATATACTTACTGTCCAACATCTCTCTGTGGGAAAAAATAAATCTACATTTTCTGGGTTTTTTTAATTTTCTACAAAAGGATTACATGAAGCTCTCTATAGAAAAATTGTACTTAAATTTAGTATCAGACTTGCAGAATCAACATCAACAAGCTAACTCCAATGTAAGGCTATTGCAGTTAACTTCTTGTTGAGAGTGCCTCAATAGTCTATGTAAAGTCCTAGTCTTTATATCCTTATGAAGATTTTCCTGTAAGTTAACGGTATTTTATTGTTTATCACGATGGGTTTTTTAATAGGGAAATATCACCAAGAGTATGTTTTCATCATACAGTTCAACCTGAAGTATTAAGCATTCTGCTTTTTGAAATTTTAGAACTCCATGCCTATGTTTCTTAACCCTTTCGCAACGGGCGACTATCACTGAGCCGCTCTCACGGGACGGCACATGAGTAGAAAGAAATTTCCCCAGGGGATGGGCACTTTACGCATCTAAGTTGAACATCAAAAAAAATCGCTGAAATTAAAATTGCAGTCTGAAATGTCCAATTTTTGGCATATAATCAGCTAGCTGAAACCCTTTAAAGTAAGTGCTAAAAAATTCATAGTGCTATTTTCTTTTAAAATTTAATAAAACAAGTAATATTTAAATAATACCCCTTCCACATACCCAAGATGAAAAAACTGGGGAAAAAGATCATAAAATGAAGAGATTTAATATCAAGGAACTTATTCATAAAGATAAATTCAACATTATAGGAACAAACCCCACTTTATTTCTTTTTTACATGACAATTTTTTTGTTTAAGCAATAAATAATGCCATCTGAATGCAATCAAAATCTAAAAGAAATAAATAGTCATAACTGTCATAATAAATACTTCAACTACACCCCGATATCCAATAAAAGAAAAAAAAGTTTCTGAAACTCGGAAAACACGTGTTGAAGTTTTTATTATCCAAGTAAGAGAAAAAGACCACTTCTGATTCATATTACTTATGCTGTTGCATAATGCATAAATCTTGGTATATTTCCCAAACAAATGTCAGAAGTTAAAAATATTTTATGGGAATGAAGGTCATGATGTTCTCTTCAGAATAATTTCATAGTACCAAGCATGGGGTGATATCCAGTGAGAATAAAAAATACTAATGTAAAGTTTTAACCGTGTATCACATATGAGACGCCCGTCCTCTGGTCCTTTTACAGCAGGTGTCTCACCCGGCAGACGCCCGTCCTCTGGTCCTTTTACAGCAGGTGTCTCACCCGGGAGACGCCCGTCCTCTGGTCCTTTTACAGCAGGTGTCTCACCTGGGAGACGCCCGGCCGGTGGAAACACTACACTCACGGGTGAGACGCCCGTCCCGAAAGGGTTAACCCTCTTTGACTGATAGCACCCTTACACTTTAACTTTGAATCAAAGTTAGTGTATAAAATTCTATTAAATGACACCCTAACCAGGTTTCTGGGATACAGTTCTAGTTTTATGGGGCGAAAACTACCAATTTTTGTTTAAAAAATTGCTGTTTTTCTGAACTTTGAACTCAATGAGGCACAGGTTAATATAGCATTAAGCTGAAATTTGGCCAATCTCATTTTAACATCTATTGGCACATTTTAGGGGGCTAAGACCTAAGAATTTCAAAAGTTAATTTTTTGTAACAACCCTACTCTACATTCAACCTTTTACCTGCTGATGTTCCCAAATGGGAACATCATTTAGGTCACCACTTAATTTTCCATCCAGGAAATTGATACTTGGTAGAAAGCACGAAGTGTATATTTGGACGGCTTAAACGGCCAGTGGCGCATGCGCTGTAGGTCTCGTGATGACGTAGCAGTCTCGGCGCTTAGTGATGGAACCAATGGAACGCCTAGCCGTGGAAGTTAGAGTAGAGTTTAGTTGAAAAAAAGCCGTCCAAATATACAGTGCCTAGAAAGCAACTCTATGATATTTAGTTATTTTACATGCTGCAATTTTTCACCTATTAAATCCTTTTTGTAGAATTTGTCAAATAAAAGATTTTTTTCCCAAAGTTGCACTAGTTCAATTTCTGATATTTTTAAATAGCATTGTTGCTGAAGTTGACAGAATTACTTTATATTCCATTTTTGGAGAGTATTATTACTAATTCATAATGTTTGGCACTAGTTAACTAAAAGTGGTTAACTAGTAGTTCAACTACTTTTGGTTTAGAGTAGTTGAACTACTTTTTTCATCAACTACTTGTTCCAACTACTTTCAAAAAGTTCAACTACTTCAAAAAATATTGAAAGATCAAAATTTTAAAATATATGTTACATCTACTAACAATGCCATTTTTCGTGATACATTTTCATATTTAGCAACCTTGTAATATATTTCATTCCAGCAATTGACATATAAATGCAACCATTTTTTGAAATCCTCTAGAAATAAGGGAGTTCAGGGTTTTCTCTCCTGGAAATTCCAGCACTTTGAAAAGCGATTTTAGGCTAGGTTTACGAGGATTCTAGATGTTATTCTTGCATTAAAAATTAGTAAGGCAATACTTAAAGTTAACGGCCCAATTTTGTGCTTAAAATATTGTTGTTCAGGCTAAGGGGGTTTAGAACCCTTAACCCCCCTTATATACGACACTGTACTGACTAATACAAATACAACTTAGAAAACTTTAAGACACCAAAAACCTGTATACCTATCAAAAATTGGCGAATCTTTAGTCATGATATTTTTGCTAGAGGTAAGAAAAAGTAATCGAAAATTTGGGGAAAAATATCTTATGAAATTAAATAGACTAGTTAACTGCTTTGGGAAATAACGACTACTAGTTACAACTGCTTCCAAGAAAAAGTTGTTAACTAGTAGTTACAACTACTTTTGCCCAGACTAGTTGGTAGTTAACTACTTTTTGACCAGTAGTTGCCGAACACTACTAATTCATTGTTGTTCCCAAATGTGAACATCAGTGTTTGGGAATTATTTTTAGGGGATATTTTTATCAAGTAAATATTCCAGTTTTTTATTTTTTTAATGTGTTCCTGTCTCCAAGGATCTAAAACAAGTTAATAATGCTTTTAATCTCCAAATCAATTTTTATTTGTTTACCTGATTTATGGCAGAAAAATTGAGAAATCTTAATAGCAGATTACCACATAAATATATTTTTATTACTCCCTGGTCCATCAATTTTATGTAGTTATCCTAGGGGTTGTATAAAGGGAGGATTTGGATATTTCGTTTTGTTCAAGAGCTCTATCTTACAAAAATATTTTTTTTAAAATGAAATTTAAAAAAGGGGAAAGTGTAGATTCTTCTCACATAGGTTGGATCAAAGATTTTTATTAGGGTGGTCCTTTTGCGTATTAACATTCTCCACTTTGATAGAGCATTTGTTAAATTTTTAGCGTTTTGGCTTGCTTGGGAACTAAACACTGGGGGACTCGCGTTAGAATGACCACTTAACCGAGACATATGCCTAACAACTTGCACCCCAGGGCCCCACGGTCACGAAAACGAAGATGGGCATCGTAGGCCTTGGCCCACTAGGGCTGTTGCGCCAATGAGTTTAGTAGTTTAGTTTAGTTTAGGTCAAGATAACCAGACGTTATAGTCATTCTCTTTTACAACAGATGAAAAAAAAAAATTATATTTTGGCTCTATCAAAGTGGAGAATGTTAATACGCGGTCCTTTTATTTGTATGGTAAAATTTTTTTTAGGAATTCAATTAGTGACGCCCAGGGGTGCAGAATATGTCCGAACGCCCGAACGAGGTTCGGGGGAAATTCAAGTAGCTCTGGGGAAATTTTCGCCCAAGATGGAAAGAAAAACTAAAAAAATCCAATCATCATTAGCTGACTAACAAATATTTTGGGTAGTGACTGCATTATAACCTCCAAGTTCAACGGAAATCAGGTGAAAACTGCGGAGTTACGGATTTTGAGCGGGAAAACTACGGAATTGCGCTAAAAATCCTAGTTTTCCAGGTGAATACCTGAAAGTTGGCTTTTCCTTACTTTCCGATTGGTATGCAGAAAAAACAACGTATTCGTGGTAGGATGGGTAATTTTCACGATTATTACGTTCTTGTTAAATCACACTCATGTCCTTTTCTGAAAAGTTGAGTTAATTAAGAAGTTTACCTTTAGCTTAAATTTGAGAAAAATAGAAAGTTTTTCATATTTTCTTAGCACTTCTGAGCTATAAGATTATAAGTGTGTTAGAAAGACTAAAAAGGAGATCATTAAAATTTAAATCTATAGATTATGTGAAAATTATTGAATCTGAAAGAAGTTTACTAATTAAAAAAAACTACTTTTTTAAATGAAATCTCATTTTGGGGGAAATTTTGGAGAGAAAAATGTGTTCTGGGGAAATTTTGGAACCTGAAACATTTTCTGCACCCCTGGTGACGCCCCTTAGTTTTGTCACTATAGAAAATAATGTATGCCCATTCGGCCAATAACATGTGCCACAAAGGCCTTGAAGTTTCAAAAAAGTGCTGATTTTTTTTACAAAACTAAAAAACTGAAGATTAACCCATCACATATTGTCCAGGATTTTTTTATGAGGAACTAATATAGTTACAGATGCAGTGTCTCAAATTCCATTCTTATTCTTCTATAACCCCTCTTTCGGTAGTAATAATTTTCTAATGTCAAAAGAAAGTTGTTGTTCCTGCATTTTTAAACAGCTAATAACTCTAAAACTATACCACTTAAATCAGTGGCGGATCTACGGGGGGCTTTTGGGCTGAAGCCCCCCAAAACGTCAAACATTGGACTAAGTTTGTCAAAGCGCAAAAAATCTATATCTGAAATTCGGATGAGGGTTCTAAAACGAGTTGAAAAAGTGTTTTTTTACTTAAATTTCAAAACATTTTCTGGGGGAGGACCCCCAGACCCCCTTTTAGTGGTTTGAGTAGGATAATTCACTACCTTTTCCGTATTACCATTAACAATAAGGGGCTATTCATTAATTACGTAAGGGTCTCGAGGGGGAGGGGAGGTTAGAAAAATCTCTACATACCCTTACTTGGGGGGTGGGGGGGTCAAACCCATTCTTACGTAAGGTTTTCCAAGTTAAAGTAAACAAATTCCAATTATTCTAATCAAATTACTATTGAATAACCCCAGAAAAACTTAAAAATGCTAACGATCTCGATCGATTTACTTATCTGTTAAAAAATAAAAATCTTTGATTTACATCAAACATAGTTTTAGTGTAACTGATCCTTTTCTAACATTTTATTATTTTGAAAAACGATGTGGAATCTTACATAAGAATAGGGGGGGAGGGGTTTGAAAAATCTTACGTACCCTTACATGGGGGTAGGGAGGGTCAAAAATTGCCAAAATCATCCTTACGTAATTAATGAATGGCCCCTAAGATTCAATTGGATTATGAAAATTTTCAGCCCCCCAAAACCAAATCCTGGATCCACCACTGACTCAAATACTTAAAATCGATTACATCCCTAGTAAAGGTTATTTTAGGAATTTGAAAGCTCTTATAAGGATAATTTATTCCCCCTTCTTACTAAAAAAACTTATTAAATGGTAGTCTTTCTAAAAAAATAAGAAACTTCTTGACTTAATGTAATACGTTTAAAGAGGTCAGTTTAAAAAAGTTTTATTTCAAATGACATCTTCTGTGTGGATACAAAATAGTTTCTTATACTTAAAACTCAACAATATTTAAGTTAAAATATATATTTTTTATTGGAAAATTTTTTAATCCAATGCATTGAAAGACTTCAGATGTCACAAAATTAATTATATCAAATTATAGTGAACTTACACCATTATTTAAGTAAGCTTTTAAAATGCAATATTAAAAACAATTCATCATGTCATAAAGTAAAGAAATAAATTAATAAATGGTTATTTCAGAAAGACCATGTTTATCACATAAATCCAGAGTTTATACAAATATAAATTTCACATTACCAAAACATTAAATTAAAACCTTTAAAATTACAAAGGTAATACTGGAATACTTTAAACTTAAAATGCTTTAAAATTGATACGATTTTATTTAATTTAGATATATACTTTGATAACATCCTGAATAACTTCCCTACAAATAGGGCACTGAACATTAGACACTGATTTCCAGATTTTCATAGCACAGTTATAGCACATACACATATGTCCACACCTATATAAAGCACAATTCACTGGCTCTTCATAGCAGACAGTACATTCACTTAAGGCTTGAGTTCCTATAAAGAATAACATCAGACTACTTTAGAAACAGCACAAAGTGCTGTAAAATTAACCAATAAAATTAAATAAATAAAAATTTCTGCTATCTCTTACCAACAAAATGTGATTGTGAAATTAAAAATGACTTTATACAATGAACTAAATACAAGTAAAAAAATACTTGAGTACAATTTTGTGCCTTCTTTAGAAGAGTCATGATCGTGACAAAATTATTTTGGAGGATACAATACTTAGACCAAGAATGAGAAAATTGTGATGACTAATATAATTTGAGAAAATATTTAAATCTCAATACATGTTAAGGGAAATTCACTAATTATTTCATAATTTTTAAGGTGGTTATACCCCTCTCTTCTTTTCACAAGTTGTCTTACTGTTGCAACAAGGTTAGCTGTCTCATTTCATAGAACCCTCTTCTCAGGATGCAAAATTCGAATTCAAGGAGTATAAAATTTTTCTTGAGTTAATGCAATGAAAATAAAAGTTTAAATGCAGAACATATAAATGTTTGAACTTACCCTCCCTCTTAAGATATAATACTGTAAAAAAACCTGAATTAAATTTGTCACTTAAGAGATCAATGGAAAAATTTCATAACATTATAAGCAGAAAAACATCTTTTCTTTTTTAAGCACTGTATGTACAGGAAATTATTTGAGACAAACGTTAAATGACAGAAATCATTAAATTGCGGTTTTATACTGTATCATACTAAACTATCCTTTAAAGTGTGATATAATTTTGGCAGGGTTGCCATTGATTTTAAAGACAAAAATAGTTGCTTTAGTAGTCTAAAATTAACAAAATCGTAGGAAAAATAGTTGAATTTTTGAAACTTTACACCTAAAATGCAAGTATTAAATTCATTCTGGTTCGAATTTCGGACATACATTCTTAAGGTAGTATTTGCATCCTTAGTAACTGAAAAAATGTTGTAAATAATGAAGCTTCAAGTACCAAATGGGGGGATGTGAGGTCCTCCTCAGAAAATTTTAGTAAATTGGACTTAAATAACAGGATTTCAACTTGTTTTCCTGAAATCTCGAAAGGAAACTATCAAGTCTGTTTGCATTGTTTTTTTTTCCGATACGAACCTCTGCGTACTAGTGTACAACTAAGAGGATCTAGGGGTTTCTCCGGGACAATTTTGGAATAATTGCTTGCTGATAAAGTGTTTTTAAGCTACTTATAAGGGGTTAGGTTCTACAGAACATTTGAAAAAGTTAACCAAGTCAAAAAGTTGGCACTTTTTGCATACCAACACAACATTGAGCTTTTAGTGGCAACCCTGTTTCTGAAAAACCCTATAAGTCTAAAATATGATATAATTTTAGTTTATGAAAACTTATGAAATTTTCATTTGAATGTTATGCGCAGGGCCGTATTTAGGCACGTGCAACATGTGCCATAGCACAGGGCGGCAAAATTTTGGGGGGCGGTAGATTACAACAATTCAAAATGCTACACACTATACAGTTTTGAAAAAAAATGTACCACACAGTTTTCCCATGAAGGGCAAAAATGAGTTAATTACCCGTTTTCTAGAAGCATATTATCAAAAATTTTCTGGGGGGTACCCCCAGACTCCCAAAATAATTCATTATGAGAGGACGATAATAAAAATTCACAAAAAATACATACATAAGATAAATCATCATTAAAGGACTTAACTTTCATCTCAGAAAAAGCCCATCCCTGGGTGGCACTCAATTCTGAACAATATCCAAAAATGAGTTTCCAACATTTCTTAAGGGTCAAATTTTAAAAAAATTTCTGGGGATATTTCTACAGACCCCCTTAATAGTGCTTCTTACTTATCGTATTACTATCAAGAAAATGAAACTTTTAAGTTGAGCGAAATTCAAATCTTGCCTAGAAATATTCTAAAATTACATTAATTCTATGTATGCATGTGTGGAGGTACTTCAGAAAAATTTTCCCCTCCCTCGAAATAAGTAGTGTATATGCCTCAGGGGACCCTCTTCTCAACTTTGACCCCGGGACCCGACTTGGATCTCAGAACTTCAGAAAAAATTCCACCATTTCTGAGAAAGGTGAGTTAAATGGTGACAGCCAAAGGGAGTTAAAAGTGAGTCAAATGGGAGGGGGCATTTACTTGAAACAGAAAATGAAATAGGGGGCGGCAATAAATCGATTTGCACAGGGTGGCAAAAACTCTAAATACGGGCCTGGCTATGTGTAAAAATATTGATAAAATGTTTTAGTCATCAATTTCAAATTGCATATGTAAATTCATAGTTAATGTTTACACATAACTTCAAAGAAATGTGGAATAACTAAAATTACCTGATGACGTTCCTGCAGCTGCTAAATCACTTTTTCTGATTTTAGATTGGTTAGAAATGTTCATATTTTCAAATTGAGATAAACTATCACCATCAATATTTGTCTGTAAGGAACCTGTAAAAGTTAAAGGGGCTTCATTAAAGTAGGAAGTACAAATAAGCTTATTTATAAGATTGTGAAATTTTAATTTTTTCTTCAGAAAAAAAGCAGCTATATAGAGATAAAACAGATTATTTTTTTTCTTGGCTACTGATTTCAACATAAAATTGAGGATTATTTAGTTCACATATCTAACTTTTTAAAAGATTGGTCACCTTAAGAAATAAAAAAAAACTCTTACCTTGTAAAATTAACTTGGAAATAAGCCCTGTTACATTTAAAAATAACCAAAGTGGTTGATTAGGATCAATATGTAACTCTTTAATCATTTCATAATTTTTCCTGAATGTTAGTTTACCTAAATAAGAAAAATTACATGTCATTTTTGGGAAAGTTTTTTTATTGAACACAAGGATAATGTTATAAAATAAGAATGAAAATCACATATTAAGTTAAGTATGATATGGATTTAATAGAAAAATAAAGATTTTTAATCTTTATACAGTAAATACTCTTTTAGACAAATTATTTAGAGCCCATGTGATGATGTACAATAATCAAAATCAATAATTTCAATAGGTGTTTACCTCCCAAATCTAAATAATTATCTGACACATAGAGAAAATAACCAAGTAAATATAACCACATAAAAACTCTGAATATAGAAACCACAAGAATTGACTCCCCACTTTTTCTTGGAGATTGCATACAGCATATATCTCCCAAAATGAAATTTTTCAAATACAAGGAAAGTATATTAATTAAGGATAACATATTTATATATACAGTATCGGATCCCGTATCCGGCGTCCCGATAACCGGAGTGTTCCGAAAACCGGCGGTTTTTCCAAAATTAAATTTTTTTTAAAGTTCCAAATCCGTGCTCCGAAAGGATCCAGTGAGTTCCGACCGATGTACTCCAATTTTCGGCGCCGAAAATCGGCACACGGATGACGTAGTCCCTTTTCTCAATCAAAAAGGGATAAACTTTGGCAACCAAAGTCGAGCGGAAAAAAACGCGCTTCGGTACCGAAAAAATGCAGCGTACTCGTAACCGTGCCGAAAATCGGCATCGTATCAAAACTGAAACAAACAAGTCCGATCTGGTGAGTTCAGCTTTTAATTTCTTTAGTCTTAAGTTTATTTTAATAGATACTTAAGAACTATTTTAGCACAAAATCTTTAAAGTAATTGATTTTAATCACGTGACGCTTACGTTTTTCCAGCGCCGAGAAAAAGTCCATCCATGCCGGGCCGAAAACCGGCTTCGGCATGCCGGTTGAATACGCCTAGCCATTGGTCTGTAGGACTCACGTGACCTCCAAAAACGCGTTAACCAAATCGGCGCGTTTTCGGCTTCGGTATGGGGATTTTTTCTCGCGCCAAGAGGTCGCCTCGCCGAAAAAAAGTCGCTCATTTCGGCTTTTCAGAACGGGAAATGTTCGGGAGGGGATGCCAGGGGCCGTGCGAGATTGTTTGTTTATTTATTTTGCTCTCGCGCGACCCTGCAGATTGCGCGTATTTTCGTTACGATACAGCCGCAGTTATGTTAGTAAACAGACGCGGTCTTTCTGACTTTTTTTCGGGAATTGTTCCGAAAACCGGATTTTCCCGTATACCGAACTGATGCCGGTCCCGAGCGAGCCGGATACAGGGTCCTATACTGTACTCATTAATTATGCATAAAATAGCTAAGAGTGAGATAAATGCCATGAATCTAATGTTATGTAAACACTATATTAATCAGCTTTTGAAAAAACAGATCTAATCTTTGAGTTTGGAATTGAAAATCCATGACTTTTCAAGACTTTCCTTCACTTTTTCCTGAAATCCATGACTTTCCATGACCAAATTAAAATATTTCTCCAATTCATGACTTTCCAGGTGTGCGGATACCCTGGCATTAGTATCATGGGGAGTATATTGTTCACCAAAATGTAAATTAAACATCTAATACTGTGTATAATTTATTTCAGTGGTTAAACAGGAAAAAACAGGATGCACTCTTCAATAAAGAAAGAAAAATAGTGCATGCCCGCGGAAATCGCGGGATGCGCAGATTCTGTTACATTTAAGTTCCCCGTGGAAATTGCAGGATGCTCAGTCAGAGGGTTAATAAGGTTGATGCAGACTGGACAAAGCTGCAAGGCACCTCGTCTGACCCAACACACTCTCAAATCAAATTGAAAATACTATCTGTTTAACTTTTACAAACTCATGTCTGTCGGACTTTTCACTCACCATTTTGACAAGCAACATAATATAAGAATAACAAAACAATCATTGAAGGCACTGTTTATCATATAAAGGAAAGCTTAGTTGGAACAGGAGGGAATATACTCATGAGATAAATCAGATAAGATGATTGCTAAGATTTACCTTCATTACTAAGGTGAAAGTCAATGAAATCCCCAACATTATAAACATTTGAGTCATTTTCAACTACCCAATATTCAGGACGGTCTAGTAAATCATCTTCAACTTCTGGGAGGTCATCAGAGTCCAAGGTGGAAGGATCACATGATGTAATACCATAAACTAGGTTTTTATTACTTTTTGTATCAGTTTTGACAACTTCAAAAACCAACAGTTCATCTAAATTAAATGGTCTTTCTGAAAACACATAAGCAAGGCTTTCAAAACCTTGTCTTCTTGTTGCTACATTCCTGAAATTACAAAAAAGTCATTTTATGATATTTACAGTAAAAGTTTATAAAAACAATAATTTTTTCTAATAGCATTGAATACAAGCAGGTAAAACCAGCAAAATCATTTATTTCAGGCATTTAGTACAAAAAAAATTAGAGCTGAAATTTCAGTACTTGCTAACCCCCAGACCATCTAGGTTTTATTTAAAAAATGCCTAAATCGAGCGGATTTGCTGGTTTTATTAAAATTTTAAAAAGTTAAGTGCATGTTTCCACTGGGGATTATACAACCTCTCATCCCGTTTATAAAAACCCCAAGGGCGTTAGAGGTGCATTTCTGACCCCCTTTTTCTGGGTGTTTGAGTCATCTAGGTGTGCCCTAACCCTCCTAGAAGTTCTGAAACACCGTGTCACTTTTCCAAGAGATATCCCATAGAGAAGCGAGGTAATTAATTTAGTCACTGGATGGAAGCTCAATAAGACCAGGATTTAAAAAATAAGACTCTCGCACATCCAATAATTTTCAAACACTAAACTACCAATTCAATAATATTATTGTATCATGCTAAACTTTCATATCTATTGTCAAAACCTAAACAAACACTAAATTCAAATCACTTAACACCATGAATACTTTCTAACAATGGTGCCAAATGAATATAGACAAATTAATAAGATTTAAACCGATAATTTAACTAATCCCTCTTCACTAGCTCCATATTTGACACCTTGTATATATATGAAAAAACCTTTCACAAGTGTAAATAGTCGCTAGAAAGGGAACAAAACAAATAAATAATCTTCAAATTAATTTCTCTTAGACTGTTAACCAATGTGTTTACTTAACCCCAAAATGCATGATTTTTTAAATTCACTTGAAAATCATTTATGTGACTTCTATAATGGTGTAAATTAGTAAAAAAATACTAAAAAAAATTAATTTAATTTTTTTCTACTTTTTATTGGCAAAAAACTTAGTCCTTGAGAAATTAATTTGTGTCTCTTGTGAAATTAATTGTGAAGTGAAATAAAACCAAATGCTCTAAAAATATAAAAAAACAACTTATCTTTTCAAAACAATTTTGTTTCAAGCCGAAATTTTTTTTTATTTGAATTTATAAGGTCCTTTTAATTTGGCGTTTTCTGTCTCTTGACTTTCGTCTCACTAGCTAGTAACAAATGTCTCAAAATAGTACCCCTGCTGCAATCTACTGGCAGTCGTAAGTGCTAATACGATGAAATGTTATATCTATTGTACTTATTGCATGGTGTTGCCGTTTGGAAATGGAAGATCGAGTAGGAAATGGAGAAAAATGTCGTGTACTTCTAAAAACAAAGTTACCTCTCTCTTACGATGATATTTTTTCCATGTAAATTATGAAACAATAAAGGCTGAAATTCAGTAAATGGTGAACGATGTGGAATACTTGAATTTTCAGAACGATTTGATAAGGAATAACTGTTGCTCTGCGATTCACTGATATTTTCTAAATTCAATGTGTTAGGATCTGAAATTAAAATCCATTTTTAATTAATTTACAAGTATAACAAACTATAATTTAACACATCAAAGAATGCATTTAAAGCAATTCCTAAAAATATACTTGCTTGCACGCTACATTTTAAAAATGAACATTTCACAAGTTTCTTATACAGTAAAGCACCTTTTATACTTCTTTCAAGGGAACGACGTATAAATGAAAGACTTATAATTGAAAACATCTTTGATTACCAGGTTTCTAATGCTATTAATGAAGACTTACATATATACAATAAAATTGAGGTTTTCTAAAGGAAAAATTACTTCAATTCAAAACAGTTTAACTGAAAATAATAATGGAACTTTAAAATATTAAAACATTTAACATAAAAATAAAACAAACCATACCTTTATAGTTCATCCCAAATAATATTTTTTTCGTATCTTGAGAATTATATTGCACATCCTAAACCAGGGGTGCATCTAGAAAGAAATTAGGGCCAAAAATGGCCCCTTCACAAAATTCCGATCCTCAAAAACAGCCCCTTCACAAAGTTCCGGTTCCCAAAAACGGACTTTAATCAAGCTATATGCACTCGCTAAGTGTAATTTTATTTAAAAAAATAATATATTTACAGAAATAGGACCTTATTTTAGAATGAAAAATTATTTTCACAAAATTCCCAAAAACGCCCCTGGCAAAAAATCCTGGATGCAACCCTGTAAACACCACATCCGAATGCATTCCTTTGTATATGAATATCAAATCTTAAATTTATTACCTTTTTTTGGAAAAGTACTTCATTAGGACAGTGGGAAACTACGTACAACCGATGGACTTCGCGAAAACGACGTATAAATGGAAAAGTCGTATAAACGATGCTTTATTGTACTATAATTTATGTAACAAGAGTAACTTTTTATGGCTTAGGATAATACACAAGTACCTTTTTTCATGGCATTAAATACTGACATAATACATACCAACAAATTCAACAGCAAGTGTGTTTCCATATATATCAATCACAGCCCAAAGCTTATTGACAGTATTAACTCCACCAAAGAAAACTCCATATTCTTCACTATTAATACCATAATGAACATCACCAACTTCATCAACATAATAATAAAGAACAGAGTCCTTCTTGGCCATTCGTTCAGCAATAGCTTTAATCCAATTCCCAGGCATTGATGTCAAATCGGGACATGCATATTTTGGAAGCTTTGATTTCAATAGTTCTGGATCATTCATTGTGAAACCTATCCTAAGTCCTCCACTCCAATTCGAAGACACATCTAAGAATCTTATATAAATACATTCCCCAACAGCCACAGGCCTATCACTAAACGCAATTGCTTTACAGAACCCTTCGGATCGATATGCTTCAGCTCCATTATTTCTTAATTTGACATTATCGCCATGTACGTGGTGGAAGAGTAAAGGGCGAAAGTTGTTTCGCATTCGAACTGACATGCCTTCATTAGACGGGGAAGCTAAAAAAAAGAATATAAAGACAATAGGTTAAATACCATTTATATACTTTTATTTGCATAAATTGTAAACGATCTGTTAAATGATTGGGTTTAGAAGCCAAGGGATTAAGTGACAATGTGGGTAAGTTTGGTAGGTAGGTAATCAATTTGGTAAAGCTTTAGAATAAGTCGGCGGTATTTCATGGCTGACAGGCCGTGAAATTTTATGTAAACATGGCGGCCGGCACCAAGGTCGCCAAAAGCGGACTTATTCTAGAGCTGTTCCATCAATTTCATTTGTTGATGCAAGTACGAAACTTTTCCAGGTAAATGAAGCAAATCCGGGCTGCAGCTGAATTTGGTGATTTTTTCTGTCGCCAAGTGGAAAACCGATGGCATCCATCCGAGCATTGAATTGTTATCCCCAAATTTGGCAATGAAAATCTGCAGCCCGGATTCACTTCAACCTTTTTCCAGCATTGTAGATTGTATGCCATAGCTTCTCTACCCCCTCATACAATTTTATCAATTAGAAATATCAATTTACCTTTACAATCAATACCAATTTGCTTATATACTAACCATGTAAATGCCATGCCTACTAAAACAACATGAAGCCTTTCTGCACCCTAATTGCTACCAATATTGAAGTTGCTTTTAAAGAATTGGTTCAAGTTAGAAGTGTGCTAAACTTTATAAATTAGCAGGCTAGATGGTAGATGTTATTTAAAAGGGTTCATAATAAATCAATGAATATTGAAAAATCAGTATAATACATCAGTTTATACTCAATATAAATCAGACACAGTATTTCACAAGAGTGATTCATTTGCGTATTTAGATAAGCTACAATGGACATTACGACATTACGCGGGGAATTTACTTTCACTCTTAAATAGACGAGACTTCAAACATACAGCATGCAAGAAAAAGAAAGCCTTTATAAAGCTTTTCTTGACCAACAGTATGCAGGAAGATAAACGTAATTAGTGCTTCACATTACCTGTCTTACTTAGATCAGTCCCCATGTTTCGTTGAAAAGCAAAATAATAACAAACAAGCGCGCTTTCAGTTTAGCATTAACGTTTAGAGACAGAACGAATCCGCTGCCCGCTGTATGCAGCTGATCTGCAGCTGATCTAGAAATCATTAACGATATATTAAATTAAATACAATAACATGAACTAATCTAGACTCATCTTAACATTTTAAAGCACGAATTCCCTGTGAACTACTTACTACTATAGCGAACTCTTTGAAAACATTCAATAATAACGTGCCCCAAACGAGCTCAACCGTGAACTCGACCGACTCAACGTAAACAGAAACAAACCTGGGAAAAGGGTTCTCCTGGGTTCTGGTTGGTAAATCGTAGGTCTATCTCTAGACATGGAAACATGAACACGGTGCAAATTCTGTTTTGTGGCCGATTCTTGGAAATCATATGTAATATTTATTTAATTTTAAACTTTACTTCAGGCAAATCTGCTGATCCGGATTTGCGCACTGTAATAAAAGATATCCGAAAGATTATACAATTTATACAAATAATTAAAATGGGACGAAATTGCATTGAGAATGAGATTCAAGAATAATGGGTGATGATGATTGATGGTGATCTGAAATGAATTTCTTCCTTTCCAAATTACGTCAAAGGACCACTCCTACTTCTACCTGGGAACTGTTGATTTTCCTAACTTTTCAGACAATTTTTTAAATGGCACTGTATATTTGGACGGCCTTTTTTCAACTAAACTCTACTCTAATTTCCACGGCCCGGCGTTCCATTGGTTCCATCACTAAGCGCCGAGACTGCTACGTAACCACGAAACCTACAGCGCATGCGCCATGGGCCGTTTGGGCCGTCCCAATATACACTCCGTTTTTTTTTTTAATTTACCATAAGCACTCCTCAAAGTTTCGGTAAATAAATCTGGCGGCTGCGCCAGCGGGAGTTTTAAAATTAAATTTGAGTCAGTTTAGTTTGTGTTTGATTTGGCACAGCTGGAGCTTGAAATTGAGCTGAGTTAAAATTATAATTAAATTTTCATAAATGTTACTGATACAAATTTTTAAAATGAGTACTTGTTAAGTCAACACAGTGGTTGTGTATAGATATCGGTTTCAATGTTTTCAAAGAAACATTTTTCACCCCAAACCCCTTTACCTTCAATGGACAAAAATGATTTGAAAGAGCCTTCCTTCGATTATAACTTTGTTACTTATTTAGAAAAGAAATATGGAGTTATGACAGAATATGTTGTGGATAGTGAAGGCTTTCCACGTTGTTTATATTTCCAAGATTCTTTTATGAAAGATTGGTTTAACTTTTTTCCTGAACGCCTTTGTATTGATCTTACTTATAAATGTCTAAAGGGTGATGTATATATGTTTTTGTTTATTTCTGAAGATTCTAATGGGAAAAGTGAAATCGTGTCCCTTGGCTTTTCAATATCTGGTAATTCAGACTCTTTGGCTTGGTTGTTGAATGCTTTCAAAAAGCATAATCCTAATTGGCGCAGAACAAAAATTATTATAACAGATTCTGAAATACAGGAAAAAGAAATAGTTAGAAATTTGTTTCCTTGTTCTTATACGCTTATCTGTTTTTATCATGCATTTAAATCATTTAAGAAAGCTCTTGTAAACATAAGGGTAGAGCATGGATTTCCTCCTGAGCAAATAGAGACAGCTTTGAATTTATTTAAAAGTATGTACTTCACTCGTACACAAGCAGAGTACGAGATGTACCATCAACAATTTCTTATTCTGCATCACTCTATTGTATCTTATTTTCAAGACATTTGGTCACCTACGCAGTTTTTATGGAGGATAGAACTAGATTGCTTCCGGGAAAATATATTTTATTCTCTAAGTTTTTATTTGGAACTTATGGGTAAAACAATAAAGTCGATGTTTATGATGGAAAATAATTTACTGGAGTTTATAAAGAAGTCTTTCACTGTCTTTAACCTTAAACGAAATGAAAAAGTTAACATGGTGCAGTACACAAACCCTTTGTTATTTTCACGGTTTTCTCCAGAGCATCAAATTTCAAAAATGCTTACACCTTATGCTGCCAAATTTGTCATTGACCAATATGATCTATCCTGTGATATTTTAATGGATTGTAGTATGTTATCTGATAGCTATTATTTCGATAATTTTGGGTCTCCCGCAAATGCTTCTGCTACTGTTTGTTCATGCCATTTTTATTTATACACTTTATTGCCGTGTAGGCATATTTTTTCTGTTAGAAAAGCTCTTTCTCTTTGTATTTTTGACGAGGCTCTAATTGAGTATGGTTGGAGTATGAAGTATTATCAAAGTACCATTATATCCATGCAAGGTGGAACAAATACTAAAACTGATCCTTTTGGAACTTCACTTGCTCAAAAAAGTAGTACGTTATCAAGTTTGATGGAATCAGCCTTGCCTTTGGTTTATAAATCATCAGCATCTGTTTTCAAATCCCAAATAAAAAAATTGAATCAACTCATTTCTTTATGGCAAAATGAAAAAGATGTTTATCTGCAATTTGATGGTGTTGAGAAGATTGAGACACATATTGAAGCAAACTATAAACCTGATAAGTATCAAAAATTGTTATTTTCTGTGCCAGTAGAGTATAAAAATGAAACCTTGTCTTATGATGAGAATCCATTGAAAAGAAACAGTATGGGTAAGAAGCCTAAAGTTTAATTATTTTTTAACCCCAATTAAGCCTGTATTGTAAAAAGTTTTTTAATGCAGTAATCTTTCTCAGTGGCATATAAGAAAAACATATCAGGAGGATACTAGAACTTGAGTCAGTTAGTCCTCTATGGTAAAAAAAATCCCAGACTTTCAGGGTGAAGGATATCTTGTACCTGTTTTATGTTGGTTATTGTTTCGTTGACTGTTCCTTACATTTTTTCTATTTCTAGGTACTCAGGCTACTGTTGAGGTGAAATGTAAAAAAAGTCGTTGGAATTTTAAGAGCAAAGTTTTGGATGGCAAGCATATAAATTATGCTTACTTGTGTAGAGTTATCTGTGAATCCAAAGTAACCTGTCTCAACTGGCTAAGACAAATAGAGCTTGTACCTATTCGTATGATGTGCCCGTCCTGCAACTGTGAAATGGTTATAAAAAATGTTCCTAGGCTTTCTGATGGAGCAGTATGGGCTTGCTCTAATGTTTTGGTAAGTTCTTAGTAGGTAAATATAATTACTGTGTTTTGTTACTTCATTTCAAATGTATAATTTCACATTGGGAACAATTTGCTGCTATAATCCTGCTGCTTGAAATGAGATTTTAACCAGTGGGATTTTAATGATTAACAGATGTAAATGTGTGAGTGTGAGAGAGAAAGAATTTTATTTGTATGGTTCAATTAGGAAATATAACTTTTTAAAATATTATAATATAACTTAAAACTTTTTTTTAAAAGAAAGACTTCAACATCCTGCATTTCTGGTTCAAAATAAGGACTTAAAATTTTTTTTGCATGTAGACAGAAGTTTTGTAGAGCACAGAATATTCTTTGATCCAACATATTGGAATGTATGAGCCATTAAGTCAAATAGTTTAGTTTTTTGGATTTCTTAGTTTGATCTTAGATTAAAACACAAAATTTTGCTAATGATAGTTTTCTTAATCTTTAATCCCAATTAAATAATATTAATATGTGCATAAATCCAAAACTGAACCTTAATGTGAGTGGTTGTTTCTGATCTCACCTACCCTAAGTTCATGGTATTACTAAATTTATATTATAAATGAAAAAAATTAAAAATAAAGGATTTTAAAAGTTTTGAGACAATTAAATGTTTTTGACTAATTTCTGAGTAAAGTGTTGGTGAAAATATTAAATTAAAAAAATCATAATTCTGAGATTTCTAATTACTTGGTAGTACCAAAATTTTATAACCTTGTTATGTTTTCTTAGGAAAATAAGAGAAGTTGTTTCAGACGATGTTCCGTTAGACAAGGATCTTGGTTTGAGCTGACAAACATGACCTTTGAGCAAATTCTTACATTTTGTTACTTGTGGTTAAAAGGATTTAATCAAAGTCAGATTACTTTTGAGACTGGAGTTTCATCAGCAACATATGCTTCATGGAATAACTTGAATAAACGAGTGTGTGAAGAATATTTATTAGAAGAAAACTATCCAATGCCAAAGGTAAGAATGTAGCAAGTATTTTCTTCCAAAGTTCCAGATAAGAGTTAACCCCAGTGGCGGATCCAGGGGGGGGGCAACAGGCCTTTTGCCCCCCCCTTGGGCTCAGGTACCTTTTTAAAAAATTACGGTAAGAAAAGGTAAAAAAGAAAATCAGATATCCGAAATTCGGACAAGGTATACAAAAACAAGTTAAAATCGTGTTTATTTGTGTCAAATTTCCAAAAATTTTCTGGGGGAGGACCCCCAAACCCCCTTTTGTATTTGGAACTCAATTATACAAGAATTCTTTACATTCTGCTCATCAAAATGAAAATCCTACACTAAAATGTATGCCTGAAATTCGGTCTTCAGGTACAAAAACTAGTTGAAAACCTGTTTTTAAAATACATTTTTTTTTAAGTCTTCTGGGGGAGGGCCCCCAGTCCTCCCTTGGTACATTAAACTTAACAAATTACTCACAACTTCTCTTATTCTGTACACTTTTATGGCGCAAATTTTACTTAAAATATGTTTCAAAGTTTCATTAAACTAGTATGTATGGGAGGAATAATTTTAGGCCCCTCCTGAAATAAATTTCTATAGTATACGCCACTGAAGGGGAATGTGCACGAGACCAGCCAATCATTTGTTAACCTTGCCCATCATTGTTATTTTTTGGTTAATATGATGACTAATTTTTAAGAGGATATATTTGGAGACTCTTTCCAAATAAAAATCTATATACGCCTCTGGGGTGATGAAAAAATAGAGGGAAGAAAATTGGTGACCTGTGGAGCAATCAGCCACATAAAGGTCGCCCGGGTCGCTCACCCTGAAAATCGGACTTTGGCTTTGGGTACCAAAACGAGTTAAAACCCTGATTTTAGGGTCAAATTTCCAAAAATTTCTCGGGGAAGACCCCAAGATCCCCTTTTTGATATTCAAATCTTTATTTTGTTTTACTTTTGTATACTATAAATATACTATACATCAAAATGCGAATCTTTCCTATAAATGCATTAAAAAAGTACATAAAACCTGTGAGGAATAATTTTATGTCCTCTCCCTAGTTGCAGAAATCTAGCTTTTGGCCTGATAAAGACTTATTTTTCAGAGGATATTTTGGTTCCTTCAGAAATAAATTTATATTTACGCCACTGACATCTAGAGCAGTGATGACCGCTCATCTCAAGGGTCTCTCTGGAAGGATGTGGCGTTAAAATGCTATCCCCGATCCCATCTTAAATGTTCAAAAATTAGTCAAAAGACTACTTTTTAAGGTAAAATTTAAAAAAAATTCTGAGGGAGGGACCCCCAGACCCCCTTTTTCCGTGGGAGGTAATCCAAGTTTTTTCATTAATAGAGTGAAATTTTAAAAAAATTTTTGGGGAAGAACATCCAACCTTCTTAAAATGCTGTTGCCCCCCCCTTAGGTCCAGGCTGGATCCGCCACTGGTTAACCCTACAATGCATGATTTTTTAATTCACTTGAAAATCATTTATGTGACTTCTATTATGGTGTAAATTAGTAAAAAAATACTAAAAAAAATTAATTTAATATTTTTCTACTTTTTATTGGCAAAAAACTTTGTCCTTGTGAAATTAATTGTGAAGGTAAATAAAACAAAATGATCTAAAAATATAAAAAAAACAACTTATCTTTTAAAAAAAAAATTTTCAAGCTGAAAAAATTTTTATTTTAATTTATATGGTCCTTTTATTTTGGCGTTTTCTGTGTCTTGACTTTCGTCTCACTAGCTACTAACAAATGTCTCAAAATAGTACAAGTAAATGTCTTTTTAAAGAATATATTTGACTAGAAACTAATCTCGTTTTTCACGATATTTTTCTCACATTAATTTTCTATTTTTAATAGCAATTCATTGTATTTTTACTTGAATCAATATTATGAGAGTGTTTCATTGAACATTTCCTAGAAAATACTCGCAATTTTTGATTAGGGTTAGGAGTTTTACATGTTATATCGTTTTGTCTAGACATCTTTTTTATCCTATTACTTTAAAATAACCTTCAAAAAGTTTTGAGGGATTCAGAATAATTAAATTTTCCATACACTAAAACTTAAGGGTTACCAATTCTATGAGGGTTAAAAAATTGAATTAATTAATTAATACGTATTTAACCCTACAATGCATGATTTTTTAAATTCACTTGAAAATCATTTATGTGACTTCTACTATGGTGTAAATTAGTAAAAAAATACTAAAAAAAATTTAATTTAATTTTTTTCTACTTTTTATTGGCAAAAAACTTTGTCCTTGTGAAATTAGTTTGTGTCTCTTGTGAAATTAATTGTGAAGTGAAATAAAACCAAATGCTCTAAAAATATAAAAAACAACTTATATTTTCAAAAAAATTTTTCAAGCTGAAAAATTTTTTTATTTTAATTTATATGGTCCTTTTATTTCGACGTTTTCTGTGTCTTGACTTTCGTCTCACTAGCTACTAACAAATGTCTCAAAATAGTTACCCTGCTGTGATCTACTGGCAGTCTAAAGTGCTAATACAATGAAATGTTATATCTATTGTACTTATTGCATTGTGTTGCCGTTTGGAAATGAAAGTTCGAGTAGGAAATGGGGAAAACGTCGTGTTGCCAAATGGCAACAGTATGCACTGTAGGGTTAATATTTGTAAATTCAGCTTTAATCTAGTAGTTCAAAAAATTTAATCTGAAAAATTCTTGTTTTTTTAATTGTATTTTTAGAGCATATTTAAATACACACTTGATTTATTATTAAAAATACTTCTTTTACTTCACAATAGGGAGAATCTTCTCAGTCAGTCCTGGAAACATATCTGGAATCTTGCAGGGATGAAGATGCTTTCCTAAAATTTTTGCAAGATGCCAATACAATGCATAGAAAAGATTCAATCAGGCACATAATGCGTTAAAGTTTTCCAACTTTTAAGTTATTAATTTTTTATGTTTTTTGTACTTAGCATAAATGTGGTGCTATATAAGGTTTACTGAAACCTTATTTCTGACAAGTATTAAGAAAAGTATTGTTTGGATATTGTTATGTTTCAAAAATTTTACTTAAATTTGAATTGTTGTTTAAGGCTTTGGCAATGGATTAATGCCTGAAACTTTATTTTTTGTTATTTGGGCTTTGTTTATTTAAGCTCATAATAGTGTATAATTTATACATTATTCCATTTTTTGTTATTAAAGAATTTAAAGAAAGTTTACAACTAAAATTAGCTGTCATAATTTTTATTAAATAAATCATTACTCGTGAACTTTTGCTGTAGTTTACTTTAGAAAACTTATCATCATGAGAAATTGTAGTAAGGAAGCTGGAGCATCATGAAAAACTCTCCCTATCTTTCATGAAATGTTGCTCCTTTGATAATCAGGGTTTGATTGGATTTGTAGAATTTCAATACATCCTAATGCCAATTAGGTAGATTTTATCATTTTTACCAGCAAGAGATAGAGACCCACAAAACTATCTGAATATATTAGGGTTCCCTATGAAAGTTACTCACATGGAGCAACTAGAGTGTTGAGGAGAAAATAATAAAAAAATTCCTTAACTATCCCTTATCAATGTAGAATCAAGTTCTTTCATTGGTCTTGGTGCTATGGCATAGAAGCTGTATCAGCATTTGTTGGATAGTTTCAACCAGTCATGTCACTATGTAAACTCACCCTTCCCAGAAAGTTGCTTATGTATTTTAAATCTCGAACTTGTGGGGACATATTTGACGCCTATGAAGATGACTTCTATGAAAAAATTTTAATATGATATAGATTACACACAAAAGTTGGTAAAAGATTATGTCAATACAAATATTTGAATAAATATTTTAATTTTAAGTACAAATATATAGAAAAATGTAAAGTAAATTTGCAAGTTTTTTCAATTTTTTGATTAAATTTTGCCTTTATTCAACAAAAAAAAAACACAAAACTACACAATAACACTCAAAAATTTGCAAATTTACGAATGTTTTCTTTTTTGAGGTCTGATAAAGTGTTTGAAACACTCTGTATATTAACCATAGTGTTTCAATAATAAAATAATTCATTCCAATTAGGGATTCAGAGTATAATATAAGGTCTCTAAGTGAAAAATGTTTTTATTTTCATGATATTTTGGAGGTGTTTGGAGAAAAAAATTCTTTTATTAAAACTATTACAAGTATCACAAATGTAAATTCATAGTTCCATGGACAATGACTTAGATTACGTAGTGGTAAAAAATCATAGAAATTATCATTGTTAAAGAAGTATTGTTTTAAAACTTTCAAAATTTCTTAACTGCTTTTTAAAAAGTAGATTTTTTGCTTGGATTATGTTTAAATGGTCATTACAAAAGTTTTGACGTTAAAGAAGTTCAAAAAATTTGTAAATTAAAAAAAATAAAAATTTTGGTACTGAGTCCCCTTAAAATTACGAAAAAAATATATGTGAGGCGAAAAGGGACCTCTTGTCAACAAAGTAGATTTCGAGAAAAAGCCAAAAAACCGGAAGAAGGTCAAAACTATCGAATTTTTTCTCTCGATTATTGATCGTCGTTTTTCGCGAAATCCACTTATTCTATTATAAAACTTTTAATTACTGGCGATTCGTCATTTTTTGAGCTACAAGGATGATGATGGTCTTAAAATCTTCATAAATCTATACAGATTGAGAAAAAATAATAACTCCATTTCGAAGAACGCTGGCAAGAGGTCCCTTTTCGCTTTCCGCCTCACATATGTTGTGTATGAAAGGTTAAAGCACGTATGGGCAACCTGCGGCCCGACATGCCATTTGTCCCGGCCCGCGCGGAACATTTCAGATTTTAGTACCAGAACAAATTAAAACCCTATTTTTTAAAGTATAATTTCCAAAAATTTTCTGGGGGGATCCCTCAGCCCCCCTTGGGACTTGCAATTTCAGAATTTAAAACTATTTTACAATAAGTTAATACAAATCTTACTCAAAAATCCAAATCTAAAACATTCGAACTAGGTGTTCCAAATCTAGTTAAAAACCTGTGTTTTGGAATCAAATCTCCAACAATTTTCGGGGAAAGACCCTCAGACCCCCCTTTGATAGTTGGAATTTTATTACTACATTCTTTAAGACGCAAATTCTACCCAAAAGTTTACTGTAATGCTACGTTGGACCTATTAAATATAGATGGGAAGGGCTGAGGAATAATCTGGGGCCCCTCACGAAATTGAATTCTTATTTACACCCCTGAGATTAATCTAACTTATATGCTGTGTGCTTATATCTTTGAGTCCGGCCCGCAGGTTCAAAAAGGTTGCCCATACCTGGGTTAAAGTATCGAGGGAATATTGGTTCATCTGTTTATTTTCAATAAATAAGAAATTACGGGATCAAACTGAGGAATAATTTAGACCTCCCACGAAATAAATTTCTATATACGCCACTGGTTAAAGTGAGAGGTTGGTTAGTTTAGGGTTTATAATGGGCACTAGGCCCAGTGGCGTAGCTGCGGGGGGGCGGTCCGCCCCGGGTGTCACCCCGAAGGGGGTGACACCCAAACTACTGAACTTGGCACTTTTTTAAAGTTGTATGCTTTCCTTGAAAAAAATTTTTTGAATTCACTCTACCAATGAAATAAATTAGGGTTTAGCAAATCGGTTGTCACCCTCAAACTATCTGGGAGAGTGATATCGAAGTCTTCGAATTTTGCCCTAAGTTGGTAAATATGCCTTCCTTGAACAAAAAAAATTATCATCCTGGAAAATACTCATTTGGCTGGCTACCTAAGAGGGGTGACACCCATCCAAGCTTAAAAATTTCGAACGTACTTTTAAATGTAAACGTATGAAATATAAGTGTAAGAATTGGTTTAAATAATTAACAGTTTTTAAGGGTATGAACTGGGGTGTCACCCATCGATCTTTATTTAGATGATACAAATTTTCTCGATCACACGTAAATGTTTTTATTGAGCGAAAAAAAACATTAAATAAATAAATAATTATTAAATTAGTTATCAACCCATTTGGAGAGGGGTGTCACCCCTTTGGCTAGGGGGTCCAAGTAGTTCAACAAAACAAATTCAACTGAAAACTACTATATACAAACCCTTCAACCCGGGTGTCACCCATTCACCAAGCTGGGAGGTGTCATTCAAATTCAAACTCTAGTTTAAATAGTTTTAAAAACCAAGGTAAAGGGTTGGCAGAGAAAAAGGTCCATCAGATATTTATTTAAATCTTAAATGAGTAAAATTTAAATCCACATTTTACCCCAGGAAAAATCTGAATACCCCAACTGTTTCATCTTCTGGTTTCGCTAGTCATCGTTTGAAAATTTTTCCCACACAAGAAGGGTTTTATCAGGGGTGTCACCCAGTGTCACAAATATCCAAACTTAAGTTTGTACACTATATTTAAAGATCACATTTCAAAAAATTTTCTAGGGGAAGGCCCCAGAACCCCTCCTTTGATTACTTGGAACTTTATTAAATGCAATGTTTTATATTAAATTCCACAAAATGCTAATTTTGGCTAGATTAAGCCTATTAAAAATGCTTTAGGAATAATAGTTTAGGCCCCTCTCGAAAGAAATTTCCCTATACGCCAATGGATTGAATTATCCGAATATGTTGACCAAGGGCGTATAAAAGGGGGGAGCCCGAAATTCGGACTACTTTGTATACAAAAACAAATTAAAATCCTGTTTTTAGGGTCAAATTTTCGAAAATTTCCTGGGAGAGGATCCCACACCCTCTTTTGTACTTAGAACTTAGGTTAAAATGCAAATCCAACCTAAAAAATGTGTGTCCAAAATTCGAGCTAAAGGCCTCAAAACTAGTTAAAAATTTGATTTTTGAGTCCATTTTTCTAAAATTTTCTGGGGGAGGACCCCCAGACCCCCCTTTGGTAGTTCGAACTTTATTATTCACAACTTTTCCAATATTATAAGAACTTCTTCATGACGAAAATTCCGCCTAAAATGTATTAAGAAGCTACATTAAACCTATTAAATATGTATGAGAGATGCTCAGGAGTAATTTGGGGCCCTTCCTGAAATAAATTTCTATATACGGTTTGGACTGAAGAATAACTTATACATCATAACTCGTTGTTGCAAAGTTTGGAAATTAAAGGCAATGATAAATTAAAACCTTCAATTTTGAAATTTTTATATGATAAATTAAATGCCATAAGAACACAAATATAAAATGGGGTTCCACCTGAGAACCTCAGTTCTAGACTGGTGTCGCAAATTTTATTATTTTTTGTAACCGAATTCCAAAAGGGGGTGACACCGAGAGCTTCCGCCCCGGGTGACACCCAGGCTAGCTACGCCACTGACTAGGCCCACATAAGGTTAAAATGAGAAGAAAATTGCTTCAAAAACAACTTTTATATAGAAAAGAAATTAAAATATAATACCCCAAAACTACGCTTGACCCTACTTTCAGATTTATTATGTTAGGTCGCTTGGCAAATTTATACGAAGTTACTAAGACTGCATTTAGGCAGCACAGTAAAAAATTAAAACGCAATAAATCTTTGAAAATAATATCTTACATGACTATTAGTCCAAGAAAGATAAGGTTTGAAATGGAACAAATTGTAAAAGAAAGTTTGATGGATGATTCTTATAGGAAATTTTCCGTAGAAAACGATGGTGAAACGTATACCAAAATTAACCGTGTCCTTTAGCCAATATGGTGGATTTTCCAAAATGGCGGTCAATCGTTTTTAACTTATTACAGGGGCGTCATTTCAGTTTTTCGTTGGGGGGGCAAGAAATTTTTTTTAAATGGGTCTGGCCCTTGCTGTAACTAGGTTTTTTTGGCGAGGGTTGCCTCAACTTCATTTTTAAGGTAATATCATGTCAAAATTTGACAACGTGAACTCGAAGGAAAAATGGGGGGTTTGGGGGTTCACCCCCAGGAAAATTTCGAAAATTTGGATCTTAGAGTAGTGTTTTAGCTCGTTTTGAGACCCTTTGGGCTGCATTCAAAGAGAACAGTTTCTTGTAAACTATTGTAAACCACATAATATTCTAGGGAAAAGAGTTATAAATAAACGTCAAAATTTTAAGGGGGCTAGGGGTCCTCCCCCTTTAAAGTAGTGTTTTATCTCTTTTTCAAACTCTTTGGGGAGCTTCTGAAGAGAAAAGCTTCTTGTAAGAGGAATAGTTTTCAAGGGGGAAAACACTAAATAAGAGACGTGGAAATTTTAGAGGGGGGCTGGGGGTCCTCCCCCAGAAATTTTTTGAAATTGAACCCTCAAAAGTTATGTTTTAACTCCTTTTGAGACATTTTGAGTTGCACCCAAAGCTCCTTGTGGAAGTTACAGAATTTTCAAGGGACTTGCAGCAATTTTTCATATTACAGTGGAAACCTTGGGGGGGGGGCGGTTGCCCCCCCCTGCCCCCCCTAAATGACGCCCCTAACTTATTACTTCTTAAAATTGTTAATAAAATTATAAATTTTGCAGTAAATGATTAAAATTTAGTAGCAAAAACAATGGGGAACTGTTTTTTTCTCTTACGATAAGTCATTTATCCAATATGGCGGATTTTCCAAAATGGCGTCCACTAATGTTTATAGTAAGTAAAATTATGATGATAAATTCGTAATTTTTACAGGATATGGTTAGAATTAAGTCATAATAATATTCATATAAGTTTCATCTCCTCAATGTATCAAATATGGCGGATTTTTCAAAATGGCGGACAATCGTGTTTTACTTATTTGCTAAAAATCGTTAATAAAATAAAACTTTTGCAGTAAATAATTAGAATTCAGTTGCAAAAATAATGTGGAACTGTTTTTTTCTCTTACGATAAGTCATTTATCCAATATGGCGGATTTTCCAAAATGGCGTCCACCTAATGTTTAAAATACATAAATTATGATAATAAATTCGTAATTTGTACAGGATACGGTTAGAATTAAGTCACAATAATATTGATAAAAGTTTCCTCCCCCTCAATGTATCAAATATGGCAGATTTTCCAAAATAGCGGCCACTTATTTAGATCCTTTTTATTTTTATTTTTTTCCTTAATAATTAGAAGTATTAAATGTTATTAGGTATAATATAATCAGAATACTTATATTTTACTAAAATTTACTGGTAAATAATGTTAAAGGTAGGTAGAAATTCAAAAATTACCATTTACCACTAAGTTTGAAATTGGGGCCGCCTTTTTGGAAATTATTTCTATGTATCGCAAAATCTTGGTTAATATGCTATTTTATAGGTAATTTAATATATTAATATTTATGTTATGCCAAAATAAAATTTATTTATTTGTAAAAATGCTAAAAATAAAAAGGCTCTAAATATGTGGACGCCATTTTGGAAAATCTGCCATATTGGATAAATGACTTATCGTAAGAGAAAAAAAAACAGTTCCACATTATTTTTGCAACTGAATTCTAATAATTTACTGCAAAAGTTTTATTTTATTAACGATTTTTAGCAAATAAGTAAAACACGATTGTCCGCCATTTTGAAAAATCCACCATATTTGATACATTGAGGAGATGAAACTTATATGAATATAATTATGACTTAATTCTAACCATATCCTGTAAAAATTACGAATTTATCATCATAATTTTACTTACTATAAACGCCATTTTGGAAAATCCACCATATTGGATAAATGACTCATCGTAAGAGAAAAAAACAGTTCGCCATTAATTTTACTACTAAATTTTTATCATTTACTGCAAAATTTATAATTTTATTAACAATTTTTAGGAAGTAATAAGTTAAAAACGATTGACCGCCATTTTGGAAAATCCACCATATTGGCTAAAGGACACGGTTAATTTTGGTTTACGTTTCACCATCGTTTTCTACAGAAAATTTCCTATAAGAATCACCCATCAAACTTTCTTTTACAATTTGTTCCACTTGAACCCTTTTTTTGAGCTAACTTTCTTGGACTATATTCAAGCAAAAAAAACCAACAATCCATCCCCCCTCCCTGAAAACCCTAACCATCTTTAAAATTTTAAGAATTCTTCTTTTATCTTATGAAGATGGTGACCGAATAAAAAGGGTATTTTACCTACGAAAGGTGTTCCCTAAAGATCGATACCAGTGAAAAATTTCCATATTTTAATTTTCAAATATTTTTTTTTATCCTATGCCCGTCTCCGACCTTTCGGTCATTAGTCGACGAGCAGCCCAGTACAGCAAAGAACGAAATTTTCAAATATGATATCGCATAGAGCTCCCGCATCCTGAAATTTCATTGTGATTTAAAGAAATTACACGTGATTAAATGTGATTTTTTAAAATATGTTTATTTTTTGGAATTCTAATTTTAAGTTTTAAAATAAAAATTTGAATGTTAAAATATTCAATTCAAACGGCTTCCTAGTTTTTATTAAGAAACTATTTTGGTTAGAAATATGGCATAATAGTGTAGGGAACTTTGAAATATCCTAAATAAAGAAACAGAAAAGGATAAGGCATTTTTATTTCGTATATGTGAGTTTTTACACCTTTAAAACAAGTGGGCTAACCTTAACCCCCCCTAATGACCCAAGGCAAGAAATTTGCGAAAAATCGAACCACTTGACGTGGTAGTATGATCTTAAGATGAAATTATCATTTTACCGTCTTTCTAACTAATAGTGAAGATTCATCATCGTACAACCGAATTAGATGAAATTGAAAATCTTTCTGCACTATATTATCTGTGCGGATACCTCTTTATTGTAATAAATCTGCTATGATTTCACTAATCTTTATATGATTCTAGATTCTAATAACTTTTCCCAATGCCCGAATACCCCTTTTAGGTCCGTGGATCGTCACTTGAGTATCACGAGATCAGTGTAACATAACCCCTTTATTTCACTAGGTTTCAAAAACAGAACTGCTGTTAAAAATTCTACACATGCATATCATTCAGAATCTTCTACCTAGTCCTCCAAAGAAATAAACATATTCGATCATTGATTTGTATGTTCTCCGGTTGCGTTCTTTTCCATGACGTTATCCCCCAACTCCACGAGCCTCTGTTGAAGGAGGCTGTTACGTCACCATCAAGTCTTTCATACCGCAGGCACGCGCACATCCTACGTTCTTTCCGATTGAAGCGGAGGCTTTTGATTCCAGCATGGGATTCAAAAGGTGTTTCGGACCTGCTTTTGGGTTCATTAAGCAATCGCGAGTACCTCATCGATAACCGTTGGAAGAACTATGGCGTTCCATGGTAAGATAAAGCTTTTAATTGGTGTAGAATGTTAAATTTAATCCAGAAGTTAATTCATGAAATTTAATTATTTGTTTACCTGTTCAAGCACGTTTTATTTAAAAGAGTTCTTTTATCCAAATAAATATTACGTTTAAAAGTCTGTGTTTTCTTAAAACACTTTTAAAGTCTGTGTACCTCCAAACTTTATTACGTTCATGATCAAATTTGTCTTGTACTATAGTAATAATTATTATTCACTATTATTTTTGTAGATTATAAAAATTATTTTGGCGAAAAACATAATTATAAATGTCAGGTTTAATGTAGATATTTTTTGATTAAAAGTTGTAAACATTCAGATAAGCAAAAAGGGAGGGTATTAATTGTTTTCGGATTATTTAAATTTAATAATTGTCTTTTGAGTTGATGGACTTAAAAAAAGAGAGTTTATGATCAGTGTGGGAAAAATATATTCAATGAATTACAAAGAATCATGTTGGTGTATATGTTCGTATAATGATTTGGAATTAAAATATTTTGTTGCAAAAGGATTTTTTAATTCTGAATAAAATTAGTCCCAGAAGAAAATAAGAAATCTTCAAAAACCAGTTTCTTTTCTTATTTTTTGCGGTGTTTGCTTGACAATATTTTCTCGTATATCTAACAATTTTTCCCCAACAGGGTTAACTATCTACTATGAGAATTTTTACCTGACTTATTGAAGACACTGTTATGTCTTTTAATCACACAACCAGTGTTCCTCCACCTGGGTTTGATTCAGTAACCCCGGATGATGCAACATGGATTTTAACATCCTCATTCGTGATTTTCACAATGCAAACTGGTAAGCCATTACAATGTTTTTCTTATCCATTTGAATTTTTTCCATACTATATACTACGTTCTTCCTCTTTACTAAATATGGCAAATTAAAAACAATGTACATATTTCAAAGTCGATACCTGGGAAAATTTGCAAATCGAGTTTTACAATAAGGAAAGTGATATTTTCATTTATATTTCAAAAACGTAACGGATCATTTGGATCAACGCGACTTGATTAAGTCACTTAAGGTTCTCATTAGAATGTTACTAGACGTTAAGGAGTAAGGATACCGGAATGGGGGATAAATTTTTGGTACTCAGAAAGTAATAATGGAACCACCTCAAACTTCCTACTCATTCTGACACCCAAATTCTTTAAAGCTACAAAATTGCTTTAGCTTTATTGTTACCAAATGCAATTCTGGTATAGAACCTAATACCTAAATACCTAATACCTAAAAAATAACCCAAGTAAAAAAATCAAGGCATTCTCCGACCAGTGAATGGCGTCAAATTCTCCCCGTCTGTAAATCGAAGATATATTTCCCCAGAATCATTGCCCGAAGGTCCAGAGATGCGACGGAGCCCTCATTTCCTGATTGGAATTGAAACGCGGAATTGGTGATGGGGAAAGGGCGTTTACTCTTATTTAGAATAGAATCTATCGGGGTTGAAAGACAAAAATTGAGACTTTTTAGTTGGATGTTTAATTAGCTTAAAACCGCAAATGAATGAAGAGTCTTAAATCATTTAAATTTTATGTTTTATTTCTAAGTTAGGATTCCAGAATTTCTTAGATATTGGTTATTTAAAGATTTTTTTTACATCATTTTGACTCCATTAATGCTTTTCATTTTTGTGAACAATAATTTTATGTTTTTTTGTTATATTTTTAATTTTTTCTATTTAATTAATTCCTATTTTAATAATAGCGAATGGCACCTTTAGCTATGCGTTTAACGTTTTATGAAATGGTGTGAACTTTCTTTTGTAAGGTGAGAAGTTTTTTTTATTTTTTTAAACGAGGAAATTAAGTTTTGGAGGAAAGAATTAATCAAAGTTTATTTAGCTGATTAGTTGATTTTTTGAAAATTCATAACTACAATGCGCTGAAGGGTTCTTGGTTTGGTGCATGACGTTGCTTCTGCGTTTTACAACCCCATTAATGATTTCAAATAGTCGAAATCTTGAATTTCCACAAGTTTTGTAGGGTGGGCTGGGGTAAAATGGGCCAGTTTTAATTAACTCGATATAAATCAAATTTAAATTCAATTATTTTCGCTCATTTTTTTGTATTATAATCTTTTATCTGTGTTGGCAACATTTTCCGACTGTCAAAAATTTAGATTCATGAATTTAAGAACTGAAAAAATATTTTATTTGAACGGTAAATGGTGTTGCCGAAAAAACAGGGTTTACCAACTTCCAAATATCTATATATTGTAATAAATTACAGCAGACTTTTGTAATATTTTTCCATAAAAGAAAGCCTGAGAGACATTACAAGCCAATCAGCTTAGAAAAATATGAAATATTTTATCTTTTATAACAATATTTTGTACTTGGGGTAAAATGGGTCATAGTTAGGAGTCCTTCTGTAAAAACAATGTTTTTAACTTATTTCCTTCAAATATAAATTGAACTGCAAACAAGTTTATTTTTTTCTCCAAATGAAGTATTTTAATTGCTACATTTGAACATTTCATTAAAGTACAACTTAAAACAAATTTTTTCTGATAAAAACGGCTTAGCTGATTGCTTTTTTTCTTATTTTCATGTATATTTAGTAATAAATATATTTTGACATCTTTTTGCAATGAGACCCATTTTACCCCAAGTTGGGGTAAAATAGGTCATTATTTTGATGCTAAGTTTAACCAAATTATAAATAAAAAATATTTGATAAAATTAGATGAAAATGTTCTGAAGGATTGTAATGTCAAGATCCAATTGAAAGAAATCCTAAAAAAAGTAATAGTTTTGATAGAATGTGAAAGTACCTTAAAAGTGACCCATTTTACCCCAACCCACCCTATTCCCTATTGGTGTCGCCCACAAAGTTTGATGCATGGTTTTCAATCTTACCTTTTCATTTCTTAAAAACTATATTTTACTTCTCTAATGCAAACATGTAATTAATGCGATAAAAGTTCGAAACCGACCTTCCCCACGAAAGTAAAGTCTAGTTATGGACTCGCGAGGGACATGAATATATTAAAAGGACTTATTGGTTTGGGGGACATTTCTTTTTTAAAAATTTGAAAAGCATTGCAATTACTATCTGCTTCCGAAGAAATTGAAGCAAGAGTCTTGAAAAGTTGTTTCGTTTGCATTAAGCGTACTCTAAAGGCGAAACTCGTTTTACAGGCACCAAATGTGTAGTGGTAAAAACCACTACCAAGTGTCTGATCACATCATAAAGCTTCTCTGCATGTGATTTACATTTTTTAAGAAAAATAAAGTACAATGATTTTTGAAAAGAATCAACTTGATTTTAATATTTTCTTTGGGATATCCTATACTTAACTATACCTCGAAACGCGATGTCGGACCGGTCGGTATGCGAATGGTCAGCTTATGATTGTGTGTTCTACAACTTTGTAATAGATAATGTTTTATCATCAATCGACTAGTTTTATAAAAATTTTTTATTTTTCTTTATATTATATTTAGAAATAAAATTCTGAAGATTTTTTTTAACAATGAGACCATAGCTATTAGTCTAGAACAGGGGTTCTCAAACTTTTGAAAATCGCGACCAACTTTTTATATACAAAATATAACGCGACCCACCTCATATACAGTAAATTTCCCCATGCCCCCTTGAAAGACTTGAACTTTGTGCGGACAAGGTTTGATCACCTACTATTTTGTCACAATAATAAACACACGTTCGTAAAAATTTAAAAAAAAATTCTACATATTCAGACAAATTTAAAATCTTGTCGTGATAACCCATCAAAACTGACTGACGACCCACAGTTTGAGAACCCCTGGTCTAGACTAGACCATGTCAACTATTAGCTGTATAAGGAAACTTAATTTTTATTTTGCTTTTTTCAAATTTCGTCTTTAATGCGACCATGTACCGCATGATTATGTCGCTTTGAAGTAAAATGAAACGCCCTTTCTAGGATTCGGGCTCTTGGAATCTGGCGCCGTAACTAAGAAGAATGAAGTGAACATCCTCATGAAAAACGCCGCCGATGTAGTCCTTGGAGGTTTGTCTTACTGGATGTTCGGCTACGGAATCCAATACGGCGTGTTTTCGGACACTTTCCTAGACTCAGAACCCCAGAATATGGGGGTTGTGTTCGCCACCTTCATCTTCCAGCTTTCGTTCGCAACCACTTCCACGACTATTGTATCAGGAGCAATGGCTGAGAGGACTGACTTCCACGCGTACTGCATCTTCTCCTTCCTCAATACTTTGACTTATTGCATCCCGGCTGGCTGGCTGTGGGCAGACCACGGCTTTTTAAAGTATCTGGGTGCTCTTGACTTTGCAGGATCTTGTGCTGTCCATTTGACCGGGGGAGTGTCAGCTCTTGTAGCCGCTATCATGCTGAAACCACGCTTGAGAAGATATGATCACGGGCCGGATCCTTTGCCTATGGGTAATCCTGGTAATGCTCTCATAGGAACTTTTACGCTATGGTAAGTTTTCTTTGGGAAACTTTTATCTTTTTTGGGGGGATGTGATAATTTCTTAATTCGACTAAAGGTGAAAACCCACAGTCAAATCTCAAATTTCACTGGATGCAAAGAGAGAAGCTAAGTTTGAGCTTAATGTTAAACTAAAGAATAAATATCTTGGCTAAAAAGTTTTAGTTTTTAAAAAAGTTTTCTTCTCTGGCCTTTACGTCATTGATAGAGTTAATCTTTTTCATCTTAATTTTCGTTCGTAATTATTAAGGCTTTCGAAAAACAAAGGACTATCGAGTCCAAAAAATTTTTCGACACTTGAACATAGTTTCCTTAAGGGGAGTTTTTCCCATTCGTATCAAAACCTCTTTTTTGGTCTTCTATCCAAAATGTCTTAACAAAATCCAGTTTCAGTTTTTGTGAATAACTATTTAGATATAAAAACAACAGTTTTTAAATTTATTATTTAATTTACAAGAAGTGGTAAAAATGTTCTTATATCTTCTTTTAAAAATTCAATTTTGTTGTCAATTTTTATATGATAATCAGTTAACCTACACGTATGTTTGTGGTTGAGTATCTTATTTATTACGTAGGTGGGGTTGGCTTGTTTTCAATTGTGGAAGCTCATTTGGGATTTCAGGGGATAAGTGGCATTATGCCGGAAGGTAAGAAAATTTTTTATTATCTTTCAAATTACATATTATAGTATACTTGAGGGTAACCATTAAGGCAGGGGCATCATTTCAGTTTTTGGTTGGGGGAGCAAGAATTTTTTTAAGTGGGCCTGGGCCCCACGCCGTAACTATACTTTTTTTTGGGGGGGGGTTGCCGCAACTCCTTTTTTAATGTATCCCCTAAGAGCAAATTTATATGCGAGCACTGAAAAGTAGTATTTGAATGATGAAATTTGACCCTCAAAGGTAGTGTTTTAACTTCTTTTGAGAGTTTTTGGGTTACACCCAAAGCTCCTTGTGGAAGTTACAGAATTTTCAAGGGACTTGCAGCTATTTTTCTCATAGCAGTGGAAACCTTGGGGAGGCGGTTGCCCCCCCCCCTGCCCCCCCCCCCTAAATGACGCCCGTGCATTAAGGGGCAGCTTAAACTAAAAATATTTAAGACTAATCCGTACAAGAACGTAGCACCTTTGGAGAGATCCTATCATAATAGTTAAATTTGTTAACATGGTTCTGAAATCATCTCAACTTAAAGTAGATTTAAAATTTTACTGTACCAAGATAGCTTTTTAAAAACATCCTTAGATGAAAAGGTATAAAAAATACCTAAATTACTGTGGTTCCAGGCATGTTAAAGAGTTACATACTAAGAAGTAGCCATGCTTACTGGATGTATTGGAAAATTTCTAATCATTATAAATATAACTTAAAATATAGCTTAAACTTGATATAGCTAAATCTGAAAATATAACTTGTAATATTGATAAGAAAAATGGAAAATACACTTCTAATACATCAAAATCTTATTTTAGATTGGATTTAAAATGTTTGAAATTAACTTTGAAACAAATTTTAGATTCTTATGAATGAAGCCTGTTTTTCTTATTAGGTCAGCCGTGAATACAATAAATGCTTCTTTGGGTGGAGGTTTGGCTGGTCTAATATATTCGTAAGTTTCAGAAGCAATTTGAAAATATTTCTACGTTTTTAACTTTTAAGAAGTGGGTACAAGTAAAATTACATGTGAGTTAAATTCTTTATAAATTCTACTATATATTTGATTATTGAGATCGGTTGTAATAAAATTTGGTTTGGTAAATAATTGTGTAATCATTTTAAAAACATTTCAATTTATATTTTTAATTGTTTATTAATTATATTTGCAGGTATGCCAAACATAAACACTTTTTAGTTGGTGACTTGATAAACTCCATTTTAGGAGCATTAGTAGCAGTGACAGGTATTTAGTTTTTTATTTTACATGAAAGTTAGTTTTTGAAATATTATGGAACACAACTATATAAGTACAGATTCAATTACCATAGTAGAAAACTAAGTATAATTGGGGGAACTTAAAGGATGAAAAGACAAACCTGAGGCGAAGTTATTACAGGACACAAATCTAATTAAAAAAGAAGCATTATTTCGATAGAAACAAATTGAATAACACAAACCTTCTATCACAGACACTTCTGAAAATTGTGTCCGCCTCCAAAAATGCAGGGATTATGGGATTTATTCCTCCTCGAAAGTCAGAAATTTACCATTTTCGACTATAGAAAAGGAATATTACCCCATATCCCGTCCTGAAATTCCACTATACCCCTCCGAAATTTTTTCTGGATAAACTATTTCGGCTTGAAATGAAGTATTTTTTGTACCCAAGTTTTTTTCAGCTTCAAAAACAACATACGTGGATTCAAAATGAACAAGTTTTCCGAATCCTGGCTCTACCACACATTTGTATCATGACTTTAGGAACACCCTAAATTGTACACATAGCTTCCACAGAAATTTCTTTATGTAACTGTAATTAAAATCAGTGAACAAGTTGCCATATTGATTGAAAATTACCATGTTTACAGCTGGATCTGGTTTTCTCCGAGCCTGGGAGTCCATCCTTGTCGGTGCCCTGGCCGCTGTTTTCGTGAACATGGTGCCTCCTGTCATGGACAAGTACAGAATCGATGACCCTGTGGGAGCTGTGGCCGTCCACGCCATGGGGGGCCTCTGGGGCATGATTGCAGTCGGACTCTTCATCGACAACGACAATATGCTCAATCTCACCCACGGAAGAAGTGGCCTTTTTAAAGGTGGGGGGCTGTATCTTCTCGGGGTTCAAGTGTTGGCTTGCCTTGTGGTAAGCGCGTGGAGCAGCCTTACTTCATTCCTTATTTTGAAGGTGAGTTTTGGAGTGAAGTTCGGTTCTTGAATAGTAAGATCATACACACGGTTAGTACAGTGTGATAAAAACTCACATGTTAAAATTATGGGAGGGTAGACTTCATAAAGAGAATTTAGAATAATCCACGTTACTTATGAATAATTTCATAAAAGTTTTTTTTCCTTAGGTTATTAATTATTTCGTTCCCATTCGTTTGGCTCCACCTGAAGAGATTCTTGGCGCCGACTTTGTAGAGCACGACATTCGACACGAGGGTTATGACTACGAAGTGGTGATGATGGAACTAGAACGACTTGGCCTGAAGCTTCGTCACCCAAGGTCCCCTGCACGAAGCCAGTGGGATGACCATATGATCTTGCACTACTTGGAGAAAGTAATCATAAAAAGTGGAGCTTCGGAAGCTCTCTCTGTGTCTCCAAATGCCGTCGAGGAACATTTTTTCTTGCGTAGGAGTCAATGTAGAGCAGATGGTTGTGTCTTGTCTTAACTCCAGGATTATGTTTTCTTGTGACCTTTGATGTTAATAATTTCGTGTATTGGTTTTATTAAAAGATATTTGGAAGTTTTCCTCCCTAATTTTGTGGAATTCATATGTACTATAAAATAATAATACTATAAAGTACATAATAATTCTTCTGCAGTATTAAATTTTGACCGCAAGGTTTTGCTGTGCGCTGCTTAAATTTGTCTTAAGTTTTTACTTCCTTAAACTCGAATAACGAAAATCCAAGAACTATTTATTAAGATATTGTAGCTAAGGGTTTCTCCCGAGAAATGAATAACACTGTTCAACAGTTGAAAATTACAGAGATAAAAATAGTAATTTCTTATAGGTTTTGGGTCGCTGAACACGAAAACCTCCATTAAAATTCTAAATTGAATCAGAATTTTCGGGGAACAGCCCCTCCCCTTTTTTACGTTTTTCGATGACTTAATGACTTTGAATTGTATTTTCGGGGTCAAAAAGCATTACTTAAGTCTTTAAATTACTCCCGAGGGGACAAGGAAGGTTGAAATTTCTAAAATATGAAACTTTAAGCCAACTGGATATTTTAAGGGGTTATTACCCCCTAAAAATGAAAAAAAATAACGTTACAAATAATATCATTCATTTAACGCTATTTTTTACTCTTATTTTTTTACTCAATTCATCTTTAAAGGGTCCTAACCCCTCCCCAAGGCCCAAATTTAATGAAAATCTGCTGCAATAATTCTTACTAAGAGCGGTTGAAGTGTAAGCGCCCCCAAAGCACCCGCGGAAGGGTTCAATGCCGCACTTCAGAGTTAAACTGCTATCGAAAAAGGAGTCAAAATACCACTGACTGAATTTCAGATTCTGGTGTAAAATGACCTCCTTAGTTCAAATATGACACCTGTTTTCCTCCATCACCATCAGTTTTTAAGGGGGCGTCCCTCAATTGTTATCCACATCCATTGCATCTATTAACAGCTTGAAACAGCTTAAGAAAAATTTGAATTACTGCACAGAATATTTGTGTTTTATTGATGAACGAAAAACTAGTATAGCTAAATTCATTCATATAGGATACTTAATGAATAAAAAGAAGGTTTGAGAGTTTTCTAAACCATTTAAAAAATCTTTTTTTTTTTAAAGCTGGTAATAATTTCTAGGCTGCGATTTTTACTTTAATTATTGTGTTTCATTATTACTCCTAAATTTTTCATATAATCCAACCTGATTCTTGTGCCATAAAACAATAACCTAACCCAATAATTTCTTTTAAGATTTCAGATTTTTCTTTTGAAAAAGTAAAAGCCTAATATTTCTTTATTGTAACGGGAGTGGATCAATCAGTCAGGACCAGGAGTAGGCAGATTGGGAGAAATATCTCCTTTTGGTTGAGAAAAAGTAAAATAAATAAGAAAAAAGGGATGGAAAAGGGAGAAGAAAAAGGAAAGGGAAAAAAGAAAATAGTCATATGGCATATGCCCTCTATATTTTCAGGTCTGTCCATATTTTATATATAATTACTATCTTGAGGCTGTTAAAGGGCCCGATGGTTCAGGATGATGGGGGTATGGCACATGGGTTACTTTCCAGGGGGTGAGAGAACAATTATAATTAACTTATGACTCTACAGTAGTTGATAATGGAAGAGACAAAATTTCGGATTGTAGATTTTTGGGAAATGGGCTATGTCATGTCATTCAACTCTAAAGAATCAGATAATAAGGGTAAGGGGGATTTGATTCAACTTAACAAAATGGTCCTCATTCTTCGTATTTGAATAATGTGACCAGATATTTCAGACCAAAAATCAGAACAGCGTGAGCGAGGGGGAGCACAAAAATTTTTTTAAACAATTTTCAATGTGTCGCAAACGGAAGATTTCTATTAATTTTACATATACCTCCTACTCCTGTAATATACATATTTATGAAATCATAACCAAAATTTGAACCAAACTGCACAATTTTGTTTTACTTTGTCATCTATCTATATACTTGTTGGAAGAAATTTTCAAAATTGAATTATCATTTAAATAAAAATAGCAATGGGTAAAGTTATCATATGACTAACTGGTCACGTGGACCTATCCCCTTTCAGGTCTTTCAGGATTCTTGAATCTGCCCCTCCCCCCGTGGATTGCTCAGGAATTGAGGCAACCGTATATTTCAGTACAAGACAAGAATAAAGCAAGCGTGTGGAATGTGTGAACAATGGTTGCTATCTACGGGGGTGGGGGTGTTTATTCTTGGACCGACCATTTCTAGGTTTAGGGCAGGCTCGGACTGGCCATGCGGTCATTTGGGCAAATGCCCGGTGGGCCGCTACTCATCGAGGGCCGTTTGTGGGCCGCCTACAACCAAAATATTTTGCAGTGGTATAAATGAAAAAGATCCTGTAAAAATGAATCCGCACTTTTCGCAGGAATTTCCAACTAGCGGCCCAAGAATTCTTTTTGTGCGGCCACCAAACCATTAATTTACCAGCAATTAAATTCATTAATGATGGCATAAATTACTAAATTCAAAATCATATTTTATTATTTAAAATATTTTTATGAACGAATTTTCCTGGTTTCATCTTTAAAAATTCTACGGCATAAAAGGAGCGAACCTTTTCGGATGTCACCCAAAAGGGTTTCCAAAATTTTTCTGGGGGAGGACCCCCAGACCCCCTTTTGATTTTGAGCTACATTATTCACAATTTCTTTTAATATTAAGTTCGTCAAGATGAAAATTCTTTCTACCCACTGAATTTACTAACAAAGAATTAAAAGTCTTATTCAGTTTATTACGTATCCAATAAGGGACTTCAAGGTGGATTTTAGACTGTTTCTTAGGGGTCAATTTTCAAAAGAATTTCTTGGGGAGGTACCACGATCCCCCCTCCGAAATTTTTAATTCTATGAAGTTATATTTTACATGAAAATTATGCGGTGGGCCGATTCAGACTTAAAATGCCCGGGCCGAAATTTCTTCCCAGTCCGGCCCTGGTTTAGGGTGCACAAACCCTTCCATATTGACTTGTGTATCTTTAAGCTACCTATTTAGTGTATGATTTTTCAATCTTCACACACTTACATTTTTTTCCTATAACCGTAATTAAAAGAAAGACGCCTGAACCCAAGGGGGGCAAAAGGCCTGTTGGCTGTGGCTCCCCTCTTTGGATCCGCCACTGGACTAAGCAGTGACGTAGCCAGAAAAAAATTTCGGAGGGGGATGTTTCGAGAGGGGATATATGGGGTATTTTAAGATGGTTTTCTATGGTGAAAAAGGAAATTTTCTGAGTTTCGGGGAGGGATATATCCCCAAATCCCCCCTCTGGCTACGCCCCTGGGTCTAAGCACACTGGAGTAGAATACAGGCACAAGTATTTCAACGCTGTTTCTCCCTTTTTACCAAGCAAAATCGGCGCCAAACAAATTCGTCATCTCCCCAACCTACCACTGTTTTCTACGCGTTAGTCGATCTCTCTTTTCTTCCACTTTTGGCAAATTTCGCCTCATTTGGCGCCATTTTACCAAGACCCTCTATATACATGGCCACCCAACCAGTGGCGTAGCTAGCCTTGGTGTCACCCGGGGCGGAAGCTCTCGGTGTCACCCCCTTTTGGAATTCGGTTATAAAAAATAATAAAATTTGCGACACCAGTCTAGAACTAAGGGTCTCAGGTGGAACCCCATTTTATATTTGTGTCCTGGTGGCATTTAATTTAGTATTTAAAGTTTTCAAAATTGAAGGTTTTAATTTACCGTTTAGTTAGTTGCCTTTAATTTCCCAACATTGCAACAACGAGGTATGATGTGTTATTCTTCTGTCCAAACGGTATACAGAAATTTATTTCAGGAAGGGCCCAAAATTATTCCTCAGCATCTCTCATACATATTTAATAGGTTTAACGTAGCTTTTTAATACATTTAAGGCGGAATTTTCGTCATGAAGAAGTTCTCAATATAGGAAAAGTTGTGTGTAATAAAGTTCGAACTACGAAAGGGGGGTATGGGGGTTCTCCCCCAGAAAATTTTAGAAAAAAACACTCAAAAATCAAATTTTTAACTCGTTTTGAGGCCTTTAGCTTGAATTTCGGACACACATTTTTAGGTGGGATTTGCATTTTAACCTAAGTTCCAAGTACAAAAGAGGGTCTGTGGTTCTCTCCCAGGAAATTTTTGGAAATTTAACCCTAAAAACAGGATTTTAACTTGTTTTTGTATAAAACGTAGTCCGAATTTCGGGCTCCCCCTTTTACGCCCTTGGTCAATATATTCGGATAATTTTCAATCCATTGGCGTACAGGGAAATTTCTTTCGAGAGGGGCCTAAAATATTTTTCCTAAAGCATTTTTAATAGGCTCAATCTAGCTTTTTCATACATTAATTGTAGCTAAAATTAGCATTTTGCGGAACTTAATATAATAGAAATTGCAGTTAATAGGAGTTCCAAGTAATCAAAGGAGGGGGTCTGGGGGCCTTCCCCTAGAAATTTTTTTGAAATGTGATCTTTAAATATAGTGAACAAACTTATATTTGGATATTTGTGACACTGGGTGACACCCCTGATAAAACCCTTCATATTTTGGAACAATTTTCAAACGATGGCTAGCGAAACCAGAAGATGAAACAGTTGGGGTATTCAGATTTTTCCTGAGGTAAAATGTGAATTTAAAATTTACTCATTTAAGATTAAAATAAATATCTGTGTGATGGACTTTTTCTCTGCCAACCCTTTACCTTGGTTTTTAAAACTATTCAAACTAGAGTTTGAATTTGAATGTCACCTCCCAGCTAGCTGAATGGGTGACACCCGGGTTGAAGGGTTTATATCTCATAGTAGTTTTCAGTTGAATTTGTTTTGTTGAACTACTTGGAAAACTTTGATGTCCCCCCTAGCCAAAGGGGTGACACCCCTCTCAAAATGGGTTGATAACTCATTTAATAATTTTTTATTTATTTAATGATTTTTTTCGCTCAATAAAAACATTTATGTGTGATCGAGAAAGTTTGTATAATCTAAATTCTAAATAAAGCTCGATGGGTGAAACCCCAGTTCATACCCCTAAAAATTGTTAATTATTTAAATCAATTCTTACACTTATATTTCTTACGTTTATATTTAAAACTACGTTCGAAATTTTTAAGCTTGGGTGGGTTGGGTGTCACCCCTCCTAGGTAGCCAGCCAAATAAGTATTTTCCAGGATGATCAATTTTTTTTTGTTCAAGGAAAGCATATTTACCAACTTAGGGCAACTTATTCGAAGACTTCGGTATCACTCTCCCACACCCGTTGAGGGGTGACACCCGATTTGTTAAACCCTAATTTATTTCATTAGTAGAGTGACTTAAAATTTTTTTCAAGGAAAGCATACAACTTGAAAAAAGTGCCATGTACTAGTTTGGGTGTCACCCCCTTCGGGGTGACACCCGGGGCGGACCGCCCCCCCCGCCCCCCCGTAGCTACGCCACTGCACCCAACTCCAGACGATGACGTCAAACGTGAGTGAAAATTGCCATGTTAAGTCTATGGAGTGACGTCAAAGATGAGTGAAAGTTATGACGTTGCACGGCCGAGTTGGGAGGCCTTTATATAGGTTTTACCCGAAAAAATATTTGAAATGTTCACTGCGGCTAGATAGAACTCTCATTTATATTTAAAAAAATGAAGGTAAAACATTTAACTATATCGATATATCCGAACAAGTAAAAAATAAATGATCAAATAAAGTAATTTTAAAATTTCCTGTTCCTAAGTTAAGGCGGTGCATCAGCTGCAAGCTTTCCCTTTCCGCCCCTAGATGGCACCCCAAGCGCCCCTATACCCACAATGTTAATTTTTTCAACACACACTTTTTACGAATAGATAGTCCTTAGAACCCTCATTCTTTTTTAGAATCAAACAAAAAGTGTCCTACTTTGTCATAATATTCAAGAAACAGTGTCAAACTACGTGTAACATTTAAAATCATCCTCATCGTTAACTCCGAATACCACTTTCTGCCAATAACGAAACCTATTTGATCCCTTGGGAGGTAGCGCCACCTACACCTTCTTTTCTAGTTCTGTTAATTTTTATTGGTTTTCTAAATAATTAATGAACGGAATAACATTATTTTGAGTTTAGATACATCTAAGAAAGTCGAGAAAAGGTGCAACCTATTTAAACAACTCTCTTATGCGCTGTACTTTCTTAAAGTGTGTGTCAAAATATACGCTTTCAAGACTCTTACTTTGGCGATATCTCTGGCGAACAAAATCTAAAAAGCCCGAAAAGCGAAGTGATGCAAAATGTCTGCAACCCTACAGTAGTTGCCTGGTTATCCTCCCTGAATGGGGAGATTGCATAGAGTAGATTGGGGAACTTATCAGGATCTCCAAAGACTGGTGCGCGATAAAAGCCCTCACGCTTTTGCTTTTTTGTCATGCAAGTCGTCCAGTAAATTATTGAAAAAAAAGGGTAAACCTAAATATACAACCCGAATTTTAGCGAAACACTGTCTTTTTGATGACGGTATGAAACTTGGTACAATGATTCTAATAAATGAGTTTTCCATCGGGAGCCAATCAAAATTTTCCATAGAATTTAAAATTTTTCAGTTTTTATAAAATTTCAATTTTTTCTAATTGCACGTATGTATCATACTTTTAATCATGATTGGTGACAATTTAATATAATTAGAGGGCGTAGAGTACGATTTTGAGGTCAAAAATTGTATTGGAGTGAATTTATTGAGCAGCTTTTCAGGCTGTAACACTAATTTAAACTTCAAGAATGAGAGGGTTATTTTAAAAATATTTTTCAACCCTTAGGTTCGGTTTAGACCTTAAAATCGTATACTAAGGCCTCAAATTATGTAGAATCGTCACCAAACATAAACATAACTTATTTCACAGGTAAAGACCAAAAATTGAAATTTTAAAAAAGTTTAAAATTTTGATGGACTCCCGAACGAAAACTCTTCTAATGGGTTCTTAGAATCATTGTATTAAGTTTCAAATTCTCGGCTGAAAATAAAGATAAAGCTTAGAAATTTTAGTTTTAGAATAATTAAGGTAAATGTGGGTATAGTGGACACTTTAAGGAAAATTTTTGCTTAAATTCTTAATAAATACCAATCTATTTGCTTCGAAACGGTTATCATCCTATTTTTAGGTTAATTGGATCCTCTTCTATCGATTTTACCATTAAGAACTTTAATTAGATTGGGCAAAGTATTTTTAATTAATTTTTTAAAAGTACTTCAAATTGCATCTATAGTGGCCACATAGATGAAGCTGTTGCTTCTATGGTGGACACCTCTTGCATCAATAGTGGACACCTGTCTTTTTCTGCCTATATGAGGGGTTTATGCATGAAATTGAGGGGTTTTTCTTGGTATAGTCGTCTAGTTCTAATTAAATCTTCCTTCCCAACGAAATGTATTTTAGATTCAATCAAATTAGCTTTATTTTAAAAAAAATTGATGGTTTTCGGCCCAAAGTCTACGCTGTAGCTGATTTGAGAGGAATTTAGCATGTAATTCAATGTTTTAGAAACATTGGTTCCCGAAGCCAGAATTAAACCAAATTTATTTAACCCTCATTTTTAATCACAGTCAACAGTTTATGAAGAAAAACTGATTCAAATTAAGTATTATTTATGTTTCTATTAGAAGCCATTGCGGTGGCCACTATTGGAAAATCTAAGATTATGTGTTGGTAAAGTGGACACCCCCATAAATCCTCGTAAAGTCAACATTTTCAAATAAATTTTATTCAGTATTATTTTATAGACTCTTATTTATCTTGATATAAATTTAAAAGTGAATCAAGCGGTAATAAATACAAAAAAATCAGTTCCGACTTACCCGTTTCCTTACGCGATTCAATAAGCAAAATCAAATTTCAGTCACTCGGCCGATGTTGTTATTTTCAAATATTTAAATATCCTTCCCATGCTGATCTGTGGTATCGGTGGTAATTTATCAGCTTACCTGATTGCACAATCTACTATGCCTATGAATTTTGACGCTGTTCGATGCCTCTAACTCGTTCTATTTAAAATTAATCAGCTATGTGGCCACTATTGGTACAGTGTCCACTATACCCACATTTACCTTATCTATGTCTTTATCTGTGGTAAAATGTTCAAAACACTCAGTAAATTTTAAGACTTTTTTTTTTAAAATTTAACTTTAAATTTTTAAGAAAAACGTTATAAAATTACCTCCAATACAAACTTTGACCTCAAAATCGTACTATACGCCCTCAAATTACAATAAATTGTAAACAAACAGGATTAAAAGTATGATATATACCGTTTAATTCTCAAAAATTAAATTTTTATAAAAAGTTTAAAATTTTAAATTCTAAGAAAAGTTTTTATTGGCTCCCCATCGAAAACTCATTTATTAGGCCCTAGAATCAGTGTACCAAGTCTCAAACGGTCATAAAAAATTGCAGTGTTTCAAGTTGTACCGCTTAGACATAGACTGGACAGACTAGATGCAATAAGAGGTTACACATGGAAATTACCTTAATAATGACGTATTAAAAATCGGACCAAATCAGTGAGATCAGAAAAATTCAAAAGCTACCAGTTTAGTTGCCAGGGAGCAAAATGTGTGTATCGAAGTTAATTTCTGTGAGATTGGCGCAGTGGCGTAAATAGAAATTTATTTCGGGAGGGGCACAAATTCACTCACTCCCCAGCCCCTCCCACACATATTTAACAGGTCCAATGGAAGTTTTTAGTGATAATTTAGGCCCTAAAAAGTTAATATATAAAAAGCTGTTAGTAATAAAAATACAAGTACCTATGGGGGGGTCTGTGGGGGTCCTTCATCAGAAAACGTTTGGAAGTTTGACCAAAAAACCCCCAGGTATTTAACTTGTTTTGGTACACCGAGTCCGAATTTAGGGGGAGGGCAGGGCCCCATCACCCCCCCCTTCGGATGGGCGCTTCTAGATAGTACCTAAACTTCTATGCTGTTTTTAACGGAGGGCATCGTTGCGTGGGTGGTTAAGAGCTTACCCCAAACCGGTTCCTTCAATCCTCCTTGAATGCATGGGGATGGGGATATCTATTGAAAAGTACTGTAAATGTAACAGATACACCCTTTGGTTTCAGTTTTGAAACCCCCAAGTGTTTTACAGAAAATGACCCAAATATCACCATGAAAACCCGTAATTCTGGAAAAACTTTGCCATAACAATTAGTTACGATAAAAAAAATTAAATTAATAACTAAATTTTCCAAGAATTTGGAAAATTTAGTAAGAATTTGACATTTTTACTAAAAAGGAAAGGTGATTGTCTGGAAAAGTGCCCCCACCACTGGACCCGCACCTGGTTTCATTTAATATCATATATTAAATTATGAAAAGTCGTTGATTAAAAAATATTCAGAATTCCGCGATCACACATTGGTAACAAATTTCGGGGTTCCACGACCAAAATAGTTTGGGAACCAGAACCACTGAGACCTAAACCAGGCATGGCCAACCCGCGGCCCGCGGGCCGCTTGAGGCCCTCCGGGTCATTTTGTGCGGCCCTCGAAGCTCTCTGAAACTCTCCAAAAAGTAGCTTCAAAACACTTTTTAGCTCACTAAAATTCAAATTTTTTTCGGGGGGAAAACCCCCGACCCCCCATATACCTCTTGGATCAGGCTTTTCCAACCCGCGGCCCGCATTCGGCCCGTTTTGAAATAATTTTGTGGTCCGCAAGAATTTTTTTAGTCAAAAGTTAAAGTTTTAGGATAAGTTAAGGCTCCCCAAATTCGGACAAAGGGTACCAAAACACGTTAAAGTCTGTTAATTAGAATCATTTTTCCAAAAATTTTTCTGGGGGAGGACCCCCAGATCCCTCTTTAGTGCTAGGAACTCTATTGTTCACAACTTTTTTAAGATATTAGTTCAGTCAGGTGCAAATCCTAACTAAAAATATTTTTTAATTTATGCATTGAACCAATTAAATATGCATGGGGGCATGAAAGGAAGATTTGGGTGTACTTTTTCTCAATGCAAAAATCTAGCTGCAATTTTTAGAGAAAATTTGGGTCCTCCCGAAATAAATTTCTATAAGTGCCACAGGAAAACGCTACAAAAAAACCTTGAAAAATCATTGAAAGTTGAAAAATATGTATTTCGTGGCGTACCCCGTGACACCATAAAAGCATGGAAACGTTTTGCTACTGGTTGGTACTTTCTATTCTAATTAACCTTTATCTATAATAATACACCATTCATTATAATAGCGCAAAAACGTTTGAAGTTTGAAAAAGTTACTAAAATCTTTGTGGTTTGATTTGAAAAAAGAAATTTTTTTAATGAATAGTTTATCAGAAAATACGAATTGTATTCCTTTTTATTTTGAAGTAAAAATATAGTTAAAATATTCTTTTATAACTTTTCTTGATTGATTTTAAAAAAACTCCAACTTTTAAAATTACTTTCAACTAATTCAACTTCTTGTCACAGCTGAATCAGAATATAAAATAAGAAAGAGTATTGAAACTGCTCAATAAATTTCGAAATAATATTTCATAGAAACGAGAAACAGCGTCTTCTATTGAAATGATGTACAGTGATGCTAAGAAGATAAACACAGCTTCCTCGTTTTGAAATAGGGCCCTCTCTTCCAACCTGGCCACAGCCTCCTTCTCAAAACTATATTACTCGGATTAATTTTTTTTATATTAACAGTGCTACCACTACCACCTTTATATTTAGTTCGAAGTCTTTCAGTATGAAGAATTAGTCCCAGTGGTAGAAGTGGGTGAACTAAAAGTGGGGGGATGACTTAGCCCAAGTCCCCCCCAGAATTTTTTTTACTCTGTTATCACCATTAATATTTTTTTGCATGGAATGCGTATATTTTTTGAAAGTATTAAACCGTAAATAGTTCAATATATATTTTGAGCATTTTTTTTCTGAATTTTGATTGATTAATGATGCCTAAGTTTTACTTATGCTGTTGTTACTTCTTTCTAATTATTTTTTAAAGAAGAATAAAGAAATTTCGTTTGTGAACCTTTATTTAATTATTGGATTTTAGATTAACCGCTGTTAAACACAAATATATCAAATACCCCCTGAGTGAATAAATATCATGCATATAATTTTCAAATGCTATCATTATTATACATAAAACACATCAATTATAACTCAGCATAATTAACACAGTTTCCCGTGTTTCATTACTTCATGAATTTACATAACCACACAAAATGTCTCTCCTTCGCGTACTTCATACCATATGTTTGTTTACACTCCTCACCACCAAAAATAGAGAGGGTATGGGGGTCCTCCCCCAGAAATTTTTTGAAAATTTGATATTAAAAAGTAGTGTTTCAACTCATTTTTGGACATTTTGGACCCTTTTTTACACACATAGAGAACCACTCCTTGTACCCTCCAGAATTTTCATATTTTCAGAATACATATTTTATAAAAAGCCGAATTTTAGGGGAGATTGAACCCCTAAGTGCGGGGGGACGCGTCACCCCGCACTTCTAGCACTGATTATAGTCCTTATTATCATAAGATAAGTTTCACAAAAGCAAGGGAATGTTTTTTCTTCTGATCAGAAAAAAGCTAAGTAGCAAAAAGTGCCAAACGATTGAGCAAGTCGCTAAAATAAGACTTTTTAATCAATAGATGATGTAAATTCTTAAAGGTTTTAAAAATTATTCTTTTTGGAAATTTTTCTGTATTTATTTTCTATAGAAACAATATTCGCTTTAAAAGTACAGTAGAGCCCCGATTATCCGCGCAATTGGGTGGCAAGGGTACCGCGGATAGCGAAAATCGCGGATAACCCGAAAAAAGACTAAAAATTATGTGAAAACACGAAAAAAATATGTCAGCATAAAAACTATGTTTTATTGTACTTAAACATGATATGTAAAACTTTTAAAATAGGTGCAGTACAGCAGAAACCTTTGCTCTACATCTAAAATGTCTCTAAAAATTTGCTCTCATCATTAAAAACTTTTTTCCTGGCGCTCGCGGATAATCGGGGTTCTACTGTATCTAAAAATTTGACTTCTTTTAAGGCAAATAAGCATTAGAAAAAGAGAGTTCTTGAGAAATCATCTTCGTAAACGCGAGATGGAAATGCGACCGTTTATCGTCAACGAAACCCCCGGGGTGTCAACGCTCTCACCTCGAACATATCTCTCCCCCTGTTTTTTTCTTAGAATTCACTCCCGCCTCTGTTTAAGAGAGTCGTGCCAGTATTTAGTGGATATCGCTTCCCTCGATTCTTTTGACTGTTCTTGGCTGACTTTCGATCGCGGGACCGTGCGAGTTACAGCGCCATCTAGTAGGAAAAGGCGCATAATAGTTTGCTGACGCATCGCCTTAAAAATTCCTTCATAAAAGTCGATTCTGACTTGACGCCAAAGCTAGATTCCTTTGGCAAATATTTGGGTTTGGGTTTGCCGAAATCCCGATGCCACGATGTTTTTCTCGTTTCGTGTTTCTTGTAGTGATGGGTAACTCAAAAATTTTTGGTGAGTTGAGGGAGGTACTCATTTATCCACAGTGAGTTGTGAGGGTGAGCCACCTCACTTTGAGGTATTGGTGAGGGGTGAGGTGTCTGAGTTGTGAGGAGTTGGTGAGGGGTGAGGTATCTGTGAGTAGTGAGGTGTTGGTGAGGGCGAGGTGTTGATGAGGGGCGAGGTGCTGATGAGGGGTGAGGGGCTTTGTTATTAGAGGAGGAAGAAACGGGTTGGTGTTGGTTGGCCTCGACTTGTGTTTTCGGAACTTCGGATGGAATAGGGGGTTGTTCCTGTATTTGATATGGCAGTTTAAAAATAATACTGAATTTATATTCATTCAATACTTATCTTCAAGTAAAGCTAAAGTATTTTAAAATTTCACATAAAATCTTGACGATTGAAACGGATTGCTGAAACGGCAATTTCGCCAAACAAACTACCATGTTCACTAAAATCACTCAATTTTTGAAATTAGTTTGGTAGATATTGAAAAAATACGTGATTTGGATCAAAATGTATGCAATCGAGATTAAAATTTTAACTATTATAATATACACTAATTAATAAATGAGCCGATTGATTTGGATTTAAAACGTGTAATTTCTTTACGCAATCGGCAAGCGAGTGTCCCGTTTTTGTGACTTGCTGTGTATTTGCTTATTTTTCTGTTTTGGATGGATGAGTATGGAAAAATTATCTCGTGCTCGAAAAATATTATTGTATTTATGTTCTCACGAACCTTATTTATTATTATGGCTAAAAATATTTAGATCTCCATTACAAATTTTGACGATTAATTAAGATTGACAAACGGAAAATATCATTTCCGGATTTAAAATCGGTATCATCACAATCTTTCATAGAAACAGTTTTAAACCTCACCCCTCACACACCTCAGGCCTCTCTCACACCTCAGGCCTCACCAACACCTCACCCCTCGTCAACACCTCACCCCTCGTCAACACCTCAGGCCTCTCTCACACCTCAGGCCTCACCAACACCTCACCCCTCGTCAACACCTCAGGCCTCTCTCACACCTCAGACCTCACCAACACCTCACCCCTCGTCAACACCTCAGACCTCACCAACACCTCACCCCTCGTCAAAGCCGAAATGACGTTCCGACCTGCCATCTAGTGAGTAAACGTAGACATAAAAACAGTTTCAAGCAAAATAAACGAATATTTTGAGGTAACTGAGGGGGCTCAATTTTTCGAGGTGAGGTGTCACCTCACTCACATAAGGTGAGTCACTCACATGAGGTACCTCACACCTCATTTACCCATCACTAGTTTCTTGTTTTGTTTTGGGAAGACATTGATTGTAACCCCGTTGCGCTTTCTTTGTTTTAAAAAGTATCATTAACCATTTCTACACTTAATTCTTTCAAATTAACTAGTTTTTAAACAGTGCTTTTGATTAATGTCACAGCGATTTATTAAAGGTAAACCTGTATTTTTAAAAATTGCTAATTTATGTTGGAAAATTGAATTTTTAAATACTCTACAGAGATATTTTTGTTATTTTGCTTGGATAAAACTTTCATAGTTTGATTTGTAATCACTCTTAAATTTTATTACTTAAGTTTTGTACATCAAAATATTTACCTTTTCTTATTATCTTGATTGGGCTTTATATTTAATTGTACAGAAACGAAGATTTTAAATTGTTCACATATTCCATCGTTTATACAAAAATGTTTTCTGCTTGAGGGTTGTAAATTTACCAAATGCTAGATTCTTTTTTTTAAAAATATTTTAATTTTGTATTCTTTAACTGTGAATTTATTTTTTGAAACTTAACTATAGGTAACTTGTGATAGATTTATTATGTTCAAGAGAGGTAGCTTAGTTTGGGGGAAGTTAAACTCATATCCATGGTGGCCAGCAATAATTATTAGCCCTGAAGATTGCGGTAGAGACAAAGATGAAGATGACAGTAAAGTTTGGTTGTTTTGGTTTGGAGATAAGAAAATATCTCAGGTAGGTTTTCTGATGAAAGTAATTGCAATTATCTATATCCTTAAGTATATAACATAACTGTTAATTCGGGGGTTAATACTATTAATTTTTTTACTTACCCCAACCCTCCTAGCTTGGCTATGTCCCTGGCATAACTGTCTTAGATTAATAGGGAAAGGCCCCATATCCTGTGTTACTAAAAAAACCCATTCATCAAGCTTATCAAAAGCATGACCTTTAAATTGTAGTTATTTATTAGTTTTATATGAGAATCCAGATTTAAACTGTTATTTTAATTTCTTTATGAACAGGTTAAGACAGAAAATATCATAGATTTTGAAATGCACTTCAAAGATAAGTCCTCAAAAAGTAAAGGAAAACAGATGGAAAAGGCCATAAGGGATATTTTATTAGTAGGTGGTATTTTTAGTAACCGGAATTGTTTTATCAAAATATTTTTATGCTAAGGAAGTAAATTAATTTCTCCCTGTTATACCCATTTTTTGGTATTTGTAAGTTTCTTGATTTATTTTTTTATTTAGGTTTGTGGCAAACGTCATAATGTCATAACTTCTTACACTCATTCTTCAGACTTATTAAATTGGGCAAATAGTGGTTTTAAAGGATCAACAGTTTTAACAGATAAAGAATATGATGGTAATGGTCATTTTTTAAATTTGTTGCTTTATTTTAGTATTATATCATGGAGTTCCCTTTTGAGTTTTTTGAATTATAAAACATATTCTACATTTTTGTAGAGTTACCTGATATGGTTTTGAAATCTCTCGAGGAAAAAAATTTTCAAAGAAATACAGAAACGTCAGAATCAGATACTGATTCAGAATCTGATGTGATCAGTAAGTTGAATGAATATTTTTATCTTAAATCGATAATCATTTAAATATTTTAATGTATCAAAACTATTTAATATTTGAGAAGACTACTAAAAAAGTAACACTTCAATGGGATGGGAATTAAACTGTTGTTATTATTTACAATTGACTTCAAAAATGGTTAAATCTGATTTCATACCTAGCAATAAGTTACTTCAATTAATCTAAGAATATTTCTAGAGTGAAACTCAAACACTCTTTTGGAATGTGGCATTTTTAAAAAACTAAAGAAAATTGATTTCGTGTTCCAAATTTTTCATCCCTTTCATAAAACCAACGTTCACAACAGCCAACCTGTTCAACCGGAGAAAGAGGTAAAGAAGTAGGGAAAAAGGTATCTCCAAAAACAGCCGTGTAGAAAATTGAATAGCTCATTCACCAGTAGAAATAATCATGTGACGAGCGAGGGAGCTCGCAGAGTCCCGTGATGTGAGAGTCACACTTATAAGCAAGAGTGCCCAGGGCCGTGTGGTGGCATGAGGCAGAGAAGCCGCCGCCTCATGCGTCAATTTTAGAGGGGCGGCAAAAGCCGCCTAAAATTTTAAACCCCTCGACCGGAAAAAAATCCGGAAAATATTTTTTGACACCCCACGTACTTGTGAAAAATGTGTAATCTGCAGAATATCGTTTCTGCTGTTTTTTTCGTAAACATTGCAATGTTGTTTTAAGATATCAGTGATCCACATGGCTAACTGGACCGGACGCGGCAAACACACCTTTCCAGGTCTAAAAAAAGCAAAAAGTTCGCAAATTTTTCTGTTATTATTTGGTTTTGTGTTTTTTTAGTTAAAGGGAGGAGAGAAAAATTAATCACAATTACTATCAAATTAATTACCAGAATTATAGGTTATTTAATGGAAAAATAAATTAGGGGCGGCATTTCTAGGACTTGCTTCATACTGAGTTAATCTACCACACGGCCCTGAGAGTGCCCTCTACAGGAGGTTGATCAATTAAGGCGTCTTTCCCCCCCTCTGGCCAAGGAGAGAATTCCATCGCCTTCCTTCCACGCTTTTTCCCTGGCGTAAGGAAAGCGGGGGAAGTAGACCAGTTTTTCTCCGCCTTTCTACCGGTAGAATGGCTGTTGTGAACGTGGCTAAAGTACCTCTATTTCGTTTCGCCTGTATTATATCCATTATCCAATTGACCTATGTGATAATGAATATAACAACATATACTACTGAGAATTAACTGAATTACTACTCAAAAGAAGATTGCCATCACTGCTCATCTTTGTTGCTTTTTTGCATTTTTTTTTGTTATTCTAAAACTGGTATCATGTTTTTAGATGAAGTTGTTTTAAAGGTCCACAAAGGTGTGCAAAAATTAGAAGGTAAGTTATCACTGAAGATTTTCCTATGTTAAGTGTGTAATTTTAAATCAGATATTGTTTTTTTTTAGAATTAAGGATTTTATAAAGTTAATAGTTTTATCTGTTTCTCTCTGTTGGTTGATAAATAATCAGATTAATTTGCTTGATGCTTAAGAAAACTTGTTCATTATAAATTTCATTGTCTATGGTAGAGATGGGAATGGCCGGAAAAAAACCGGAAACTTTGGGAAAAAAACCGGTTTTTTTCCAGTTTTTTTCCGAAGGGTTTATTTCTTTCCGGAAAAATTGAAAATGTTAATTTAAAATACTTTATTTAGAATTTATATATTAACCGATATCAATTAAAATATTATTTAGATGATATTCTTATACAATATAGTACTTAAAAATGAAGTTTTAACCATATAATAAGCATTTTTTTCCCAAAAAAGTTGGATTCCACTCGGGAAAAGTTAAAAATTTTAAGTTTGTATATGCATTTAAAAATTTTCTACATTCACATTCTAATGTTTTCTTAATATGGAATGTATGGAAAAATATTTTTGGTGAATGAGTATTTATTGAACAATGAACACATTAATGTCATGAAAATTAAATAATAATAAAAAAATAAGTTCCAAAAATATTTAAACAAAACAATGAACGATTTTTTAATTTTTTTATATAATGACTTCAACATTTTTTTAATAGGCATAATTTAATTAAAACTTCTCAACCTTTCTAAGAAAACATGATTGCAATGATTATGTGAAAAAGGTTAGGATAAATTATGTGTATTGATGTTAAATATTATAGCAAACATCTGTTATTTGTTATTGGATCATGTTGTATACAAAATTAATTCATCAAAAGTACTTTATGTTTAATAAATAAATATTAAATTAATATAATTTATTACAATCACATGCTTTATATTTATATTGCATATATTATTTATATACAGTTATATATATTTTATAGTTATAAAAACTGTAGTTTTTTTTGTTTTAAAATTACTCTTAAAATGCGGCATATTTTTATTTTGGAAGAATTATTTTTAATTATTTGTTAATGATTTAATAACTTATAATATACAAGGACTAATGATTTTTATACAACGAATGATTATTTAGCTTCTAAAGAAATATGTGTTCAAAAACCTCTCTTTTCTATGCAAAAAAGGTCAATTTTTCCGACTTTTCCAATTTTTCCGGAAAAAAACCGGTTTTTTTCCTGTTTTTTTCCGCCTACCCAAAATTTCCGGAAATTTTCCATCTCTAGTCTATGGTAAGAAAATTGATTATATAAAGGGTTGCTTCTTTCTCTGCATATATATAAAGAACCATAGTATATTTCACAAGTGAATCCTGTAGCTCTGTTTGGGATTTAAAATTTTTCACTAGTACTAAATATTAGTAAATTTTTTTACACACATGTCATGACACAAGTGTGCAAAAAATTTCATGAAAGGATGAATCTTTTTCTGTATATTTTTCAGTTATAAAAATAATCTTTGAGACTTCAGTTTAACTTTTTATCTGGATTTTCCATTAAATGTGTTTTATTTGTTTTATTTAGAAATATGCATTATTTGTTGCAAATCACGGACTGTCATTACAAAAGAACATCCTTATTTTATTGGTGGAATCTGTAAGAATTGTGAAGTAAACATGAAAAACCTGAGTAAATTTGTGTTCGGAAAACTACAGGTTGATTTCATTTTAAAATAACTCTTTAATAATCCATAGCGCATGCTTGTTAAAATTAAATTTGGAAGTGGTTTTTAAAAGTGCACTTAACTGTACTAAAACCTTTCTTATCTTTTTATGAATAAATATTAAACAAAAAATGATTTGAATGAGTATTTGATGAATACAAGTATTTAATTTTAAAATAAATTTTATTAGTTTAGAAAAAGTAAAATACTTTGATTTTACCATTTTGCTTTCAAATTTAGGATATTTGTGTAATTTGTGCTCAAGGTGGAAAGTTAGTTTACTGCTGTAATGATCTTTGCTCAAGGTAATGTGTTCCAAACATAGATAAAACACTAAAAAACTTTTGATTCTTGCTTTATGCATTTTCTTTTGATTGTAAATATTATTTTATGTATATGTAACCATTTATAAGAACAAAATATAACCCACATTACATATAACCATTTATAAGAACAAAAGCTAAGAATAAATTTAAGGTATCCGCCTACCTTTGAGACCATTTTCTTGAAATATACTTGATTTACAATTTTTTTTAAATTTTTACTTTAAATGTACAACAAAACATTGATTAATGCTAAAACAACAAAATTCATTATATTATTTTCTAAAATATGGGGTTATTAGTATAAAATTTAAGTGAATTTTTATAAAACCCCTCTCACTCTTGCCCAAAAACTATTACCCCTATTTCAATTTCCTTTGGGCACAAGTATCGTATTATACTTATCTTCAGAATGGACTATTTTCTAAGACATATTTTGAAATATAATTGTTTTACAGCATAAAATGTAAAGGTAAGTGAAAAATTTCAAAATTTCTACAATTATTTAACAAAAAACATCCATAAAAATAAAAAATATAAACTTACATACAAATCTGTTGTCCATCTGGTTAATAACAGCATGATTAATATACTGCAAAAAAAATGGAGGGAATATATATCTTAGATAGTTTTGGAGTAATCATGTAAATAGTGGACGGTTTTTATGCAAAATTTAGTTCTGTGAAAATTAGCATCAAAGTTTATATTTTTATACGATCACACACGACTATCTGTTTTAAAAAAATTCTGTAATTTCTTTTCTAATTCACCTACAAGTAAAATGAAAACAGTTATGGAAAGATAAAAGTCTAAACTACTTGAAAATACCAGAACCAAATTTTCGACGAAAAAGTCGAAAATCATCATTTTAGGGGTAGGTGGATCCCTTAAGTATTAAAAATAAAAATGAAAAAATCCCTGAAAAATTAACAAAGTGTTCTTACTAACAACCTTACTTAAAAAATTCTCTACAAATGAAAATTTTGAAGTGATCCTTTCAAAGAAATATAATTTTGTGATGCCACAAATGTTTTAGTTATATTCTTTCCTTATAGATGGCACTGTAAAATATTTTTTGTGTTTAAACAATTACCTTATGGGCTACTGGCTACAGTTCCAAAACCAAACAGAAACTTTACCATATAGAGCCATCTATGATGAAGGAAAGGAACTAAAACTTTTTTTGTGTTAAAAAATTCTCATCTCCTAAAAATGACCACTGTAAAATTACAGAACTTTTTAACCAGTAGTTTTGTTTGCAGATAATTTTATAAAGTAGGTTTTTATTTAATTGTGGTCATCCTGTACATCAATGAAAAGTAAAATTGTCTATTCACTGGTGTACCTTAATAAACTAATGTTTCCAAGTAGCTGTAAAGTAGGTTTATCATCAACCAACAATTCTAATGAATGCTTTATGTAAATATTACTAGAGTTAAGAGAAACACTATGTGTGTTATTCGGAATATAACTAACTCATGGTATAATTACAGGGGTCAACAACCTTTTAAGTAAGGTGGGCTACTTCCTGAGATGAGGCATGGGGATGTTGTCATATTATTAAGATTTGTTCTCATGAAAGGGGAAAATATTTATGTTACTTTTAAATGAGTATCCCCAACATTACAGTTAAATAATTTTTTTTAAGTAAAAACTTTTTATCTGTTTCAGTTTTTAAAATATCATTTATGCATTCTTCCAAAATTAACGAGGAATTATACCTAATATTTTTAGAACAGCTACAATAAGTTAGGTTCAATAACCTTATTATGCCTGGACAGGATTTTTTTATTTCCCCTTGGCGTATAATAAATTTTTTGTGTATTCATTTTACTTTTCTTTAAATTCTGTTTATAAAGATTATTATTATGGAAGCACAGTTACCACAAAATAGTTGCATCTTTTGGTGAAGCAAATTTAAAATCATTATTAAAACATGAGATTTGTCTTTGCATAACCCCTTTTTTAGCGATTTTGCTACATCTTATGATTTTATGGGTAGCTATAATTGGACTGATAGTTGGATAATATTATAAACATTATTTTAATAATTTTCTCACAAATTAAAAATAATCTCATTTTCACCCAGGAGAAGTAAGAGAGCCACACCAAATTGTTTTTTTCCAAACCCCATTTAGCCATCTTTATCACAGGTTGTTTACTGCTGGTATATAAAGTATAATTAAGGAAAACTGAGATATTTAATATTTCCTAAACAAAATTTGTAATTATATTTTTTAAGAATATTTGATACCCTGATTTGTGTTTTTTTATATTTACCATTTTTGCATTTTTCTTTTTAGTTCGTACTGTGATTTGTGTATTGACTATTTGGTAGGCAACAAATCATTTAAACAGGTATACATTTCTTTTTTACCAATTTTAATGTGACTTGCTATGTTTTTGTTTGCAAAAAATTACAAATTTAATGTATTCACTCACCCTTAATAGTTTTTTATTCATGTAAAAACGTTTTCCATGTGTATGTAGGTATATATTACCTCTCCAAAGGTAGAATGATGGGACTGTAAATTTAACTTGCTTCAGAATGAGGACACGTGTAAACTGTTCAAAATAGGAAAATTTCAGGATTGATCCATTTGGGTGATTTTCAGATATTTAAATAAAATATCTGAATGATGGAAGGTGACAGAATCTATCTATTAGCAAATCAGTACCTTTGTGAGCATTCTTAACACCTGTGGTTAAATATTTGTTGTTTTATTAGGAAAGACCAAAATGATATCTATCCCTCCCAAAATCTTGCATATTAATGCATTTTAACTCAAAATCTTTCTAGAACTGGTTAGAAGAGGTAATGGAATTTAATTTTCTGTCAAAAAATTTAGTTTGTTAATTTAAAAGAATATTGGGGTTCTATGACAAACTACTATGACATTTTTCCTAGAAGAGAGAGAGGAAGAGGCAGAATTAGAATAATCAATTTGGGGTTTATAGTTTGAATTTGAGATCTTATATCTTAGACAATGTGAACTACAGGGCAAAATTTTTTGAACATTTCATCTAGTAGTCTTCCTTTCATAACTATCTCAAAGTGTAAGTTTAATCATAAACACTTTGTACTTCATTTTTAATATGACTTTTTTAAATTTTATTAGATCACAAATAATGAAAATTGGAAATGCTACCTGTGTGAACCTGTTTCAAATAAAGAATGTTTAATTAAACGAAGATTCAAATTCGAGTCAAAGGAAATTTGTGCTCAGTCTTTTCCTGAAGAGAAAAAACCAGTTCGTGTGATTGCCCAAAGTGATGCTGGTAAATTTTTGTGTGAAAATTATGTTAATATTTACTCATAATGTGCCTTCTCGTAACAATAGCTTATGGCTAAGTTCTTAACCACATAATAGGCAACCACTGGTCTGTTGGCCAGATAGGTCCACATCCCACTTATGGATCCAGCATTCAAAACATATCATGCCATGTCACATATAATGCCATGCAAAACATATAAGCCCTTATTATTATTATTTCTTTTTCCACATCTACTTAGTATTTATGGCCAGCTACAGGGTGTCCCAAAAAAGACTGACACATTTTAAAAATCAATAACTCAAAAACTAAAAAAGATAAAAATGTGCGGTTTCTTGCCCCATTCTTCTCAGACCAAAGAATTTTCATCCCAGAATTTTTTATTTTAGTTCTAAATTTTTCACTAGATGGCAGCACGAGAATTTTTGAGGGACTAAAGGGAAAAAGTATTGGAATAATCCCTGTTAGTTAACTTGTGATAGGAAAACCTAAGTTAGGGTAAAAGATCGATTCATTGAATCGAATGTTGTTCGATTCTGAAAGAATCTTTTTCAATTCTGGGAAGATTTAAGAATTGATCGAAGGAAAGCAGCAAGATTTGGATTACGCTTTGAATTAGTTTGACAACTAAACCTAACTGAAATCTTTCCGTAAGACAGGTCTCGCATTTCAGCGAATGTTTTACAAATTACTGAATTTGATTTTGTTTTATCCTGATGGTGGATCATGCGCCATGAAACGCCAAACAACTAATTAATTTTGTTTAATATACGCATTAAGTTCTTCTAATAAGTGGAAATCCAAATCTATCCTTTAAACGTTTTTATTGCGGGAATAAAAAGTTTAGATGATGTGCTTTGGAAATCAATTTAGATTATGTGCATTTGAGGATCTCCATTCTGAATCCGTTGTGTATCACTTGTAATTTATCGGATTTTACCGATATCGAGGGTTTTACTCTTAGTCACGGCGATCACTCACTCTTAAAACGATTGTATCAAAACTGAGTAAAAAAGTACTCAAAAAGGCTCCGATCCAATAAGTACTCAAATTTGAATACATTATATACTCATTCTGAAATATGCATACTCAAAAATGAAACATCGTGAGCTCATTTTTGAGTTCAAGCTCAAGATGTTTCATTTTTGAGTATATTCATGTATTCAAATTTGAGTACTTATTGGATCGGAGCCATTTTGAGTACTTTTATACTCAGTTTTGATACAATCGTTTTAAGAGTGCTCCTTGTACTTTTATTTAAGGAGTGCTCAAGTGTTTTTAGGACCTGAAGATAAGGGGGTGTCGGGGCTGTAAGGAAGATGGTGAGTCGCCGGCTACTGAAAATGGGGGGAGCTCAAGGATTTTTGATTCCTCAACAGAGGGATTTTACAAAATCATGATTATCTACCCTTAAAAAATCTTATATTTCGCTTAAAGGTTTAATAATGCCCAGTGATTTTAAGGTGGTTTTGTGAATCAATTAATAAACTTTCACTTCAAGTTTTTGGGAATTGCTTTTAACTTTCAACTAAAAAGGGAGGTCTGGGGGGGGTCCTGTCCCCGAAAATTTTTTGAAATTTGACCTCTTAAAACAGGGTCAAACTCATTTTAGTGCTTTATGATTAGACAATTTCAAAATCAAATTACTATGCTTCAATCAGTGATGTAGCTGGATTTTTTTCTGGGATAAGGGCTCGCCGTATTATTACGCACTTTTTTCTTCAATTTTTTTATTGAAAAATGTCCCCCAAACTCAGCTCTGGCCATTGGCTTTAACCAATTCTAAATAACAGTGTTTTAAATCATGGGCAGTCCGTCGTCCTTTTTATGCGGCCCTCTTATGTTAGGTGCCATGGTAAACTGGCACCATCCTTTATGATTGAATGTTGGAAAAGCATATTCATAAAACTTTATGTCTTTCCTCAAAAGTTAAAAATAAAGTTTTTATAAACAATGTTTCTAATTATTGAGGTGGGGGATGCTTCCGCCCCCGGGAACGACGACCGGGGGGACGTTATGTTTGTTGAAAGAGATTGTGTTTTGTTCAGGGTTTTACTTATAAAAAATATGTGTCTTAATTTCCACATGAAGTTTGTTTTTTATTGCTTAAAATACTTTTTGAACGTTTAGGTATTACAAAAACTGAAGTTAGCCAAAAGTTAGCGTAACGCAAAGTTAACCATTTCTCATTGGCTCAGTGCTTAAGAATTTCCACACTTTCACCCAAATTCTTGCTTAATTCATATATTTCTTAAATACCTTACATAAATGCAGTTTCAATATACTGTAACTTAGTCTTTAGTCTAATTGGATCAATACTCAAACACAAAGTCGAAATTGAATATTCCCTCTATTGCATGTTATCTGAAAGATTCTAAAATTTCGATTTTTCCTTAAACACTTAAAAATATTTTTTTACATCCTCTGACAAAAAAGCAGAAAAACCGTTTCACAAAGAAATTTTCAATAAAAAGTTTCCGTTGACTTAAAATGTGTAAAATCCCCTAGTTTAATTAAACCATTAATGGCGCAGCCTTGGCCAGAAATCATGTGTACGATATAATCCTTTTCATGACATTCCTTAAAAATAATTTCCATTTGGCAATAGAAGTTCGATTTCCCGATCATCTGATTATTTAGTAATAACTCCTAACAATATCTCCTCTGTGCCATAAAAAATCAATCAAACAACCAAACAGCTAAAGCATTTCAATCTAATTCGATTCTGAAATCGATTCTATCTCTCAACTTCGATTTTCCTATCACGAGACAATAGGGATTCCGCTGATAGTTTATACCTAAATTTCAGAAAAAGTTCTCGTGCTGCCATCTACTAATGTATTTATGAACTAAAATTTTGAAATTTTGGGAGCAAAAATTCTTTGCCCCCTTAAGAAGGATGCAAAAGACCGCATATTTTTATCTTTTTTAGTTTTCGAGTTATTGATTTTTAAAATGTGTCAGTCTTTTTTGGGACACCCTGTACTTCATCAATATCCTTATGTTTAGCCTGTGAAGTGGTTAGGAATGTTTTAAGCTTTTAGACTCATATAAGGAACCAGAAATACCCGTGAATGAAAAAAAGGATTGAAAAACTTAAAAATGTATTCCTTAGAAATAAAAATTTACTTGTTTGGGAATTTAAAATTGGGGGAATTTTGTCTAAACCATTTATTTAAATGTTTTTTACATTTTGAATATACATTAAGTTCTCAATTTTAAAAGAACATTTTCTTTCACTTTAGCTCGTAAATTATTGGAGAAGAATATTGAAGTGGAGTTGTATTGTTATGAGCCTTTGAATGTTCAATCTTCAACCATAAAATATCAAGATTTTACGAAAGAGCAGGTTGGTCTCACTTTACATTGAAAGTAATAAATTGATTGTATGAGGTAGGTTAATATGCTGTGATTAGAGTAACCAGACCAGCTGGTCAAAAGGAAAGCAATAGAAAATTTCTTATATTTTTCTTTATTGATGTAGAAACTGGTCTTTCTATTAGTTCTTAATGCTTTTACGTTGTAGCTACGTCATCATCTATTGAAAATTGTCAACCAGTTTTTACCTTCACATTATTCAAGTTGCTGCATGTTAATCCTCCTTAATTGTATTAGGTATTATTAAAATTCCGAATAAAAAAGCTAGAGTTAAACACTGAATCATTATATAATAGTCCTTAAGCTCCAGTATATTACAACATAAGGCAACTAATATATTATTGACTTAAAATCTAAAAGTCTTGCTGCCAAGCACATGTGTAGTAAAAATTTTTCCTTTTACAGTTATATTGTTCTACCACTGGTGAGGCATTACATAGTTTTGCTATTTTCTTTTGCACAGTACAACCTCGTTTATTCAGACAAACTAGGATCTTAGGCAAACCAGATAATAAAATTAGGATTAACTGGGTGGTAAGCAAAATTAATCCTTAACTAAGCTGACTTGCGATTTGTTATGATAAAAAGTAGGTATTGTAAAAAGTAACATGGAATTGTTTAAAAGGCAATAAAGAAAATAAAAAAGATGTTTCACCCAAAATCTTATCAAAGAGTTAATATACTGACATCTGTTTAAAAATACTTAACATTTGAAAAAACTTGTACAAAAATACTATCTGAATTAACCAGAGGTTTTACTGTATTGTTAACTTATTTCTGTTAATCCTGAGTACATGTATTTTTACATATTCTATATTTTTAACTCATAGATTTTTTAAAAGCCTGTTTTGATAATTTAACTTTGGAATTTCATGTAGGATTTTTTATTACATTATAATATTCTTCAGTTTTCAGAAATCAAGGCAGATTTAGTTTATGGTTCATATTTTGTTTCTACTATTGTACCAATTGATTCTAAGAAAGGTATGGTGTCTGTCTGCTTTAGGTGTTTATTTATAGTTGCCTTGTTAAATAATAAAAAGGATTTTTTAAAGAATAATCTGCATTTCTTACTTTTACTCTTGTAAACTTAATACTGCAATTGTGTTTTTTAGAGATGCTAGCATTTTCAACAGAGTTTTTCAAGTTTCTCTTCAGATTGGATAATGCCAAATTTTTTAAACCACTTGTGTTCTTCATACTTGTTTCTGATGTAGAACTCAATGTTCAAATGCATAAAAGAGTCATTAGATTCTTAGAAGTAAGTTTGTTTTCCTGATATCAACAAAGTTTTATTGCCTATTTACAGCATGCAATTAAGGTATTTTTTTAGAATGCACACACACACTGTTATTTTATAAATAAACTAAGTTAACTATGAACAACTAATGTGATTCTATTATTTAATTTATTACTTTATGATGTAATATTTTTTGCATTACTCACATAAAAATGAAATTATTTTGTTAGATTTATTAGTTATTTTTAGACCTTTTAACAATAATAGATTAGAGGTAGATTAGAGTATTCAGTCATTAAATAATTGAATTATTTGATCTAAATTGCTGGATTGGTAAAAGAAATTATAGAATGTAAGCACAGAACTTCTTTTAAGGTAAAACAAGTTCTAAACTTAAAAACTATCTGCTGAGAGGAGATAGTATTAATTAGAGAGCCTCTATGGGAAAAAGAGGTGACAATTCAGTATAGCGCGCAGATCGGTAAACAGGTTTTCTGTTCGCCACAGGTTTCCCTCCATAGGATTAGCGTGGGGTGGCATGATACAGTTTGGACAGAATTGGATGCGCAGAAACGCTTTTAAGCGAGTTTTCGTCTCTCTCGTATATAGGCTCTCTAGTATTAATATGTGGGCTTCATTACAACAATGTTTGAACTTTTTAAAAATTTCAAATCAAAATATATAAAAATTTATGAAATTCTTTAATTTTGTTATCTGATCTCTATTAGGACAAAGATTTCTATGATGCATTACATTTTAAATTTTTTAAACAAGCGCATTTATTTCTATACAACTGTGTTTTACTCTACATTTTGTCTAGTTAAAAAAAGTTTTAAGCTGTTGTGTTAAAAAGATCTAAGTAATGTCTTGATTTTTTAAACTTAAGGTAACTGACTGGGTTGAAATCGTCATTTTCGCCAAAAATATCAAATTTCGTTTTATTGTTTTATTTTATAGCCTGTTTAATAAGCTTTCCAAAACTACCTTACTTTAAACTCAGTAATCTAGAACATAAGTTACAGCTGTTTTAGTACCGGGTAATACGAGGATTAACATGCAATTTTAAACTTTAAAGCCTTTTTCTGAAGAATGACATTTTTGTATACTTTGGATCACGGTAACAGTGATTACTCTTAAACTACTTAAAATATTCTGATGCTAATTGTTTTATTTCACTCTTTATAATATAACGCATGTTATCTTCTATACAATCTAAGAAAAATATTTGAATTAAGGTATTTTTTAAAGTGTGTAAACCTGGTTTAAACGGTTTTTTTCATGAATTTTACTTTTTTCGATTTCAAGTTCCTGTATTTCTTTTCTATTTTAAAAATTTCAGATTTTTTGTAGATAGTGACACAGATTAGTGTCTTAGGCTCAAAATCCTGCAAAAATTTTATTTGTACCTATAAAAGAACATTCTCAGGAGTTGTTGGCGCAAGTGGAAATTTTAGCCTTATTTTCATTGAAATTTCTCAATATTTTAAAAAATAATTTTTTAAAATTCTTTTTTGAATGATTTTCATTGTTTTAGAACATTAGCTCTCAGAAAATAGCAATTAAATAATTATTTAGTTAATATTTAAAAAAAGGCTATTTCTAATGCAAACTAAATTGGGATCTAGAATAGTATCCCTTAATTTTTAAATGATAAGACAGTTGTTATTTTCATATGAAATCCAGTTAAATTGTAGAATTTTCTAATTTTATGGATTTAAACTCACATGATTATTTGATTATTTTTTTCCTAAAATGAAAGAGATTCCTAGTTTAAACTCTAACATAGATTGAAACTAATTTCTTTTAGGTTGAACCAGTTACTTATAAAATTGATCATAGGAGCATATATGTATGGACGAATATTCCTGATTTGAGGTTAGTTATACTTTTTTTACAATATTATTTAATGCGTTGCATGTGTTCCTTACTCTTTAAACCAAATTAGAATTTTAGTTGACATTATCTCATTTGACATATATTAATAACCTGCTTTTTATTAGCCAACAAGATAGTAAAATTCTTGAATTGGAGATTGTTGAGAATCATACAGCTGAAGAAGAGATTATCTCTAAATATGGAAAAACCTTAAAGTACTACTTTAAAAATGCTTCATAAAGATGCTATTTTTACATTCTGTTGTATAAAATGTGCCAATTTTGTTGTACTTGTGTATTTTACATGGTGCTTATGGTGAGAAAAATATCTCTTTACAATTTTATTTCAAATACACCATTAAGTAATGCTTATGAAGGGATAGTGTTTTTTATGTTCTTTTATACAAAAAAATTTTTATTGCTTTCTTAACCTTCTAAACTTAACTTTCAACTATATGTTATTAGATAGATATTATTTTATCTATCATGTATATTTACATTATTTTTGCTTGTGATATTTGAAAAATATACTTCTGTCCAAATATTTTTCATGTTTTTAATAGTTTGTTATTAATTAATGTTAATTTATGTGATATTGTGTGTGCCGTATACATTTTTATTTTGTTGTATTACTCTTTTTAATTTTATTTTACTCATTCTTGTATTTCTATTATAATTGTGTGAATTTTATATTAACTGTGATATTTAAACTAAAATTTATGTACAGTTTTTACTCAAGGTGATATATTGTTTGACAATGTAAATTATTTACATTATATCTTAAATTGTTAGTTTTGTATTTTACTAATGTTGTTCTGTATTGTGAAGTTTTATTAAATCCTAAATTTTAAAAAATTATTTTGAAACTGAAGTGAACTGTTTTTTACCTTAGCTGCATATCAATTTCTAAGAATTTTAATATATTAATTTTGTTATTGATTACCCTGCAGGTGCAATTAAAGTAAATATCCTCACCTAAATATTTTTTGTTTAGTCAGAAAAAGTATATGTTGATAATGGATAAGTTCTATTGAGCACTTATCCATTAACATTGAATAAAACATTGAGTCAAATATAAGGCACTAGTCAGAATTGAATAATAAATAATGAAAAAGGTTTCACATCTTAGAAAATTCTCATTATTTTAACTTTTTCTCTCTATTAAGAACTGCGATTGCATGGAACCATGCAGGGCTTGATTTGAAGGGGAAAGTGCTGGAATGGCATTCATTAATTCCTTTTAGAAAAAACCTTACAATATTAAATTTTTTTGCCATTAAATATTTCTCACTTTTGGTGAAGGAATCTGGTTTACAAATTCTTTATAAGTTTATAAGCTATGCATAATGAGTTCATGTATTGATTTCATGTTAAAGAATTTCAACAAAATTTCTTATTTTTTTATCCTTTCCAAAAAAATATTTAAAATTTAGTTTTTCATACAAAATTACTTCTTTCTTTCTGCACTTTTCTGGTTAAAGATTCAAAAGTTTGAATATAATATTAGAAAGACCCCATACAAAATGTATCATTCCAGCACATCTCTTTCCAGAAATAAAGCCCTGGATACATGTATAGAGATTGATATCTCTCATTCAAGGGGAAGTAAATAAAATTTAAGAAAATTCTAAACTTGAGTTGGTATATCAAGTAGAAAGAGATACCTATATCTCAAAAGGAAAACTATTTTTTTAAATTAAAAAACTATTCATCTAAATAGGATCTATTGTAAGAATGCTGTACCAGTACTTAGTTTTTTTTAGTGTTTTGAAATATTTAAAATTTTCTTGTACTTCATTTTTTAAATTTCAAATTATCTAGATTTTTTATCACAATATTAAACAAAGCTAAACATATAGGAATCATGCAATTTATTTTCTTAGGTACAAAACCCTACATGAAATGCAGTTTCAGAAGATAGATTAATGTGAAAAATGAATGTTTTCATTTTCACATGCATGCACATGATGGCGTGTTAAAATATTCAAACATTTATGGTTTTACTAACAGGAAATTAAGGCACCACACCCAGTTTTCCTTATTCATTGGAAAGTAAGGAAATAAAGATGCGCAAGAGACTATGAACTTCTTACCAAATATCACTAGAGATGACCACTTATCATGCAAATGATGTACAAAGGTTATGATTAGTTCTTTAGTCATTTAAGAGATTTAAATTAAATTTAAGTTAACAATAAAATAGTTATACAAGTAGAAAATAGTTTCATCTTGTAATATTACTTTCTTATAAAGTAAATCAACAATAAAGTTTGACTAGATTAGGTGTGTTGAAAATAAGAGAGAAAGGCAGCCAATTGATGGAAGTTGATGAAGTATCAGTTCATGTAACAATAATAGTAGCTGTAGAAGTGTTTCATTGGTTTTAATAAGTTGGAGTGCAATGCGCTTGACATATCTGGCCTTTAAAAATTATTTAATGTGAAAAGTAGTTTTTATTTCTTTTCATAATCAAATGGTCCCTCAACAGAGTAATTTCATGTCCTAATTATCAAATTAGATACTTAACAAAAACTGAAACTTGAAAGGACTATTCTCAAAGTTTTTATATCTTTTAAGAATTATATTAGTGAGAAGTTCAGTTAAGAGCTTATCTGTCTTATGGAGTTCCACCTAACCGAGGGTTAAGTAAACTGAATAGGATTTTGTCTCATTCGATTTTACAATAATGGCCAGTTTGTGAGGTAGAATAAAATATTAGGTCATCCCGAAAGTTTTGTCGCTCTTGGGAGCATCTGTATACAATGTATTTTTTGGTACTTTTCCATTACGGTAAACCAGTAAAGTACTTCTACTTCTATTTAAAGCCAATTTGGTGAATTTTGGCTCTTTTTTTGTTGGCTCACTTTTCCAGCTTTCCTAGTTTCTACGATTAATAAGATTTTGTTTACTTCAAGTTGCCATTAATCGAAAACTTTCAAAATTAAAATTCAAAGGAATTCAACTTTAATTTTAAGTAATATTAAGATTGTACGGAAGATCTTATTTATTTCATGAATTCAAACTCATGTTATACTACTTTCTCCAGTGATCTAGATTCCTGCAAATGATCATCCAGCTCTTTCCTAATAGGGGTTAGGAGTAGCAATCCAGCAATTTAATATGGATGATTGTGATCAAACTCTCCGGATGCCTCAGAAAAAATTAAATCTAAGTTAAATTTTTCAAACTTGTTAAAAATACTTAAAACTTTAATTGTTTTAGGGAAGTAGCCAGTTAATTTTAATTTAAAATCTTAACTTTTGGAAAAAGGCAAAATTTTGATTTGAGCAGAAAAGAAATGAAGTAACATGTTAACATAGATTTAAGGAAAGCCCAGTTGTGGATCAGTCACCAAAATCAAGCCAAGATGCCAAGTTGACGGTAGATAAAGTTACAGTTTATATTGGTATCACATAATGGAAAAGTGTCAAAAATATCTTATATACAGATGCTCCCAAGAGCGACAAAACTTTCGGGATGACCTAATAGTTATAGAAAGGATCTTTTGGCACAAACATTTTGTACAATGCTTGATCCCTGTTTTATCTCCTGAATTCCCTATTAGAAAATTTATATTTAAGGACAGACTAAAAAATCCACATTGCTTATATTGACCATACTCCCTTTTGAAGACTGTACCTCAAAGTAAGAATTACGAATCGATTGTTGGCAAAACCCTGCCTAGAAGCAAACATTTTTTGTATTACTCTAGTGCAGTGATTCTCAACCTTTTTAAAGCTACCGCCCCCTTAAGGAGCGAAAAATAATTCAACACCCCCACTAAGAAAATTCTCTGATTTAAGGTATGGAAAGGACGACTACTTCATATTAAAAGTAGTTCTAAGTATATTTTTAATAAACATATGAACCAAATTTGTTATGCACTCATTCCTACACATTATAATATGCCTACGGAATACACGTGTTTTTATTCTTAATAATGTGTTCTCGTTACCTACAATAAACTGACAATAAGCTGCTTGAAGTAGCCAAAGTTAGTGGTAAAAATGTGTTGGTGATCGTGTCCCTCAAACAACTTCTTTTCAATAGTCTTTTGCAACCCACTTTCAAAGCTCTCAGGGATGACCTGAAGTCTGTATAAGACCATCAGCTAAAAACCACTCCAGCTAGGGGGTCTGGGGGTTCTCCCCCATAAAATTTCTTATTTTTAGCACGAAATAAGTGAACTCGAGCACTTTTTAAAGTCTCCCTTCCTGGATCCGCCACGAAGTTCGAATGCCAAAATATGCTCATCGCCCCTTTACCGCCCAAAAAAGTCCCCCCCTACTGCCTAATATGAGTTCACCGTCCCTCAGCATCCTCCCAGAGGCGGTAGCGCCCCCGTTGAGAATCACTGCTCTGGTGTAATACAATAATGATTAATGTAATGGTTGCCAAGCTACGATTCCAGTTACTTATGCAGAAAATGTTTCCTTGTATATTCTGTAGAACAATTGTGCCCATCCTACAGCCTGGGGGCCTTATGTGAAAATTATCTGTAATTATAAAAGCCTCAAGAATGAAATCTGTCGGAAAACCCATATTATGTTGGTGTTTCTATCGCAATAAGTAATTTAGAATTGAAGTTAACCCTACAGTGCATACTGATGCCATTTGGCAACACGACATTTTTCTCCATTTCCTACTCGAACTTTCATTTCCAAACGGCAACAACATGCAATAAGTGCAATAGATATAACATTTAATCGTATTAGCACTTTAGACTGCCAGTAGATCACAGCAGGGGCACTATTTTGAGACATTTGTTAGTGGCTAGTGAGACGAAAGTCAAGACACAGAAAACGCCAAAATAAAAGGACCATATAAATTAAAATAAAAAAATTTTCAGCTTGAAAAAAAATGTTTTGAAAAGATAAGTTTTTTTATATTTTTAGAGCATTTTGTTTTACTTCACTTCACAATTAATTTCACAAGAGACACAAATTAATTTCTCAAGGACAGAGTTTTTTGCAAATAAAAAGTAGAAAAAAATTAAATTAATTTTTTTAGCATTTTTTTACTAATTTACACCATAATAGAAGTCACATAAATGATTTTCAAGTGAATTTAAAAAATCATGCATTGTAGGGTTAACTGACCAAGTCAGACATCATTCCAGGCCAAATTTGGAGAAACCTTGCTACCTGGAGAGCATTTCAAATTTACTAAAACACGGGCTAAAAAAGACCGTAACTTTTGCAAGCACCAATCAAACTTTCTCAGTGCTGAAAAAAATCAGTTCTGGATCACGTTCTTACATCCTAAATAATCATTCAGTGTTAAGAATAAATGCTGCTTAGTGAAAAACACTCAGGAATTGGATTCTGAAACACAAATATGTAAACTTCTAAAACAAGCATCTAGTAATAATTACAACTCTCCTGGTTCTTTTTTCAATACTTCCCAGTTTTTCTTTGAAATTTTAAATATGTATGAATTTTTAGTGTTATGACTCGCGAGATTTATCTTTATTTTAGGTGCGGGCTCTCAAGAAGGTAGGGCACCACTGCTGTAGTATAATGTAAATGGTTGCTACCGATTCCAGTTACTCTTTGAAAAATTTTTTTATAAAAACTTAACAATCAAAGGTAATTTAAATACATTACCTTCGCTTTAAATCTTAAAAGGCGACTTTTCCCCCTCAAATTTAAACTTTTAGTTAAATAGTTTTCCTAAATTTTAGATAAAAGCCCATTTTGTACTATTGCAACCGAGAAATCTTTTAAACCTTAGTCAGAATTATAAGAAATTGTTTTCTTCTTTTGATACACGATACCTTATTTTTATGTTAAGTGTAGGTGAAAGCATACGGTTACCAGTATACTCGTGTAATTCCAATCATCCCCCATGAGGGTAGAAATTATATTAATAAGAAACAAAATTATCGCAAACCTCTCTATTTCAATTGGAAACTGAATGGCAGTTAAGTATTTCCAAAAAGCTTACAAAATACTTAATACACATTATTATTTACAATATTTATGACTTGACCTTTAAAAAGTACGCATTTACTCATTATAAATAATAAAAAAATTCTATTTAGTGTGTCACATCATAGTTCAAAAGCACCATGCATTTCATCGTTGAACCTTTTTAGTCGTAATGAAATAGAGCTCTACGGTAAACTGGAATAAATGCAATAGGTATCTATAGGCTCTTCTCATTCAAATATTAACTTCAAAAGTTCTGAAAAATACCTTTAGTAATTAGAAACACAAATAATTACTAAGTCCAATATATCTCACTCTCTGTGACACTTTCACAGAAATAAAACCATTAATTCATATAAAAGGATCACCAGTTCAAAATAGCTGTTACATTTATAGTCTCAAAACGCCACATTTGAGTCTTTTTCCCGTGATCACATGGGTTCATGAAAATTTGCTTCTGCACCAAGTCACTGTCTAAACAAGTTCCAGTCAATAAATGTACCAAATGCTGACTTTCCTGAAAAGTTAAATCAAAATATAGTTGAAGCCTTAAGTTGAATAAATATAAAACTGAAGCAAATAATCAATTTTTATAATTTCACTCTTTCTATAAAATTAGTTTTGTGATTTATTTAAATAAAATATCCAACAATGATTATTTTCTAGCCATTTTAAATTTTATTTTAAATTACTACAGTTATTATTATTATTCAAATCATTGCAGTCTTTACAAAACAAACTTTTTGGACTTAGTTATGTGAAGTTACGTTAATTATTTTTCTCAAAGTTTCATAAATTAAAAAAATGTAAAATTATTTGAGACATATTTATACTTACCTGAATGACATATGTATAAGTATGCGTAATTTTAACATTATAGTGCGGTAAATAAGTCGGAGAATTACATTTACCGAGAGCATCAGTGGCTTAAATGCAGATATTTTAGGGAGTCCTATTCATGGTCCTATTATAGGTATTAGGCTTTAAATTAATTATCTAGGGTATTTGTTTGCACGGTACAAGGCATTTCCCGATAATCTCCATTAATACTCTACTTGTAATGTTCTGAAAAATAATTTTTCCTTTTTGTGGATAGTATGAAAGAATGCCGATCTGAAAGGAAGATAAATCTGTAAAACTAAATTTTTCCTTATGGTATGCAGAAAATATATAGTTAAGGTGTATATTAACCTGTAAAACTATCTTTTCCTTTATTGTAGTTAGTATGCAGAAAAGGCACTCAACAAGACTGTAAAACTATCTTTTCCTTTCTTGTAGTTAGTATGCAGAAAAAGCACTTAACGAGACTGTAAAACTATCTTTTCCTTTCTAGTAGTTAGTATGCAGAAAAGCACTCAACAAGACTGTAAAACTATCTTTTCCTTTATGATAGAATACTTACAGAGAGGCCTTTGTTCGTTGCTAAATTCAAATAAAAATAGTGTAAAACAAGTAATGGTTCTGTTTTCTTATGCATATTAACGTATTCCAAAAATAAATTTTATGTTTTCCAAAATTTTCTTTTACCATGAGTTCAACTTCTTTTAAAAAAGTTCATAAAGGTTGAGTTGATACATTATACACACATGTCTTCTAGTTCGGAGAAATCAATATAAAGAATGTTTAGTAAAAAAATTATTAGAAATTTTTTTAAATACCTAAAAATTATAATGAGATATGTCAGAAACACTTAATCACTAATTTGACGTCATATAAAAACCTCAATCAAATGAGTTTTAAACACCCCAACCCATTAGTTCAAAATATTTCCAATTTAAATATTTTACTTGCTGAATTTGGGAGAGCTATTTTTAACCAATATTTCTTATTCGTAAAAAGAAGAATAATGAAAATTTTTACTTATTGTATGCAAAAAAAGTTCGTAATTCATTGTTTTCACTTTTGAACTTTCCTAATTGTAAAAATGAATTGCTTAATTACAGCAGATTTTCAATCAAATGGTATTTTCTCTTTTTTAAGAAGTTAATTGCTTCGATTTGTATAAATCTTGTTCGAAGAAGGAATTATGCAGGTTATTTTTTCCAGTTAGTTCCGTTTTATTCAATTCAACTGAGGCAATTCAATAAACACGATTTTTCTCCGATTCTTCACGATTTAAAATTTATGTAATTTGCAGTTTTTCTATTTGAAAATGTCTCATGCATTTAAATGTTATGAAAACATATAAACATTATTCACCTAAGTTAGTTCTAAGTAAATCAATTGTTCGGGTAACATTTTATCGCGCCTTTGTTTTGCTATATTATTTTTTATTTGTTTCAAACAGCTATAGCTATTTATTTAGATGATTTTAGAAATATAATAGCATGTGCCGCATTAATTTCAGTTGTGTATAATTTTCTTTTTGTATTAAGAAAAAGAATGCATTACAACCTAAAGACAGTTTTATATTTCTAAAGCTTAACAGAGTTTCAGAGCAATTGAACTGATTTAATCTTTCAATTAAATGCAGACCATGTTTTTTTGCTCCCTAACATAAAAAATTAGGGATTAAATATATGTCTTTAGCACGTTTTCAAAATTACTTTGAAGAGTGAATACCTTAATTTTAGGTGTATTTTTTTTGTTTATAAAGTAGAAAAACTTAAATTTCTGAAAGACGAAAATCTCAACCTATGGCTTTTTCAAGCTTCTCTCGCTTTTAGGAATATAAATATTAACTGCGATGTAATGAAGAATACAGCTCATTTATACGAAACAATCTATTTTAAAAAGTGTCTAAGGAGTTAAACTGTAATAAACTGAATGTATTAAAGTATCTCTGTAAATAAAGTAGTTTTTTTGTTTAGTAGTTTTGAAAAAGTTCCTAAAATTTTTTAAAAATAATTTTAAAAGATTATATTCAATGTGGTTATTTATATACAATTAACAAAATTGTTTAGTGTCTATAAAATAATATAACTATAAATAAAAATGAACAAATAGATCTCAAGATATTTACTTATTTATTTTGCCCTTTTGTAGGAAATGCACCTTTGGTCCCATATGGGCATTACGCCATAAAACTTTAAGAAACGAACTAACCCTTTTGTCTAGACACCTGACGACCAAACAGATATCCTATTTCGTTTTGTGATTGCATGTTTTCTTTCATCCATAAATAAAATTTGATATTTTATGATGGAATTTTTCTTCTCAGGAAACGTACGATGTTATGGATTTAAATCCATAATGGAAATAATTTTTAATCAGTTGATATATTTGTAACATTTGTTAGAAAGTCGGAAATATCACTGTGTTATTTCAAGGAATTGGTCTCTTCAAAAAAAACTGGCGAGACAACAAATATTGAACAGATATTCGCAATTATCAGTGATTTATTTGTTGATAGATCCTATGTTCATATTTCATTCTCATATTCCTAGAAATGTATAACACTCCCAATTTCATCTGGTGTTATGGATTATTTTTCATTCGGGAAATATAGGAAAGTATATCTATCGGTTATTAGAACTTTATCCATCGTGAAAAGGATATCTCATTAAGTGTTATCTTTTGAAGTTGTGTTTATTATTTATTTTTTAATTCATGTAGAAAATAGGCCAATAATGGAAAGTATTAATTTGATGTAAATGGATATTCTTACTCTTGGGAGTTCACGATTAGCGTATAAAATAACATCAGTGAAACCAGAGTTTAGTCATGAAAGAGTTCACTCGAACAGAAAGTTCATTCTTTTGAGTTTCGACTGTTTTGCCATTCGATTTACCTTCAGAAGACTTCAACTGAATACTTAATTTAGCTTTTCCCTTGTATCAGCGAAACGGTAATCGCAATCGTATTTTAAAATAGAGGTATTAATTGTATTATTAAGAACTCATTTCTATCTCATTTAGCCAGAGAAAAGTTAGGTTTGTACGTTACCTTGACTTTTTATGCTTTAAGATTTGCAACATTAAATTTGAATTAAGAGAAGTGTATTGCAATATCTAACATAAAAAAGGAAAAATTTTAAGACATTAAAGTAATTGCGTAACAGTTTAAAACATTCTTTTTGATGCCTCTAGAACTCTATCATTAATTGTATAAAATGACTGTATGGAATATAATAGAACTTTTAACGACTCTTATTTCTTAATTTTCAACTAAATGGAAAATCCAGAGCCTTATTACCCAAACTTTCGCCTTCACGTAACATCTTTTAATCAAAAACTTTTCTAAATTTCTGACCTTAAAACATACTTACTGACAATCTTTGGAACCTTTTACCTAATGAAATTTACGAGTGCTGTTTTAAAAGTATAGGGAGTAAAAAATTTGAAACACTTTATTTAAAAGAAAACTTCTAAAATGTATGAAATTTTTGTAAGGAAATATGTACAAGCTTCTGAAGTTGTTAAGGTAAAATAAAAAACCGAGAATGTTACTATAGTAACTGTTTATTCACAAGTGAAACATATAGAATAATTGAAGGAAAAAAGATGAAATTCTCAGAATCACATAATTATGTGAGATTAGAAGAGAGTATTCCTTATCATTAACTATTAAATATTTAATTCAAAATTAATCACCTTTAATTTTAATTTATAATTATCAGGATGAATTGATATAATTTACATCATAATAATAACCACTAAAATGAGATAAATAAAAAACAAACTTTTGCTTTTAAAGAAAGGTACCCAAGTACCCAAAGAAAGGAAGGGGAAAGTGGGGCAATTTGATTCAGCAAAATTCAACTTCTTTTTGAGTAGACAAAAGGACTTATTCAGATACTTTTTTTTCCTGAAAATATCTAAAATTAAAATATAATGACTTTTAAAAATCAATTTTGTATCAATATGCCCCACCAGTAGGGCACTTGAATACATTACAAGGGGTATTTTGATACAGTGATCAAATTGCTCAAAAATAGTTATTAGTAATATAAGTTTTGAAAAATAAAAAATGAACTTTCATTGAGTTGTATCCGAAGCATACTTTTAACACCTTTTTTCAAGCATAAAAAATAATTTTTCCATTAAACATTCACAAATAAAAATAATTAAAGAATTTGACAAATGTGGTCATTTTAACAAACCTCTAATTAAGGAAATAAGATGCTAATTTTCATAGGTATAGTTTCTCCTGAATTAGTTGAATAAAATTCAAAAGTAATCTTAGTCGAAAATCAAACAGAAATTGAAAAAAAAAAGAATTAACTTGTTTTTTTAATAGAGTTCTTTATTACCTGTAAAAGTGCTAAGAACTTCTCAGATGCTTCAGAGTCCCTCATTCCTTTGTTTGGTGATGTATTTATCAACTGCGTTTTCTTTTATAAATGCATATATAGGGTGTCTCAAAATAGACTGACACATTTTAAAAATCAATAACTAATAACTCGAAAACTAAACAAGTTACAAATACGTGATTTGTTTCATCCTACTCCTGGGAGTCTTAGGTGTAAGATGCAACAAACCGCGTATTTTATCTTTTTTAGTTTTTGAGTTATCAGTTATTGATTTTTAAAATGTGTCAGTCTTTCTTGGGACACCCTGTAGCTACAATGCAAGCAGTTTTCAATCTCAAACACTTTAAAAACCCACAAACTCAAAAATTGATAATAATATCCTTCACTATAGATCTGACTTACCCTTACTAACGGATTTTTAAAAAAAACTGCTGAGGTATATTTATCTCCCAAGTCCCAACGCAAAATATGGAAAATTTTATGTGTATCAATGCTCCCCGTGAGTGTATCAAAGTACCCCACATCCAAGTGTATGAATTGGCCCCATTTCTTGTTTTTGAACAAAAATCTTTATTTCAAAAAATTGGCAAAGGTTATTTAAAATTTAAGGATACCCCTATTTGGTTACAAAGATAAACTTGTTTTTTGAATGTTTCAGGAAGATTTTGCATTTTACTTAGAAATTTACATTTGGAAAATTTTGACAAAAAAAATTTAATTTCCTTCACTTATATAGACTTATTAAAGAGCTTAGCGGTTTTAATAACCTTGATAGTTTTTGAGGTATCAAAGTGCCTCTTGTATAAAATTTCCCCGTTTTTCCTACTCGACTGATTTCTAATTGATTTGTTTGATGTTAGATTAACATTTTTTATCCCCATCAATCGTTACTCCCTAATAATTAGAGAAATAATATATAAAAAGTAGCAGAGGATTAGGATAGAATAAATATATTTTTCTAAACTAAACTGCTTGTTTGCCAAATAGTATGGCATACTCTATTAAATTAAAAAGTAAGTTAACTTTGTATTTTGAAATAAACTTAGTCTTCAATATTTCAATACTTTTTTCGTATGATTTATCATATAAAACCCCCATTTAGCTTTAAGATCTAATATACAAATTTTCTGAATTCATTAGACCTAAATATAAAATTCAACAGATTGTCCGGCTAAGCAGACAAGTTACCAGCATTAAACTCTAACTTCTAAACACGCATAAGCCACCTACCCAAATATCAGGCCATTAAGAGAATGCATCCATTTTGTCTAATTACACCTACCATGTCGTACTTCCATAGCTGATTGCCTTGCATTCCATGGCAATTCCACAAGACTACGGGCGCTTTGTTTTCTGAGCTGGACACATCAAAGCAGATGCTCCTCTTGGCTGGACGGATATCTTTGTGCCACGAGAGCACAAATTGCTAAGCAAAGAGACAAAGTTTTATTGCCTGGGATCCTTAGCAGAGTGGGTTTCTGAGAAATTTTGTTGAAAATTTAAGTAAGGGACAAGGATAAAAAAGCAACTAAAATTCAAATAGAACTTTTTACTTACTTGTTCACCACTTAGATTTAGATTGTCTTTAATGCAATTGTCTAAGCCGAACTTTTCATTCTGGCCTCTAAATTTTGTATCAATGCAAAAATTTCCAGCACCGCTACGAACCTTAAAATTATAAATATTTTATCATTATTAATAATAAGTATCGTGTTAAAGCGTTCTCTTTAAATTTAAACGGAACAAAACTATATTTGGAACAAATTTGATGAAGGTCCTCCACAATGACCACCAACTATAGCAGTCTCAGGCTGTCACTTTTCTAAATCCGCAACACTGTGCCATAAGTTAACCAAATAAAATGTATGTTATAATAAGTTTTAAGTAACAGAATCTTCTCTGGAGCAGTGGTAGGATGCTTGATTAGCATGTGGCAGTTCCTAAGTTTCCTCTCTCTCCGCGTAGTGTTTATAAAAAAACTTAAATTTTTCAAAAGAAATTCACACGGATAAAAGTGACAGATTACGAGTAGAATCTTATCAGTTCGCCAGCAGGGAGGAGAGAGTAAACAAGAGGTGAAATATACCACTGATCGAATGAAGTACTGGCGACACCGTTCGGCCAGTTCTGCGCATCATAGCTAGGGCATATCGTATCCATGATGCACTGCGCGAGGAGAAATGGACTTCACGAGGAGATGCGAAGAAGGAACGTCATTCGCTCCGTGGTAAAGTGACGTATATTTCGTTACCTCTCGTAAACGGAACGTTCGCGCAAGGCATTCTGGGATTCGGATGCCCACAAAGGAAAGCCGCCCGAGACCGCCGGCTTCAAATGTGCCCTACTGCTCATGAATATTTCGTCTCCCCTTTACTCTCTCCTCCATGGTCACCAGTACACCATTCGCTCAGTCAGTGGTATATTTCGCATCCTGATTACTCTCTCCTCCCTGTCTTAGCTGGATTTTGGGACTGATCCGACATCTGTGCTTTCCTTAAATCTATGATAACTTGTTACTTCATTTCTTTTCTGCTCAAAATTTTGCATTTTCCCTCAGAGTAAAGATATTTCAGAGAGTCCATCTCCATAGACGCTAATGGCAACATTTCGTCGTGGAAGATGCAAAACCGCACATCTAACATCGGAAAAAGACACAGTTTGATGAAGTTGTCGATTGTTTCAATTGGCATTGAAATAAATAGCCAAATATGGTTTCGTATGGTTACTGCTTAAATCGAGTCTAAACCAACACTAGCACATTTATTCATCACCGAAGTTAAGCACTTCCAGGTACGGGCAATACTTTGGGAGGGTGACTACTTCGGAACATCGCTTGCTAATATAATTTCTTATTCTCTTGCCCACATCGAGCATTTTTCTGCTTTTCAGAAAAGAATATCCATCATTTCTATTAATTTTGTCTCAAATCATAGATACATAAAATACACATTATTAATATTTTTTTGTAAATAGGCACTTTTTCTGTTATTATCAGAATTAATTGTTTGATAACTTTATTTTCAATGCAATTCTTATGGGAAAATTTTTTTCTTTCCTCTTATCGGTGTTTATACCAAAAAAATCATATGAATATAAAAACTGTACACATTTTACTTACATTTTAATCACTATAAGTTTGTAGCAGGTAAGGTACCACGACATAATATAAAGTATGCTTTATTTGCATTATTCGAGAACTCAACAAAGCTAATTTAAGGAAAAATAGGTACATGTAATAAAAAAGTAACACATAATCGAAGATCCAGTAATATCTTTTTAAAATTAGTTTAATAATATTCGGAGGGATAGTCAAAACAAAATCCCACTCAAAATAAACCAATATCTTTCACGGTTCATATCTTTCACGTTCTCAAACGGTTTGATCGAGACTGATTCTCTAAATAAATACTATGACAAATCATGAAAGATAGGCGACTTCTTTCTGACCAATGTGAAAAATCACGACAAATCAACGATAAAATCACGGCTTACTAGAGCTATAAAGATGTTTTAAAAATGCTTTTAATGCTTTTAGGTACGAAGCCTGATCAAGTTATCAAATATCTAAGCATCCATTTCTGAAAAATTTTTGGTTTACAAAAAAGCACAGCCATATTAAAACCGCCAAACGAAGTCGTGAAAACTGTTTGGCGAGAAAGAGGATTGGCATACTAAAGGTGCTTCAAATGTTAGATGTGCGGTATTGCATCTTCCACGACGATTTTTAACATGGGTTTTCCCTTAGACAGTGGCGTTTCTATGTGAAGACAATGGAACTAACCAGATAATATGACGTAACATTGTTGACGCTCCACAATCCACAAACACAAGTATCTCTGATGTCACGCTCTCCAGGGACTCAACCAATGGTCTGCCCAGCGAAGATCTCTCGCCGGACGTCACTATCTCGCATCTTCTTTAAAGTGACGATGGATCGTGCACTCCTCTGGAATCGAACTCACAACTCCAACTCCACATTTAAACATATAACTTCACATTTAATGATAGTTTCTGCGACCACAATCACTGACGAGATATTAAACGACAGAACAAACGACATCAATGTTTATAAGAGGGAAATTTTAATTACTGTCAGGGAAAGTTTGCAACCATAAGGGAAAAGTTTCCTTGATATGGAAAAAATAGCAGAGATGGAGAAATTAAAATGCAGCCTCCATACAAAGTTCTAAGTCCAATGAGAATCACTGGTTTCCTTTAGTCCCCGCCCACACTAATGAATGACAGCTGGAGGGTCGCAACGCCACTATGCGATAACTGTAGAACTATTTTAGTAAAATCGCGTTTTGGACTCTCTGAATTATCTTTACTCTGTGGTCAATATGAACTACAACTTCTGTCTCGTCTCAATAACCAACTTGGTGATTTTGGCTGTTTTTTGAGACAGCTTTCTATGTTATGATCTTTTTTTTACTTGCGACTATAGTTTAAGAACACTTTTTTCAAAAACTGAAAACATTACTACGGCAGACCAAGTTTTACGTAGGTTTGGAAGTTTCAATGCTATGCAGTAAATTATTCAATGCTTTGCAATGTTCACTAGTGGTCTTGTTGAGAAAGATTTTGAGATTTGTTAACTAATTGATTGTGAAAAGGTATTTGTTTGGACAATAGCTTTGAAAAGCACCTAGCTAGAACAGCTTTGAAAAGCACAAAACGTGACTTAAGTTTTTTTGTTGGTGATCTTTTTGAACGAATACTGAACTATCTCGTGAACTTATGCGATATGTGGCTGAATCCAGTCGAAGCCCACTTTACTTTCAAAAGGACATCTGCTGATGTTGGATATCAATCAACTTTAAATGATCGAGAAGTAAAGGTAAGTTTAAATTTCATTGGACGTCTCTATGTTAATTTATTTGTGAAACCTAAACTTATCCTACCATTTCATCTTCATTGGATATTGAAACAAATGGGAGCCCATGTATGCCCATGGATATTACGTAAAGGGTTTTGATTTTTCCTTTTATTTTTAAATTATAAAATTGTTTGAAGTCTTTTTAAAATATATTTTGGGCACAGCTGGGATATAGGTCTATATGCCAAATGGGAGCTGAGGTCGCCAAATGGAAGACTAGTTGGCGCTGTATCACGGCCGAGATGCCGGTCGCCCGTTCCGGCCACCATGTTTCACCACGACTCACTCAAATGAAGATTAATCCAAGAAAAAGGATGTTATAACAAGTTATTACGATTTCAGTATTATGATGCACGCTCTGTATCTGGGAGATACATATTTCGATCCCCGGTAATTATGTAATTTGAAAATAAGAACAACATTATATTTTGGACGTGAAGATTTGACGCATGCGTATTTCCGAAGGTTTTCAGGATCCGAAATAAAGGAAGAACAAGATTATAAATAATATCATTATTAATCATAAAATTTAGTTGATTTAATAATTAAATAAAATAAATCAAACCAGTTTTTATCTTTATTTTAATCATCCGGGAATAGTGACGGTGACAACGTTCTGAGCAGCAGAGCCCTGCACGAGCTTGATTTAGCGCGTCTAGCTCGTCTCTGAAAAACCAGCGCGCCGAGGCACCACTAGCCCGATTAGATTCGGCGATCCGGAAAAAACTCGCCGCGCTTTTAAAAGCCCGCCGAGTTTTTCCAAGAGCGCTGAGTTTCTCCAAGCGCGCCGCTCTTCACGTAACTCGCCGGTTTGAAGCTTGCGTGCTTTAGGAATCGCAGTATATCAAATCACAATTCATTACGCCTTAATGAAATGAGAAAATATTTTATCTTACTATAACATTTTGATAAAAATTATCGCTGATTTATAGATTAGTTTACATTTCCAGATTTTCTTCTTTTTGTTTTAGTTATCAGATTGAGAAGTTTCTAGGATAAAAAACTTAGAACATAAGAACTAATGGTACTTACGTATTACCGCAACCAGGTCGGCTCCAACTTGGCGAAATTTGGCCAACTTGGCGCCTTGGCGCGTTTTTGGCGCCAAGTTTTTTTCTGTCGCCAAGAGCGAAACGCGCCAAATTTAAAGCTGCGGAAAGTTAAAAACGTAGACAAAACTAATTAAAACTTAAATAGGGAAGAAATTAAGGTTGTTATAACATAATTTCAAAGTATTATTTACTCAATTGACCGAATTCTACGACTAATTCCAAGCAGCACAAATTTTTAAGATTCGTCGAATTTTAGTCATATAGGGCGAAATTTTGTTTACTTCTAGTTGCAGTTACGTAAACTTTACATATTTGGTATGAGCTATGCTACTAGGTAATACTATAATAAAAGGATATCCAAAATACACTACCGGCATCTTATAGGTTATGAGATAAATTAAGCAATGATACAATTGTATAAAACAGGATAATTTTACAGCACAATATAAATTAAAATGTATTTACCCTTTAAAATATCCTTGTACCTTTACGAACAATTCGCTTACGCCACGCAAACATTACGATACCGACGATACCAAACATGAACGTTATTACATTAATTCACTTCATTTTAAACACTTCATTGTTTTGAATTACCAGACTATATAACGCATGTTAAGTACATTATAAAATAAAATAAATTACTATCCTCATAAAACACTGCATCTTTATCAGTAGCAGGCAGATCCCAAATACCCATGACTTTCAATCTAATCAGTAAGCATAATATTTTCTTTACGAAGAGCCACGTGTAACACGTAGGGTTGCCGTTACTTGGAGCGCCAAATTTGGCGATTTATGCGAATTTTGGCCACGTCGGGTTGCCGTAAGTAAAGTCGCCAAATTTGGCGATTTATGCGAATTTTGGCCTGGTTGCGTTAATACGTGAGTACCGAACTAATTAATAACTGTTTCGAAGTAAACTGATTCCTTTAAATTAAATTTAAATCCTGTTTCCAGTACTTTCATTTGTTATTGAAGTTTTGAATGTAGCCTTTATTTCAGTTTTTAAAAAAAATCCTGAAAACGTAACATAGTTTTTAATTTTAAACTCGTATCTTCGTAAATAGTCTTTCCCACCTCTTATGTAGCTGTTATTCTGGTTAAAAGGATAAATGAACTGAGAGTCAAGCTGTGTTGTTCCACAGTAAATAGTATTCCTTTAAAGCTAAAATGTTGTACTTTTTAAACTTTTTTTTCATAGTTCTATTCATTGAAACAATTTATAACTTTTAACTTAAATATGATTGGAAGTAAAGGGGTCAAGTCTACCAAGCCATTGAGAAAAACTATTCAATATGTGAATTTAATTAACACAAATTACAAAACTAGATCTTGATATTTTATTGAAGAAAAAAACAGTTTCAATTTATAGAGAAAATAAGGTAAATGTGGGTATAGTGGACACTTTAAGGAAAATTTTTGCTTAAATTCTTAATAAATACCAACCTATTTGCTTGGAAACGGTTATCATCCTATTTTTAGGTTAATTGGATCTTCTTCTTTCGATTTTACAATTAAAAATTTTAATTAGATTGGGTAAAGTATTTTTAATTAATTTTTTAAAAATACTCCAAATTGCATCTATAGTGGCCACCTTGATGTAGCTGTTGTATCTATGGTGGACACCTCTTGCATCAATAGTGGACACCTCTCTTTTTCGGCCTATATGAGGGATTTATGCATGAAATTGAGGGGGTTTTTTTGGTATAGTCGTTTAGTTTTAATTAAATCTCCCTTCCCAACTAAATGTATTTTAGATCAAATCAAATTAGCTTTATTTAAAAAAAATACTTGATAGTTTCCTGCCCAAAGCCTACGCTGTAGCTGATTTGAGAGGAATTTAGCATGTAATTCAATGGTTTAGAAACCTTGGTTCCCAAAGCCAGAATGAAACCAAATTAATACAACACTCATTTTAAAGCGCAATCAACAGTTTATGAAGAAAAACTGATTCAAATTAATATTATTTATGTTTCTTTTAGAAGCCATTGCAGTGGCCACTATTGGAAAATCTAAGATTATGTGTTGGTAAAGTGGCCACCCCCATAAATCCTCATAAAGTCAAAATTTTCAAATGAATTTTATTCAGTATCGTTTTATATAATCTTCTTTATCTAAACATAAATTTAAAAGTCAATCAAACGGTAATAAATACAAAAAAATCAGTTCCGAAATACCCGTTTCCTTACGCGATTCAATAAGCGAAATCCAATTTCAGTCACTCGGCCGATGTTGTTATTTTCAAATATTTAAATGTCCTTCCCATGCTGATCTGTGCTATCGGTGGTAATTTACCAGCTTACCTGATTGTACAATCTACTATGCCTATGAATTTTGACGCTGTTTGATGCCTCTAACTCGTTTTATTTAAAATTAATCAGCTATGTGGCCACTATTGGTACAGTGTCCACTATACCCACATTTACCTTATACTATTTACAAAAAAATACGGTACTCACGTATTAACGCAACCAGGCCAAAATTCGCATAAATCGCCAAATTTGGCGACTTTACTTACGGCAACCCGACGTGGCCAAAATTCGCATAAATCGCCAAATTTGGCGCTCCAAGTAACGGCAACCCTACGTGTTACACGTGGCTACGTGTTACACGACGATCGCCATGCAATGTTGCATGGCGATAGCGAGGCGGCTCTTAAAAGGATTGTAAACACTGGGTGAGTGGAAAAGTTATTTTCTGACGTTTTTAAGAGTGTTTTATGAGGATAGTAATTTATTTTATTTTATAATGTACTTAACATGCGTTATATAGTCTGGTAATTCAAAACAATGAAGTGTTTAAAATGAAGTGAATTAATGTAATAACGTTCATGTTTGGTATCGTCGGTATCGTAATGTTTGCGTGGCGTAAGCGAATTGTTCGTAAAGGTACAAGGATATTTTAAAGGGTAAATACATTTTAATTTATATTGTGCTGTAAAATTATCCTGTTTTATACAATTGTATCATTGCTTAATTTATCTCATAACCTATAAGATGCCGGTAGTGTATTTTGGATATCCTTTTATTATAGTATTACCTAGTAGCATAGCTCATACCAAATATGTAAAGTTTACGTAACTGCAACTAGAAGTAAACAAAATTTCGCCCTATATGACTAAAATTCGACGAATCTTAAAAATTTGTGCTGCTTGGAATTAGTCGTAGAATTCGGTCAATTGAGTAAATAATACTTTGAAATTATGTTATAACAACCTTAATTTCTTCCCTATTTAAGTTTTAATTAGTTTTGTCTACGTTTTTAACTTTCCGCAGCTTTAAATTTGGCGCGTTTCGCTCTTGGCGACAGAAAAAAACTTGGCGCCAAAAACGCGCCAAGGCGCCAAGTTGGCCAAATTTCGCCAAGTTGGAGCCGACCTGGTTGCGGTAATACGTAAGTACCAAAAATACTTTTCACAAAATGCAATTAAACAACAAAAGGACAGCATTATACTGTTTTAATATTGTAAAAATCATTTAAATAAATAACATACCAAAAACTACAGTTGAGTGGGGTTTTTCAAAATTTAACCAGGTTTCACAAATTAAGGGAGTGTTTGTGAATTTCAGCTGGGTTTTTTTCGTGAATACATCAACTAACCATCTTAAAATACATAATAAACCCAAGGAACCTAAAAACTATCTCTAAAAATAATGACCTAACCAGTTAGTTCAAAACATATCGGAATATCTTTAAAAGATTATTAACCAAGTCTATATTACTATCGCTAACAAACTTAGAGAAAAATCAACTGTTATGTATCAACAACTACATCCAAACATCAACAACCACAGTCCCAATATTCCTCTAAAATTCCCGGTTTATTCCCGAAAATCCCGGGTTTTTTCCCGCCTCCCAAAAAATGTGGGAATTTTACATCTCTAGGGACAGGTGGAAGTTGAGGGGCAGTTCATCGAAAGAGGAAGAGGGTATATCGTCGCCTTAGAATCAAAAACTACTATCTCTGAAAATTCACGCAGCTTCATTCACAGTAGTTGTTCATTCTACTCGTTTTGTTGGCGGTTTTGGCGTTGTTAAAGGGTTGCTGCTATCCATTGTTAATTCACTTCAGTCCTAGAAAGGGAAAATATTGAAACTTTGAATCTTAATAATTCTAAAACTAATTCGAATTTTTTAAAAAACGAAACGACAATATTTTTGTAAAAAATAATTGTATATGTGTTTAAAATATTGTACTTCTACCATGATTAGTTTTTCTTTTATAACGAAAAAAGAGTTCCAATTATTTCATTGGCTGCTGCGAAACGAGCTAGATTCAATGTTAATCTTGGCGGTCTGATATCGTAAGCAGGTTGCCATATCAGGGGCAATATTTTCTTCATCTTAAAATCAAATAATACTGCCTTCTGGTCTGATTCGGAAGTATTCGGAATTGCAAGCGAGAAAGCTCATTTCATTGGTTCGTAAGCAAGACATCATCGAGCTGGCAAAGTGCCAAACCAATCAAATGAGCGCCTGCAACGATCTGAAGTAATTATTATTATTTTTTGATTGAGTGGTATTTAATTGGTGGATTTTTTATGGGGAGTGGTTTGAATTGGCGTCTGATTATAAGTTGCCAAGGATCGGGGTCCCCGAAGTTTGCCGAACGGAGATAGTAGTTTTTGATTCTAAGGCGACGATATTTGCTTGTATATAGAAGCAAGACCCCAACTATACCCCAACTATCACCGGTTACCCAATTATCGGCCTTGCAAAGTCTGTAAAAATCACGTGACCCTTTTACTATAGTTGGATGAGCAGTACTTAGGTGCACTTTGGCGCTACTACTTCACTTGGCCAAGGCTTAACTTGATCATAACCGTAGGTTATACGGCTTATTCATTACCCAAAAGATCAAAAGAGCCGTCGTTACTGGAAGTTTCCAGTTCTTACCGCTTGAGAGCGCTTTTACGTTATGTAAAATTGGTTGGTTTGCTTCGGTTCTTCAAAATTCGCAGCACAGAGTGATTCGCAGTCCTTTTTCATTTTTAATGATTCAACAGCCTTAAATTGGATTAGACTGTTTTATATTTCTTTGTTGATAACAAAAATAAATAAACAGTAAAGCATATTTCTAATGAATATTTTGAATTATTATATATGAAATCAACCAACTAATGATTATTTTCCCGTCAGAAAAAAGGCCATGAATGACAGATGGCGCTAGTAGCCTAACCCTTCTCCGTAACATCGTTTTTCGCGTAATGCGCAAGCCTGATACAACACAGTTCCTTGACTTGGCGATTGAACCAATTGAACCCACTTCTAGAGATGAGCCAAACATGGCGGCTGGTGGACTCTTAACGAAGCTGTGTCCTAATTATTAAGATAATTATTAGATCTTAAATATTAACAAGTATAGTTGATTATTATTATTATACTCTATTCATTTTGAATAGGCAGCTGAAAATATTTCCATCCCCCACCACTGAATCGGTAACCATAGCAACTGTCAAAGTGACGTAGAAGGCTCTGCGCGAAGAGCGTAACTATGGTTAAGCTTTTACCGAGAGGGGGAAAGAACTATTTTTCAGCTGCCTATTCTAAATGAATAGAGATCGGTACTGCTTTAGAAAGTCCTCCAGCCGCCATGTTTACCCACAGCTCAAATGATGACTGACAACCAGAGATCTAATTATATATGAGATCCAAAAATAATAATCAGTAGATTATAATCTACTAATAATAATTATTATTAGAGATCTAATATAGAACTGTGTTAGATCTCTATGCTGATAACACTTAATCAATAATCATCTTGCTGTAGGAGCTGTGGTTACACATGGCGGCTGGAGGACGCTTTCTAAAGCTGTTCCGGAAATTCCACTCTAAACGGATTTTTACTGTTCAATATTTTCATGGGAACATAATTTAAATGTAAATTTTTCAAACATTTGAAAAAAATTTATAATGGCTGATTAATCTTTATATTCCTTAGGATCGAGTCGGAAGACCTTTATCCTCTGTTTGGAAATTTGGAATAACATTTGATATTCCTATTTTGATTGGAAGTTTAATATCCTCTGGGCAGGTTAGTGAATTTTTGATTTTTGATTATAAAATAATTGTGATAGTTGGTACCCAACACGGGCTCCAGATAACTCGTACCTTAATTAAAAAAATTAAAGTTCTTTGAAGATACTATATTCCATTAGCGAGTGATTTTACGGTACTTACGTATTATACCGTCGACCGTTCAGCAGCCGTTAAATTCAGCGGTACAGCTATAGAACAGTCAATGGTATTTGATAAAGTTTTCGGATTCAGCGGCTCGGTCGACTGAATAATACGTAAGAACCGATTTTACGTCTTTAATATAGCAAACTAAGTTGCTATTTTGGGTATCATTGTGTCCAATTTGGAAACTAATCAGTTACCCTTAAACTCACCTCTCCTTTGGCGTAATCAGGAGGTTCAATGGGAGGATACTTCTTTGGTTGATCGAAGGCCACATTTTCCATGAACCACCTAAAAGGCTTGCACCCTAGTTTTCTTCTCAAGGCTTTTTGCGTTGTTAAGTTACCCACTTCAAGCGTTCTGTAGTGAGGCCTTCGCATGTACAGATAGTCTTTGTACTCATCCATCCACACCTCTGCTACCCGCTTGTAATTCTGAGGACAAATATAAGTAGGATCTTAAATGAAATTTGTTCATTACGTTGATCAAATGCTTACCTATTTTTTTACCTTTAAGTGAAAATTTGGAACAACTTCGATAAGTCAAGCGTTTCTTTAACAGAACTTGTGCCATCGCGCTCTTTCTCCAACTTCTATACATCTTCACTACTTCTGTTTTATATTTACAAAAGCTTTACTTTTTAAACTGTTTTTTTAGATATTTATTCGTTACTGGAGTTTTTATTTCAAAATATAAAGACTTAAATATATAAAAACAACAGTAAATGCATTTATGCAAAAAACCTTTTTTATATTTAAGGTAATGGTATGAATTTCTTTGAGTGGGTTACTTATAATTTTAAATCGAGAATCCTTCTTCGATACATTCAGTTTTGTAAGCAGGTATTAAGAACACAGAATTGAAGCTAGCGCGTTATTGCATTTCTAATTAAAAGCTGGAATAGAAATTGCAAAGATTAATTTGAATGAACCGATTTGCAGTAATTAAAATCTCGGTAATTCATAATTGAAATAAAGGAACTCCCTTTGAAATGGAAAGCGGGAATGGGAATGGCTAAACTGAAATATATTGCTCTCCAGATGCTTCTAAAGCTTAACTGTCGCTTTTATTATTCAATATGCCTAATTAATTGATATTTCAGTAATTTTAGGAATATGAAACACAGAAAAGGTGTCTGGCATGGAATTGTCTAATGATGCTCGTGCGCTATCAAACTAGTCACAGAAAGAGAATTTCTAATTGTTAAACTCGATTTTATATACTTGGATAAAATGCGATTTCCATAAAAGTGTTAAGACCCTTATTCGGATGTTTTAAACTGTTGCGTTTTATCAATTTCAATGAAAGTTAGGTTTTAAATTTCATAAAATAGAATAAAAAAATATTTTAAAATTTAATAAAAGTAAGAAAGAAGTGAATAAAATTAACTGATATGCTTATGAATGCAACATCCTTACAAAACTGCAAGATCATAATTGAAAAGTTTTCCTAAAAATAGTCTAATAGTCGTTTCCTAAAAATAGTGTTAATATAAGTACTATAAGATAGATATGTGGATTTTCCGGAAAATTTTGAAACTAAAAATAAAATTTTCCGGAAAAGTTTCCAAGTCATTAAATTATAATAAAGCATCGTTAAATTAAACTTCCAATCATTGGAGGCAAAAAATTAACAAAACTGGAGTATTTTCATCAATTCTTGATGTTGTTCCTTTGAGATTCATCCAAAAATAAGAAACTATCAAACAACTAATTAATAAAGCATTGAAATCATGATTTAAAATTTTTAAATCATACTTAATGTTATAATGTAATACATATTGAAAATAACTATACTGGGTGTTTTAAAAGTCAGTTTCATGGCTTTTATTTGGGAACCAACGTGTCCTAGGGTCACGGAAGTAAGGTCTACTCCTAGATAAGTGACCCTGGAAAATCCATTGAAATTACTTACAGCGCCCCTAAGGCAAAATAAATGTTAAAAAAATTAATTTAAAAACTAAAGGAGAGAGCAAAAACCTCAGTGAGAGTATGTTGCCAACGTTATGAAGAACTGCCTGAAAAAATTTCATGAAAATATCGTGAATATTCTCGGAGATGTTAGCATGTGAAAATAGCACTCTTTCAGGCCTTAAAAAAGGTAAAGTTCGCAAATTTGTAAGTTTTTTTTGCCTTTATTCAACTAAAAAAACCCAAAACTACACACTGAAAACTAAACACTGAAAAATTTGCAAATTTACGAACTTTTTCTTTTTTATTTCCGTTTTTCAGAAACTAGTTCAAGAAAACTTTAGTTGTGACCAACTTGTATTTGCGAATGGGGGTGGGTTCGCACGTAGTCGCTGAATTAAACTTGTAACTTCTATTAAAATATATAAATTGATATAAAACTAAATACTTACCCTACCAACGAAGTCGCCTATTCCTGGATTTGGAAAGGGGGCAAATTTCCTGTATATGTGCCCCACTCTTGAACAAGGCACGTCAAGCATCTTCCCACCACACTGCCAGATCTTGAAAGAAAGTTCGTATTGTTCTCCTCCCCATACATCTAAGCCATCATCATACCCTCCCAACTCCCAGAAGAAACTTCGGTCAATGGCAAAAAGACCTCCGGCCATGACTGGGCTTCTGAAAGAGGAACGAACTTTCTATAAAAATGCATGGTTTTAGTTCATTTTCTAAAAATATTAAATCAACGGTTTCCAAATATTTTTGATCGGTCCTTGTGTTTCCTGTTTGAATTTACGTCCTTTCACTTATGAGCTTTTTCAAACAAACACGATGACAGAAAATAACGTAAATTATTATCCTACAGTTATGTAGGGGCAACTGGCAGAGTGACTTCGGGTTAACCGTCACGTCGGTTATGTTAGTGGTGTGTATGGCCATAATTCTTCTGCTTCAAGATCTCCTCAGCACTTAGTTTTTTATGCAAAAATTACCTATTATAGTCTGTTCATTTAGAATTTGCGCCTGAAGCAGGATCGAAAACGCCTAATAACGCTCATCACACAACTTCATGGACCGATTTTTTTACAGTATTTTAACTACTTCTGTTTCGGCTGCTTTGTTATAGCAGAAGAAAATTTTTTTCGATGATAATTACAGTAGTAACTGCTTCTAATACATTGCGTCTCAGGCGCCAATTCTAAATGAACAGAGTATAACATATATGTTTATAGATAATTTTTAAGCTAAACCCAAAATTGAATTTGATTGGAAATAAATTAAAATTCTAATCAGCTATATGGAAAAATTACCTTCCCACTCAACTTAAAAAAACATTAGAGACTAAAACAACCTTAAAACAAAAAGAGATAAGTCACTGTTTTCATTTAGGAGTGACCTAAATAATATACTGAAATTTGGAGATAATACGAGTTAAAGAAGTTCAATTCCTTCAATTTCCATTTTTATCACAAAACATTCAATTTAAAAAAAATTAGTGTCACAAAATTTTAAGGCTTTTGAAAAGGTCTTTTTTAAATCAAGCAACAGGTAATATTTTCGCATCCTTGTATCTGATTTTTGTAAAATAACAAGCAAATTTATTAGGAACACTGCTTTCAAAAAGTTTCAATTTGTTAAAAAATTTTAAAATTTAAATTTTACGATATAAACTTGTAACAATTGATAAAACTTGCCAATTTATTTTTTGTACAAAATGGAAATTTAAAGAAAACTGAACTTTAAGGTTCATATCTAAGTCTGTGTACACGTCTGCAATAACATATGCTTGTGAATTGGCTCGGCTCTGTTAATTCTGTGGTATTTATAATCAGGTCACATAATTATGTAAGGAAATCTGACTTCTGTAAGGCTCCCTGCGGAATAGTAGTTTTGTAGTGTTTAGTAGATCCCAAAACCAGTTACAAAAATAGTGGGTTGCTTGACTATTTAAAAGTTTTTGGCATAACAACCCTAACTTAAGGAGATATAAAAATAGTCATTATTTTAAAAAGAACCTTCATTCTACGTCCAACAAGAGTCATGCTTGTTTTGTCGTTTTGAGTTTGTTTTCGCTCATTTAAAGGTTTACGGAAATGCGAATATCTCCTTTAAAAATCTCCAAATGAAATAGGGTTTGAAGAAAAATTTTTCAGGATAATCGGTCTACCTGATACAGATGTTCTCAAAACAAACATTGGAGAAATTTTAGTTTAAAATTAGCGATATTCATTAAAAGTTTGTATGTGTCAACACGTAATTTTTTAATACACTCATACCTGTTTTAACCTTTAATGTGCGATTTTTTATTTGTGCGACTTTTTTGTGCGATTTACCCTTCGATTTTTTTTGGGCGGTGTATGAAAATTTTTAATTGGAACAAAAATCTTGTATATCTGGCTACCAAGACATACATGGGTCTCATGAAACAACAGTTGTCGTCGACTACATGGTAACTGAAAAAAGTCTACCGTAGGTATAGAAACGGTTTCTCAATTCAACTGTAGGGTGGGGTGGGGATTGCGTTACGTTCCGAACATAAAGAGTTTTTCAATTCAGCTATGCTGAGGGATTTTCGCTATACGGTCCTACGTGAGACTTTTTTTTCATGCGGTTCTTATTCACCGCATAAAAAAGAATTTTTTAAATGTGATGCGAAAACTATTTTTTTATAGTTACTCGCGAAGTTTGGTGCGAATTTTTTTTATGCGATCCCTATTCCTCGCACAAAAACTGGTTTGACTGTACTATTCAAAGAATATACAGGGTGTATCTGAAATGGTGCAACAAACTTTCAGGGATGATAGTACTCATCAAGACGAACAAGAATCGGTATAGAAAGGGGGGTCCCAGATCAAATCCCAGGGAGTTAAAAATGGAGCCCCCAAAATGGACACCCCAAAAAAATCATTGAAAAATTCAATTTGTAGAAGAACTACTATTGGTAAAAACTTAATTATGGTCTCAAAAATTGTGATTTAATATGATCTTTAAAATTACCTCAAAAGTCTTCACTTTAAAATTTGTTTTATTATGAAAAAAGTTAAAAAACACAAAAAAATGTGAAAACTCTGCCAAAACCTTATTTTGTATTTCGAAATCCTTTCTTTTGATTTGATAATCTGAAAGATCATAGTTGAAAACCCTTAAGTCCAAAGTTTCACGTAAATACAATCAATATTTAACGCTTGAGATACTTTTAAAGTTTGTTTTTTGGGTGCGCAAGCAGTTTTTTTAGAGCTGTTTCCAGAACAGCTGTTAGCGCACGCAAAAAACAAACTTTAACAGGATCTCAAGCGTTTAATATTGATTGTATTTACGTGAAACTTTGGACTTAAGGGTTTTCAACTATGATCTTTCAGATTACACTGGGGAACAGCCATTTCGTTGTCTTAGAACTGTGACTTGTTTTTGAATCACTTTTGGCCCCTGAATCCAAAAATAACTGTAGATTTGTCTGTCACGTCAACTTTTTTGGCAAACAGCCCGCCCCCTTTTTACGTTTTTCAATGACTTAATGACTTTGAATTCGATTTTCAGGGTCAAAAATCATTACTTTAGTCTTTAAATTACACCCGAGAGAACAAGAATGGTTAAAGTTTCTGAAATATGAAACTTTGTGGCCAATGGATAGGTTTAAGGGGTTATTACCCCCCTAAAAACGCAAAAAATCGTTAAAAATGATAGTTTATTTTACGCTATTTTTACACTCCTTTTTTACGCAATTCCTTTTCAAAAGGTCCTAACTTATCACCAAGGACCCAAATTTAATGAAAATTGGCCGCAATGATTTTTACAAAAAGCGGTTGAGGCATTAGCGCCCCCGAAGCACCCGCGGAAGGGTTCGGAATACCCTCTTTCGCTTAGAGGACTAGAACACCTTAACCGCTTTTAGTAAAAATCATTGCTGCCTATTTTCATTAAATTTGGGTCCTTGGGGAAAGGTTAAGACCTTTTAAAGAGGAATTGCGTAAAAAAATAAATAGAAAAAACCCTGAAATGCAAAAAAGGAACGTTATAAAGGATAGAGGTTATTTCAAGATTTTCTTACTCTTATTTTTTATGCAATTCTTCTTTAAAAGGTCTTAACCTTTCCCCAAGGACCCAAATTTAATGAAAATAGGCAGCAATGATTTTTACTAAAATCGGTTGAGGTGTTATCGTCCCCGAAGCGAAAGAGAGTCTTCCGAACCCTTCCGCAGGTGCTTCGGGGGCGGTAATGCCTCAACCGCTTTTTGTAAAAATCATTGCTGCTTATTTTCCTTAAATTTGGGTCTTTGGGGATGGGTTAGAACCTTTTGAAAAGGAATTGCGTAAAAAATAAGTGTAAAAAATAGCGTAAAATAAACTCTTTCATTTGTAACGATTTTTTTGCGTTTTTAGGGGAGTAATAACCCCTTAAACCTATCCATTCGCTAAAAATTTTCATATTTTAGAAACTTTAACCATTCTTGTCCTCTCGGCTGTAATTTTAAGACTAAAGTAATGATTTTTGACCTTTAAAATCGAATTCAAAGTCATTAAGTCATTGAAAAACGTAAAAAGTGGGCGGGGCTGTTTGCCAAAAAAGTTGACGTGATAGAAGAAAACTAACAACAGTTTTCTAATCAGTGTGCCCATTGAACTCTGAAACAGCCAAATAATCGAAGTCAACAGAAATTATGTTAAAAATTGTTCCCCAGTGTTATCAAATCAAAAGAAAGGATTTCGAAATACAAAATAAGGTTTTGGCAGAGTTTTCACATTTTTTGTGTTTTTTAACTTTTTTCATAATAAAACAAATTTTAAAGTGAAGACTTTTGAGATAATTTTAAAGATCATATTAAACTACAATTTTTGAGACCATAATTAAGTTTTTACTAATAGTAGTTCTTCTACAAATTGAATTTTTCAATGATTTTTTTGGGGTGTCGCTCCATTTTTAACTCCCTGGGATTTGATCTGGGACCCCCTTTCTATACCGATTCTTGTTCGTCTTGATGAGTACTATCATCCCTGAAAGTTTGTTGCACCATTTTAGATACACCCTGTATAAATCCACAAGCGAAGTTTGAGACAACTATTTTTCTTTGGTTTCAAAAAATTCCAAAGGCAACCTTTTGATAACTTAATTTCCTCAATAACTCTCCGAAACCCTAATTTATTTGTTTAGTGAGAAAAGCTCCAGAGGCGAATATTAGACACGATAAAATTATTTCAAAATATACTTTGTTGGTCCACGCAATTCCCAAAATCGCCAAACTGTTTTGACCTACGATTAGAATTGCCCAAAACTGAAAACCAATCGAATATAACACCCTAAAATCAATGACAACTTTAAAAATTTGTCACTGTTTAAATATTTGGCGACCAAAACATTTATGCCATATTTAACTGTAGTATGCAATTCCCGAATTTTTTGAAAACGAAAAAATACGGTTCTAAATGCAAAAATCGAACCAAAAAGTAAAAAAAATAGTTTCATTTTTAAAAATAAAAATTGACAATAGCTTTGCACTTGTTTAGGATTCATGACGTTAGATCTGTTTTGACCCTACTTTAAACACTGAGCTATATAATCTGGAGTGCAAACTCAGCGTACAAAAATTTACACTGTCATTACTCCAAAGGGGCAAAGATCAAGTCCCCCCCCACAGAATAGAAGACGGCACTTTCATCACTGAGCTATAAAACAAACTGGAGTGACAACTTCCGATACTATAACAAGCGACCAAACGTGCCGGCGCGGAAGGTTAAAGTGCCCCGATTGCTGCGAGCAATCGAGGCATTTGGGGCTAAAAGCAATCGGGGCAATCCCCGCATGACCATCTTTTAATCCGCCCATGAATGTTTTTTAAAATATTATGAGCAAAATTTAGAATGGTCGTTTCATTCTGTGTATACAACTGGTTTAACAGATGGGGGAAATTAAAAGAAGATGGAAATCCTTTCCGTGGTGTGATGCGGTTTCAGCACGCACACTAGTCACTCCAGTTTGTTTTATAGCTCAGTGACTTTCATAGACCGTAATGTTGTAATTTTTAACATAGACTTTTCCCATAGACACTAACGCTCTCAACCCGAGGAAACTGAACTTAAATTTTGGTCATGTGATCATAGCTATGGAGGATAGGACCTCTACTCTAGATTCCTAATGCTAGTTTAATTTTACATAGGATACTTATCGAAATATTTTAATAAGAAATAAGTACAAACTTGAAGTTTGATAAGAAACATTGTTGTAAATATTTCAAAAAAAGTCACAATAAGGAACTTGCATGTGTCAGATTTTCATAAACATTCAAGTGTTCCGTATGGTTTTTTGTATAGTAAAATGAAATATTTTGTCAATTTTTCAAAAAAGTGTACAGTTAATTAAATATTTTAATTTAAAAGTTGAGTAAAAAACACGTGACTGAAAATGCGAAGTGTGTTTGCATGCACAGTGACGTAGAATCAATCGAGCCAAATTGCAATCAAAATTGAATTTCTATGTTTTAGTTGACGATTTCTTTTTTCAGAAGTGTCCGATATGAGTGTTTTAATAAATATTTACCTTCTAGACACTTCTGGTGACTGTCAGAAATCCAAGGCAAACATTTTAAGCGAAGTCCATGATTAGTGACGTCACTGCATGCAATTAAGCGTTTTCAGGTGCTTCGAAAAAAACGATTTTTGATAATTTTTTTTGCAATCGGAAAAATTTCTCAATCGGCCTCAAATTTTGTGTAGTGGCTTATTTTTGCGTGAAGAATAGATTAAAAAAATAAAAAAATCATGCAAGTTCCTTATTGCTCATTTAGCTAAATTTTTGCGGAAAGAGAAAATCACCAACGCATTTCAGATATGTAAATAGTTATTAGTGGCTTGCATGGTAGCTCAGCTGGCTCTGCTCGTAGAAGAATTTTAATTTATGTTAGAACTTGCGATGACGTCAGTCTGCTGAAATCGTTTTCTCCTGCGAAGAATGATCAGTTGAGCTTCGAATCTTTTCAACTGTGTGGCGTTTTCCTGTCAATTTCTCACTAAGCCTATAATATAGTAATTTCTTAAAGACCAATACGCCAGTTTTTCTTGCTTAGCTTGGAATGATGGAAGAACGGATAAGAATATTGTTGTGGTGAGTCTTTCATTATCTTTGTATTTGCGCTACTTTTTTTAACCTTGGTAGTTCAATTACTATCTAATTCTCAACTAAGATTGTCATTTATGGATTGTAAGTTAAAAAATTTTACTGGTTATAAATTTAAGTTGGACTTGTTATGAAGTGAATATTTCGCATTTTTATCGTACATTCCGGTGGTTTAAAAACAAATTTTTTGTTCTTTCTCTAAAGCATAAATATATTATCCAAGTTCACAACTGCTGTTAATCTTATTGACTATTTTAAATGTATCCTTCAATACATATTCTAATGTTCTCGTTTGACTCCAATAAACGCATTTTATATTTATTATCACCCAAGGTTTTTTATTTCCAAGTGGAAAGAAAACGTGAATTATGAATCTAATTCAAACGTTTATATCACTTGTATAGATGTCTTACTTAAATAAGTAATGTTAATTTTATTTTCATCTTTTTAAGCTGTATTGTTAAGTTCCAATCATAGTTCTAATGGTTCTAATCGTAGAAGTTTCACTTTCACCTGCCCTGACAATGTGTACATAACACATGCGCTTCTCTGCACCTGCATTATTTTTTCAGATTCTGGTCTGCACATTTCAAGGGTGAAATTACATCAATTTTGTTAAATATTTTACGAGTTAATTTTTTATCGATAGTAAAATGTGGGTACTTATAGCAAATTGAAGAATGGAACTATATTGTTTTTTCACGACCAAGTTTTAAAGTATGAGTAATATTAAGTTTAAAACGGTACAGCTTTAGGATAAGTCCGCTTTTTGAACGGTCGCCAAATTGGCGGTATTTCATGGCCGACAAAGCGGACTTATTCTAAAGCTGTTCTAATAAAATGCAGGAAGAACAAATAACACAATTTATCAAAATGAAAGTAGGTTTTTATTTTAAAAGTAAAGTACACACAAATTAATGAACATATATAACATTGAAAATAATTAAAATATGAAAAACAATTATTAAATAATAGCTTGTTATTTTACAAGTAACTTAAAGTATTTACAAATTAATAATCTTAAATATAACATTGAAAATAAAGAAAATAATTAAAAAATAAACGAAATAATAGTAATTATGTACAAAAATTATGTAACTAAATTAAAGTTCAACTAGCCGCTAACTCCAGTTAATTTCTCAAACTATTTCCATGAATTTGTTGAAATTGTCCACATTTGCCTCCATGCATGATTTCTTATAAATATACACTGAATACGTAAAACTTCAAATCCGTTTGCCAGTTGTGGGTTTAGGAGGATGCACTTGATATGGCGCCACATGGACTCTAGTATTTGTGTGGCATCCTGTAAGTTCCTGTGCCGTTCCCGATGTTTTATGGCACCTCCATACATACCCATCAGATTTTGAAGGTTTGGATAAAATTTGGACTTTGATATCGATCGTTCTTGCTTACGGGTTTACTGTGTAGGTATAAATTTTAAGCCGTAGTTGAAGTATCCAATTAATTACAAAACAATCACATTTAATTATTTATAGCTTCTAAATCTTAAAATAATCGAATTAAAACAATCTTGATGAAACCGAATTTTGTAGAAATGTATTCAGATTATTTGAGAGGATAACTTACTTGAAAGGATCAGAGGGATGTTTGAGGTCTTCTGGAAGTAATGGCAGTCTCTTGTAGTAAAGCTCCCAGTCGAATGACCCCCTTGCACCCTCATCTTGGGCTCGATAGGCCAGGGTTTCATAGTCGATGACGTCTATGAAAGGGCACGTGACGGTTTGGCGGTGAAGTGAGATGGGTTCTAAAAATAGATTAATAATTGGGTTCAGAAATTGCCATTTTGCAATTTTTCCATCCACAAAACTGAATCGGTTCATACTTTTTGTGCCCCATGTTGTAAGTGCAATATAAATATTTTGCTTGGCTACAAAATGTTGATGGGGATTAATTTCGACAAAAATGGTGATTGAGTTTTAGAAGATTGTGCACGAAGAACTTGAAATACTACATTCCAATAGAAACTCTTAAAAAAAAACGTGGATATCGCAGCTTAAGAAGCAACATGTGCTAAACTACTGATTAAAATCGAATCGTCCTATGCATCATTTAAAATTGCCAAGTGCGAAATATTGTCAACCCTTACGATTATATTAAGCTGCTGTATGAATGATGTCAGAAAAAGGATGACAATATTTAGGGATAGATTTTTTAAACAATTGTAGAGATATCTACAAATTTGTCTTTGGGTATTTTCGGACGACTCTGAAATAAATTGGGGAAAATTGATATGGTGATACAGATTTGGATATAGATTTTGGCTTGTATGGTAGCTCGGGGCTCAATGGAGAAGTTGAGCTTGTGGAAGTACTGTAGAACTCGAATATTATTAACCATAGGGTCTCCAGCTCGAAAACGTATCTTGTAATGCAATAATATCAAACTCATGGAAAGAAAGATCAGTGGGGAAGACCAATAAAAAGACGGTTTATAAATTAAAAAATTACTAAAATATTTAACAATGTTTTTTTCAAATTTATTTTTATAAATAAAGTTATAATAGCCAAAGGAAAACAGCATATTGATCACAAAGGGGACATCAGAATGCCCCGTTTAGACGAAAGATCATAAATATGCTTTTAAATTTCAACACAAAGAAAATATTAAAATTTAATTAACTTAATTAAAGATTAAAAAAACAAATAGGATGAAAAATATGCTACTACTTTACAAATCTAAGAATTGTATTGCCTGAAAGCTGGATAAAAAAAGCTTCAATAAATGAAAAATTTAGATTAAGGTCGTCTCGATATTAATAATTCAAATAAACTTTTAAAAATGGAATATTTGTTATAATTAATAAGATTTGAAGGTAGACCTGTATGTATATAAAAAATGTTTGCCATGTATTGATTTGGAAAACCTCGGATTATGACAAGTTCCTATTGATCTAGTACAGGGGTTCCGAACCTGGGGGTAATTACCCCCGGGGGGTAAACACGCTATTCTTCAGGGGTAACAGAACAATTTGTTAACCGAAGGAATTTGTTGTCCTGAGTCACGGCGCATCACGCATGCGGAATCCGCCGCGCTCGAAACAAATACTCGACATGTATAAACCTGTCCTCAAGGGAATATGACGAATATTTTGACAGCGCAGGATAAAGTTGCTAGTTTTATACGTAAATTAGAACTTGACCAACGCAGAGTGCAAGCTGGTGATGTGTCGATGTTTACACTACTCTGTGAGCAATTGGTAAATACCGAAGAAAACAAAATCATATTTGGAAATGACGTGGATCAACATTTATCTGCAGTAATAGAGTCACTGAAGCAATACTTTCCGGATTTAGATAATCGTCAGTCCAACTCTTGGATATTAAGACCATTTTCTACTGATGATGACATTATTAAAGACGAAGATGTAGCGGCCAAAGTAGAATTTCTTGGACTGCGCGAGAATAGTACTTTCAAAGTAGAATTTCAAATGTATGATCTCAGCAGATTTTGGATTAAAGCAGGTGCCGAATATCCTGTTATAGCTAACGGAGCTTTATGATAGTACCTTTTGCCACCACTTACAGATGCGAGAGTGGTTTTTCAACTTTAGTTTCATTGAAAACAAAGGCCAGAAACCGTCTCAATGTGGAACATGACATGAGATGTGCTTTAAGTGACACTAAACCTAACATAAAAAAACTTGTAAACGCAAAACAATTTCAACCCTCACACTGATTATTATTAATTCATAGTTAAAATATCGTAATATTGTTGTGTTTTTATGTAGCCACAATGTATCCAGTTTTCTGACTAACTGCTGGGCAATGACAACTTTGTAATTAATAAACATTAGAATTCGCTTGCATTGAGTGTTTTTATAACATTTTAAAATTGGGGTAAAATTTGATTTCCTAACAGGTTACAGGGGTAGCAGTATTATAAAGGTTAGGAACAACTGATCTAGTATTATAAAACCTTTCTCTAATTTTAAAGATAAATCTAATATTAAAAAGACATTTGAATTAAAAGAACAGCAAAAAAGGCTATAGAGGCCATCCCAACACTGCGTTATCGAAACGTTAGTTAATTTCACTATGCTGATTTTTGTCTTGTGTCTGGTTTAATACGTCTTATGGGCCTTGCACCATAAAAAGTTAACCAGCAACTGAACTTAAGTTAAATGTAGATTATTCAATTTGGGAACAAAACCGTCCTGGTAACTGAGATATAATTATATAAATACAGAATTTGATCTGAAAAAGTACAATATTAAAATAGAAATAATACACAACGCACACACTCACACACAGCAAAAATACAATGAAAGGAAGTAAAAAATCTACATAGTACTTCGGGGTAGTGCCCATTCGATCGCTTATATCAAATGCAAGGAGTTTGATTTTTGAAGACAAAATGCTGTTGTCTTTTCCAGCCTTTGATGTAAATTGCACAATCGGATCGGTTATTATTTTTTAACCGAAACCGATATGGTACACGGTGAGCAAACACTACATCATCCTTATTGTTATTTAATACCCGAAAAACCGAAGTTACAAACTGCTTTTTGCCTTCATTTAGTATTTATGGGTGGCCTGGGATTTTTAAATTTGTTAGTCTTTAATACTGTTGAAGTTTCAATGTCTTTTATCTCAAAGATTCTAACTCTGAAATCTGTATTCGAATGAATGATTTCAAACTATTTCCTCTGAGAAAGCAATTTCGAGGTCAAGATCTATATTCAACGTTTCTTTAGTTTCCGATTCAGTCATTGCCCCTCTTCCGTTTTTATTTAAGTGTAATGCTTTCTCATTGAATCTGCCACAATAGTAGTTATACTTGCCATTACTGCTTCCTTTACATTAGAACATTACACAATCTTCCTCAATTGTGATCTACTACCAAATATTAGTTGGCGTACTGCTCTAGAAATCTAGGAAGAATATCTCTTTAGAAAATAATAGTGTTTAATGCGATGACTTAAAAAAATCAGATTTTTACAGAGCGGTAAAAAAGCGTCAACATCAGTCAGCTGTTGTTTTAAGAAACCGTTTAATGTTCTATAACATTCTTGAGCATGTAATAAAAAATTTAAGCTAGTTCTACTTCTGAAACTTTAACGCCGTGAAGAAGTAGATAAAATGAAAAGAAAATAGAAGATTCAACGTGAGGAAAAACGGCTAACCGTATCTGAAATAACCGACTGCGTAGGTCTTTTATAAAAGAAAATATCTAACTGAACGAGAGTATTAACTAACGATACTGGTGACGAATGATTTTTTCGCTTTTGAAATGGATCTTTGAAGTAAGAAAAGCAAACTTCAGAAATCAGAAGTTTCGGCTGAAGTGATGAGAGGACTTAGAGGGAAAAAAGTTCCGTAAAACTAATTGATAAAGACACGAGAGAAAGATAAGCTCTAACATAAGAGTTTGAAAAAGAAGAGTAGTTTTTTAGGACATAAAATAATCAAGTATTTTAGACATTACTGATTACTTAGAAAAGTTAAACCGAACAAAGTTCTTCACTTCAATGATCCTCGGCTAGCTCTTGCCTTAAAAATAGTTATGATTTAGCTTCTCTGTGAAAGGGCCCTTCTAATACTAACCCAGCCTCTAATAGAAACATTAATATTTCTGTTCTATTTATTGCTGAAAATTTTACTTTTAATAAGAATTGCTAGTTATTACTTCAAACAGTGTAGGTAAAAATCGGGGTGTTTCAAAGAGTCAACTTTCAAGAAAAGACCAAAAATATTTTTTTTCTATCGTAGAGGAGGACTGGGGTGAATTGTAACAAAATTTACAATTTGATCTCAAACTACACCATTTTTGTTAGTTATGAAACTTATAATGAAAATATAATGATTTGATACACCCCAATTACAATTTTGTTATAAAAACTGTCCTGGGGACACGCATTACAATATAGTAAATAAAAAATATGTCAATTCACAGTGTTACAATTGAACCCACTTCAAGACAACTCATATTACAACTCATATTAATGTCAATTGTAACATGACACATAATCATAAAAAAGATGGAAAATTATACAAATTTAATTAACAATATATTTTGCATGAAACACACTGAACCCATTTTTCACTGGGGCGATTGTCTTTGAAATTGTCAAACAGAAACAACGCATATTCATTGTCTGACGAGGTTTCACAGTCTGAATATTTAAGTTTCTTTTTTTGTGGAGACTCCTTTTGCACTAAGTTTAGGTGTAGATGGGGATCTTTCTCTTTGAGTTTTTTTAGTTGCATGGTCCTTTTGTACCACTTTTGGTGTGGGCTGAACAGCTTGTAAGGAGCATTTTGATATTTGTGGTGAATTTGGTTCTTCTTTATTAGTAGATGGTGTAGGCAAAACAGGTGATAGGTGATACTATTTTCTTAGATTCCGCGCCGATAACCAATAAATAAAAATGGCTTTTAGCCTGCTTTTAGTTCATTTGTATATAAAGTCCCTCTTGGCGCATTATGATCAAAATTGATTCATGCGCCATAAAACAATAATCAATAATAACAATAATAATAATAATGATAACCAATAAATTATAACCAACTTTATAGAATTTTCATATTTTCCCAGACAGAATCTGTATAATGACCAACACACTGCTCACGAGCAACGCTTCTCAATGAATCAGAATAATATAAATTTTAAATCATTGTGTCGAAAATATTTAAAAAAGCTTGTGACAATTGACCCCAATGCATAATATATAACAAGTTAAAATAGTCCCCGGCTGACGTGTTACATTTGACATTTACCCCTCGTCTACAACTTTAATTTAGCCCTCGTTTTCAAAGAAACTAACATCAATATTAAATAAAGAGGGACCTTCACGGTCAGATGAAAGAGGATTAAAAGTTTTCATGTAAAGATACCGTGGTTTAGAATGAAAATCTGTGGTTAAATTCATCGGGGGGCACAGATCCCCGGCACAGATGACTTCTAAAAGGACCCAAACGAAGAAATAGATTTTTCGGTTTGGGAAAAGCCGGCTCAGTATTCCACTAATACCGAAATGTCTAATGAAACCATGTTAGACTGGATTCGCTACATGTGAAGAAGCACTGAAATCTGTACAAGTACGGATTTGGATATATTTGATCATAGAATGAACTTCCCCACGATTATTATGAAAGTACATCACACAAAGGCTTTTGTCCACGTAAAACGATTTTTTCTTTGTCTGGCGCAATATGCCCTGTAATGGGTCATGCGCCATTGAAAGTCAACCAACCAACTAACCCCACGAATCTTTTTTGAACTTGAAATAAAAGTTATGACCTTGATATAAGCTTCTACTGCAAAAAATAAGAATCAACCTTTTCTTACCTAACAATGGTGGTAGCCAGTCTATGTTGGCTTCGGTGTGAGAATCCAAAAACACTAAAATATCGCCTTTGGCTGCTTTGGCTCCTAGGAGTCTCGCGCGGATCAAGCCTTCTCTTCTGCTTGCACGTACCACACGGACATTCTGGAATTGCTGCTTCACATACTGATCTAATGGGGATTTTAACTGAGCTGAAAGAGAAAAAATTAAAATGGGAAAATTCCGGAAAGATTAATATTTTGATTGAAAGATTGAGGATGTAATTCTAGGGTATGGGTACGTGTGAGACGGATCTTATTTTTGATGCGCAGTTATGAAATTATGGTCGTATTAGCTCGGTAACTCTATGCCCTTATTTGGATCTTATCTATGTCCTTATTTGGATATCCCCAGTAAAATACCTTATAAGGGAGCCTCGGACAAAAAAAATCCCAGACAAGCTCAATAAGTTATATTAGTATAACGTAATGAGGGCAAGTGTGCAAAAAGGTAAAATACAAAGACAACGTTTGTTTTGCACATTTAAGGCTACCACGGTACCCTTTTTTGAAAAATCTTTATTTATGCAATTAAACATTTTGTAAATAGATGTTTTTGTTCAAAAGAATGTTTATAAACATATATCCGAAATTTGGGTAAGTTAAATGAACCATTTTTTCTCAAAATTAAAAAAACCTTCAACTTTTAAGGTTTTTTAAAAATCTTAAAAAACTGTCAATTTTAGTTCTTTAGAAATGCTTTTGGTCTTTTTAGTATTGTTGGATACTACTTATTAAATACTAGCTAGCATTTAAAAATTAGCTTTCTTTGTTTGACTTCAATAAGAGTTTTTATATCAGAAAATGGAAAAAAGCTTAAAAATTGTTGATCTGTACATTTTGACATTTAAAAAAATACCTATCATAATAGGACACAAAATACAAGATAACTTTTTAGAATATATATTTATAAATATACATAAAAAATTTTCAATATTCTATCATGAGCAGTATAAAAGCCTTAGGGAATAGTAACCAGTCATTGTCACTGAAAACGTAGTCCGAGAAAAATGCACTTAAAGTTCTAGAGACTTACACATTCGAGCCTGATGTCACTCAGAAAACTTAAGATAACTTCCAAACTAAATGGAATTCAGGTCTTATACTTTGACCATAGATTTCTACTAGCACGAGGCATTGAAAAATGCAAGATTTTTTTGACATTTTAGAAGTTTTTAGGGTAATGTGTAGCCTTAATTTAAAAGATTTTAAAATCTGAACCAAAGATTTAAAAATCTAAAACAGACATGCTTCGAGGATATTTGGATACTCTTCTTCAGTGTAACGATGAAAGGATGTAAGCATGACTATTAGTACATAATATAGTATACAGCAAGAAACAAATACAATGGACCACCGAAAAACATGTGGATACTGAAAAAAATATAGGGATGAATCAAGACCTGTCAAATGTCCCTTTTTTCTCTCAAATTTGGATGTCTTGATTTTGATTTGGATGATTGATATTTGTTGTCTTTGCGGGTTGCATTGACCATTTCCATCCGTGCAGCCCAGTAAGAATTGGAATTAGAAGTGTAGTTGTCAAGAGGTAAAAATTAGAAATTGTGTTGGCAAAAGAAGCGCAACTTGTCAGGGGATTAAAATTCATAATATCTTCAGAGGAACACAGAGGGCATCCGGGATTGTCATCATGACTCAAATTGAAGCGAAATTCGTCATTTTATCTCCATTCAACCCGCCAAACTCTGTAATTGAGCCCACTGTTATCTTATGTACCGAGGGTGTTTCATCAATATAATCCTAAAGAAAGGAATTATCTCACGCGGACCTCAGTGCAACTAGCGCCAACGAACACAGTTCACACACAGAATGTACAGTTGGAGAAACTGGTGTATCAATGTTACACCAGTATCTCCAACCAGTATCAGGGTCCCAACGCGCTTTGCAAGGTTTCGAGAGGTCGCTGTGGGATTTACTCCCTTATGAATGAGGTACTGTTCATCCTGCGGTGACATGACTCTTGGGAGTCAAGAATTTCATGACCGGCTTTGACCATTGATTTGACAGAAAATATATTTAACCGGCTATTTGGGCCGCAACCTATGCAATTACGTTTTCTTTCTCTACTTCTAGTACCAAGGAGAGCACTTCTAAGGGCAATTCAGTGGTCAAATGATTAAAATTCAATTACCCGCCATTCGCAAAAAAATTATTAACCCTACAGTGCATACTGATGCCATTTGGCAACACGACATTTTTCCCCATTTCCTACTCGAACTTTCATTTCCAAACGGCAACACCATGCAATAAGTACAATAGATATAACATTTCATTGTATTAGCACTTTAGATCGCCAGTAGATCACAACAGGGGTACTATTTTGAGACATTTGTTAGTAGCTAGTGAAACGAAAGTCAAGACACAGAAAACGCCAAAATAAAAGGACCATATAAATTAAAATAAAAAAATTTTTCAGCTTGAACAAAAAATGTTTTGAAAAGATAAGTTGTTTTTTTATATTTTTAGAGCATTTGGTTTTATTTCACTTCACAATTAATTTCACAAGAGACACAAATTAATTTCACAAGGACAAAGTTTTTTGCCAATAAAAAGTAGAAAAAAATTAAATTAAATTTTTTTAGTATTTTTTTACTAATGTACACCATAATAGAAGTCACATAAATGATTTTCAAGTGAATTTAAAAAATCATGCATTGTAGGGTTAACTTTGATTTTTAATATACTATCTGGCGCCTGGAAAAGAGATGCTCTATGTGGGAGCAGAAAACTCATTTTGACTTGTTTTGTATGAATTTTAATATTCAAAACACACCAAACTCCCCATTGGTTTCCGTATGCATTTTTTCCAATCCACGTATATCCTCCAGATCTACTAGTTCTTTCACTTTTTAGAAAAATTTTAATTTTTTCATGACGAACCTTGGATAATTTTTGAGATACTTAATTGGATCAATTTTCAGATTTTTATCTTGTCATGTGTACCATTTATACAATCGCAAGAGGTGATCGATTTGACTAAGAACTCCACAAAAGGTACTGGAGTTAAAAGTACAAAGTTTACATAATAATTTTTTTATGTTTTGGACTGACAAATAAACTTCAAATTTTGATCTACGTCGCAATGTTAACATGGTTTCGTCCCTTGGTGTGCCTTTGCCGTATTTCGCAGATCTAAGACAATTTATATAGCACTCAATTTAGTTACCATTTTAAATTAACCAACGCGCTTGTAAAGTGAAACTTGAAGATATTAATCAGTCTGTTAAATACAAAATAATTTTACCAGTTTTTAGTTTTTATTGTCTTAACACAGGCTACCCATTACCCAAGTACTTATACAAAAAGCTTAATTCGAAAAAGAAATTATATTTTGGTTTCATTTGGGGACATTGTGGCATAATATGGCCCTTGTGACATAAAAACTAATTTAGCAACCTATTAAGGATTAATATTACTATCTTCCTGGTAAAATAATTCCTGTATGATTTTGTAAGATCTTATTGATTATAGGAATTTGTCATAAATTTAGGCTTACAAATATCCCTCTGGTTTTATATACTATCTTCCTAGAAATGATATCTTGAAAACTCGATTAGTTTTAGCCTTTTTGTTTGAAAGAAAAGCAGTTCATTAAAGATCCGATGCCCAAACTTTTCTTGATCACAGCACTATTTATCGGAAAACACGACACATTGGCTTTTGTGTGAAGAAAACACCGCAATCTATTTCATGGTACCAAAGCCTAAAAAGAGACATGGGGTAAAGAATATAGAAAAGAGTATTTTACTCGGAGGACTTTAGGTCTGGGACTTTGTTGGAGTGTGTTTTGGAAAATGGATTGTTTGGAATGTCCGCCATTCTGATGAAAGAAATTTTATGGAGGAGGAAATAGGATTGATTTCATGCTTGGGTTCGGCTCTACAAAATTACTGCTTTTGAACAGACTTAACAGTTAAATCCAGGATTCAACTTGAATATTGGAAACTAGTCTGTTATGGGGCGCCTACGGCGCCTTTCTTGATCGCGGTAATGCCACATTATCGCGCGCATTATTAGTGCGCAGCGAGCGTTCCAGAATCAGTGAGTCAGTGAGTGACGTGGGCTTTTATATGAGAGATTAATTATATAAATTTTTGAAACTTTAAAAATTTCTTTAATAATTCACAATTAAATTCTTTTTATACGTTTTTGGATTATCCTACGTATGGTGTTCATAATTATTAAATAATTCAGAATAGTTTACCAAATTTATTGATGAGAAATTTATTTAGTAATAAGTATAAGAACTGATCTTTATTGATTCTGCAATATATTTAAAATATCTAAACCTTTTTCGTACCATTTCTAAGAAAAAACCCTTTAAGGCACAATATTACCAAAACAAAAGTTTTGTTAATTTAATTTACAATAAAATAAACTTGAAATGAAATAATTAAATAATAATGAAAATGAATAGTCAAAAACTTATCTAGAAAGTAATAACTTGGTGTAAACTCTCAACTCTCAACGTCACCTCCAACCGTGGACCGGTTTCGTCCTTGTTAGGACTCATCAGCAGTGCTGATGAGTCCTAACAAGGACGAAACCGGTCCACGGTTGGAGGTGACGCTTGAGAGTTGAGTTGAGAGTTTACACCTATTGTCCACTTAACCAGCAATAAATGGTGAAATTCTCCTTTCATTTAATAACTTGGTGTAATAACTTAGATTCTTTCAAAAAACGATGTCTATTGAGTTTCATTCGTGGTCTTGGCATTTTCATTTACATAATGGGTGCTTAAACTCTTTTTGCAAATATAAATTAAAAGCGGGAATTTCGAAACATTTGCTCATGTCGTGGAGAAAAAAAATCAAATGAGAAACAATGAAAATTTTATAAAAAACAATACTTGCCATTTAAAATATAAATAATTTATAAAGTTTTAAAAAATTTAAACATGTCTAAACTTACAAATTCAAGTTCACTTTCGCTCCCACCATATCCAGAAAAAATTGCCAAGACCAACGATATCCGCAATACAATATCTGCCACGTAGGACAAATAGGTCATCAGCATTGTAGAAGCTTTTACTCTTATCACTACTTTTTAAAGATACTTGTTTGTATTAAGCTTTTCACTTTTAATACGCATTTTAATAATGGTATACCGCGTTATGTTTTCACGTCTAAAAGGACAGCCTTTGAACAGTAGAACCAAAATACCAACGAAAATGAACTTATTTTTTGTAAATGATGTATGAAAACTTGTCCTTAATAAAATGAAAAAGTTACTTGCCAAGTCACAGCTTAAGACTCAAAATAAAAATTAACCTCGTTCCATGTTCACCCTTCTCGCCACCAGCCTACTTTAAAATATTGCTTTGATTTAAGATGAAATAAAATTTTTTAAAAGCTTACCTTTTGTGCTGAAATCGTCCACAAGAATGATCTCTTCAATGAGTTCAGATGGGGATCGACTGACAACACTGGTCACTGTTCTCAAAAGAGTGCTCCAGTGTTCGTTATGGAATGGAATTACTATGCTAACCTTTGGTAATCTGGACAAATACTGTTTATCTTTACAACTAAAAAATAAGAACTATTTTATCTGATCAATTTTAAATTGTGGATAGTTATGAATTTGGATTTTATAGGAAAAGTAATCTAAAATTTATGAGTAAGAGCTTTAAAGCAGTCCTTCATGAGTCTAGCTTGACATTAAAATTTTGGCGAATAGTTTTAAAAACAGATAGTTTAGTTTTAGATAGTTTTTTTTAGTTTTTACATTGCAAAAACAACCCGGAACTCAAACACTCAAATAAACTCAAAAATACTCAAATTAGTCTCTACTATGACTAGATGTGAAGTTTATTAACCAGTATAAAATGGCAAATGCTCTAAAATGAAAGCCTCCATAAAATGCTTACCTTGGATGCCTTATGTCAGGCAAAGTTCTGTTAAATGAGATGAAATCACTGACTAAAGCATTAAATCCATTTTCTTTATAAAGTTCTTCCTTAGTCTTTTCCAAACCTGGTGGAAGGTAAAATGCGTTTCCCTGTTCTCCAGGGCCATGTGGAATACTTCTCGGCCAGGACCTTTTTCGAACTTTCTAAAAAAAATGTGAAACATTAAACGCAAAAATTGACAACTTACAACATTTTCATCGGATTATTTGAACAGTAATATTCTTGAAATTCTAAAAATAAAATTAACAGGATTTAGGCAAGTAGGGTGGGTTGGGGTAAAATGGGTCAATTTAAAGGTACCTTCACATTCTAAGTTTTATTTCATCAAAACTATTACTTTTTCATGATTTCTTTCAATTGGATCTTGACACTACAATCCTTGAGAACATTTTCATCTAATTTTATCAAATATTTTTTAGTTATAAGTTGGTTAAACTTATCATCAAAAGTAATGACCCATTTTACCCCAATGTGGGGTAAAATGGGTCTCATTGCAAAAAGATGTCAAAAATATATTTATTACTAAATATACATGAAAGGAAGAAAAAAGGTAATCGGCTAAGCCGTTTTTATCTGAAAAAATTTGTTTTAAGTTGCACTTTAATGAAATTGTAAAAGTCCGAAGTTAATGAACATTGTTCAAATTAGGGATGTGGGTCGGAAAATTTTCCGCGGAAAATTTTCCAAAACAGAAAATTTTCCGGAAAATTTTCCACTATGTTTTTCCGGAAAATTTTCCGATATTTGTTTGTTGTTATTTCTTTTCATTGTTCCGTTTTGTTTCCAATTTGCTTCTCTTTCAAAGAAGTAAAATTAACTTGCTATAAATTTAAGGTTATTTTCTGCATTGAGGTTATCTTCAGTGACTTTCTTTGTGGTATATTGGAACTCGGAAATAGTAATAAAAAATCAATTTCATTTATTTGTGTGAAATATTTTTGCCCACCCCAGTAATTTTAGAATACTATTTTGCTTTCATTTCAGTTATTCATAGGTCAATTTAGTTAATAAACAATTAAATAATTTCTCCTTTTGTGGCATCATTTAATTGAATTACGAGACCTTTTTAGTACATTATATACAGGGTGTTTCAAAAGTCCGTTTCGTGGCTTTTATTTGGAGCCAACGTGTCCTAGGGTCACGGAAGTAAGGTCTGCCCCTAGGTAAGTGACCCTGGGGAATCCATTTAAATGACTTACATCGTCCCTAGTGGTGAATTAAAAAAGTTTAAAAATAATTTAAGAACTAAAGGAGATCGTGAAAATATCGTAAATATTCGCGAGAGATATTAGCATATGTGAAAATAGCACTTTTTCAGGCCGCATAAAAGGAAAAAGTTCGTAAATTTGCTAATTTTTCAGTGTTACTGTGTAGATTTGGGTTTTTTAGTTGAATAAAGGCAAAATTTAATAAAAAAAACTCACAAATTTGCGAAATTCATCTTTTTCGAGGCCTAAAAAAGTGCTATTTTCACATGCTAATATCTCCGCGAATATTCACGTTATTTTCATGAAATATTTTTCTTCATAAGGTTTTCTTCATATAGTTCTTCATAAGGTTGGCAACAATACTCTCACTGAGGTTTTTGCTCTCTTTCATTTTTTAAATTAATTTTTTAACATTTATTTCGCCTTTAGGGGGCTGTAAGTAATTCAATGGATTCTCCAGGGTCACTTACCAAGGGGTAGACCTTACTTCCGTGACCCTAGAACACGTTGGTTCCAAATAAAAGCCTGAAAAGGACTTTTAAAATACTCTGTATAGGTTTTTCAATATGTATTACCTTATAACATTAAGTATGATTTAAAATTTTTAAATCATGATTTCAGTGCTTTATTAATTAGTTTTTTTGGTAGTCTTATTTTTGGATGAATCTCAAAGGAACAACATCCAGAATTAATGAAAATACTCCAGTTTTGTTAATTTTTTCCCTCCGGTGATCGGAAGTTTAATTTAACAATGTTTTAATATAATTTAGTGGCTCGGAAAATTTTCCGGAAAATTTACCGGAAAATTTTCCAGAAAATTTTCCGTTTCAAAATTTTCCGGAAAACCCACATCTCTAGTTCAAATTTAGCAATTAAAATACTTCGTTTGGATAAAAAAATAAACTTCTATGACAGTTCAATGTATATTTGAAGGAAATAAGTTAAAAACATTGTTTTACTTAATACAGAAGGCCTCCTAACTATGACCCATTTTACCCCAAGTACAAAATATTGTTATAAAAGATAAAATATTTTATATTTTTCTAAGCTGATTGGCTTGAAATGTCTCTCAGACTTTCTTTTATGGAAAAATATTACAAAAGTCTGCTGTAATTTATTACAATATATAGATATTTTGGAAGTTAGCAAACCCTGTTTTTTCGATGACATCATTTACGGTTCAAATTAAATATTTTTTCAGTCCTCAAAATCATAAATATTATTTTTTGACAGTCGAAAAATATTGCCAACAGATAAAATATTATAATACAAAAAAATGAGCGAAAATTCTTCAATTTAAATTTGATTTATATCGAGTTAATTAAAACTGACCCATTTTACCCCAAGACCCACTTTACCCCAACCCACCCTATCCAAAATTATGCTTTAACATTTAAATTTTAATTTAATGATAAAAACCGAACTTCTATTTGGTAGCTATTTATTATATTCTAATAGGGCACTAGTGATATTCTTTACTGTTAAACTATTTATTGTATCCATACAGGCAGAACACAAATAAAAAATAGTTGACACCATAAGTTTAGAACACGAACAAAGTATTTTTTGTTTTGGGGAGAAGCCGTAGTTAATAATAAAAATCCCAGAGTATATCAATGAAAATAATGAAATTGAAGTAATTTTAACTTATGAAAATGTGCTTTATTGATGGATTTTGGTTCTTATTTGGAGCAATAACTTTTCGTCTCAAAACTCCAAATATAACCATCATTTATGAAATGACATTAAAAAACGAACTTCAATTAAGGAAAAGACGTGATAAAACTTAAGAAAACACTTAAGCACTCATCAAAATGTCTTACAAAACCATTTTCTAAACGTTGGCGTGAAAGAAAAAGGAAATAATTTTATCTTTACTTCAAAATCAAAGTCCAATTAGGGTAAAAATTGGAAAATTTTGATTAAAAATATTCTTTTCACATAAAACACGCTTGAAGCTTTAGGATTGAACCAGAATTCACAATGAAATCCGCTGAGAAATTTGTTTTCTTAATGAACTGGGCTTTATTAAATTATTCTTAAATTTTATTTTCAGACTACATTCAAGTGCTTAAAAGGAAAAGGTTCAGTTCTGAGTTTTTAAATTCTAGTTTTGAATAAAGCTCCAGTCCATACCTTTTAAAAAGTACAGTGCTGGAATGTCAAGTGTGTACCATCAATTATAATCGGATTAAAATTTTATACATAGGAAAAATTGGAGAAAAAAGTATAATGTGTCCTGTAGCATATTGTAAAAAGCAGCCATTACGAATGTAGATGTAATTTCTAGAATGAACCTTTAAAAATAATTATAGAACATCTTAGGTTAGAAGAATTCACCGCCAGATTGGTCAAAAGAACTTTAAGATAGTCATAATAAAAATTTATCGCATAGTCCAAGCTCAAACTTTTGATAACTGCAAGTTACGTATAATAGCGTTTTAAGCATGTTTCGCGCATGATGATTTCGCAATCACATAAAATGCCATCATAACCATGTACTATGAAAAATAATGTTACAATGAATAATTACATGTGTCTGGGGAAAGTAACAGAAAAAGTATCTTTTAACAAAAATTTATAATATTTTCTTAGGGTTCTTAGTTATTAGAGATTTGAGTTTTTTTTATGAGTACACGTGACTTTATCGAGTAGTCAAATAAGTTACACAAACCAAAATTTTGAGGGTTTCGTATCTTTCTGCAATTAACTTCACTTTTTTCCCATTTCACCCTCTTAATTTCAGTTAGCTCTGTACAATAATCCAAAGGTTCATGAAAAATTCATCCAGCTTCTTTATACCTTCGTTTCGTTTCAAGACCTAACTGAATAATTCTTTTGCCAATGTTCCCCCTTTTTTACTGGCTCTTATTCAATTTCTTTCATTTGAATAAAAGCTTTTACGATAATATTTTCAAAGGAAACTTTTGCCTTTCTTGTCTTGCGGGAAGTGAAAAGTGCACAATTCAATGAGGGTTTGTAGAGGCTGTTTATTTTTCTTTTCCCGGGAAAAATGTTTTCTGGAAATGCGGAATGTGTTCTAGCAGTAAAACACTGAAAGTAGTTTTTTGTAAGGAAAAAGATGCTCGTAATCTAAATGAAGTTCCCATTTTTACTGCATTGTCTTTGAATGACTGAAATATCTTGAATTGTATTGGCTAGTAATGATCTGGCACCAATGGAGGTGGCCAATTAAAAAAAGGTTAACATTCAAATTAACGTCAGAATAAAGTAAAAATAAATATCAATTGGATGTGAAATCCCTAACGTTATTGAAGGTTGCGTTGCAAATAAAAAAGGAAAAAAACAAACGAAAAGTCTCCCGAGTATTAATAAATTTTTTGGTTTGAGAATTCTTCACATCTCACTGATCTGTTACTTATATCAGTTCAAATTTATTCGACGCCGATGTTCCCAAAACACAGCAGAAAGAAATACGTATAAAATTAAACAGCCTTTTATTGAAATATAAAACAAGTGAACTTAGTAAAATTGAATCTTCTTTTTATACATGGAAAAAAAAACTCCAACGTTGGCAGTAAATAAAATACATTGAAGGTGTGCGGCCTCGATCCCGGTCCAGAACTATAGTTATACCAGAGCACTACAGAAGTTAACAGCTTTTGAGGAACACATCCAGATACTTTCTTCTTAATGTTAATTTGAAGAATTTTAGCAGAATGGAAATTATCGCTTTGAAATTTTTGTTTCATTAGTTTTTAACCTATTCTTGCGCAGTTACAACATTTAAAATGGAACTCTTGCACAAAAATAATTGCCCTGAGCTGGGTCCGATCTAAATGAAATGTCCAAAGCGAGTTTTAGTATAATGAGTGCTGTAGTATTAGCAACAGAATGCAAATCTGAATTAATAAATATGTTCGGGGTAAAAGAAATGACACACAAGAAAGGGATAATTCGGTTCAGACATTCAAATTAACGTCAGAATAAAGTAAAAATAAATATGAATTGGATGTGAAATCCCTAACGTTATTGAAGGAAAAACCTAACGAAAATGCTCCCTAGTATTAATAAATTTTTTGGTTTGAGAATTCTTCACATCTCACTGTCAAATAATTCGGCAACAGCGTTCACATCCGTTCACCTGGCCTCAATGTGATCTATGCTAATATCGTAATTGATATTCACTTCTGGTAGGGGTGTCTGGAAAAATCAAGATTTTTAAAACGATATATCTTGGAAGTTTTCCTTATGAGTTAAGTGCGCCTGACATAGACGGATCATTGATTGGTGAACACGGTTATACAGACAGGAAGTTTCTTTGATTTTTGCAGAAGCACGGGTCATTCGTGCTACGGGTTTAAGGGCTTTACTAACTCATAAACTGTTTGGTGAGTATGAAAAACAACTAATGATACAAATAATAACACACTAAATTTCTAACAAGCGGGGCTGTCTTAAGCTATAATTTATTAAATTTTATCTTTATTTACAGGCAGCCGCTATCGCTTTAAATTTTCGAAATAAAAATTAGATACACACTTCTTTCCGAACTCACTTTTGGGAGCATGGAATTCGGTTGTTGGCAAAATGTGATACTACGCTAAAGCCTAAATGGATGAGACTTATTTCATGTTGTATTAAGTGAAATACTTCTAGGACTGATCTCCTGCATCCTCTCCACCTGGAGTGAGGAAGACGGAGAGCAGAATCATTTTGCTCTTCATTCTCATGCTTAAACCTGACGTTTTCGTTCCAATTATCCAGGTATACCACTTGGGTAATACCTTGCATTTTCCTGGTGTCGAATCTTAAATGTAATACCATTGCGTATATGAAATCTTTCGATTCATCCTTTGCTTCTACAAAATCGGTGCAGTAATACTTGAATTTATACAAAATACACGAATACAAAAACCTTTTCTTAAAATACAAAATACTATCAAGGTCACCGGTACTATGTGGCTTCGTTGGCGCAGAATGTCCTTATATGGGTCTTGCGCCATAAGAATCCATCCATCGTATCAACCAACTTTACCCTTTTGTACAAAAACTTTCTGGCCTCGCTTCTTTTTACAAACGTGATTACTTTTCTACACGATTTGTCGAATACATAGCCGTAGCGCATAGTTCAAACACCTTATCTACCGTGTGCCTTAAAACCCTTCAACATATACCAGCATAATGTTCTTAGAAATCAAGTAATATACACAATAAAACAATTCTTTAACTTTTCAAATCCTAAGTTCAATAGTACTTCATTTAAAGTAGAAAACCATTCTCTTCCAGCTTGACGTAAACCATATAAAGCTTTCTTTAGCTAAAAAAACATAGTCCTTTCCAAATTCTACAAAACCTTCTGGTTGCTCGTTATAAATTTCCTCATTAAGATTACTATATAAGTAAGCACATTTAACATCAATGTGACGATTTACCCAATTTTTAAGTACGACCAATTACCTTACAAGAGTAAAATTCACTACTTCGTAAACACCCCTAGATTTTAAAGTAGTAGTAACCTCATCTTTCATGGCACTTAACCAAAATGATTTTTCAGGAACACTTTGAGATTCATTGAAAGATCGAGGAACTTTGACCACTACACAAGGTGCCTCAGCTTCAGACTGATCACTAGAAGTTTCCTCACCTGAAAATTCTTCCTCAATCTCATTTTCTTTTCCAGAAAAATCAAAATACTCTGGGTTAAAATTTAATCCTTCCCCATCACAATATTTCTTAACATCATTTAAACTTCTAGATTCATGCGCCATAAAACAATAATCAAACCAAACCAAACCATTTAAACTTCTAAGTCTAATGTTACTTTTTGGGTAATAATAAACATCCTTTCTCCCTGCAGATTTACCATTTCTTCTAGTTTTAACCTTTCTTTCCCATTTAGAAAAATCAGGAACATCATTAATTTCCGCTGAAGATTTGAACCAAAAGATGAATTCGGATTTAGTTAAAATTAGCAAATGGTTTTTTGATAACTGTCTGAGATTAAACGTCGATAAAACAAAATACATGATCTTTAGCCTAAGACAAAATAGTCCAATTCAGCTTTCCATTAAATATCATGTTTATCACTGTAACAATTATAATGATTGTAATTGTAAATCAATTGATATAGTGTCTACAATTAAATATCTTGGACTTCATATTGACTGCAACTTAAAGTGGAAGTCCCATACCAAGTATATTGCTGATAAATTAAGACTAATAATGCTAAATTTTTATCATCTAAGGCCAAAAGTAAGCAGAAAATTCCTATTAACTCTGTATCACTCTTGGGTTCAATCTCGAATTAACTACGGTTTAATAATATGGGGTGGAGATTATCAGATAAATTTAAAAAGAATATGTAAACTCCAAGAAAGATTTATAAGATTGTTATCACCTCAAGCACATTCCATTAATATTGATAACTTTAAACTATTGAATATTTTACCTATTCGCTACCTCTTCTACTTTAAAACAAGTCTCTATCTCTACTTAAACTCCGATATCTGCAGAAAGCGAAACATGATAAATCCCCGAAGACCTAATGTGTTATATACTGACCTAAACCTGAAAAAACTATGTTTTGCAAAAATTTCTTTTATTTAGCCCCTAAGTTCTTTAATTTATTACCTTTGGAAATTCAAAATAGTCAAACCAAACATGCATTTAAAAAGAAATTAAAAGACTTTTTGTTTTCTATTGGGGACATTGAAAACTTTTTTGTTTGATCTTGCATTATTAGAGTAATTTTAATCAATTCTTATTTTTTTTTGCACTACTACTTACCTTACGACAGATAGTAAACCCAAATTTTCGACACCCTGTTTGCCACTACTAATTTCCTGATAGATATTATACTTATATTTTTTTCTTGTTTGCATGTAATGTATACTTTTATTTACAACCATGTCTAAATTTTTTATTGTAATTTCATGTGCAACTAATTGTAACCAACTGTTTATTGTTCACCTACATGGATCGTTCAACGATCCCAGGTGATGTAATACTTTATTTACTTTGTTTAAAAAAATAATAATAAATAAATAAATAAACTTTAGGTTCCGATTTAGAAATATCAGGAACATCATTAGTTTCAACCTCATGTTCCGATAACTCTTCAGAATCAGAGTTAACATAATTCCCACTGGGCTCTAAATCAAAATATTGTTCCTTTTCATCACCCTCATGTCAAAAACTCAACCCCAATTTTGATTCATCAAATCTTACGTGATTAGTTTTTACAACTTCACGAGTACCTTGAGTCCATATTCTGTAACCCTTAGTCTTAATAGCATAACCGACTAATATTTCAAAATTTTTCCCACCCTCCCTAATGCATGCATCGCAGCGTCGACGCATCGATTGTCGAACCCCTTGAAAGGATGGAGTTTCCCGGATTCGTTCTGCCCCTTCCACGATCCTGGCGACGAGGTCCATCTGCGATGTCACGGTCGTCTCGTACACAAATAAAAGATTTCATAAAACCCCAAAAGAAGAAATCCAGGGGATTAAGGTCTGAGGATCGTGGTGGCCATGCGATTGGACCACCTCGGCCAATCCAGTGATTAGGAAAGATTCTGTCAAGGTGTTTTCGCACCGGGCTGCTGTAATGAGCAGGTGCCCCATCGTGCTGAAACTAGAGGCGTGTTGTTGTTGGAACATTGATCATGAGATCTGGCGACACACTCTCTAAAAAACGGAGATACACAGATCCGTCAAGACGTTGGGGTAAAATGTAAGGACCGATTAGAGAGCATATCTCCGATTATTCCGGCCCAAACGTTTATGGAAAAACGTTGATTTGCATGGGAGCGTGTGGCCCTCGGGTTTTCATGGGCCAAGAGGTGCAGATTGTGCGTATAAAAAATACCATCCCATGTAAAAGTGGCCTCGTCGGAAAATAAAATTAAGGAAGGGAAATCTCTCTGGGTGTCTTCTTGTTGCAAATACCAACGGGAAAATGCAACGCGTTGGGGATAGTTGCCCTCGCACAGCGCTTGAACTCTTTGGATGTGGTAGGGGTGTTACATGTCCTTGTGCAGTATGCGCATGATGGATTAGCGATTCACTCCCAAGACGAGTTCACTCGCTCGGATGCTTGTCTCCAGATTCCTTTCAAATTCTTCTTCAACATGGAGTGTGCGTGCACTTGGCTCCCGACCGACGTGGCTCCTTGCTTCGAAAGTTCCCGCTTCACTCAGCCTGCGATGCTAACTTCCAAACAAATGATGACTTGGCTGGCGTCTATTAGGAAGTATCTCTAAGTATATCCGAGCAGCGGATCTTCCATTACCATTTGCAACGCCATAATATGGCGTTGCAAATGACATGATATATGCATTGCACATGATATATTATATCATGTGCATTTCAGCTAATTCTGAATTAGTATATCCATCCATAACTTACCGACAGTCAGTGGCGGATCCAGGATTTGGTTTTGGGGGGGGGGCTAAGAATTTCATAATCCAATTTAATCTTCTTGTTAATGGTAATACGGAAAAGGTAGTGAATTATCCTACTGAAACCACTAAAAGGGGGGTCTGGGGGTCCTCCCCCAGAAAATTTTTGGAAATTTAAGTAAAAAAACCCCACTTTTTCAACTCGTTTTGGTACGCCTCATCCGAATTTCGGATTTAATTTTTTGAGTTTTGACAAACTTAGTAAAATATTAGACGTTTTGGGGGGGGGCTTCAGCCCGAAATCCCCCCCCGTAGATCCGCCACTGCCGACAGTTATGCGACAATAAGAATTAATGTAGATCCGATAGTAATAAATAGTGGGGCTATTAAATAACGAGATTGGTGCTGCTACAAAAAACCCATACACACATTAATCACATTTCTAAATTGAAGTTCTTAATTTCAATCAAAATTAAGACACTGCACCGGGAACCATACTTGGTTTGCTTTCAACTGGGGTCAACTAACGTTGAATAGAATACATACAAATTTGAGTTACCTTAAGAATCACAAAAAAGTATTTGGCGATCACGGATTGGCTAAATTTTTTTTCCTGTCGAATGCAAAAGTGTTACCAGTGGGAAAACTTGCTTAGTAGAAGTTATAATATTTGAAGTTGGTTTACAAAATAACTACTGCTGCACACAGATGCAAGTTTTATTGCTGATTTTCACCCCCGGGTTTCACCCCTTAAAACTAATTTGCGACCCCCCTTTCTATACCAATTCTTGTTCGTCTTGATGAGTAATCATCCCTCCAAGTTTGTACTAAACCTTTTGAGACACCCTGTAGATAAAAAAAGCCTCGAAAAAATCTAAGTCGATAGGCTTGTTACAAGGTAGTATAATAGATGCAGAATAAATTCAAACATGGTTCGAGTCCCAAGTGTGTTTAGCCATGGATGATTTATCTAATTCTTGTTTTTTTATAATTTTGATGTTCTTTAGCCCTTTATGTCCCGACGGAACTTGTAAGTCCCACTTCCCAATGTTCCAAATTCGTCCAATTTTCGTCATGTAAGGCCAAATTTAGTTTACTTATAGTTGCAGTTACGTCTTGACATATTTTGGATGAGGATGAGGAACATAATTTGGGGCATAAAGGGTTAAGTCTGAATGCACGCCTAGTCAGTCCAATATGTGATAAACCACACTCACATGGGATTCTGTAAATGCCACAACGATTAAATCTGTCAATCATATCTTTAAGATTACTATAGGATATCTTATTTATAGGAGAAAATACAGTATAGAAACCAAATTTTTTGAGTATGTTAAAGATTTTATAACTGATTTTATTATAAAAAGGCAAAACAACTAAATTGGAAAAATTAGGTATTTCCTTTTCACTACGATGGGTGTTTAGGGTCTTGTTTAGAAGAATAACATCTATTAAGGTGTGATTAAAACCTCAATCAATCGCTATAGCCTTTATATAGTTAATTTCGCCATTTAAGAAATCATTATTAGAACATATATTAACTGCCCTGAATACATAAGCATTAAAAGAAGCCATTTTTTGACTCGTCAGATGGTTAGACTTTGAATGCGGTGGTAAAGATACAGAAAAAGGTTTTTGGTAGACAGGAGTAAGCAATTCAGCGTCAGCGCGAATCACAAGTACATCAAGAAAAGAAATGCGATTATCCTGCTCAACTTCATACGTGAACTGAATACATGGATCAATCCAGTTGATTTAAAATTTCGTCAATATTTTGGATACTGTCTAGAAGTGCAAAAGAATCATCTACATACCGGATATAAAAAGGAAATTGGATTAATTTAAATAAACTAGTTTTAAAATAGTGCATATAGAAATCACTCAGTATTGGGTTTAGATGGTTACCCATGGCCAAACCGTTGGACATTTCATAAATTTGTTATCAAATGAAAAAGTGCTCTGGTTTAAGCAAGTTTTAGTTAAGTTTACAAGTTCATCAATCTCAAACTGAAAAAAAAAGAAATTCACGCAATCTTTTTGTAAGACAGTCTAAAGCTCCCTGCACAGGGACATAAGTGAACGAAGATTTCACATCAAAGCATCAATATTTAGATCCAAAAAGTTGACATTTTTATCACTAGTTAAGACTAATCTTAGTTCATTAGGGTAAGCAGTATTTAAAATATAGTTTGGTATGGCAGTGTTGATATAATCATGAAAAAAATGTAATGTATCGTATTTTATGCAGTGGTAAGCTTAACCCATAGTCGTGTATGGGAGGGAATGTTGGACCCTTAAAAAACCGAAGAGGAAAACTACTAATTTTTGAAAGGAAAGTCTGAAGAAAATCTTTGGACCTACTCAAGAAAACAACGCAAGAAGGATCCTTTACAACCACGAAATATACAAAAAATATGATAAATTTGGTGGGACCAACTTAGTGAGAACAATTAAAAACAATCTGAGAGGGATGAAGAAAGTCTGCTTAAGGGAAGATTTGGCAAGTCTGAGGTCAGCGGTTTCAAAATTTTTTAGTAATATGCTATGATTTACGTTATCGAATGCTTTGGATGTATCCAGTAAAACAGCAACAGTTTTTTGTCAACACGATTATAAACAAATTTCCTAAGTTTTAATAAAGCTATTTTGGTATTACGACCTTTGGAGAAGGTGGGTAGTATAGAAATCGGACGATAACTTGTTAATTATTTTTTATCACCAGATTTAAAGATTGGGGTAATGGTAGGTTCTTTATGTGAATTAGGGAAGTAGGATAAATTGATTGATTTATGAAATTCGTTATAAAACTAATGTTGTTAGCAGCAAATATCTTTATAAGTTTAATATTTAAACCATCATAATATGTAGAATTTACATTTTAAAAAGAATTAATGACATTCAATACCTCGTAGTTACACACAATGGAATAAAAACAAATGAGGTCAAACTTGGCTATAAATATAGATCTTCTGAATTTAAAATAATTTCTTAAAAGTTAGATTTTGATATTGGTAATCCAGAATATGATTCATTCCATTTTAAAATATACCTAAGTAATCATAGAATCGGTTATAATTTATTAAGATTGCTATTGTTTAAGGTTAATGACTCAGAATTACTTAATTTGCAGAAAGTCATATAATGATCAGTTATGTCAGATATAAATCGCAGCAGTAACAGTATGACTATTGGATTTAACAAATACATGATCGATACAAGTTGACGAAGTATTTACCCGAATAGGTTTGTTAATAAAACTTTGATATCCATTTAATGATAAAGAATCAAGGTATTCATTAGTTATATTTATATAAAGATCGCTCATAATTATAACATTAGGTTTGCCTCAAAGTAGGTAAAAATCATTTTTAATTCACTGATAAAATAATCTATTGTAAAGGAATGTGAACGATTTATTGATAAAATGGTTAAGTTATAGAATTTACTTTGCAGTAAAATAGATTCTGCTGATTCAAAACTGATATTCAATTTAGTAAGATTTATATATTTTTTATTGTATACTGCTATACCTTCTGAGCGATCTACATCTCGGTAACAGAAAAAGTATTCAAAATCACCAATTGCATAAAAATCAATTTCTTTATTGTAAATCCAAATATCTGATAAAATTATAACTTGAGAATGAAATCGTTATATTTTTATATATGATAAATGAAATTATTAAAATTTGCACGCATAATTACGTATATTCAAATTAATAACAATAAAATTTGATTTACAGCCAGGCCGTAGGGAATTTATGTAATTTTCAATTTCCTATGGATATTTTATTGTAATACATAATCGTCAACAGTGGGTAAGAAACAATCACTTTGCTTATTTTTGAATGTTTAGGTCATCCATTGATTTTACTCTTATTACTCCTAGAAGAATCGTCCCTTCGAAGAAATATCTTTCCGTCTCGAACCCAGCAGAATTTGTAATTCTTTTCGGCTTTTGCTTTTCTGGCGTTATGAAACTAAGTGGTTTAAGTGCTCATTAAAGTAAATCGGTTTATCAGGAAATCTTGGATTTATCATTGTAGCAGAGAGATAAGATTTTAAACATTTCAAAACGCTGTCACGAATGCCTTAGGAGGTAAACTGTTTAACTATTGTTTTTGGTCTGTTGAAGCTTGGTACTCGAAGCGCCACTGTAATGTTATTTAGCATCCTGTATTTGAAACTTCTTCTATTTTGCTGATCACCTGTTTCATATCTTTGTTTTCGATTTCTGGAAGACGGGATATTTTTTTATTTATTTATATTTTTTTATAATCAACAAACAAAGTAAAGAATATATCATATCACCTGGGATCGTAGAACATTCAATGTAGGTGAACAAAAAGTTGTTACATAAGGAAATTTCCTGATTCATTCTTCTGGAATATTTTTTAGCTCTACTACAGCAAATTTTAGATCCCCAACTTCGTTCTTTATTTCTAAGTTTTCTTTTTATTTGTATTTATAGATTCACTTGTTACAACCACTTCTGTGTCGGTCAAAATAAAACTAAGTACCTAGCTGTATGGATAAACAACAGATATTACAAGATATGGATAAACAACAACAAACGCCTAGCTCATCTGTATGCGATAATTTCGATAGGATCCTTGATCTAAACTCGCAGACATACTGTCGTTTCGTTTGATGACTCTACAATATAAGTCATTCTCAGACATCGAGCATATACCTTTGGAACGTATTGTTTAACATGCAAGTTTTCTTTTTTGCGATTTTTTTTCCGCACTTTCTCCGGAATCGAAATCGTGTTTTCCCCCACACTAATTCGGTAAAATTCAATCTTTGGTTAAGGTTAAAAATTTCCAAATAGCAAAATTTAATTTTCAAATAATGTATCAGAAAGTGCTAATAGTATTAAGACGTGAATATTTGATTTATTGGGTTGTCAAAATGCTTACGTTTTCGGCAATTTTTCTCCGGCCCTGGTTTGCATCTCTACTTGATATGACACCATGCAAAATCAACGCACAAACTTAAGTCGTTGATAAATTCTATTATGACTAAAGTGCTCAAACCATGCAGTGTATTGTTAACTGAATATCCCGAGGGAGGATGAAAATGTTTAGTATCTGAAAATATTCGGAAATAAAGTATAATACAAATGTTTAAAATGAAATAATTGTACATGCGATTATAGCAATTCAGCACACCCAAAACAATAAGAAAGCCAGAAGGGATAAAATAATATAATATATAAGAGCACAAGGCTCGTCTTTGGTTCCTAGTATTTGCTACTTCATTAAGGCAATGAATCGGCACTGACGGCACTGAAGTTAAGTTTCAAAATAGTTGCCTTTCTACGAAATCATGTAGTCCAGATTTATATTGTTTTTTTTGTTATTTTGAAAAGCATTAGATTTATAAAATATTTTTGTATACTTTTCTGTGCGAAGTTACTTGCTTTGAATTGATAAAAAGGTTTGTTATAGAAAAACTAACAAACTATTGTATGAAAAAAAAACTTTAAAATAAACTTTGAACTATTATTCCACTTAATTTACCTCCCAAATAAGATACAAACCACATTTAAAAACAAAATGAAATGATGGTGGTAACTTTAAAAAAGTTAACCAATTTCTAATTGGGTTTACATTGTCAAGTGTTTCTATGAGTGTAAATAAATTTTATTATTATTTTTAAAAAAAAGTTGTCAAGTCAATCAAGCAATACAAAACTTTTTAAGTTTCGCAATAAAAATTAAATCTTTATAACTCAACAAAGCTAAAGTTTCAGAAATTCTATTCAAATAAATAGTATTTTCTAAGTATAGCTATCAAACCTTATTCCAATTCCCAGATTCTAACTAATTGCTGGACGGAATACGTTTTTTGACACTGCATCTTACAGAATCATCCTAGGTTGATAAAAAATAATATTGAAGGATCATCAATGAGTTAGAATATGTCTTGAAAGGAATAGTTACTTGAAAAGAAAGCAAACATCCCCGGAAGAAGATTTAAAATGAAATTGTAAGGGATATGATCACCCGTACCCCTGACCCCTTTATATGATATACGTCTTTTCATGTTGAAAATTAGGTTTTTTAAAGGATATAAATTTTATGAATTGCATATAGCCAATTTCAACTAAATTCAAAACGTTTTTACGACAAAATGATTTTTAGTACCTACGCATAGACTGCGTTCAACTATATCTTATCCTGAACTGTCTTGTTGGCGCAGCATGCCCAAATGGGGTTTTGTGCCATTTAGCTCAAACCAAATTAAATTAGTTTATTATTATTTTTTTAAACTATTTACTTTTTGGGGAATATGTGCCTGGTCATCAACTTTAAATCTCATGCGAAACACTTCCAAATAACATGGTTTTAAGTGGAGAGAAGAGGAAGGGGAAGGAAATGCCTCACCTTTGCTGTGGTGAGTGGCGGGTCCGTCCGCTCCACCACTAGGGTGGAGTCTAGGAGCAGAAGTCCCCCGACCAGCACGGCCGCGCAAACGCTGAGCACCAGTTTGAAGAGCCGCTTTCGGTTCCGTCGCACCATCTGCGCTGGCATCAGCTGCTGGCCATGCTCGCACTCGCTTCCTCCGACCGAGACCAAGGTGGGCACCGCTGGGATGTCTGCAAAGAGTCGACGATAAGGCACTTTATTTATTGTTCATTTAATGGTGAGATGCGGGAGTAGGAGTCGAACTTAAAAGCTGCGACTCTGAAGAGCGCTTGAAGATACGATTGACAGAAAAGATTTCCAGACAAATGGCCGAAAGTTCATCCTTTCGAAACGCATGCAAACCTGAATAAAAGAGTGACCTCTTCGACAACTAAAATATAGAAGTGATGCCACTAGTATACGCTCTAACGGCTGCCGTCTTCAAATTATTTAGATGTCTGTTTAAATTTTCGAGGGGGTTCAACTCGAGGGGGCTATACGAGTCATTATAACAGCTAAATTAAAAAGAATTCAGTCTTCCTTCTGAAAGAGGCATTTGAGAAATTACTAGTGGACTAAGAAACAAGTCACTTGAACTACTTGAAACTACGCATGACATCCTAAATACGTGATTATTTAAACAAAAAGAAAGGTTAAAACACGCAGTTACAGTTTTAAACGCCGCAGCCACATATATTTTAAGAGGTAGCAGGTAGCTGTCGTATTGTCCTTTTACGTGGTTGGATCCTCTTACGGACCGTTTGATCACCCTCCAGGTCCCCTCGATGGAGTTCGTGTGGGCACCTGTATTCGGAACCTTAAATGAATTGTCAGTTTGAAGAAGAGAATAAGTCCTAAAAATGACAAATTGACTTTTTGTGCTCAAAACAATCTCCAAGCTTTGCTCTACACATGGGAGAAAAGAGGGGGGAAATAACTAATCCCTATAGGGAGATATCGCCCCTTGAAGTTGTGAAATCGATGTCTATTCATTGTATTTTTCAAGTTAATTTGCAGTTAAAGACAATTTGTCTTTCTTTTCCTATTCTTTGAGCTGTAAACTAACTTAAAATGAAATTTTCTTTTAATTTAAAATTTTTTCAAACTTTTTTATGCAGGGAATGTTTAACTCCATTCATATTCACTCACTCCATTGATACTGCTCTAATAACTCAGTTTCACTATAATTTTGAATTTTATTTGTCTTATTCCTTTTATTTCACTCTTTTGTGGTGTAAACTAAGGAGAACTACAATTTAAATGTGAATTTAAGGGTTTTTTAAGATTTTTTCATCAGAAAAATTTCATAAGGTTGAAGAAGGGAATAAGTCCATCAACTTATTTTGACAGTAAAATATTTTTGAATATACTTATATTTGTTTTGATGGTTGCTCTGTTTTTTAAATAGTTTTGTGAAATTTCATAAAAATTTGGTGATTATACAATGAAAATTCTATTACTTATGTAGTTTTTTCGATTTTCTCAAAACTTGGTTTTTGGACTTATTCCCTTCTTCCAACTGCCGATTCAAATGTCAGACCGTCAGAATGGTTCACCGTCAGGTGTACGAAGCCCTCCTCCGAGAGACAATCGTAATCCTTTCAGCAGTCTGATACTATACTTAAATGGCGTTTTTCGGGCAGAATTTCCCACTCTTGAGCTCGATGACGTTAAGATCTCATACGTCCAACGTAGAGCTGTGGCTTCCACTCTTAGAAATAAACTGCGATTACGAAGAGACGAGGAGCTACTGGGCAAGAGGCATCAGGGGAAAGTATTCCAACTAATCCGTCTACACAAGGCCTCCTCCCACTTCATCTTCTCAGGACTCTACCTCAGGTTTAAAGACTACAAATTTATCTTTGCGGCAACACTTGGTGTACTTAATGCTTATAGACACAATGTCTCCTCTGGTTCCATCTTTCATACCAGATCTTCTCCAACAAGAGCTTCTCGCTCTCTTAACTGTGTAGACTCAATCTTTCTGGGCATAGAATGGCCTAATTTAGCTCTTGTGCCATAAAAATCCATCTATACAACCAACCAATCACATCACATCAGATCTGCCATGCAAACTTCTCGGCAAAAACTCGTTTAATCTGTCACGGTTTGTTTAGCCAAGGGCAAGTAAATTCATTATCAACTCATGGGTAGAATTCTTGCACCACATTAGTGAAAAGTAAAATTTCACTCAGCAAGATGGGATTCCTCAAACCATAACCCCTTTTGCACTGACCGTTTCACAAAGTGGGGATTGTCGCCCCTTGCCGTACTGCACAAACCCAGTGAAAACCATCTCCAATCTCACTCCTTTGCCGCTAAGTCATATTTGCACGACACTTGCAACATTTTTACTAATCAGCCAAAAAAAACCAATCGCCATACAGTAATCAACTGGTAAAGATCCCATCTTTTTCTCTACAATTGGGTTTTTATAACCATTGCAATTATCTGCGATTGTACTTATAAGATCGGTTGATTAGTGATCATCGGACTATCAAGCTCGATGCCTGGTTTTGTTTATTTTCATTAGGGAAAAAGATGCCCTGAAATTGTATACAGTCCCGAACATACAATATAACTTTTGCTTAACTCAACAACAAAGGGAATTTTTTTGTTTTTGCTACAACTCTCCGAAATCAGTCCATTATCATCTTTGGTGCAAAATGTCCCAATAGGGGCATTGAACCATAAAACCCCAGCCAACCAGTATTTAGTGATTTTTTTGAAACTATTGGTTATCCGAAAAAATATTTCATTCAAGTAATCAATCAATCATACATTTGGTTTGAGGGCTTTTTTTCATTGGTTTAAAAAAGAGGAAAGAATAAAAACTGTTCTGTAATTTGTGAAAGATTTTTTACTGTATCATTTCTTTAACCTGCAAAGAAATACAACAGTACTCAAGCCTCTTCGTTAGGTGGAACAGGACTTGAGCAGAGGGGATGTTTCTGATTGTATAGAACTGAAAAAAAGTTCAAAACTACAACTATTTCCAACACCCAGACGACGAAACAAAGAAATACGGAAAGAAGAAGCGAAAACTTTAGAAACAACCATGTATTTATATTCAACAGAGTGGAAGTTGAAGTAAATAGTAGAGAATAGCAAAGAAATTTAAATGAAGAAGTTGAAGTGTCAAACAATCTTCACCAGTATGGGCTGCTGGTATATATTATCGCCCAGACATGAAAATAAAGACCGAAGTATGAAATAATATTCAAGGAAAAGTTTTCAACAAAGTATCAATAGACTTAATAAATTTAGCAGGAAAACAATTTACCTCTAATATATCTTTGAAATGTAAAAAACAGCCTTTTTGTTGGCGAAATTATTTAAAATTTTATCAATTCTGTGTGCGAAAAAATATATTAAAGATCTTGGTATGAAAGTTACCATAGGTAATGTAAAAGGAATTTAACACTAAACCCAAAAACTTTTCTATTGTCATATAGATCAATATGAGCAGTGTTTTCAGAAATTCTGATGTCAAGATCCAAGTAATTAGCCTCATGATTAAGATAATGTCTTTTTTAAAATAAGCTCCTTAGGATAAATGTCAAAGACTAAGTCAAAATTAACAATATTTGATAAAATTAAATCATCAATATATCTGAAACCCTTAACCTGATTGACATTCAGATATACTCTTTCATCCACAAGCAAATAAATGTCAGCAAAAATACTGCTAAAAGAATTTCCCATAGTCAACTCCCTTATGTTGTTTATAAAAATTGATACCATTAAAAACACAATTTTTATTGATGTTAAATTTACACAATTAAATCGAATCATCTTTATAAATAATGGTTTCATTGAGGTAATTATTATAGATCTCAGAACAGATTAGCAAAAGATCATCATGTGGTATAGAAGTAAATAAATTTTCGAAATCAAAGGTATTAACAGAAGAGATGCTATTGGAATTAAAAAAAATCTAGAATAGTTTTGTTATCAATAATAAAATATCCATCCTTTATTTTTATATTTCTCAGAAAAAGATATTCAAAAAACTGTTTGCTCATTTTTTTTGTTATAGCAATTGGTATTTCAGATTTTATGTTCCTGGTTTTTAACTGGTTCATTAACTGTATTTTAAAATTTCATTTCTATTCAATTTCTTTAACCCCTTACAACTTGCCATATTCTTTTTCTATAACTCAATAAGTTGCCATCTTGCATGGGTGAATCCAAGGGGAGGGGCTATGGTGCTGCAGCATCCCCCCGCCGAAGGAATTACAAAATTCTTCCAATATTTTTACTGCATTCATAAAAAAAACAAAATAATAAAATTTAAATAAGTTGAATTTTTTCCCTCTTTTATATAAAAACAGATCATAATAAGGAGTTTGTGATACCGAGATTCTTTAAAGTTTTAAAATTAAATTCTTTTAAGTCATTTAGTCATGGTAATATACACGTTTTAGGTTCCTCTCAGCCCCATCTAACAATTCTGAATTCGCTACTGCTTGCTTTGTTTGTTGCAATATGAACCAATATGGTCCTTGCGACGTAAAACCTTAATGAACCACGTATCAGCTCTTAAAAATTGAAAGTGCAGTGAAACACTAATTTATTAAATGGAAATTAACTTATCAAGGTTTTAAGGGATATTTGGATTCTTAACATTTGTGTGAAAATATAGGAAACACTGTTATAACCTCCAGGACTGTGAAACTAATAAAATAAGCTATGAGAAAATGGTTCAATCCCTTTTCGCCATTAAACAGCAACCTAAAAATTTCTACATTAGAATGGGAATGAGTTAATGCGAATGATAATTTTCGTAGATTCAATTTTTCAATAGCTTTATATAACTGCCTCCTTGGGTTACCAAACAAAAAGATGGATTAAAAATGAGCTTTTAACAGCTCGAGCATACTGAGAACTTAAGTTCGTTTCACACGCTGTTGAAATGTTTTCCTTGAAAACAATCTGTTGCTTAGCAACGGGATAGCTGCCTCCCATTTAGTAGAAACTTGCGTGAAAATAATTTATGGTTCGAAAGGTTCTCTTTACGAAAAATTTTAAGCATCGCAAGAATGCATAGAAATTGGAAATTAAAAATTCCTATGCATAGTTGATTTAATTAGTTCTTAAACACATTGAACTCTGAAACTTAGCATTGTTAAAGAGTATTTTCTTTAATTATTATTCAAGCTCTTCAATTTGGTAAAAAGAATGAGCATAATTAATATATTTTAAGTTTATGATTAGTAGCTAAGTGTAAATATTAGCCAATTTCGCAGTGCATTGTACAGTCTTTTTAATCAATTTCTGTTTGAGTGTTCTTTACACTTTTCAAGAAATCCTCTTTTAAAATTTTATTACTGGTCATTTAAATGTCTTGTTCATTTTTACCACTACAAATAGATAACGTTCAACCAAGGTATTTTTTCCTGCTTTTTCTTTGTCGTGTCTTTGGCGCAGAATGTCCCTATACGGGCCTGTGCCGTAAAACTCGAAAAACAAACTTTTTTTCACACGAATCTCACGCAACACCATCAACCCAATTTACTGTTATTAATTTTTTATACTAAAGAATGACTTAACTTTGAAACAAGTGATATAGACTACGATACCACTTCGAACAAGTTTTAATTTTCTTCTTAATTTTTGCGAATTTTCAACCTTTATTTTCGTTCCCCTTGTATATAAACTAACCCTTAAAAACTCTTCTACTAGGCAATTATTCCAAGCAAAAACCCTATCCGATAATGATCTCGAAAAGATAAATTACTCTGAGGAATGTTTCCGTCATTCTGAAACATTCTATCATTAACATAAAGATCCGAGGTATCTAACATTTTCTGTGTCGAGCTTACAGAATTCTTTCATTCAAAAACAGAACAAGGGCTGAACCACGCAAAGAAATAAGAGAAGTAACCAATGAAGTAAAAGCAGATAAGAAAAGATAGATTCTACAGAGAGCAGGAGATTTTCTTACATGGTTTATCTTGGTTTCCAATGCTTTGAAGATTCGCCGTTAATTAAGATACCGTCTAAACCCTTGCCTCTAATAAAAGCAAGATACTTTGGATTGTATAGGCAGTAGTTATTTGCTATTGGACCTAATTTATCTCCACTGCATTGATGTTTGATTGTAACTATCCAAAATATTCTACAAGGTAATAAGTTTTAAACTATGCATTGAATGTAACAACAAGAGAACATTTTGTCACTGTCATTGAGTTAAAAAAACTTAATTTACCAATTAAAAAACATTGGAGACGGAATTTTTTTATTGCGTAGTAAATTTCTGATACATTGCACAAAGAAATTGAATATTTTGCATAGTTTAAGTATTTTTGCTACATGAAATTTTATTTTTTTAAAGAAGAGATGCGGAATATGAAAAAAATATCCGGTTCACAAGGTGAAAAATAATTTAAATCCATTTAAAAAAATGAAGCACAGAAATACAGAAAAATTGAATGAAATAATTTTTACAACTTGAGATCATTAATGGGAAATCTTTTGGATGTATTTTATCAAGATAATATAAACCCACTTAACAATTTAAAACTCAAGTCAGTGTTATAGACGGCATAAAAGTATTGTATTCAAATTAAACTAATTACTCTGATTGGTTAATTACAAACTTTGAATCTGCTTTTGTATCGGTCACTTGTCAATCAAACAAATATTATATTTCAAGACTGCTTTGTGACCTTTTATAACTAAGGCACATATGCAATTTAGGTTTTAAAAACAATCTTCAAATTTCCTGGAGATATTATACAGGGTGTCCCATAATGTTGCATCACACTTCTTGGGGGATAGTAGACACCTAGACGAGTCGGAAAATCCCAGGGATCTAAAAATGGAGCGATATCCCCAAAAATAATTGAAAATTTCAATTTGTAGAAGAACTATTGGCAACAATTTAATTATGGTTTCAAATTTTGTTGTTTATTATGATCTTTAAAAATATATTTAAATTGTTCACTTTAAAATTTGTTCTGTTACGAAAAAAGTAAAAAGGCCACAAAAAAATTGGAAAAATCGGCCGAAACTTTATTTTGTGTTTAGAAATCCTTTCTTTTGATTAAATAATCTGAAAGAGCATAGTTGAAAACCCTTAACTTCCAAGTTTCACATAAATACCATCAATATTAAACGCTTGAGACAATCAATATTAAACGCTCGATCCTGAAACGAACATCCAGGGAGCATCTTCGAGTTACGGATAGATGCTCGCCAACTTTCATTCCTCACCCAATTTGGAGAGACACGAGATGAGTATGAAAATATCTGAAAACCGCCAATTGAACAATTTGGCGGGATGCAAATTGCAAAAGCGTAAAATGTCGATTCTTAATTTTTATTTAAGTCGATAAAAAGGAAACATATTAATTAATTTAAACATTTATTGGGCATAGAGAATGAACTTAATAGTTTTAGGAACTATCGATCTTAAAATTAATAGTATTAATTGTTAGAAATTATCTGATAGTATAGTTTTTTTATTCAATCGATAGTTGTGATGGTTTTACAAATGTATCAATACAGGAAACAGCATTACTCATTATTGCTTATAATGAGAAAAACTGTACATTTGATAGGTAAAAAACAGAAGAATCGATTATTTACAAACACGGTACTTTACACATCCTTTGTAAATAGATAAATTTGGGGTTATTTTCCAGTATACCCCCGCACTAGAATATGTCAGTCCGCGGGCGGATCCTCAATAGCTAGGTTCATGATTTCGAGTTGTGATACAAGGGTGGTTCCTATCGAGGAATGATATAATAAGCAAGTGGGTATACGGGGTATCCCCTCACTGTCTGATATAAGAAATTTGCAAAGTAATGGAATGCAGGTTAAAGTTGAAAGTTATGGTAAACCTACCCTTTGCTTATTCCCCTTGACACATTGCTCGATTAATAGAAACCAACCTTGTATCGCGGAATGGCCAATATGGCTCTTGCGCCATAAAACCCCACCAACCAACCTTGTATCGCAATTCGGAATCATGAACCTAGCGGTTGAGGATCTTCCGACTGACGTGTCCTAGTGTGGGGGTATAATGGAAAATCACCAAAACTATTTACAAAAAGTGTTAAAAGTTGGCACCGTTAGTCTGGAGGCAGGCTTGATATCGACGGATCATCGACTGCCGGACCCGTTCAAAAACACCAGGAATTTCTTTAATCGTGGAGACAGCACAGACAACTCTAGCTACCAGGTCCATGTCTGTATGTATCTACTGGATCGTTATTGACGATATCCTTGATCATTCTACATAAGAAAAAATCAAGACTAGACAATTATGGCGATCTTTGGGGCAAGTGAACAGGTTCTTCACGCCCAATCCATTTATTTGGTATCCAGGTAACTTCGGACAGCCAGTCCAAAATGTGCAGGCTACCCATCTTGTTGGAACCAAATGTTGCGCCTCATATTTTGATGGGACGTCGAGAAGCAAGTCGTTAAATACCTTCTCTTTTCTTTGGAAAATTGTATAATTCCCAGCGGTCAATCTTGAAGGCAGAAGATACGGTTCGAAGTAGAGAAGTAGTCTCCGACCAAACCTGCCCACACATTAATACTGAAGGGATGTTGTGCTGCGTGATACCGCACAGCGTGGGGTTTGTCTTGAGCCCACAAAGGCTTGTTGTGGTGATTAAATACGCCATCCCTAGTAAATGTGGCTTGGTCAGTAAACAGTACATATGCTGGGAAATTTCCATCTCGGGAATGTTTTGAAGAAGCCATTGTTCGAGTTGCACGCGTTTAGGATGATCATTGGGGAGTAGCAACTGCACTCTGAAGACGAAAGGGGTGGAATGACTCACCGTTAAAAACACACTGGACACTACTTCGAGAGATTCATACATCTGGAGCAATGGCACGTATGCTGGGCTGGTACTAGGATTATTCTCCACAGAATCCAACAGAATTTCTTCCCTAGCAGCTGAGCGCGCCGATCGTGACCTGCCCTCACTTGCCCTTTCACTTCTCAGTGTCCCATTCTCACATAAATTTTAATAGAGACGTTAGAACACACTAGTATGGCTGTTCTCTGTTGGGGCACTACTCTACATAAATATGAGCAGCGGCCTGTCCATTGTATTCAGCAATCCCATATACAATGTGCATTTCTGCTAGTTCAGTGTTAGTAAATCGATGCATGCCCAGAATTCCATGTAAAATTCAAAGAAATACAAAGTAACAAATAGTAATACTACAGAATTCCAATGCACGAGGGACGAAAAAAAGATATCAGCAGCTGAATTTAAAAAGCATTCAAAAGCATAATAGTCAAATCGACTAACTCAAATAAGGCACTAGTTTAGTACAGAACATACTTCACAATACGGGGTGTAAAATAACATACCTTATTGACCTACTATAAATCCCTATAGACGAAACTACTGGACAAAAAAAAGTCTGAAATTTTAAAGAGGGCATTTTTATGGGATGGGACGCGAACCACTGCATACAATCCAAAGTGTAATGGGGCTGTGGAGCGTTTTCTTCACCATTTAAAAAGTGCTATTAAGTATCATGCTACAGAACGGTATGCAGGTGTTGCCTTAGCGCCTTTGGGCATCTGCTCGAGCTTAAAAGAGGACATCGGAGCTACTACGGTGGAGCATGTCTGGATGTTCATTAAGATAGACTGGGAAATTTTTTCATACTCCTGCATCCGGAGCGTTGCTTTCCCGAGAAGATCTAGTGGGAGAGCTGTGGCACAAAATGAGTAAATTGAGGCCTGTTCCCGCCGCCAAAGCTGCAGTTTTTGTGAGCTAAGATTTGGCTCAGTCATCGCATTTATTAGTGCGCGAGAATGCAGTGCGGCGCGGCGTCCCCTTCAGCAGCCTTACAACGGTCCTTACCTGGTAGTTAAGAGAGCTCCCAAATTTTACACTCTACTCATTGGAAGTAAGAACGTCTGTGTTTACGTGAATCGTCTAAAGCTCGCTTTTTTCTTCAATGGATCACAGGATTCTTATAGTTAGTCTTCCTTGATTCCAACAGCCCTTCAGAGTGCCAGTCCTAAGCCGTTACGGTTTTTAACACTAGCCTCCGCAATCAGAACACGACACGGACCGGGCTTAAGGTCAGAGTTCTTGTCCCCTGTCAGTCATAAGCCTGATTTTGTGACTGGGAGGGGGCTACTGTGGATACAATACGGTGGCGAGCCAACAGGACCAACGGAACGAGTTTACTTTATTTTTAAAAATCATTTTTTGGTTTTATTATTACAATCAATTCCCCTTCAACAGTTACAACAAATTTCACAATGAATTTTTTAACTTAAGTGTTTAAATTATTGTCTCTTAATCAGACAATTAGCAACTAGTTAGAGTCGAGCATTTAGTCCCCAAACCGTTATTCTGATACAGTATAATTTATTAAAAAGCAGCATGTGTGGTTGACTGTAACAAAAGCTTTGCTAATAATATATTGTTTTCATTTGAATACAGAATTTTTGTTAACTTCATTAATGCTTATTCCGTGCATTTACCTTTTCTAAAACCGTATTGATTATTTGCTATTTTGTGATGCTTATCTGAAAACCTTAGTTAAAAAGGTATGCATTACTTTTTCAATATTATTTTAAATATCCTACTTGGAAAAATTGGTCTGTAATTATTCAGATAATTTTTTAAATCCTGCTTAAATATTGGTAGTTAATTAGTAGTAGATTTAAGTTGGAAAAGAAAATACCTTGATAAAAAGAAAGGTAAATCGAATTTGTTATAAAACGAGAAGTGATTAAATATAATGATAATCATGCCTGTATTAATTCTGTCTAATAAGGAGGATTTTTTTTATTTGGAAGCAAGTTAATGTCATGTATCAGTAAATGTAGCAGGTTCAAAAAACATACTTTTGAGGTTGGTTTGTATGTTAATTATAAAACCAGGACTGACGTCAGTACTTAAAAACTGATGAGAAGTTATTAAAATTGGGCCAATTTCTTCTAAATGTTATTAGGGGTGTAAACAAGTTTGCTGTTTTTCATTTAAAACTTCTACAGTTTATTTCCATTGATATCGTAGTGGTATCGTATCGTATGTCGTAGTTATAAGACTGACTTTATTGTGAGAAATATTCAGATTTTGCCATTCGTAATCTAGATGTTAACATGTTACGAAACTAAGTAAATAAGTTTTAAATGTCTTATTCGTTTTTAATACTAGCCATAGATTGCGTTCGACAAAGGCGATTTTGCCTGATTTTCCCGTGCCTTTTTTTTCATCTTGCTAGGCACAAAATGTCCTCATAGGGTGCCTTGTGCTATAAAAAAACCCAGACAACCTTACCTTTACATTGCAATAAATATTTGATTGACACCCTACTCGATTATTCTATGCAAAACAAAGATTTTCTCACTGCATTTCAAATACCCCACCCTTTCACATATTATTACTTTAATTTGATCAAATATTTTATTTCAATGATTTGGAGGAAAGCAATTCTTGAAAATGATACCTCACTTGACTATTGAAGTAAAAAAATTAATCTGAATTGTTTGTGTTGCAACAGAAAGAAATGGAATTCAAATATCTAACAACATTGTTACAGTTTAGGTAAGAGAAAAGTAAATTTTTGATGCAATTCATTTTAAAATAAATTAAGCACATATTAGTTATAGCTGGTTAAGTTTAAGTATAGCAAAGTTTCAAAAAGAAAAGAAAGAAAAGAAAGTTTCAAAATTTTAGAATTAAAAATAAGAATTTTCATGAAGTATTTACTTTCAACAACTTTAACAAGAAAATTTCTCTTCATTAAAATTAAAACAATTTACTATACTCTATCTTAAGAATTGCGACATTATTGATATCATCTGAATTTTAACTAATTTTTTTGTACTACAATACAAAATTATTCATATATCCTAATGATTATTTACACTTAAAATTCTAAATGTCCCTTTAAAATAAAAGTGAAAGGAACAAAAAAAACCCAAATGAATAAAGCTATAGGGTTCGAAGTTTATCAATCTAGTCTTTTTTTAAATGGTATTGGTGTATATTTCGCTTTTATATGATTGCAGGATGAAACAAACCCCTTTTTTCTCGTATAAATTCTTCCCTTGAACAGATTTCCGCAAACCCTTCTCATTTTTACTCACAACAAAGAATTCCTTAAGAGTATAGAGAACTTGACCTTTACTTTTAAAATTATCACTACAATTCATTACTCTTGTATTGCTCATAGCTATATTGGTATTATCACTCTTTTAATGCAATCATTTGGTTCAAAAATTACTTTTTTGAGCGAAATATTTTCTATTGTATATTGCTACTTTGTTTTGTTTTTAAAATTTCTAAAATAGTTTTATAATTTTGTTTATATCTTGAACTAGCTCCTTAAAGAGCTTCGCGACATAAATTGAAACTTATCGACTGTCACCGGAAAAACTTATAAAAACGTGAAGACTAACAATTAAACCAACAATTGAATACGAACAATTAAACTTAAGAAAATAGACTTTTGGTGCTTTTAAAATGTTTACTACTTTTGTATGAATAAGGTTTCAAAAAATTTAAAAAGGTAGGATTAAAGGCCTGTAAGAGTTTCTTTGACGAGAATTCGGTATTTATTGGCAACACCATAGCATAAAGCAACAGCGAAGCCGACGCTTATTTTTATTCGTTTTCCAGCAGAGTGAGATTTATTGCTGAGAAGCAGCATTGACAGTTCTGTTGAAGCTATACTGTCGTGGCTGTTTGTTCAGTTGGGAAAGCAACTTTCACTAAGTATAAAGAGGATTTGGGAGTGTTCGAATTTTCTCTTCGATTCGTTTTCTTTTGTTGGAGCAACATTTTTTTTGTAAGAAGTGGACAGTGTGATGCGTCTCATTTAATTTTGGAAAATGTCAAGAGTGAATAAATTGATCAATTACTTTTTGCAATAAACGAAGAAGCATGAGATGTACAAGATTCCTGTGTTTAGATAAAAATAAATTTACATTTTTTTGGTCTTGTTTAGAACTCTACGTCCTAGTGACTAAAACCCTAAACCAAATCTATATTTTTACGGAAAATAATTAATACAATAGAATGTTTGAGCTCTTAAATCAAAAGAGTGGTTTTACTGGGAGTGTTCAAGTTTTTTTTAATAATGATGTAAAAAGAACGTATTGGAAACTAAAATGCCTGCAAAATTATATGGAATATTGATTTCTTAATTGGTAACATAATAATTCTGCGACTTCGCAATAGAAATTTATTAACATATTAGCTTCATTTTATATACACAAACCTTTAAACTCAATTCTTATATTTTAAAGTATGATATAATTTTAACAAAGTCTGATAATTTATTTTTAACATTCATTAAAAACAGTCTTGGGCATTGAAGTTATTCTTACTTTAATATAAAAAAGTAAAACTTTGTATGTTGTAAAACAAAGCCATCAGATTTTAACTATGTTTAAATTTATACCAGGTTTCTTATAATTAGTGCATAGGTGTTATAATTTAACAAATTAAAATGTACTTGATATATAATGTCAAAACATTAAAAAGTTAAATAATTTGTGTTTTCAAGTTATTTAAATTCAACAAAATGATAATTATATCACACGAGTTGATTGCTTTCGATTGAATCATAATTTTTGCTTCTGGTAAAGGTTAATGTATCAATTTTTTTTAATAATTGGAAATGGGAAAACACTCCAACTGAGCATGACTTATATTGCAGATTGAATTTTGGAAAATTTTCTTAAATACATAAACAAAACTGATGGATAGATAATAGATATGGATAGAGATTTGGTCTGGAATATAACTGACTTTTAAGTAATAATACAAGAACATTTTGGCTACTTTACATTGTTTATTCAGATTATCTAAAGCATATTTCATACACATGCAAAATCTAGTCGAGTGTCAAAATATTATGCATCTTACTTGATATTGAAAATTACCAGACTTCATTGAATATGGGTTATCTTTGTACCGAATAGTGACAGTTCCGCAAGGGAAAATGTGTTTACTCGAGCGAAAGGACGGAAATTCTAAAGCGATCAATAGAGGGGATTTTCCTTTAAAACACCACTAAACGAGCGAAAGTGAGAAGGGATTCAGGGATTAAGGGAGATAACCGTTGGAACTCACCTGCTACATCTGTTCCGAGCCCAAGTGTCGGTCAGTCTAGCTTCCTAGCACACATGTGTGGGGATGAGAACTATTGCTTATGGGAGAGGCTCCCATGATGTCACGGGAGCTACAGCGCCACCTGGTGGGCGGAATTTCCCATGCGAGGATCTCGACTCGAGGTTTGGATGAATGTCATATTTATGGTAGGCTCATCCTCTGTATCAATCTATAACACATCCGAATTTTTAAACTTATTGCGCATGAGAACCCCATCCCTCTGACATTGATTCGTCGTAGCGAGGGGTTTTCGATCCAGAGAATAACCGATGTTTTTGGTAATAATGGATATAATCGTGGTGCATGAAAATATTAATTTTAATTTGTGCACGATTCAATCAATGGGAATGGTTATTTGGGTTTTATGGGAAAGGGCTAATTATTCTGCACCACCTTATTTACATTTATGAGAATATTAAATTCGGATAAGATTTATCGGGTTGATATTTTTAAAATGTATTTGTCTAAACAACTACTACTAGACTATTTCCTTGTTCTACACAAGAAATTAGTAAACAAGCCGGGAATCCTTTATTTTGATTGATCTTTTAGTTCCATGGAAAAGTGTTTTTCTTTATAAAAACTCTGCGGAACAAGTAGACACTATAAAAATAAAGATGCACGATTCGTATAGTTTCAAAACAGGAAATCTCCACAAAAGTAAAATTTTGCGGGAACATTTTTAGTTGCATTTTGTAAAAAGAAGATGGGAACAAAACCTCCAGTTTTTATAGACTGTAGGCAGGGTATGTGCCAAAGTAACAAAAATTGTCATGTATGAAGCTATGTTCGTATTTGAGTCACCATAAAAAAACGGTCGCCGCGCCGTAAAAATTAAATGTAAGCACTTACAGTGCGTCTCAATGATCGGTACCTCCTAATTTTTCAAAGTTTAGACACAAGGAGGTATAAATAAACAAAATAACTGTAAGGGAAATCGTAGGACGGGCTGTGGTACTTAGTTTTCCACTGCATGATGGGTTTGGGTATAGATGGGAGTTTTATACATTTAACCCGCATAAAAGAAAACTCATAAAAAATGGCACTAAACTTCACGAATAAGTATTGAAGATAGTTTTCGCAACAAAATTAAAAAGAATTTTTATGTGGTGAATACGGACTGCATAAAGTTTTTTTATAGCAATTCGTACTACAGGTAACAAACCTAAATTTGACTGGGACCATGTGGAACTTGTTGATAGGAAAGAGGTATGGATATTTCAAACAATCAATTTTGAGTTCTAATCTTTTATTAATTGCTAAAATTCTTTTATCCTATTCAGTTTTCTTTGACCCGATAAAGCCAGCTCCTTCTGGAAAGATCTTTTACACTCTTTAAAATCTTCTATACTATATCGCTGAATTGACTTAAAATGATTGTCTTGGGTGTCTCGCGCAATATGTCCTGTTATGGGCCTTGTGCCATAAAACTTAAATTAACCAGCCAACTAACCAACCATCACTTAACTGATTTTGCATCAAGAGGGGCGCGTTTATAACAACGAAAATTACGCTGAACAGTTTTGGGCGATTTTTTTCGAGAAACCAAAGTACGCAGGACTATCTCTCGATTCATTGCCATTTCGACCGAAATTGAATTTTTTAGAAATAATATATAAAGAATAGGAGAATGGCTTTATGGTTAAAACTTAAATATTCATAGAAAGAGTAAAATGAGCAAAATATTAATTAACAGCTCCATTTTGAATCAAGCTACTTATACAGATAATCTTGCTTGCGGATGGAAACCTAAAGTTATGACAACATAAGGTAATAAAATATTAAAGTTAATATTTAAAATATTTACATACAAGTTATACTTGGTCATTAACGTTTCATTATAAATAAATATTCTACTTTTTCTATGGTGGTATTGCAAGTTCTGAATTCAATGTGCATCATTTCCAAAAACTGAACAAAATATTGACATGAAGTATCAAAAATATGCTTTATGATTCGGTAATCAATGTATTGTCATTTCTTAATAAATATTGAAGGTTTGAAACCACATACACATGCCGAACTAATTTTATCTCGTTTTTTTTTTAAATTTGTGCAAGTTTTATTTGAAGAGGAAAATTTTACCATCATACATGTGGTTTCACAAAATCTATTTAAAATCTGCACTTTTAAAATCAGACTTGCCGTAAGGCCCTTCACCAAAATGAGTTTCACGCCGAAACAGCCTGCGCCCAATAGTCCCATTCCGCTTGTATTATTTGCCCTTCAAAACTCATACTCTTTTCATCGAATTCTCACATTCTACTTTTTTTACTACTTTCCCTTCTGAAAAATGACTTGGAGTAAAGTGAATTTCTAAACCAATATATTTGTTTTCGTTCATTGCTCTAGTTGTAGAAGACTAAAACTGCAAAACGTAATTTTTTTTCAATATTTTAATAACACCAAATGTCGCTTTTTCTTTGCATCGCTTCTCCACATTTCATGTGGGTTGTTCAAAATATTGAACCTGAAAGTATCGTTCCAAAAACATTTAGCAATAATGAATTTAGTTGAGTTGAATTCAGCATTATGAAAAAATGGGGACCAAGAATACATTTGTTTTTAAACACAATTGAAAAATATAAAAGCCACACATACAAATAGCAAGTCTATTGAAGTTATAAATCTGAAAAGTCGACCAAACATAAGTTAATGTGAATTTGGTTTAAGAAAAATATATTACTCGAGTTAAATTTTTGCAAGAAGCAAAACTTTCATATAAAATAAAAACATCTTTCTCTATTGATTTAAATTTTGATTGTCATGGTGGTGGTCTTAATCTAAATATTATAGCAGAGTTTCATACACATTCAGAACTGTAAGAGAAACGTCCCATGTGAGTTATATAGCATAAAATTATCTGCTATTTTTAAAGAATATGATATTTCAGAAAGGCTTTCTCGGCAGGTCCTTTCATAAGAAGGATCTTCAGGGCGAAATCCGTTTGGCGCAAAATGTCTCAATAGAGGCTTTGAGCCATAAAACCCCAAATAATTCACAAACCTTTGAATTTCCATAATTCAAATGCAATAACTCTTTCATTGGAATATTCGTTCAAAATATCAAACACTGTTTGGTTCGCTAGTACTTTTTCTCAAAAACAATACCGACCATAAAACTATTTATTCACAAAGAGATCTCAATACAAAAACGAAAGAAACCTTTATACTTTTTTATAAAAAACATCACAAAAAAGTTAAGCTAAGTTGAATGCCTCCTGCTTCAGGAATTAACCCGGGTTTAACACAAATGATACATAGGTTTCCTAGAGTTCTCAGACAATCGAAAGCAACGCCCCTAACTCAAGTCTCGATGGTCGCCCAACGCTTGTTAATACGCGACAAATTGGTTTAAGAGTGCGTTATAACAGCCATTAGTAACAGTTTCTCGGAAGAAAAAGCGTTCACTTATTCCTCAGCCTGAGATAGCAGCCCAAACGGTTAGTTTGGTTAAGGTATCCGACTGATCTAGGAGACATTTTAAAAAAATATTCCTTAAATAAATTTTAAAAGGTCATTTTGTAATAGGATATGTTTCAAAACTACAAAAAAACTAAAGCAAAATTTTTTAAAATATTGAGACATTTGTACGAAAATAAAGGCAAATTTTCACGTTACGCCAAACATGTTTATAGAAGTTCTAAATAAGATACAAACATGTTGTTTGGCAGAAACTGAAGTTTATATACAGGGTGATTCAGAAATAATCATTAATACTTTGGGGGAGGTAGAGGGGCCCTAGACAAGCATATTTCGAATAGGGATGGTGGGGCGCAGCCTGACAGTTAAAGAGCTAGGGCCTAATGTAGTGCGAGCGCTTTTCAAAAGGCCGTTTTTAGAAGGCCCGTGTGACGAAACAAAACATAATAAAATGAAAAACATTATTGCATGAGGTACAGGAGTATCCGTACTACTTAAATCCTCAATGTGATAGAAATTGGACCACTTGCTGAACCGTAGGGTGAGTTTTAAAACGTGCAATATTAATCTCTTAGTCAAACAATGGAGTTCCCTTAATGGTATTTAGAAAAATGATGATAGGGGAAGGAATTTTCAATGATCAAACAGTTTCAATGATCAATGTTACGATCATTGAAAATTCCTTCCCCGATCATCATTTTTCTAAATACCATTAAGGGAACTCCATTTTTTGACAAAAAGATTAATATTGCACTTTTGAAACTCACTCCACGGTTTAGAAAGTGGTTCAAATTCTATGGAATTCCTAGTGTAAGTAGTAGGGATACTTCCTTACCTCATGCAATAGATTTTTTCATTTTATTATGTTTTGTTTCGTCACACGGGCCTTCTAAAACGACCTTCTGAAACGCGCTCGCACTACATTAGGTCCTAACTCTTTAACTGTAAGGCTGCGCCCCACCATCCCTATTCGAAATATGCTTGTATAGGGCCCCTCTACCTCCCCCCCCAATTATTGATGATTATTTCTGAATCACCTTGTATACATCTGTGTCGTGAACTACAGAAATTAAAATATTAACACAAGGTTCAGAGATACAGATGTTCAAAACCACCTTTTCTATGGAAATTTACCAAAAAAAAATCCGATATTTTATGCAAAACCACTTGGAAAAAAGTTTTATTTAAGAACTGGCTTTAGATAATAGAACAAAACATTCATAATAATATGAAGAACAAACTCAGAAAGTTTTGTAATCATACTTAAAATAGTATAGGAGAAATCACGTTTACTGTGAACCCTAACTGCTCAAAAATGCCATTCCTCTCAAAACGCGTGTCAAGATATTTCTGGCCACAGTATGAGATAGCTTTTTGGATACTAAAATTGGTGTAACTCTTTTTATAATTTAGGATAAAAAGTAAGACATTTTTGGAAACCTTATTAAACTGGCTTCAAGAATGTATCATAAAATGTTTTTCACATTTTTTGAAAAAAAAACAACGAGGATTTTAGACCAGTCGGATACCTTAAGTTCGAGACAAATGAGAGGTTTTTTATTCTCTCAAAATGCCTTATAAACCAAAGACTTATTATACGGCGCAGTATAGCAAAAAATGGACCTTGCGCCAGCAAAATCCAAATCCTATATTATTCCCCAAAGTGACAATTTTGTCTGTTGGCAACCCCGTTTATTTATTTAGAAACACACACAACAGGTTACAACCTAGTGGTGGGAGAGTACATAAAATCAAATACATTAAAAGTAGAAAATAAATAAAGTTCGTTACTAAGAAGGTTAAAATTTAGATAAAATCTATACAGTGGATGATTACTTGTATAATTATATTTGCATAAAGGTACAACAAATAAACAATATGTCTAGATGAAAATGGGTCTCATTTATGAGCTATATTCAGTCGACATCGAAACTGGAACCATCAATCCTTCCAAGTATCTTTTTAGCAAAATATTCTAGTTGTCGTTCAGCCCGAACCGAACAGTTAGCTGCCCGTATTGAATTTTGTAAGGAAAAAAATATACCTCCCAGTTTCCAGCTTATGGTTAAATTCATCAACAGAAAAAGTATACGAGCGATATATATATATAATAATTATAATATATATATACAGGGTGTTTCAAATTTGCGTTGCACGGCTTTTATTCGGAACCAACGCCTCCTAGGGTCACGGAAGTAAGGTCTACCCCTAGGTAAGTGAGCCTGGAGAACGCACTGAAATGACTTACAGCGCCCCTAGCGGCGAAATAAAAAAGTTAAAAAAATTAATTTAAAAACTAAAGGAGATAGAGCAAAAACCTCAATGAGAGTATAGTTGCCAACGTCATGAAGAACTCACTGAAAAAAATTTGATGAAAATATCTTGAATATTTGCGGAGATATTAGCATGTGAAAATATCACTTTTTCAGGGGTCAAAAAAGAAAAAGTTCACATATTTGCAAATTTTTCAGTGTTATTTTGTAGTTTGAAGAACACAAAATTTAATCAAAAAATCAAAAAAATTTGCAAATATGCGAAATTTTCGTTATTGACCCCTGAAAAAGTGCTATTTTCACATGCTAATATCTCCGCAAATATTCAAGATATTTTCATCAAATTTTTTTCAGTGAGTTCTTCATGACGTTGGCAAGAATACTCTCTCTGAGGTTTTTGCTCTATCTCCTTTAGTTTTTAAATTAATTTTTTAACTTTTTAATTTCGCCGCTAGGGGCGCTGTAAGTCATTTCAATGCATTTTCCAGGATCATTTACCTAGGGGTAGACCTTACTTCCATGACCCTAGGAGGCGTTGGTTCCGAATAAAAGCCGTGCAACGCAATTTTGAAACACCCTGTATATATGCGACTACTTCCGAGTAGGTTTTATAATTTTTTACTGTTCTACTTAAGATTTAGCTATATATATATATACTCGGAAGTAGTCGCAGCTTAAGAAAACCATATAAATTTCAACACATATTAAAAAATTTTAGACTATAGTGTGTGTGGTATTCCCTCGTTTATTTATATGTAAAATCATGAGTGTCAGGTGCCAGCCACACTGCTTTTATTCTTTCTATCATTAAACATCTCATAAACGTATTTATTTAGTGTGTCACAGTCAATAAGCAATCCATGTAAAAATAACACCCACAAAATCCACAATCAGTCCAACGCTCTATGGGGAAAAATTTCCCAAAAAGCTCTTGGAAATGTAAGAAACAGGCGGTCATTGGTCAATTGGTTTCTTAATAAAAGCCCGCTTCCTTTCTTTTACTTCACGTTCGGTTTATCCAACCATTCAATGAACCCTAGAGCTTGTACTCTATTTGTCTTGGAAGCGCATGCAGATCAATATACGTTCAGTGACAAACAAATTCTCCAGCTCCACCTCGAATAATACTTCAATCCTATGGATCCTTTTTCCTTTAGGAACTGCTTGGAGTAAAAACGGGAGTTTTATTTGTCGGTAACAGTGGTGTTTAGAATACATCAGACTTTTTTTCTTTCTGAAACGAGTTGAGGTAATGGAGCACACCGGCGTTGCTTGCAGCCCTCAGTTTCTTTTGTTTATAACTTAAATATTAAGTAGATAAATTTAGTGATTCCTCTTTAAGGTTATAAAAACCACTCGACTTATGAAAATTACCCCAAGTGCAACCAGGAGACCGAGTTCCCAGTCTGGCGCATTGACAGGTAACCTTTTAAAATTGGAATAAACCATTCAATTCCAGTATACATTATATAAAAACCAGCTCTTTAATTAGTTTTATGAAATAATTGCCTGAATCTATGGTTTTATTTTCTATTTTAAAAGGTTTCGTATCCATTTCCGCTGGGAATATTACAACTTCCAATGCCCGTTTATAAGAGCCCCTAGCTCGTTAGGGGTGCATTTCCGACCCCTCCCCATTCCTTGGTGATTGAGTCTTCTAAGTGTGCCCTAACACTCCTAAAAAGTTATGACACACTTATCTAAAACACCCTGTTTTAGTACTAAAGGCATTGATTTCGCTTGCTAGATAACGCTAAAAGAATTTTCGCAATCCTGGATATGCATAATTTAGTTTTAACTAAACAATATAAACGTTATAATAGCAGCACTATTTTCAACTTGAAACTGAATGAAAAGATTTAAACATTTTGTATTTTTTCAATTCCAGTTATAAATATATGTTACGGATAAGGTGATTAATTGGGCATTATTAATAATGCCCAATTAATCACTTTGCCCGTAACATATGTATATGTATAGTGTTCAACATGAAATCATAATTTCACTTGCGATTACATTGAAGGAAATAACTTTTTCCTACTTAAATGAGCAATATTGGAAGGGAAAATCTATATTCTGCATTTCAATTATAATCAGACTTCGTGCTACGCATATTCCAACTCCATTTTATATCTTGTCTTTTTCATTTAGCCCTAGGATGGCCTAATCCTCTCCAGCAAGCAATGTTTAAGAAAGCAATTAACAGCAATCGTGATTAATTTCATCCATCATTTCATTTAATTACTACGATGACACCTTCAAGGGGTTAAATGATCGTTATTTTATGGATCATTTCAACTTAGCACCTATAGATATCGTTGAGCTTCATTGATTAATTAGGGTTAGACGAAGGAACCTGCAGATAAGTCATTTAAGTATCCTTTTTATCAAGTTTGAATTAAAAGTGATTGATTGTATTTATGGAGGTTGAAATTTATACCGTTTTTGATTGGGATTATCTCCGATACTTGACATTCTAGGAGTTTTTTTTAATTTTCAGTTTGGCCCTTATACGGTGTTGAGTATCAACTATCTTAAAGGTTAAGGTAACGAAATAAAACTACTGTTAAATTAAAACTTCGTTTATTGTTTTCTAAAAAATATTTACATTACTTCTTCTCACACATTGAGGCTTGATGATTATATTTACAATGAATTGGTGGAAATATGTACATACAAAGATGAAAAGATGCATTCCAGGCCTTCATGCTAAAGAAGCCTACCATTCAACTCATAAGCTTGGAAGCTTTGTACAGCTCCGCTGATCTTAAAGAGATTTTTTAAGTTTAGTTAATTTAATTTCTAAGTCTTAAGACTAGAAGAAAGCCCTAATCAATTTTGTAGAAAAGAGAAAAGAGTTTAAAGTCAACTCAAACGGCCAAGGGAGACATTTATAATTCATATCAATTAAATCCCTCGAGAGTGTTCATTTATATTACATGAACACACCCGAGGGATCCCCTGGTGGTTTATTCTGACCCCTAAAAAGAGCATTACCTTGAAAAAAAAATCCAAACCTGCAGGCCCAAGCAATCTCATAAGTTACAAAATACAAAAAGCTAAACACAAATAAAGAGAGAATATGATTTACAAAACAAGACAGCCTGCGACGGATCAGCAAAGGACAGGTCACGGGGATCAAGCTCGACGTCGTTCACGGCCAGGTTCAGACTTGGACGGCGACAGGGATGATAGGTCGTAGTCTCAAACATGCTTTGGCGGCCAACATGCAGGTTATATATGCTGCGGCTCGCTGCTCGTACGTCAGAACAGCACAGCTCCCTAAAGGTTTTCGCATAGGAAGCTGCACTAAACTGACGCACAAAGGTGTCGTTCACCGGGTCCCAAGACCCCAAGGAACCAAGGACAAAGGGGATGACGGAGCATGGACCGGCGGACTTCTCGATCGTAGCTCTTAGGTCTCATACTTTCGCTGTTTCTCATCCGCTGCTCTGGTGAAAGCCTCCGGACCGTTCTCGAACGTGACGGTAACGTCTATCAGGTGGAAGCGGCCCTGGTGGCGCACAATCAGATCAGGGTGGAGGTCTTCGGGAAAGTGGACGCTGTTCAGGCAGGGGACGGGCTTGATGGTCTTGTCAACAGCCAGGATTTCCACCTCGTTCCTCAGCAAATCGATGAGCCTATTCAGAACGCAGTTTGTGCCTCATCATCATGTACTGGTAATTAGGTGGGCATGCGTTTAGAACATGAGGCAGGGTCTCGGTCTTCGGGCATCCCTTCTGGCGCATTATGATCAAAATTGATTCATGCGCCATAAAACAATAATCAAACCAAACCATCGGGCATCCCTTCCGGCACATCCTCGTAGCGGCTGAAGCGTGAGCATCGGAACCAATGACCCATTCAGCCACAACAGGTTAGCCTTGGCAGAGAAATAGAACTTCCAGTCCTTAAACGACGCGTAGCGGCCTGTATGGAAGAACGAAAAGGAAGCTCTAAACTGGGCTGCACAATGGAACGTCTTGCTCTGGTTGGGGAGGGCGAGCAGGGCAGCAAACCTTTCCTCTCGAAGGATGTTCCGTATGGAACCAGCAACCATCTTACGCTTGGTGAAATTCAAGGTCGCATTCCGGAACTCCAACGTGGGCACAACACTTTGGAAAGACCAGGTCATTCCTAGACACCGGGAGGCGGACCTGGTGGCCGACCAGACAGTGGATGGGGTTCTTGTTGCCAGCGTAGGCTCCGTTCTTCATACCTGTTAGAAAGGTAGCCGGGTCAGGGGTCTTCTCCACTCCGATCCTACGGGTGATGTAGGCACATAGGTTATTGAAGGCCTCCTTCGCCAAGGTCGAGTCACGGGACGTCAAGACCTTAAAGGCAGTGTCGACACGGAAGATGTCAGACTCCTCAGCAGCATTCGGAATACCCATAAACCCTTTTGCATAGGGGCCGTAAAGAATAAGGTTACTTGCGTTGAAGGGCAGATTCAGCATCTTCTTAAAGTGGGGCCTCAGATGCTCATCCATCTTCCTCAGGGCAGTCTTCGAGAAGCGGGCTGTTCGGTAGCTAAAGACGAGGGCGGGGAAGAAGTACTTCGTACGACTTCGGCCAATAGGCCAGCTTGGAATTCAGAATGGACAAGGCGAGTTGCTGGACCTTCCTCAGCTCTCTCATCGATATCTCTTGGTGAAGGAAGCCCATCGACTTAACCAGGTACTTCTCGAAGAAGCCGTCTTGCTAGGTGGTAATCGGCTGGCACTTCACGGTGAACCTAGTCACGGCACACAGTGGTCTGAAATGACGAAAAAACGGCAAAAACATCTTTTCTTTGGAATATTTTGATAAAATTTGGTAAACCTAGGTTTTTTGGGTCGTATAATACAAATCTGAAGTCAGAACGTAGGGCAGAATTTTTGGAGTACAGTCAGGGGTCAAATTTTGAAAATTAGGCGTCAAAAACGCGTTTTTTAGGTTTTTAGTGTAAAATAGCACTTGAAACATACTGGACATCGTATACGAAACAAAGACAAAAATTTGAATGAACTCCGCCCAGGTCTCTTCATCAGGGGGACAGGACCTGAGCAGAGGGGGTGTTTCTGAACGTAGAGAACAAAGTTCTAACTACGCCTGTCCCCAACACCCAGCATGCAGAAAAAATAGCAAGACAAATAATGAAAGAATTACAACAGAGAAATAAACAAATATATAACCAGAGTGGAAGTCGAGTTGAATTGTGAAATGGCCAAAACTCAATCCTTTAAACTTCAGAAGGTAAAGTTCCACAAATGAAGCAGGCACTTGCAGATTTTGTGTTGGTGATGGCTTGAGCCACCTTGCCGTCCAACAGTGTGAGAACCAGAGAATGTCGAACATAGATGACTATTGGGCCAATTTCCATTTCGGTCTTCTCCAGTGAGTTGATTTCCTCTTCGAACGGTCCTTTTCGGCTCGCGCCAAGTTGAGTCTCTTTTTCGTAAGAAAACCGTAGGGTCTGCAATGCTTCGTTGAGGATGGCCGAGGGTTATTCCAAATCGGATTGTCATTAAATGTGATCCTCAGAGGCACAATGGAGGTCATAAACATATGCGAGTCGGATGATTTCTCATTTTCGACCAAAATTTTTTGTGAGAAGTCGTTTTGGCCAGAGGCACCGTCGAATCCCCACTTTGTGATCAATTCAAATTCCTGATTATTGATTTTTTCCAATTCTGCTGCCGGTTTCGTCTCCAGAATTCTTTTTACTGTATGGTTCAGCAAATTCTGCATTGGAACCACAGCGGAAAATTATAATATACCAAATATAAACGATTTATACGAAATAAATAAATCGTTTCAAATCATTTATAAATCCATAAGTTTGATTTACCGTGCATCAATTTTGAACATTCTCCGAAAAGAATCTCATATAAGATAACTTCAACGCAAGTCTATTTCAAGTCAAGAAATAAACACTCCAGAAAAACACCAGTAATATATTTATAGCCGATACTCGGATTAATTGCAAGCTTTCATAGCAATTGTCCTGAGTGCCGTCCACGGACAGTGTTATGGCGGATTTACACCACCGCTGCAGGAGCTGCATTAGCGATAGCTGCAAGAAACGGGAATTTGTTATTCCAATAAAACCAATTGACGAGCGCCATCTTTTGTGAGTAGCGGGTACTAAAATTTACCGTCTTTTGCATGACTTGCAGCTCCTGCAGCGGTGGTGTAAATGCTGCATTACATAAAGTACAATGACGGAAGAATGACTGTCGGACGCTTTTGAAGATTACAGGAGTTTCTTGTATTTCTCCTGTAGCAGCCACAATCCTGGCTATAAATTCTTCTGGAGTGTAGACTGGAGTCTCATAAATGAGGAACTTCATTTGTCTCAAGAAAAAGAAATCTAAGGGGTTAAGATCAGGCAAGCGTGGAGGCCAGGAAACAGGGCCCCTTCGTTCAATCTATTTCGACGGATAAACACCGTTCTGGTAATTCCGCACTTCAATAGAAAAATTCGGTGGAGCTCCATCATGCATGAAGAAAATTGGTACGCCCGTCGGCCGGCAAGTGAAGGATAAATAAAATGTGGAAGGACATTTCGTAGGAAGGTTAGATAGTCTGTTCCATTGAAGTGATCAGGTAGCATTTATGGCTCCACCTGGTTATTGCCAACTATCCCACACCCCACACCAGATGTTCACGCTGAATCGACGTCTAACATTTTGTTGCACATTGAGGTGAGGATTGACCAGCGACCAAAAATGTTCATCGTGCGGGATCTGTCAGATCTATTAACAGCGTCCCTTCTCCACATTGGACTAGAAGGATTACTACCACTAGTACTTGGGGTATCACTATCAATTTCATCAAACTCATCCTTTGTTTCATCCTCAGAGCTGTCCCCCTCATCCGAGTCATCTCTTTTATTCTCAAAAACCTCACTTTTTAAATCGGTTTCTATTAGATATTGATAAACCTTAGTGTCAATTTTATCAAGATTTAAAGGTACATCAAAAGTTAAAATTTTATCATTTTTATGTTTGTAATACATTTCCTCTTTACAAGTAACATTAATAGTCTCAACTATTTTCTTATCAGAAGGTAACCAAATACGGTATCCCTTGGTGTTCAAAGCGTATCCATCCTTTCTTTTACTTAACTTTCGGTTTATCCAACCATTCAATGAACCCTAGAGCTTGTACTCTATTTGTCTTGGAAACGCATGCAGATCAAAGCATATTCAACCATTACACCCTTTTGAGTACGGTTATCAAGCTTTGACCTTTTCACCTTTGGAATCCCTACATACGCAGCAATACCAAATTTTCGTATATGTTTAACAGTTTACGGCCACAGTACAACTCAAATGGAGTTTTCTTCGAATTTGCATGACTTACTCTATTCCAGGTATGTACAAAATATAAAACTACTCCAGTCCATCAGTACCCCCGAGACACACCTGAGTCCTGTATTATAGCCTTGACACAATCCATGATCGTTAAATTTAGCCTTTCGGCCACCCCATTTTGTTCCGGGGAGTAACTACATTTTCTTAAACTCGCGTTGAATACCTAAACTTTCACAATATTCTTCAAAACACTGATTTCTAAATTCACCCCCCCCCTTACCAGATCATATCTATACAATTTTTGAATTTAAAAACCTTTCGGCCCTTGCCTGAAATTTATTAAAGCAATCTAATCCTCAACTCCTTATAGCCTAACTGCTGTATTCTGTGATACTTGATCAGCGGTTAACCACCAACCAAAGAAGGAATAACAGACTCTGATTGGTGGAATCCTACTTTGATTGCTATTTAACCACAGATCAGAAAGCACAGAAGACGGCCGTTAGTCTAACAAATAAGCTTCACATCGATATGCTTTAATATAGCATTTCCTATGGGAGGCCTAACGAAGTTAATAGTCAAATAAAGTCAGATAAATCTTGTGGAAAATAGCAAAACTAGTAATATAAACAACGTTTAATCCACAATACAAAAACATTTAAAATAGCAGGCAATTGTTTCGGGGATCAAAGGATCCCCTTCATCAGTGCTAAAAGTTCAAATAAACATAGGCGATCGGTATAAATACATTGCAAAAAAGCGACCTCTAGACAAAGAAAATGAAATTCATATATAAGTTACAGTTAAATCAAATCACTCTGAAGAAACCAAATAAAAAGGAACAAGGTTAAATAAAATTACTAACTTTTAAGACTTCCATACAGGTGAAAAGTAAGGTACACTTAAATCATTAATTAACTATCCAGAATATGTGTTCAATTCTAGATCAACAACAGAGTAGTTGCAATTCTTAATTTTAGCAGCTGAAGAAAAATTTAACTTATGGTTTTCACCCCAAACATGCTTAGCAATAGAAGATTTATCGAACTCCTGTTTTCTTACATAATTTTCATGCTCTTTCAATCTAAATTTAAGAGGTCATTTAGTTTTACCAATATATGATAAGCTACATGAACAAAAAATCCTGTATATACCACACCTGTTAAAAGGTTTTTAACAGGTGTGGTCTTCGGTACCTCGATAACCTCTAATCAGGAAGTAAAACTTACAGATCCCGCACCGACACCACTACCATTAATTTAACCAAAGTTTTTATTTTTTGCACTGAAATCGAATAATGCTGGTTCAATAGTTCAAAAACTAAATTATTTGATTCACAATAAGCCCTAACCTCATTCACAGATCTTAAACGCTTAGTAGAATTTTCCTGAAAGTAATATATGTCGGTGCGGGAGCCGTCTGGCCTAGCCACAGGTTCCTTCTCCAACTTGTACTCCCTAAATTCAAGTCGGAAGCGACCGGTTCAACACTCTGGTCTGAAAGAGTTTCAGAAGGAGGTTCTGAAAAAGTTTCAGGAACCGGCTCGACCACCGCAGTCTCCTCTGCCTCCTCTCTGTCTGTCTTTACCTCCAAACAATTCAAAAGGTGTTTTATTTTGGCCAGCATGGCAAACCCTAATGAATGTACATGTAAAGTGGAGTTCATTCAGTCCAAAAACTCTCTCCCATTCCAGATTCTTCAAGCATAGATTTCATGCAATCCCCATGACGGTAAGATTAAACGTCTCCGCGACTCCATATTGCTCAGGAGTATAAATATTTTTGTCTTTGGAGTCTTTTCGTATTGGATGCCAAACTCTTCAAAATAGCTCTGAAAATGGTGGTTGCAGAATTCGCCACCGTTATCGGTCCTTACAGCCACAACTTCAGAATTCAAAAATCGTTCAGCCCTTACTTGATACTTTTTAAAAGCTTCAAAAGCCTCATCTTTGCGTGAGATGGGATACACCGCTGTTTTTCTAGAGAAATCGTCAATTATTGACCAAAAGCATCTCTTCCCATCCCTAATAATAGTATCAATTGGCCCGCAAATGTCCATATGAAGTAGCTGTAAGGGTTTCACTAGAGGTAACTAAGAGGGTTTCACTAGCTGTAAGGGTTTTACTAGATCTGATTTCATTCACGGACTTAAAAGGACCTCTTCTAGCCTTAACTAGAATACATGACTCGCGCGCGCGTTTAACTTGAGAATCTGCAACATTGGGTAATCCCCTAACACAATTATTTGAGAAAGTTTTCTGAATTAAACCTGGGCTGAGGTGTGAAAAACGTTTATGCTAAATCATGGGGTCACCCTTTTCAGACAATGAAGTCTCAAACCTTACTTTCTTGGATTTTGAGACAGGGTCTGATTCATAATCCTTTATTACCGTGGGGTACGATAAATAGATACCATCCTTTAATTTAGCCGAAATAATTTTTTGAATTTTTTATTCTAATGGCATTTTTTTCGCCTGTAAAAGTTAAGCCCGCTTTGTCGATTAAATTACCGGCTATCAAATTTCTTCTAAGTTCAGGGGAATACAAATCATTACAAATCATGTCACATTTTGATATTTGAGAAATGCAAATTTTTCTTATCTTGTGTAGATCACAAATTACTATCCTAACAATTTTTAGTAAACTGATATGACTGCTATAGTAATAATTATTTATTCTAATAGATAGAGTCGGAGGTTGATAAGAATCACAGAGTCGTTTAATAAATTATAGTTAAATTGATCGGGGCATTATAGGGAGTTTCATTCCGGTCAATCTAACATTATGGGGCGTGGAGTATAACTTGTTACATGTTGTAAAAAGTGCGTCAACACTGCTAACATAGGGAGGAGGGGAGAAAAGAATAATTTTAAGAGCACCCCTACTCACCTCTGGGAACGAGAATCTGAGAGAGGAAATAAAAGTGAGGCATGGAAGGTTACTATATTAATCATTTTATATATTCATTATTCATGGTGTTTCAAAAGTACATCTTTTTCGTTTTGAGCCAACGTCTCCTAGAAACGTGGGATCTACCCCTAAGTAACTCTGGAGAATCCATTGAGATGAACACCCTAACAGTCATAGAAAACAAGTAAATTTGTCTTTAACAAAAAACGCAAAAAATACATACGCTAAATATTTTGTAAATTTGTGAATTTTTTTCTTTTTTAATGTCTGAAAAAGTTCTCTTTTAACTTGCTATTGAGATTTATTTAAAAAAGATACGTTTTTATGACATCAATACTAAGACAAGTTCATACCTTAGATACCCCAATTTTTTTCTCAATTTAAATATGAATTGATGTCTACCAGTAATTTAATTAGTTTTCTTCTAATATGCAATTTAAATATACATTCTATCTGTATAATGTGCACAAAGTTCTTACATACACTCTTTAAGATTTCGTGTTTCCTGTGCATATCCTAGTAATTTCATATGCAGTATAAACTGATAGAAAATACTCTGTTTGAACGGAATTGCTTCCGAAATGATATTTTCTTTCACCAAACACATTTCAAACAACTCTGAAATCTAAATAATAAGCCAAAAACTATATTTAACTTTGTTTCTATGTATCAACCATGCTAATGCCTATCTGAAGTGGTATTTTGACTGAATTATGGGGTAAATTCATTTTTTTATCTTACAAAAAGCAAAAACAGTTGAGCAAAATGAATTTGTTTATATCTCAAACAGAAATAATAAATCTTTCAAGAAAAATAATAAAAAAGGCGTGGAAAATATTCAAGTTGTAGCGAGTGGATTTATCTGAATTTCTGAGAATAAAATGATGTATTGATCCTTTAAAGGTGTCAAAACCAGAAAAATATTGTATATTTTTCTTATGGAACCCCTTAGAAATCAATTATGTCATAATTTAAGTGATTACAGACGAAAGAAACGCTCCGATTCTTCACCCGTCAAAATGACTGCTGTGGTGGTTCTAGGTAGACCATTTAATATCTCTGGAACTTGTTTTAAAATATGAATGAAATTTGAGTGGCTCAAACAGAACCACAATTTAGAGAAAGCCATGAAAGCAGAACTGTGTAACTCAAATACTTTTGAAAATAATTACATTCGAAAACACAAAACAGTCGAAATGACTGCTCCAGCGGTTCTAGTGTTAATAAACACAACCGGTAAACATTGTTACTCACAAATTCAATAAAATTAATTTGTTTTGAATAAAACAAAACAAAAATGTTCATTGCTAAATGAAGTGAATGAAAGCCTTGATAGTCAAAAGTGAATAGCCATATTTTAAGATGATTAAACAAGGAAATAATCTTGCCAACGTACAAAAAAATTGTTGTATGTTTTATATAATAACTTAGTTCACTGGAAATTTACGCTACAGTAATGGAAAATGAAGGTACTGTTGATAGATATCTTAAAAGCATTAAAGTAAAGACGGTGGGATAAAGTAAAATAAACTTTTATAAAGGGATATAAACATGAAATATTGCTTTTTTCCAGTGAGTAAACTAACTTGAATTTATGAATAAGTTCATGAAAGTGGCAATATAAAGAAGATATAAAGCAACCTTTTATCTTCAATGAACCGAAATTCTTATACGAAATATTTTATGTCTACACATTTTAGTGTTACTTGAGGAAAAACCGAAATTTGCGTTACTCTGAAATATTACCGATGGCTTTTATCGCCGCGTTTCACTCCACTAACTCCTTCCTAACATTTCATTCATTTCGAAAAATATTTATCGATTCTACACAACCACATAAGTTATGTGCGTGGTATTAACAGGAAACCCATAATGCTTTTAGCTTTAAAATAATCTTATTTGAGTATTCATGTAGCAAATAAATTTTAATGATACTGGTATATAAATTATATATTATTTTCGTACCATTTTTAGAAGAAAAGAATTTCCATGTGAAAAAAATTGTCTTGATGTTTTGATCTTCAAAATAAAATAGCAATTGGATGAGACTGGTTATTGCTTTTGAAGGTGTTTTTTTAAATTTAAAATGTTTACTTGTCTACCCATTTTAAATTTTTGTGGATGAGGTATTAACGAATGGAAAACCTCAGTGAATGATTCATTCCTTGAAATATTGAGTCATCTTTAACTGGTTGTCACTTTAAAAACCTATTGTAGTTTAAAGAAATATTATAATTATAATACAGTCAAAATATTTTACATAAAAAGGTGGTCGTGGAATAAAAAAGTTCAGAACCCCTGCTACGCATAGATTGTGTTAAAAAATACATTTCCCCCAGGTTTGTTTTTGTCGTCCTTGTTTTATCTTGTATGGTAGAGTATACTCTAATAGAGGGATTGTGCAAAAATACACTTAAATCATAATTCCTGATCCTTGAATCTCAAAATGTACTAATTCGCTCCTTTCACCCTAGAATTCCAACAAACTCATAATACTTAAAAAACTGGAAATGAAACAATATTTAGATAATCGGGTACCATGGGCTATTAAACCAAACCAAATCAACCAACCCAATTATAAGTTGCTCATTTACAAATCACTACTCAGACCAATAACACTGTTCAACAAATTTGACCTTCAAAATTTTTTCCTTGATGAAAATTGTCATATCTAATAGATTTTGGGTCGCTGAATACGAAAATCATCATTAAAATTCTCAATTGGCTCAGGATTTTCGGGGAACCACCCCTCCCCCGTTTTACGTTTTTCGATGACTTTATAACTTTAAACTCGATTTTCAGGATCAAAAGCATTGCTTTAGTCTTCAAATTGCCTCCCAGGGGACAAGAAAAGTTCAAATTAATAAAATATGATAAATTTATAACAAATGGATAGGTTTAAGGGGTAATTACCCCCTAAAAACGCAAAAAAAATCGTTAAAAATAGTAGGATTTGTTATACCCTATTTATTTTGCATATTTTTTACGCAATTCCTCTTTGAAGGGTCCTAACCCTTTCCTAAGGACCCAAATTTGATGACAATATGCAGCAATAATTTTAACAAAAAGCGGTTGAGGTGTTAGCGTCCCAGAAGCCCCCGCGGAAGAGTTCGGAAGACTTCCAGAACTGCGAAGGCGGTCGCGACCTCAGGAATTAATATTGATGACTTTGAAAAGATTACAAATGACGTTTTTCTTATATTTTGGAGCTATCCTAAGTAGAAACTCTTCAGTTCTTTAACAACTGACCGGTTTTAGGGAGTGAGGATTCCATGTTTCAAGATGTTAATAGATGCACGGCTGTGGATAATAATTAGGGGGCATCCTCTTAAAAACTGAGGGCAATGGAGGAAAATGGGTGTCATATTTGACTTCAGCAGATCATTTTACTCAAGAATCAGCTGAAAATCAGTCGGTGGCATTTTGACTTTTATTTTGCACAGCAGTCTAACTCTAAGTGCGGCATTGAACCCTTCCGTGGATGCTTTGGGGGCGTTTACAGCTCAACCGGTTTTAGTAAAAATCATTGCTGCATATTGCCATCAAATTTGGGTCCTTGAGGAAGGGTTAGGACCCTTCAAAGAGGAATTGCGTAAAAAAATAAGCAAAATAAATGGGTATAACAAATCCTACTATTTTTAACGATTTTTTTGCATTTTTAGGGGGGTAATTACCCCTTAAACCTATTCATTTGTTATAAATTTATCATATTTTATTAATTTGAAACTTTCCTGTCCTTTGGAGGGCAATTTGAAGACTAAAGCAATGCTTTTTGACCCTGAAAATCGAGTTTAAAGTTATAAAGTCGTCAAAAACGTAAAAAGGGGGAGGGGCTGTTCCCCGAAAATCCTGAGTCAATTGAGAATTTTAATGGTGATTTTTGTATTCAGCGACCCAAAATCTATAAGAAATACTATTTTCATCAAGGAAATTTTTTCGTTGTTGAACAGTGTAACAGCAATAACCCCTGTGTCCAAGGCATGGCCCGGTACGATGCAACCATACCTACCAACTGGAGGAGACCTTGGGCTATATTGAACGAGGTCTCTTATGCACAGACGTATTGAGCCAGGTGTGAGATTTTAAATTTAATTCAAGAGTTGTCTTTAAATAAATAAATATATGTGTACATATTTTTTTCTCTTGCCTTGATTTTAAACGACTTTTAAATTGTATTTCCGTTGTCTTAATTGTGCTTTTAGACATACCTTATTCAATTTTAAGTTGCTTTAATTGTTTTTACTTACCATGTCCAATTGTATTTTAAGTTGTCTTTTTAATTGTATTTCACATACCTTGTCAATTGCATTTAAGTTGTTTTTGTAATTGTTATTCAAAGAAAAGGGCCCTATGGGCCTAGGTGCTTTGTATTTTAAATAAAAAAATCAACCAACCAACTAACCCAAATCCTTAGCTTGACTAATTTAAGCAGAAAAGTCGGTCAAAATTGGGACACTCGATGAAAGCCAACTTTGTCAGACGAGTGTTTGTGACGGATGTCAGAATTCCAAATGTCCGCATTTTCCTAGTCTTATCTCAAAAGAACTATCACCTTTCATCCCTTCCGTAATCGAAGAAAGTCTGTACCCGATGGAAAAATCGATCCCTCGCTAAGCACCACTTGAGAAGAAAAAGGGGGTAATTTACATTGTTCCAGTTGTGCTGCAGTTGAACATACTTTCTTCCTACCTTTTATCTGCATGCTACATAATGAGAAAGATATTGGCTTTTCAAAACCGGCTTTTAACCTCTTGGGTTCTGTTTGTTGGGGTTCTCTAAAGAGGTTCATTTCGGGCATTATCTGAAAAGCGAGGAAAGAAGCGGAAACTATATCTTTGAGAATGAAAAGGTTTCTTTTTTTATTCTGCTATCCCAACAAATAGTTCTCCCATTGGAAAGTTCCGGAGTTCAGAGTAGAAACATTTCCCAATCTGAAGCTGTATCTTCAGTTTCTTACAAAAAGCCTTTTATTGTTGCTCTCAACACAGCAGGAACCCATGTAAAGAAATTTACAATTAACTGAACTTTGATTCACACACAGCAAATTTTCACAAAGTACTTTGAATTTTATCTATAAAACTTTAATATAGTCATTAATTTCTTTCTTGAAATTCTACTAGTTTAATAGATCTCTATCCTTACCTTAGGAATTCATGAAACTCAAAGATTTCATTTAACGTTTCTGTAGTTTATTGACAGATAAGTGTCTAATCGTGTTGTGAGTGAAAAATTTGAAGGGAAATAATATTATCTGTACCTTTGCTTAAAATATGATTTCTCGGTATGTTTTGCTTTTTGTTCTTACCAGCTTAAAGCAAGTTATTTATATTTATTCACTAAAAACTACTTTATTAAAGAAAAAAACAGTTGAAATTTTTAAATTTCATCATCGGACTACAATATGTAAAACTCTATGCACGTAAATAGCATTTTGCCATTAAAAACTAAACAACCAACCAACTATAACCAACCGAAATAAAACATTAATTTATAAAATAATGCAACGATACAGATATAAATTTCATTTGATTTATGAATTTTGGGCTAACATTGTAAAACATCTTCCAATAGAACTTTTTCATCATATTCCTCTTTCATCTTCTCTATTTGTTACAAACTTTTCAGTATCAAGAAATTGTATGTAAAAATATTATTTTGAGTTCTCTATGATGGAGAAATAACTTTTGCATTACTAATGCAAATTTATTTTGGGTGAGACATGTATTGTGGCCAATCTCTGGTTAACTATATTGAGAATTAAATTTTCCTCGTTATTGAAACTTTTCCTAAATCTCTAATTAGATTCAAAACCAAAGAAAGATTTTTCTAATCTAAATTGATTAAAATTGGAAAATTATTGAAGCTTGTAGAATTTGCTTACTTCGGCGTTGTGGATAGGAATGGTTTCGTGTTTATCTATTTTTTCCCTTTATGCATTGTATTTTCTCAGCAAGATTATGATTTTTTACACATCAGACAAAAATTTTAGTCGCTTTCATTATTTCGCTGAAAAAAAAAACATTTTATTTCAAGAAATAATTTCAAAGTTTATAAAAGAAATTAAGGTTTTATAAAATTTATTGTTTAAATACAAATATAGAAGATCCTTTCTCGATCCGACCTTAGGGTGAAGGGCTGAAGGGAGTGGATTACATAAAAAGGAAGAGGTCGGAAGAGTGGATATTAGTTTTAATGATATCTAAAAAAACAAAAGGTACATACTTTAGTATTCAAAATTTCTTCCATCGACTGCAATGCTCCGACTAATTGAAATCCAAGGATCATCTCGTATTGTTGTGGTAGCTGCTCCAATTTTTGCCACCAGCTCCTCAGCATTAATAGTATAGCCAAAAATGGAACTTGGCGCCCAGTAAAAGAAGAAATCTATCATATCCTATCCAATCCTCGGCATTGACAACGGGGTTGTCGTAACCCAAATCTGGTTAGTTGTCATGATTAGATCTGGTTAGTTGTTCCATCTTGTTGGAACCACGTTGTTCGTTGCGTCGATGCATAAATCTAACCGTCATCCAAAATTTGGTGGTATATGTTCTTACACAGCAGTAAGGTCGAGGCTTTGCTGCAGACCCCTGCCCGTGGACGCGAACAACGCGAGGTCGTCGGCGAACGCGCTCGCGGAGATTTTTATGATATCTCCCATGTTATAGGCGACGGCGGACGGCTCTAACTTCTCCAACAGACCGTTCACGACGAGGTTGAAGAGTATAGGCGACAAAGGGTCGCCCTGCCAAACGCCACAAGACGGGTGGAAAGGCCCAGAAAAACCTGGGATCTCAAACATCGTCGTTGCGCCGGCGTACAAGGATGAGATATACTCAATCAAGCCCCTCGAGACGCCTTCAGCGCCGCCAGTATCGCCGCATGGGAGACCGAATCGAACGCCTTCCTTACGTCGATCGACGCCACTAATAGGTCTTTAAACTTCGTAGGTGCATGGTGAAGGACCGAGTCCAAGAGAAAACCCCCTGCGCAACCCCGTCGGACTCAATGAATGCCCGCTGGGCTCCTGACAGGTCAAGAAAAGTAGCAAAACGGCTTGCAAGTATCCTATGGAGCATTCTCACCAGGGACTCTGGACTTACAATCTTCGGAATAAAAATAGTCCTAGACTCCAGTTGTGTTTGGCGCGGAATGTCCGATATAGGGACCTTTTGCTATAAAACCCAAAACAACCAACCAACCTAGACTCCAGTAGTCTCGCCAGTATTCTCTCAGACATGAGAATCATATTGAAAAGTCTACTCAGAACCACCGGGCCCACCTTTCTAAGAGCGGTAACCTTCGTCCCGTCTCGGCCCGGGGCTGAGGATCCCTTAGGGAATGACCTCCTACAATCCTCAATAGTGATCGGTGACATCACTTCAACTTCTGACGTGCCGGGTCTTATGCCCGAGAACATCGAGGCAGATGGGGGCAAGTACGTGGATGGGAGCGAAAAAACATTTCGCCAAAACGACTCCATCCCGTTGGGAAGAGAAGACAAAGGCTTGTAGCCTTCTTTAATTGTTTTAAACGGTCTTATTTGGCACATAATATCCTGATGTGGATCATGCGCCATAAAACTCCAAGCAACCAACCAACCCGTCGGGGAGACGGGGACGACCAACCACACCATCCCTAAGTCCGGAATCAGAGAAGATATGCTCCGAAGATATGCTTAGATATAAGAAGGAATAAGAAGATATGGTTTGGGTTCGTCTTTAAGAGCTGCTGCATTCAAGCGAATTGCTGATGTCGTTTCTCCTTTCTCGACCATACTTGAGGTTGGTGAGACGACCTACGTGGAGCGTCGGGCCTCTCTCCGGAAAAGGGGGAAAATGCGATCGACCCTCCCCGAGATTCCCCCCGACAGGAAGGCCATGTCTCATAAAGAGACAAACTCTTTAAAGTAATTATCTAAAAGGTTCTCTCCCTTGCACGTGGCGGGGCTAGCTGGAAAAAAATTTTGCAAGTGGGTAAAAATCCCGACTCGTCAGGGGGACCACACCTCAGGGGTGCACCCCAGGTCCGAGTCCAGACTGTCGACAAGGTCTCCGAGGAGGTGATGAGGAGAGGGCCAAGAAGAAACAGAGGGTAAAGAACCCTAGGCAGGATCCAGTGAGTTTCAGGACGAAGGTACCTGAGAGAGCTGCAGCGTTTGCTGCGGTTTGCAACTTCTCAAAAACTTCTTTGTACGCCTTCGTCCGACGACGGCTTTTAATTAAGTCGAGACACCACAAGGGAAACTCAGCCTTACCTTTGATTTATATCTGTGCACCCAAGGTGCATGGCCTGTGCCAAAAGGGCCGTCTCTTCTTCAGTCCACCTCCTCCTCCGGTCGACAGACCTGGACGCGTTCCACTCAACCGGGTGCGCACTGGCACAATGGACACCTAATGCCCTCTTATTACTGTACCCCTGGTCGCACCACTGACAGCCGCAATCTCCGGCACTATTCATGGCTGTGGCCATTTTTAGGGTAGGCGCACACGAACAACTTTTGTCACCATGACAGTAGGCATCATTGTCACGTCCCTGTCACCGAGAAAAAGTGAGTGGGCAAACGAGAACGTGACATTTTCCTAAATTACAGCATTGTGCGCATGGCCATACCGTGTGCGCATGGCCATAGAATCTATAAGGCAGATAAATCCTTTCGCCTAGGCCCTATCTTGTTAGCCACGGACAGAATTGTCATGTATGTGTCGCGTCGCACCATGTGCGGTCCTACCTTTCACTCATAGCCAGAACAATTGTGACAAAACAGTTACGGTGACAGAAGTTCACCGTGTGCGCCTACTCTTAGAGCTCAAGGCTTAGGGGTTCAAAATTGAAACCGAAGAACACCTAACGAGGGGGTAAGAAAGCAACCCAGGTCAGGTGGCACTATCCACGTTCGCAAGACTACGATGTTCTGTAGTCAGGTAACCAGGGGGCACCTGGGAGTCTCGGAGAAACCCAACCGAGACAAGAGCTTGAACCAACAAAGATAAATCTCTGAGGATAACAGCAATATAGTCGATCGCATTGGGTCTGCCCCCCGTATAAGAACATCGACCTGCCTGGTGCCATTAAACCCCAAACCAAATGTTAGGGCAACAATGTTAACCGATAACCTAGTCTGTGTTACCCTACTTCTTATTGCATGCCTTTTCTCCAGAAATGGGTGTCTTGGCGCAAAATGCTCTACTGTGGGTCTTGCGCTATAAAAAAATCAATAAACCAACCAACCACCTAGAAATAGATAAGCGTGTTGAATATTCCGTCCCTTGTGAAGGATGCTTCATCTGTAAACACCACTCTAGCAGGAAAATGGGGATCTGTAGCGCTCTTTCCAAGGTACCATTGTGCGAAATCAATACGAGGTGCAAAATCATTCGGTTGCTGTCCCTGGACACCCTGCATATGGTACGGATGCCTGTCGTTTTCTCTGAGGATCGTCCAGACGCTAGAAGGGGAAACCCCGACTGTGTACCCTAAATTATGAGTCACTTGTACCTGCTTCAGCACATTCTTCTCTATGGCCGGAGTCCCGACCAGACTTTTGGAAGCTATTCTCCCCTTTTTCAGAAATCCTCTGGTGCAGCCTTGAAAGAAAAAAATACGTCTGGGAATACGCCTCGTCGGATGCTTTCCTAAGCCCTTTCGATATTTCCACTGACAGAGATTGACCCTCCGCTTGTTTTTGGAAGGATAAGCATGTCGAAGGCCCTGACAGTTTCCATTCCTCTTCTAATGCTCATCTCCCTTTGTGCGTGAACTGTGATGGTGGCCAAGAAACTTTTCGAGACAATTCACTGACTGAAAACGAAATTATTCCAAGATGAAATGAAATACGTTGAGATTACTTTTGATCTAGTGCCAAATTTAGTTTGCGATAGTCGTGCGAGAAAGCATTTTGCATAGTAAATATTTTTTGAAAGGAAAAGGATCGTATGTTAACGGATCTCTGTATCCTAAAAGAAAATAAAAACTTCATAGTTCATAATACAATAATCACAATACTATTTGATATAATTCAAAATATATTTCAACCTTTTAGGTTTTTCGTTTTTAATAAGAAAACGACTGGATCCCTCATAATGAATAATTCATTCTTTTTTTTCGTACTTTGAATAAATATTCCATCCTTGTTATTCTAAAAACCAAAACCAATAAATGAAAATTACTGTCGCTTATTAATTTATGAACATTTTCAGTGTGTATAATAATTTAAAAATACATTTAAACTCTTTTTGTGTTCAAATTAACAAAACTAGTTGTTAGCTGAGACTCTTTAAACCAGAAACATCGAAATTATCCTTATCGATCATAGAGATAATTTTGATCGCATAGTCCTTTCGCTGTTGGATGGATCTTCCGGGTATCGCCTGATGATCCTGGATCTTATATGGAATCATCTTCAGTTTCTTTTTCAGAAAAATTTGTGTACTTGATCGTTTTACACCCAATTGAGAAGATATTCTTCTTATTTATTTTTTTGGATCGTGTATCAATGTAGATATTGTTGAAACATTGCTGCCAGTGATTGCGGTTTGAGAACGTTCAACATTCCCTGCATATTCGTCAGCAACGCTCCCGGTCCTTTTAAATTTTTAAAACAACTTTTGATGGTTTTTTCATCAGGTCCTTTTCGGATCTTGAATTTCTTCTGAAAACTTCGTCTAGTTGCTGTAACGCTAAAATTTAACTTATAAAATTCAAGAACTTAAAAAACACGCTGTTCTGAAGAGTACATGACTAAAAATGGATTTTTAAAATAAACAGACATTCTCCGGAATTTTTTTTTGTAATCGATTTAAAGTTTTAAAATAAATTAGGAATAAGAATAAATCCAATCGGGAAGAGGGGACGGGATAGCTTGTTAGATTTATATTCTGCCTTTGCAAGCTAGTCCTAGTAGCACAGCTCACAGGGTGGGTTGGGGTAAAATGGGCCTCTTTTAAGGTACTTTCACATTCAAAATAAAACAACGAAAAAAATTGCACATAAATTTATTAAAAGCCATACGGCGTTTCGGGGATTCTTTGGATCCCCTTCGTCAGTGGTAGTTGACATTACAAGAAAAATCAGCTTTTATACCCCGCAACAAAACAAGCGTTGCCAAAATGCAAAGGAGAAAAATGTATACAAAAGATCAAATGACAAAAATACAAGAAAATCACCAAAATGCAACATCAAAACAATTATTCGCTCCAAATCGGAGAAAGAAAGGGTGTACTGGTTAGGTCATTAACTAAGACAGATGCATATTTATTGATTAAATAACCTTCGAAAAAATCAAGGTCAAGGGTTGAATTACAAGTTTTTATGATACTAGCGGAAGAAAAATCAAAACAATGATCATTATCCCAAACATGTTTGGCTATAGACGATTTATAAAATTCTTGTTTTTTAATGTAATTTGAATGCTCTTTTAGTCTAAATTTCAGTGCACGTCTTGTTTGTCCAATATAGGACAAACCACAACTACAAAAAATCCTGTAAATTCCCCATTTATTACACGTATCAATAGGGTCCTTAAGATTTGAAAAAGAAATTTTATTAATTGGGGATAAAACTACAGAAAAACCAAATTTTTCCAGAATATGCGAAATTTTAATAGTAATTTTAGGAAAAAAGGGTAAAACTATAAAGTTTGATAATTACTGTTTGGGTTTATCTTTATTACATTTCTTCAATAATTTATTAAAAATTCAGTCTATCAAAGTGTGGCAGAACCCACGATCAATAGCAACAGCTTTGATATAATTAATCTCATTTTCTAAAAACTTACTGTTACTGCAAATACCGATAGCACGAAAAACTAAAGTATTGAAAGCTGACAATTTTTGACTATAAGGGTGGCTTGATCTAAAATGAGGGGGTAAGGAAACAGCAAAAGGTTTGCGGTATACAGTGGTAAGAAAATTTGAATCAGTACGGACAACAAGAACATCCAAAAAAGGTAATTGCTGATTACTTTCCACTTCAAAAGTAAACTGTATATTTGGATCAATAGAATTAATGAGGGAAAGAACAGTATCAACATTATGGTGAGAACTCAAGAGAGCAAAAGAATCATCTACATACGGACATAGAACGGAAATTGTATGAGATTAAACATCTTAATTTCGAAAAAATGCATGTATATGTCAGCTAAAATCGGGCTGAGAGGGTTTCCCATGGCCAAGCCATCAGACATATAAAAATATTTATTATTGAAAACAAAAGTGCTCTGTTTAAGACAGGTTTTAGTGAGAGTAATTAATTCATTGATTTCAAATTCAAAAAAGTGATGTTCAAGTAACCTCATTTTTAAACATTCCAAAGAACCCTTAATGGGAACGTTGGTAAATAATGATTTTACATAAAAAAAACCATGGTGTGACTGTCAGGGGAGATACAACGAAGTTTAGAAACAAAATCGAGAGAGTTTTTAGTTGTAAAATAGTTACTTTCAGATAAAGGAGAAAATATACTAAGTATTTCGCTAATTTATAAGAGGCAGTTCCAATATTAGATACAAATGGTCTGAAAGGGATATCAGGTTTGTGTACCTTTGGAAGGGCATACAAACAAGCACAATTAGCAATTGAAGGGATTAAAGATTTCTTTAAAGAATCAGAAATAACATTACTTGATTTTATAGCGTTTTTGATGTTGGTAAGCTCAGATGAAGCCGGATCTTTTTTAAGGGGTAGATATGGGCCATCGTTAATCAATTTTTGTACTTTATGAATATAATCATCTTTGTTTAAAATAACTATTTGACCACCTTTATCTGCCTTAGTGACAATCACATCAGGGTTCGATTTAACAGATTTAAAAACAGATAATTCATGACTACTTAAATTGTTTCGATAGGTTGAGTCATTAGAATCAACAACATTTATTTTTTTTCGTTGTTTTATTTTAAATTACAGTATTGCACAGTTTGTGGCGTTATCCTCATATTACTTTCACATTCTAAGTTTTATTTCATCAAAACTATTACTTTTTAATGATTTCTTTCAATTGGATCTTGACATTTAAATCCTTCAGAACATTTTCATCTAATTTTATCAAATATTTTTTGTTATAAGTTGGTTAAACTTAGCATCAAATTAATGACCTATTTTACCCCAACGTGGGGTAAAATGGGTCTCATTGCAAAAAGATGTATATTTATTACTAAGTATACATGAAAATAAGAAAAATGGCAATCGGCTAAGCCATTTTTATCTGATAAAAATTGTTGTAAGTTGTACTTTAGTGAAGTTGTAAAAGTCCGAAGTTAATGAACGTTGTTAAAATGTAGCAATTAAAATACTTCATTTGGAGAAAAAAATAAACTTGTTTGACAGTTCAATGTATATTTGAAGGAAATAAGTTAAAAACATTCTTTTTACTTAATACAGAAGGCCTCCTAACATGACAAATTTTACCCCAAGTACAAAATATTGTTAAAAAAGATAAAATATTTTATATTTTTCTAAGCTGATCGGCTTGAAAGGTCTCTCAGACTTTCTTTTATAGAAAAATATCACAAAAGTCTGCTGTTATTTATTACAATATATAGATATTTGGAAGTTGGTAAACCCTGTTTTTTCGACAACACCATTTACCTTTCTAATTTAATATTTTTTCAGTTCTTAAATTCATGAATCTAAATTTTTGACAGTCGGAAAATGTTGCCAACAGATAAAAGATTATAATACTATAACCTAATCTTTTGATAGTTTTAGCTATGCATAGCTTTCTAAATAAGTCCCGATAAGATCGTTACATAAATTCAATTTTTAAAAATTAAAGGTCTGAGAATAAAAAGAAAATACTGGATAATGACAAAATTTAAATACTTCCGGGAGGGTTTATATGGCATAAATGGTAAGAATAGGGGAAACTTGAGAGATTTAAGTAATTATTAAATAAAAATTGCACTCGTATACATTATTTGCTTCATTCATTTTACTTCCATCGAAAACAATATCTTAAGCGATTTTTTAAAAGTAATTCCACTATCATCTCAGTTAATTATAATCTTTTATAAAAGCCCTCTTGGGATAAAAATTCTGGTAGCTTTCGTTAATTTTTATTTTGAGCCTCAAGAGTAAAACACCTGGATAAAACTCCCTTAAGATAAACAATGATTGCCGTTTAATGTGCCTAATGCCTGGAATCGATAAGAATCGGTTTCCCCAGAGGCCCATTTTGATCCAAAAATCTCTGCAGCTTAACTTTTCCTGTGTATTGATGGCTAATAAATGCGCTTAATTGCCTGAACTAAAGTACCGAGAAGAAGGGGATTACACACCAAGAATCCGAAGGGATTGTTCGTTCCCTGATAATCCTTACCTCATTTTCTCGTATCGCGATTTTTAAACTCCATTTGAAAATATTTTACTAGTATTAACGGTCTTTCAACCACTATCGATTTAAAAGGAGCTTACTGAGGTGGGTTAACATGGACTGGGGAATGAACTTTCTTTTCGAAAAGATTTAACGAATTTTATGGCAGAGAGCTTTGGGACATGAATTTGAAATGAACTTTTTAAGTTCTTTTAAGATCGGAAAAGTTTTGGGGTGGGATTTTCTAACATTTTGAAACTTTTGATTATGTGCGTTAGGGTGGTTTCCGGTTAAGAATGGTCAAAGCTGGTAATAAATTTATGTCGGTTTTAAAACCGTATTTTTTATTCATCTTAAATTATGTAGTCATTCACAATACTAACAAAATAAAAATTTTTTTCCTTTAAATACAACTCTTAAAATACATGCATATATTATTCATAATTTCTCTTTAAAATTACATGTATGGATCATTGTAATTTTATTTTAAGTTAAACTTGTATCACACAAATCCTTACTGTTTTTAGTATTTAAATAAGTCTTGAATTTAGATGGTTTCAAAATATACAGGGTGATTCAGAAATAATCATCAATATTTCGGGGGGAGGTAAAGGGGCCCTAGACAAGCATATTTCGAATAGGGATGGTGGGGCGCAGCCTTACCGTTAAAGAGCTAGGACCTAATGTAGTGCGAGCGCGTTTCAAAAGGCAGTTTTTAGAAGACCCGTGTGACGAAACAAAACAATTTAAAATGAAAAAATCTATTGCATGAGGTAAGGAAGTATCCCTACTACTTAAACCATGGAATTCGATAGAATTTGAACCACTTTCTAAACCGTGGAGTGAGTTTGAAAAGTGCAATATTAATCTTTTAGTCAAAGAATGGAGTTCCCTTAATGGTGTTTGGAAAAATTATGATCGGGGACGGAATTTTCAATGATCGTAACATTGATCATTGAAAATTCCTTCCCCGATCATCATTTTTCTAAATACCATTAATGGAACTCCATTGTTTGATTAGAGATTAATATTGCACGTTTTAAGACTCACCCCACGGTTTAGCAAGTGGTTCAATTTCTATCACAATGAGGATTTAAGTAGTACGAATAATCCTGTACCTCATGCAATAATGTTTTTCATTTTATTATGTTACTATTTTTTGGTTGTGGATGTAATATTTTTTATTTTATGAATAGTATAACTTAAAACTTTACTGAATTTTGGTGGTTTTTTTTTCATTTTTAACGTTTGTTTCTGTAACTTTTGATATTAAATAAATTTAGACATAAAAGTAGTAGGCCTCCTAAAATATAAGTTCACGAGGATAACAAAGTTTACAAAACAAAAATATCTTCATATGAATTTGAGTTATGATGATTTGCGGAGAGGCGTTTCTTTGTGATTTTTATGCATAAATTCTTCAATAATATGAAAATTTGAATCAATATTTAATTTTTTTTGTTATTCATAGATTTTAGATGAATTTAATTGTATTAACCACAAATTAGGTCAAAATTTTAATTATTAAAAAAGCCTCTATAGGTAGGCAGGCACCTTAAGTGAATTATGTGGCTTCTAAATATGGCGCCAAATAGCCAAAACTCACCAACCATCAGCAGTTCTAAACTTGAGCTAGTGGTACTTACAAGTACCGTCGGTAAATAAAGGGTTAATGAGAAAATTTCTGACAAGGCGAGGATTTTCCATTTAGAAATGCTTAAGTAAATTCGCGAAATTTAGTTTTCTTATTGGAACGAAGTATAACATTCTTTTATCCAATTTAGCCAGTGACGAGTTTTATTTCAACGGGATGTTTGGAGAAAAAAATGGGACGTGCCAAGAGTTGACCGTTCGATTTGTTTGTCAAACCAGTTCGAAACGTTCTGTTTTTGATAGAAATGGAGCGAAAGCAAATATTTTATTCAGTAAACCAATTTTGCAATTGAATCCCGAAATGAAAACTTAACGATTTTCTCCTTCTGAAAATGTATCGGACTGCTTTAGGAGTTTAATGAAAATGGAACTCCCTCCGTATCGGATAAAAATCTCCAACGTTTATTTAAATTAATCTCAAGTCTATTGGGAATGGAAATGCAAACAAACTCATATTAAATGTCCTATGAATAAATTAGATGCGTGTTGGAAATGTTTATTTAAGCATTTTGGAAAAGTACTTTTGTTTTTAAATTTGAGCTGAAGCGAGGTTTAAGATTTATAAATCTAACTTAAGGCGAGTCTACTCCAAAAATTTTTTGGTAACTGAGATAATATTTATATTATTTAAGAGATATTTCAGAATGTGGAGATATTTACTTTTATACCACATAATTTAATTCGAAAGAAATTCTTGCTTGTTGGGATTTAAAGTTAAAAGCTCTACTTAGATAATATTAATGCTAAATGATTTTACTCTTTTCTTAGTGATTTTCTACCCTGTTTTATAAAAATGCAGTAAGAAACAAAATCCTAATAGATTGAGAGTAGTTAAAATGGGGAGAATGACGATGAGAGCATGGTTTTTGATATCAAAGTATCCACCTCTAAATAAATATTTTTTACTAACTTCTTTTATTTCCTTAATCTGCTTTTTAAAAATTAAAACTTTTGAATTTAAAATTTAAAAAAATCAAATTATTTATAGTAAGTCAATAAATACAAGAGGTTTTAAAACACGATTTACAATATTAAAATCGGAAATAAATTAAAATATAATATTTCTTAAAAGTTTTCTTTCTTTTTTGCTTGATAAGCGCTCTATGCCTGGATGTGGACCATAAGCCATGAAAACACACATCAAACCATCTTTTTAGTAGTAAATTATCTTACGATCTAGTACCCATGTTTTACGCTCCAGAAGCTGCCCGTGGAAGCTGAGAATTGTATTTATTTAAAAAAAATAAGACGGCTGAAATGGACAAACTTGTTCAGATAGTTTTACAGGGATTTCATAGAGTGTTTCAGAGAAGTGTTTCATAACTTCAATGAGGGGTAGGGCACACCTAGACGACTAAGAATCACATGGGATTGAGATTTCGGAAATGTACCCCTAACGACCAAGGAGTTTTTTATAAGCGGGAAGTTGTATAATTCCCAGTGGAAATTAACACTTATCCTTTAAAAATCGAAATAAAACCATCTATTCAGGCATTTATTCCATATAACCAATTAAAAAGTTGAAATCCAGCTCTTAAATTGTTTTTTTCGTACGGAATCTAAAATTTTTGCTGATTTAATCCAATTTTAAAGGGTTATGTGTCAATTTCCATAGGGGATTACACAACTTCCCATGCCCGCTTATAAAAACCCCTAGGTCGTTAGGGGTGCATTTCCGACGCCCCCCATTCCAATGTGATTCCGAGGTGTGCCCTACCCCTCCTAGAAGTTATTAAACACTTATCTGAAACACCCTGCATAAAATATTTAGCGACTGTCGAGAAGGGTAGATTTTAAACTTTCATCATCTAATAAGCCCCTGTATTACAAATTAAGTTTAAACTGCAGTTTGAGGGTGTTACAGACTTGAGATATCCGAAATAGTTTTTCTAAACATTCTGTTAAATGATAACTGGCCGTGTTGGCGCAGTATTCCCTAAAGGGATTTTGTTCCATTAAAATCTTTCCAAACCAAACCATTCTGTTAATATAAATGACAAACCTTGGTTAATTTGTATATTTTTATTTGAATTTAAATTTGAAATTACTTGCCTGCAATTGCGATCCTAATGACTTTCAAGTTGTTTCTTTGAAGAATAATCATGCACTTAAACTGATCCTTAAGGATCAATTTCTCCTTAAAAATTGCAGTAAGTATATCCTCAAAATCCTCTAGACAGGAATGAATATTTAGTTTTTAAGAATTCCTCTTAAGCTGTTGAAACAAAGTGTGACCCAGGTGGTTGGTAAGGGATTATCTGGCGTCCAAATCGATAAAGTTTAAAGACTCCCGACTGGGTACTAAGAAGGAATACTTTCTAAACGATCTTATGTAGTTTTTACTTCTTTGTAACATAGTTTTTTTAATTTCTTACACTAGTAAGTTCACCGTAGTTAGCTTGCAGTGTCGATCACAAGAGGGGGGCACAGGGAAATTTTGATTTACAAATCTTTCAAATTTTTTTTGTACAAATTTTTCAACTAGAAGAGGACTTTAACTTTTAAATCCGTGTAGGAACGGGCAAAGTGATTAATTGGGCATTATTATAGAAACCAGTCAATCATCTTATAAACAAAACAAATTTATTAGAAGTAAAAACATATCATCGGCACAATGACAAAGACGCGAATCTATTAGTTAAAAACCATAACGTGAAACACACAATAATTTAAAAAAGTAACCTAACAATCTCTGAAGAATAAGCTTGACAAAGGTTTATATTCATAGGGAGGCGCATGCGGGATGTCACCTAAAACGTCTAAAGAAAGTATACTCTTCACTTCTATGTCTAAAATGGTAAACGTCTCGATTCCCACACGGCCGTCCTGCACTCATGCGCCCCCGCATGAGGATCTAAACACAAAACAAAAACATCATTAAAGAACACTAAACTTCACAATAATAACATACATCCAAAAAAACATTTAAAATACATCAAAAACGAACAAAGAACTACATCGACTAGTTTTAACATGCTTCTTCTTTAAAACTCAGTATAGACGAACTAACTTACTACTAAATCCATCACATGGGTTGATCTGAGCTTTCTTCAACAAGACATCATCAATCCTAAATCCATCTAGTTTCCTACTCTTTAAATTAAAGGAATGTCTATAATCAGAATCTTTAAACATTAAATACCATAACGCCATTTCAGGGCTTACTTCTCTAGATTTTGAAAAAACTTTAATCTCGAAACTGCTTAACTTACTCTAGGAAAGGTTTGTTTTACAGCTACAGAAAAACACTGGTTTAAATTTACTATCCAAAACTTTCTGAAGGGGAACCCAGCCAAATCCCTCCAAAGGTGCATCACAATGGATTTTCGTCTCGGCAACCTGAATAAACATTGCAGGGACAGGATTCTCGCACATCTCTTGCACAAAAGGGGTACTTTTGTTACCTGATCAGTCAATGGTTTTACAAAATCATTTTGACTAGAGGGTTCTGGGTTGTCTACAAGACTTTTAATCTTTAATTGAGGAGGTTCAACGTTTAAATTTTCAACTATGTGATCACTGACATGTGAATCATTAACATCAACAATCTCCCTGTCAACTAAGTTAATTGGGGGTTTTACAGGATGCAAATTCTCACTAATAAGTTTTATTCCATTTTTACCTATAGTTAATTCAGCTTGCTTAATACAATCGTTTCCAATCATAACATCAAAAGGCATAAAATGATCCCGAACAACATGGATTTTTGTATGAAAAAATAAGTAAAAAAAATATTTAAAAAAAACGCTTTTATTAAAGTGTTCTAAAAGGTCAAAAATAATTTATTCGGTTTGACAAATAATTTATTGGGAAGTAGAAAATAACTCTTTTTGGTAAGTAAAAAATAACTGATTTTCTAATCACTAAAAATAAAAGCGTGGGCGCTAGTAATTTATATATATTTTTTAAATTTTAATTTTTTTTTTAAATTTGTACAAATTCCTCTGAAGGTATGGACCCGTATAGGTAAATTCAACACGCACAATGACAGTACACTAACATCCATGCCGAACGAGGATTCGAACCCCAGATGTACGGCATTGCAGTCAGATGCTCTAACCACTAGGCCATTACGTCGGCATTTATGTATAATTTTATATAAATAAAAATACCTAATAGAGAATTTAAAGTGAATCCATTCCACCCAAACCTCATAAATGAGAAATTTGTAAATTTAACCTCATAGAACATAGAATAAAGAAGGTAGAATAAATAGTGAATGAAGAATTACTAGCGCCCACGCTTTTATTTTTAGTGATTAGAAAATCAGTTATTTTTTACTTACCAAAAAGTTATTTTCTACTTCCCAATAAATTATTTGTCAAACCGAATAAATTATTTTTGACCTTTAAGAACACTTTAATAAAAGCGTTTGTAAAAAATCTTTTTTTACCTATTTTATTTTCTTCTTTTTAGTCATGGTTTCTTCTCTTGATCATATTTTCTTTTCTTGGCCAGTCTATGCTTCTTTTGCGTAGCAGTTACATTTTTAACTATTGCTTTCACGTGATTTTCGTTCTTCAATCTCTTTTTCTGCTGGTAGTTCTGTTTTTTCTTCGCCATTCTATCAAGTGGTCGTCGGGTAACCGTTTCGATCTCTAGCTTTGCTTCTTTTAGTGTTCCTTACATTTTACTTCACTGAATATAAAAAATAATTTCTGCAGATTTGCTCGTTTGTATTTGATAGATCAACACAACACTCCTATCCAGATTTAACTATATACACCGCCGGTACACAACCTCTACATAAAATCAGCAACTGACGATACACAGTACTCATATATCAATAAGATCCAAAATATCTTCACAAAATACCGCTCACTCGCTGATGAAGTCCATCGATATCAAAAAGATTCACAAGAAAAAGAAAAAGCATTTCAATAAAATAAAAATAACCAATCGTAAGCCCAGACAAATATAAAACTCAGAATTAGTGTATCGAGGAGCAAACAGTATTATCCAGTCTTTTCAGTAGTCCATAAATTATAAAAGTAGCATATTTTCTTCTCTCGCGATTCCTCGGAATGGGACACCAATTTTCGGCGATTTCTCGCTCTTCTGGCGATTTCTTTGTCGCGGTCATTATCTTAAATCGCTAATTATCTTAATTAAGGCGAGAAATCACGTTTTGAAGATTGAATATTGTAGTGATATACCTAATATATTATCTTACAGGTTTTGGGAGCCATTGGCTTCACAGAAGTGTCTTAAATTTGAATTAAACGGATAATTAAAAACACTCGTTAGTTACCTTAATTACGGAGGTTTTGACTTGTTGATTATTGAATATTGCATTTTCATCGGGTTTGCACCATGGTGCAAAGTTTCAGAACTTTATATCGTTTGGAAGTGCCTGAAATTTTATGTACAAGAATCCAAAATGTGTTTTTGAAATTAGCGGTTTATCGTCGATAATTAACATAATTAATAGGCAATTCTCATTTTGATGACTGGATATTGTAAAGCTAAATTTAATACATCATTGTACACGTTTTTGTGGTTATAGTCCTTTGGGAAAGTCTCAAATTCGAGATAGTCGGATAATCAAAATTACTCCTTAATTAACTTAATTACAGTGGTTTTGATTGGTTGATGATTGAATATTGCATTGTCATGGAAATTCTACCATGGTGCAAAGTTTCAGAACTGTATATCGTTTGGAAGTGCCGGAAAAGTGATTAATCATCAATAATTATCATAATTACTGGGCAATTCTCGTTTTGAGTTTTGAATATGATGAAATTATGCACGTTTTAAGGGGCATAGACCTTTGGGAAAGGTCTCAAATTCCGTTTTTTTTGTTAATTAAAAATACTCGTTAATTAACTTAATCCTTTGGTTGTTTGACTAGATAATGGTTCGATATTGGAGTGTCATGAGTGTTTCACCGATGTGTAAAGTTTCGGGGCCCTAACATATCGGGAAGTGCCCGAAAATCGAGTTTTAAAATTCCACCCGTAAAACGCCACCAAAAGCAAGCAGAATAAAAGCGTTTTAAAAGGGTGGACTCTATACGTATTGTACCATCAAAATACCCGATTGAGCACACTTTACCCATACCTACTTTTTAAATAGACACTGGGAAAGAAGAAAGATCTGGTGATCCTACACGTTTATGGATACTTTCCTTTACAATAGAAGCAGACGAACTAGTATCTAAAATTGCTTCTAAAGGCACATCTGAAATTGAAACTTGCTGATGCATTAAATTAGGTTCAATGGGTTCAACTTCGGTTACCTGATTTGAACCAATATCCATTGGGGCAGGACATACTCTATGATTATCTTGGGGACAATCTTTGCTTTTATGGCCAAAAGATTTACAACTAAAGCATTTGTGACCTTTATTGTATTAGGGACACTCAAAACTACGGTGGTTTTTCTCACCACAACTGTAGCAAGTTGCGGGTGTATTATAAGGGGATCTTTGCTGCACCACAGGAGTAGGGGAATGGTTACGATCTCCACGGGAGAGTCTTATCTTCTCATATATATTTAATTTTTCTTCAAGCTCCGTTAGACTTTTACACCCATACAAAATCATTTTATTGTTAATTGAATCTGGGATGCATCTAAGGTATCCGCTGGCGAAAACATCTAGGAAACATCTACCAAGGCATCTAGGAAGCTAAGACGTCACTGTATAAGGCCAATAAATTCCATCAGCAATAGAGCGATCACCAAGCTGATCATCTGCGGTAGTCCAGGGAATTATTTGATCCGGGAGGCCGAGCAATCAAAAACCTCCATCAGCAAAACTAATCTGCGGTAGTCCAGGCAATTTACCGGGAGACCGAGACATCAAAAGATTCCATCGACTGTATTAATCATCTTACGGATCAGCATAGTCCAGGGGATTTTCCGGAAGGCCGAGCCCCCACTTCTATAGAAACCAGTCAATCATCTCATAAACAAAACAAATTTATTAGAAGTAAAAACATATTAGTTTAAAACCGTAACGTGAAAAAGACAATAATTTAAAAAGTAACCTAACAATCTGAAGAGCAAGCTTGACAAGGGTTTATATTCATGGGGAGGCGCATGCGCCGTCAGGCGCGTGCGGAATGTCACCTAAAACGTCTAAAGAAAGTACACTCATCACTCAGTCTATACTCTGTTCATTTTGAACTGGCTGTTGAAAATATTTCCTTCCCCCATCACCGATCGGTAGCCATAGCAACTATCCTCATCAAAGTGACGAAGAAGGCTTACTATTGGTTGCTCGAAGAGCGTAACTATGGTTACGTTTCTAGCGTGGGGGAAAGCACTATTTCTCAAGCGCCAATTCTAAATGAATAGAGTATAAAATAGTGAACGTCTCGATTCCCACATTATTAATAATGCCCTAAGTAGGGCAAAGTGATAAATTTCATTGATAAATGCCATTGTATAAAAGCAACTGTTTTACTATTTATTTTATCTGTAAATGTCAGTGATCAATATCCCACTAGCCATTATGACCTGTTTTTGGTTTAAACCATACAACTTGGTTTGTGCAACTGGTACGTACATTTATATTTTCATTCGTAAGCACAAATACAATAGAAGTGAAAGGATTGTTTAAGCCCAAGAATTTTACTAAACATTTTTTATGGTATAGTAAGTGTTAAACAGCAGGTTATCCAACATTCAACGGGTACCACACGTTCCTAATAAATAACCTTAGGAATCATTCCAGATAAAATAAAACTTAGACGGGAGCTGAGCTTAGGTAAAAACACAAACTTTAACTATAAATGCGAACAACAATTATAAATCCAAAAGATGACACAGATAAAAACATATTTAAACAGTAAAATCGATATAAAATATTAATACTAAATCGATTGAATTAAATAGGAAATACAATGCCGGGAGTCGAACCCGTGCCACCTGGGTGAAACATACTTCAATATTAATACCAGATTTTAAGAAACTGGTATCTAAAATAATTTAGCAGAGTATGATATCAACTGAATTCATGAAAGCAAGAAGGACTAGAGGTTTAAGAAAATAAAGTCATTTATTTTAAAGTTAGTAAAACATTTTAAAACAACCAAGTGTTAGTGTTACCATTTCAGTGCATCCTTTCAACATGGGCACAGCCAAAAACAAACACACTAGCCAAAATGGCTACCAACAATCCATCTGCTCAGCAGATCACCTTTTACTGTGCAAAGTCATGGGGAGTGGAGGAGAAAACACTAACAGGCCAAAGGGCCTCACAAAAACTGGAGCAGCATGTAAAAAGTAGAAGCAGAAGAAGAGAGAAGAGAAGAGAAAAGAGAGAGGAGAGAAGAGAAGAGAAGAGAGAGAGGAGAGAGAGAAGAGAAGAGAGAGTAATTCAAAGAGCAAGAGTGTTTACTTTATACATGTGGCAGATGTGACATCACCAGACCCTGAACCAATCAGGAGGTGATGATGTCACATCCACCACTTCAGCTCAGTTCTGCAACAGTATTAAGAAAACTCCAAAACAAACAGTGAAACATTAAATTCAATTAGGCAATCAAAACATCTAAACAAACTGCCCAGCCAGTCACTTTGGACAACAAACCAACATGTTCTTCACTGGTAAACAAACCTACCACCCTCAACAAGTGTGGTGAGTCTAAAGTAGCAATTCTCCTTTGCTAATTTACTTTTAATTTTACAACAAATATACTCCCACCTTGTGATGTGGGCATCCTAACATAGCTGACACCTGAAACTCAGAATAACAAAACTCAATACACAATCATCTTATTTTAACATCGTAAATTATTAAATACCTTTTATCACTTTGGCGATATATGTTCTTATGAGGACCTAGCGCCGTTAAAACAAAACCAACCTTTTATCACAGTCAGGCCCAACAGAAAAAGTTCTCAAATTTGCAATTTTTTTAGTTGTATTGTGTAGTTTTGAGTTTTTTTGTTGAATAGAGGCAAAATTTAATAAAAAAATTGAAAAAAAAACCTTGCAAGTTTGTGAACTTTTTCTTTTTTGATGTCTGAAAAAGTGCTATTTTCACATGCTAATATTTCCGCGAATATTCAAGTTATTTTCATGAAACTTTTTCTGTGAGTTCTTCATAGCGTTGTTAACAATACTCTTACTGATGTTTTTGCTCCTATACTGCCGTCCTAAGCTAGGACGTCCCAAGTCCATTTTTCAAATTTTGAGCTAACGAGTTTTTATACCAAGTACTCTGCCGTCCATCTCGCTGAAGGTAGCGGAATGCTTCTTTCACCATCTTCTTCCGAATCTATCACCATACCTTGTCATTGCGTCACCAATCGTTAAAAACCTCATGTGTGGGTGATACTTTGTTGTTATTGCCTAATGGATGGACATAGGACGTTCTAGCTTAGCAACATGCAGATAGGGCAGCTTGATTCTATTTGAAGCTAGGCTATAATCTCCTATGTCCATATAGCACTTCTCAGTGAGTCAGCTTCAGGGGGTTCGCTGTGAATACAATGAAATGTCACAAGTTTAGTAACAATATTCTTTATTAAACATGAAGATTTCATTGTTTAGCATAAAATAATTCCACTCATTTTGAATCTTTTTGTTACTTCCAATACAGTGAAATATCACAAGTTTAGGAAAAAAAATTGTTATCAAACATTAGGATTGCATGATTGATAGATTAGATTAACACTAAATATTATTTGTAATTGTAATGTTTCTTACTTCAAGCCTTACAACAGCATTTCAGTCGCTACAAATTATAGGTATCACAAGCAAGTAAATTAGCAAATAGGTCACTTGAGATCCTTAGTTAGCCTGAGGGGTGTTTTCGAATTTTTTAAATTCACAACTTTATCAACATGCAAAAAATATAACAATGAACGAATGAGTTTTTTATGCAATTTAAGTTAAACTTGGTTAATTTAAGTTAATTTAAATTTAGACTTGGCTGATTTATTTGCGGCCTAAGTAGCCAAAAGGTTAGCGATTTGTCGCTAATTAAATTTGGAGGTAGATACCTGCCCAGTTAGTAAGTCTATAAGGTAATGTAACTAAACGACTGGTAACCCGAATATTTACGGCCTAAGGTTGAGAACGAAGAATATAAATATAGGTAACACACACTCAGGTACACTCGCTCGTCATCCAATGAAACGTCTTCAGTGTTTACTGGCAGTTCTTCCCAAAACTTCAGGCGGTTTTGGGGGATTATCGGTCTCAATCGGGTGATTAAATTTTCTTTTCTTAGCGCCGCAACGCCGCGGAGCCCAACTCTGTTTTGAGGTTTAGGCACCCCTTTTTTGTACGCAGAAGCGGTCAGATAGTTGAGCTCCCGGTATTCATCACTGTAGTTCGTTTTGAACTGTAAAATGTTTTTACCCCTCTCGAAGAGAACACTAACAAAGTCAGGAATCAGAGGTCTCGGCCTAAGTTTAGGACTTAGGACGTTCTAGCTTAGGATGACCAGCAAATCTAGTGAAATGGACATAGGACAAAGTAAATTTTTATGGCTTCCTCATGGACATAGGACTTTCTAGACTCGCTCAAAAGATGCGAGTAACCAAGATCTACAAAACCACGTCCTTATCTAAAAAAGTGAAAAAATGGACTTGGGACGTTCTAGCTTAGGACGGCAGTATAGTTCTCAAATTAATTTTTTAACTTTTTTATTTCGCCGCCAAGGGCGTTGTAAGTCATTAGGGGTAGACCTTACTTCTGTGACCCTAGGACACGTTGGTCCCAAATAAAAGCCGCGAAACGGACTTGTGAAACACCCTGTACGTACTATTCATGTTTTAAACTTTTTAGCTTTTCGCTCTTTTTATTTCTCATTTTTTTTCACTAACGTTTTTCCTTTTTGTAGCATTTGATTCTTTGGAAGTCATCTTATTAAGAACACTAATATTATTTGCATTTTTTGACTAGTTTTTAAAGCAAATGTTAGAGAATATGCAGATAACTTTTCTAAAAAAGCAAGCCTTGCACTGTGCATATTTTTTCGAAATTAAAAGGAGACGACTGTCTTAAATACACTTCAGTTAGTTGAGTAAATAAAGCATGTTGTTGAATATTGTAGGACATAAATCTTTGTTAAAATTATTTTGAAGTTAATTTTTGTAAGAGAGAATAACATGCACTCACGGTGAAAACAATATCAGTGGACGGAGTCTTCAGCCACCTCTATTAATCATATTCAAATACTCAGTATGAGGCAATTTTTCTGTGGGGGAAAATCAACTAATCCCCTTCCTAATCGACACATGTTAAAACATTCATGATAAAAGTGCTTACAATGTTCACATGCAGACTTTAATTTATGTACGCAATATCCAGATACATATGTTAATACTTCGGTTTCTTGATCTGAAATAGTTTTTTGACAAATACTGTCTAAAATGTCCAAAATAGGCTCAATTGATTTCCTCTTCTTTGGGTTTGTATACATATATCGCTTAAGAACAATCTTAATGGAATGTTGCCATAATGTGATGAGTGTAAATGAAGCACAAACCTCAGGCGGAGTTTCCTTTCAGATTCCAAAACCTGCTGAAGAGATACGTGATAACTGCATTCATATCTGTACTGGGTTTCTGACCAGGGTTCAACGTCAGGAGTAGCACATGTATCCTGGTGCTACTCCTGAGGGGGCCCGAGTTCTTTCGCTTGTCATATACATATACCGACCAAAGATCGGTGGACGGCGGCGACTGCCGGTGACCCCCTCCCCTTGTTGGGCTCCGGTGGTCGGAAGCGCATCGAGCTGAACATCCTGCCATCACTATGGCGCACTCCTTCAATAGAGCGTATTGATAAAAATGATTTATTTAATCGACATATTGTTATATAGAACCAGACAATCAAGAAGAGAATTTAAAAGACTTTTGATATTTCAAATTCACAAAACAATCTTAAATGTCATTGGAGAACCAAAAAACATTAAAAATTCCCTTAGAAATTCACATATAGAAGTACAAAATGAAACTTCAAAACTGAAATTTCAAAACTTAAAAGAATAGGGGATATAGCAAAGTCAAAGTTTCACTCCACAAAAATCTTAATAACACCAAGGGTGCTTTTCGAAAAACTCAGATCTATCAAGAATCTGAAGAAGATTTGCTAAATGCTCTAAAGAGTCACGCAGCTACACATGTTAAGAAGTCAATAGTCAAGAAAACGAAGTAATTAAAACCAAACATATAGCACCTAACTTTGATCGTCCCAAATTACCGAAATTCGTAAAAATAGCTTATTTAAATGTTCAAGTAAAACCACATATCCTTAATCCCCATCGATGTTTCAAGTGCCAGAGATTTCGGCACTCCTCCATCACTTGTCGTGATAGGGAGAAATGCTCTAAACTAAATGCTCGGGCACTGACCGTAGTCGGATAAATGTATTATATTCCCTTACTGTATTAACTGCGAGAAATACCATGACAGCTATTCAAAAACATGTCCTGAATATAAATTGCAGAAAGAAATAATTGCAGTTAAATAAAATCAGAATATCACCTTTCCGGAAGCAAGAAAAAGTTATAGCTCGAACTCTAACTCCCAGTACCTCGTACTCGGATGCAGTTTCTAATACAGCCTCTAAAATAGTTTTAAAGACGGTTTCTCCAACTGTACGAAAGGTAAATAAAATAACACAGACAAAACTAACAGCATCCAACAGAAACGAAAACGAACAATTAAAAATTCCAAACTTTTTTAACTTCAAACAAAAGAAATAAAATTGAGACATTCTCTACTTCTGAGCAAGAATCTTGGAGCCCAGAAGAAAGGGAAAGCGAATCAAATGAAGATACATAAATAAGCAGCATGGAAACTTATAAACAAGAAGATGAAAACCCTGTAAAACAACAGGGATATATTAGAATACATTCAGCCTGCGCAGATCTAAAAGTTCAACAGGAAAATCCTGCATCAAACTCGCACCACCTCGCCAAGAGGTTTAGGGAATTAATTTCATGTGGATTCCAGATACTGATAAATCAAAGTTCCAATGAAAGATTTTGAACAATATTTTACTGTATACCTGATCATATATTACAGAGTTAATTTTGAATTTTTAAGTATTCATATTTGGATATTAGTCATTTTAGAATATTTTATATTGAATATATCGTCGTGGAAGATGCAATACAGCACATCTAACATCGGAAAAAGACATAGTTTGATGTAGTTGTCGATTGTTTCAATTGGCAGTGAAATAAATAGCCAAATATGGTTTCGTATGGTTGCTGCTTAAATCGAGTCAAAACCAACACCAGCACATTTATTCATCACCGAAGTTGAGCACTTCCAGGTACGGGCAATACTTGGGAGGGTGACTACTTCGGAACATCGCTTGCTAATAGAATTTCCTATTTTCTTGCCCACATCGAGCATTTGTCTGCTTTTCAGAAATGAATATCCATCATTTCTATTTTGTCTCAAATCATAGATACATAAAATACACATTATTAATTTTTTTTGTAACTAGGCACTTTTTCTGTTATTATCAGAATTAATTGTTTGATAACTATTTTCAATACAATTCTTATGGTAAATTTTTTTTCTTGCCTCTTATAGGTGTATAAACCAAAAAAAATCATAGGAACATAAAAAATTACATAACTGTATACATTTTACTTACATTTTAATCACAATAAAATTGTAGCAGGTAAAGGTACCACGACATTAAAATAAAGCAGGCTTTATTTGCATTATTCGGGAACTTTACAAAGCTAATTAAAGGAAAAATAGGTACACGTAATAAAAAAGTAACACATAATCGAAGAGCCAGTAACATCTTTTTAAAATTAGTTTAATATAATATTCTGAGGAATAGTCAAAACAAAATCGCACTCAAAATAAACCAATATCTTTCACGGTTCATATCTTTCACTGTCTCAAACGGTTTCATCGAGATTGATTCTCTAAATATCAGATCATGAAAGATCATTACAGATCATGATCTTTGAATCTATGACAGATCATGAAAGATCGGCAACTTTTTTCTGACCAATGTGAAAATGTGTCAAATCACGGCTTACTAGAGCTATAAAGATGTTTTAAAAATGCTTTTAATACTTTTAGGTGCGAAGCCTTGATCAAATAATCAAATATCTAAGCATAAATTTCTGAAAAAATTTTTGTTTACAAAAAAGCACAGCCATATTAAAACCGCCAAACGAAGTCGCGAAAACTGTTTGGCGAGAAATAGGATTGGCATACTAAAGGTGCTTCAAATGTTAGATGTGCCTTATTGCATCTTCCACGACGATATATACCTTTACCTTTAAAATTCACTAGTAAAATTGTCATCCTTTTAATCTAACAATGTTCTTTTAACACTACGCATAGATTGCATACGACAATGGCACATTTGCCTGACTTTTTAATTACTGTCTTGTTTGGCGTAGAATGTCCTATTTGGGATCTTGCGCCATAAATTTCCAACCAACCATCACCTTCCAATCAGTTAAAGTGCTATAAAAGGCTCTAAAAGGGAAGTTGGAGAAAATACCCCAGCTCCTCATTAATAGCCAAACAAACCTGGTTACTAACAGGTCCACAACATTGTTATCAGTCCGGGGATATCATATCCCAATTGAAATGGACTTTGAATTAAGTATTGATGGATTTTTCACTTTTTTCTTAACCATACAAAATGGGCATTTTCGAATTTCGATCTAAAGTAAAAATAACATTTTTTATTTTAATAACTGCATGGATTTAGCTTTTAAATGACCGAGTTGGTGAAAAATGCTTCCCCCACAGCAAATTTTTCATTTGCTTGCCAATATGTATTATAACCACCAAAATCCTTTAATCTTTTTGAGCAGTGTAGCTCTATAAAGTTACTTATAAAATCTTACGAGTACTAGTTTATCCAATCAATAAAAATGTATATAAAATGTCGTTGATTAGAAACCTAAATAATTTTGATTTTTAGTGATTTTTTGTAAATTTAAGTACTTATACATAGCTGATGTTTCCTCGACTTTTCATTTTATTTTATTTTTCAGAGAGGTTATAATAGGGCTGAAATGAACAATTTTAACAAAGAAAGTAAAATGAAGTTTATTAGCAACACAATATCATTGAGCCAAATTATAACCCAAAATGGCGAGCTTTCAGCATAATTTATTATACCCATGACCGTAGTTTTTCTCGACGTATTCTGCTTGCTTAAACTTAACTTGTTATTTTTATTTTGCTTCGCATTGAATGGCCTAATCTGGGGCAAAATCTGATCCAACCAACTTTCTCCACGCATTTGCATAACATTAAAAAGGTTTTACTTTAAACTCAAATAAGTTGGCACTTTATCATTCTGAATCATTTTAGAGATGCTTTCTTTTTTAAATATGTAGATACTAAGAGATAAATAAAAATTTGTGTCAAGTGTAGTTAAAAAGCGAAAACAACGTAAGACACAAATAACACTCAAAAACAGCGGTTTGATTTTTTTAACCACTGACGAAGGTGGCTATTTCAGCCTACGTTGTTTTCTCATTTTAATTATGTAGATACTTCTCTTCATTTCGGAGTTTTATATATTATTTTCTGTTTATTTTATCACGTTAATAGAAACTAAAATTTCAACTTGAATAATGATTATTAAGTAGGTATTGAATGTGATGTAATTACTCCAAGATTTTAAGTTTAATCTAGTAGATATCGTTCGGAGTTCCTTTGTTTGCAATTTACAGTGTACTCATGTACATATGTTTTGCAATGTTAAGATGATCTAGCTCTTTTATAATTAATTTTTCAATAGAACTTCAAGTTTCTACTTTACGAGCAATACTAAACGATAACGAATTTATGAACTTTAAGAAAAGTGCTTAACAATCAGTTTGCAGAAAGTGCTAGGAAATCATTTTGAAAGATCCAATATCTATATCACGTAGTACTGTGTGAAGCTCCTTTTATCCTCCAGTAAAACTACACTTGGTTAACTTCACTTGGTGTGCGAACTGATAAGAGCCAATGAAGCGTCTTACAAACTTAATGAGTTTAGTTTCAAACACTAAAGCCGTTGGAAGATAAAAATCCATTTCTTTGCGGCTTTGGCTATTTGAACTTTTTCTCTGTCTATGTTTGAGAAAGACTTTCCTTTGGATCGAATAAAACGGCTTAGCTATGCTTATAGGAGGGAGCCCAAGTTCCATTAAAACTAATCCTTTAACACCAACTGAAAGTGACTGAAGAGGATCCCTTCTGGGACCATTCATAAATTACATTTTTTATGCAAAGAAAGAATGAAATTTGAGAAATGGATAATGAAATAGTGGATACCCCAGTAGCACAGCTCATACCAAATAAGCCAAGTTTACTAACTAAAAGTACTAACAACTAGAAGTAAACGAAATTTGGCCATACATGACAAAAATTGCACGATTAAGTAGACAAGTTTGCTAGTGCTGCAAAAGGTGCCCACTTTTAATTAGAAAAGGAAGCGTCAAATTAATTCAACTTTCGTCTGGGTCAAAACATTTTTCTTGAAAAATAATTGGATACGTTTGCTTGAATAATATAATAATTGTTGCTTGGATACGTTTACTTGACTAATAAATATTAAAGAGTTTTAAAAAGAAACATATTTGAGACGGGAAAACAATCTTTTTTAAAACTTATCCAACTTCTATCATATAAGTTAAAACTGGAAAAATCCTAAAAGCATTGAATTTTAAGTTTAACACTAAAAATATTTGAACAAATTAAGTTTAGAGTACCATAAAATACTATAGTTCAAGTCTAAAAATGCGTTCGAAATAAGAAAAAAGGAATTAGAACGGAGCCTCAACTTTTAGTGTTTGAATGGTGCCCCATCTACCATCTCCAGCTTTAAGAGTAAAAAATAGTTATTTGTTATTGAAATTGGGAAACAAATTTTTTAGCCTTAACTTTATTGATGCCACAAAAGAATTCAAGGCGAAATTTGTACTTTAAAAACTTTCTTGAATGAACTTTCACACGATTTAAGAAGGAAAAATTACGCCTTACAAAGCAGGCATTTTTCAAACACTAAGGGTTCCAATGGCCCACTGCTTTGAAAATTCAGGCAAAGGTTGGCACCAATACAGCTAGCTACCTATTGTTTTTTTTTTCGGATTTTTAAATAGAATTTAACATTGTGATAAGTGGCTTGTCCGAATGAGCCCCATATGCGGATGTGCTCCCCAATACAGTGTTCTGTCTTTTTCCTCTTTCTGTTCTTTCTTTTTTTCCTTAGTTTCTTGTCATTTTCTGGAGTGTTGAAATATTCCCTTCATGTTACTGCCCTTTATGTGTTTCCTTCCATTTGGGGTGGGAGTGGCTTTTGGCCGCTGAGTGGTTTTGCATTTAGTTTTGTAAGCCCTTTTAAAACCAGTTGAAAAATATTTTGCATACCCGCGATTTCCGCGGGAATGTGTTTCCATCCTTTATTGAGGAGCGCATCCCGTTTTTTCCCGTTAAACCACTGAAATAAATAATACACAGTATTAGACGTTTAATTTACATTTTGTGATCAGAAATTGTCGTTAGTTGTCCACTAAATTGCGGCATTTGAAGGAATTTGGGGTATTACCACTCAAACTTCACTTCGCCGCTTTTTTTTATCAGAATTGGCTGCGAATCAGATTTGGTATAATTATTAAAATAATAAGATAATATAATAATATATAATAAGATTTTATATCTATTCTAAAACATGGTTATTTCTTTCCTTGATTTTGAATCAATCTTGTATAACTTGTCTGATTTGGGTGTTTTTTCTACAGGATTTATCATACACAATATAAGGGATGGTGGGACAGGACAATTGTCTTCTTTTTGAGGCCAGAAGAAATTTTCAGCTGGTCCATGAGGGTGCATAAATAGGACATCATAGTCCCCATGTTCTATATTATAGTTTTGAACCATTCCAATCCACCAGTTGCTTCCATACACACATGCCACAGAGCAACGGAGATTTGCTTGCAATTTCATCATTTGAGGCAGGTTTAATAAAGTGAAAGCTTCTTGTTCCAGCAATGGTTTGACCAAATTCAAAGCAAATTTTAGAGATTTTCTGTTATTTTCAATAACTTGTTCTCTCATAAAGAAAAATTTAATACTTGAGAGCAGGTTTTTACAAAAGTTGTAAATCTCAGCTGCATTTACTATCTATTCACTTTCTTTGGAGCTTTGAAGGTTTTTCTTTGTCACGGTGATTTTTCCGGCCCCAATTCCCTATGATTTATGCTGCATAAATTTTTGGCTTATATTATGAAACACTATTTCTATGTATCATTATATTTATTTTATACATAATTTTATCGCAAAATTATGTGAACGCGAAACTGAAAGGTATGATTTGGAGAGAGATGCAAAGTTTCTGCACCGATTTAAAACAATTTCATTTGAATACAAAATAAGGAAACGGAAATTCACAAGCTGTTTACCAATAAAACTTCCTGAAAGGAAGTATTAATTTTACAGTTCATTTAGTTTCTTGCCATCACTAAGCCATTTTATGGAAGGACGATTAAACAGTAAAGATTTTGTTTGCGCCACTTGCGCCATAAAACACCAACTAATCCAGCCTGACAACACGATTGTAGAAAAAAAATTGCAGGTTTAAATTGAAAAGTAAGCATTGAAAAGTCTTACAAAAAAACACGGTAATAAAAAAGCGTATAAAAGGTTGCTTGCTCTCATATTTTATGAGTGATGGGGGAATTTGGTTTCTAAAAAATCTATCCGAAATCTATCTAGAATGCCAGAAAAGAATAATTGAAGTCGATGAATAATTGTGGCAAAAACGCAGTATCGCTGTTCTGAAATATTCCAAGTGACTATCCTTTCAGATTATGCGGTCATTAGCGAAAAAAATTCCCCTTAAGATTCAATTAAATATGAATGTAAATTGGTTTTCTCGGATAAAAGGTAGGGTAATCATAAAATACTTGTGTGTACCAATGTTTGCAATAAATTTTGGTTGTGTCCAAACAAATGTTAACGATGGTCAGAGAAGGAAGTATTGATTTTTAATTTACTAGATATGGAGTGACTAAGATTTTTTGCCTTTCATTGAAATTAGTTGTTCTCTAAAAATAAATATTCGGTCTTGGGTCATGCGCCATAAAAACCCAACTAACCAACCTTTAAATAAATATCCATATTTTTTGTCTTTTGAAGCCATACAATGCATTAAAAAAGAGAATTCTTAACCTTCCTACCCCGCATGAGGTCTTTCAGACCCCAAACGCACTTTGACGCTTGATATCTCGCATGTATTTTTGTTTTGACAATTTTCAGTGCTAGTATTCCTTAATTACGCAAAGTTTTACGATGGGTAAAAATTTAGGGGTTATTATTAAATTTTTAAGTGTCATGAGAGAAATAGTCTCATATTCCCCCTCTGGTCTTGTAGACCCCAAACACGAATGGCGATAAAATAATAACAAATAAAGCATAATATATTATTTTTTTTGTCTCATTCTTGATAAAACACGGTTTTTATATTTCTTTCAGGCGTTGAGAGGTTTATTAGAATGAATTTTCCGTGGAAATTTTCATTTCTTTTTACAAAAAGAAGATTGGGACTTCGTGCATTCATTAGCTTCTTATATCATACAATTTTCTTTAATATACTGAGAAAAAAATTTTTTTTTAATGAAATTCTTTTTAGAACTGATGATGTTTTTTATTCAGTTTTCTTTGAAAAATAAGAATGTTTTCAAAGGTTTATGAGTATTTACTGAAATTCAGAATGTGATTTCGAAGAATTAAGAAAAAAAACAATATTGATTTTAAAACTTATACAGGGTGTCCCACGAGAAGTGGCCCAACCCCTTTAACTTTTGAACTTCTACAGATATAGTCATGAAAGTGGGGTCTAGGTATAGTAAAGTGACCATGCTCTATCCGATGAGATAACTTTCAACGCCCTCTAGCGGAGAATTTAGGAGTTATAATTTTTATTTTAAAAACTATGTGAGGTATGTGAAAAAAGTCAATGACTAAGTTGTAGAGCAGCATAAATTTAGTAGGAAAAGACACCTTAAGTAGAAAAATATCTTGAATAAAACCCTTTAAACGCACGCTCAATTAGGTTGAAATTACGTAGATTTTACTTCTTAAAACGCTCCTCACAAGGCGAAAATGAGAAATTTTTATTTTTATGACTTAAGTCAATGACTAAAAGTATTATCAGTTCATTAAATTGAAAATTTCTCATTTTTGCCTCGTGAGAAGCGTTTTAAAACGTAAAATCTACGTAAATTCAAGCTAATTGAGCGTGCGTTTAAGGGGTTTTATTCAAGATATTTTTCTGCTTAAGGTGTCTTTTCCTACTGAATCGATGCTGCTCTACAACTTAGTCAGTGACTTTTTTCAAATACCTCACATAGTTTTCAAAATAAAAATTATAACTCCTAAAGTTTCAGCTAGAGAGCTTTGAAACTTATCTTATCAGATGGAGCATGGTCACTTTACTATACCTAGACCCCACTTTCATGACTATATCTGTAGGGGTTCAAAAGTTAAAGGGGTTGGGCCACTGCTCGTGGGACACCCTGTATAAAACAAGCGAGACACTGTTTTACCAAATCTGAACACATAATTTTTCGTAATATTATTTAGTTAATTAATTAATTTGTAATAATTTAAAAAAGAGAAACGACCTTTCACATGTTTCATAATAATAGATAAATTATTCTGGGATGACAGGTAGCTCATAATACAGAAAAGAAAAGATTTGCAACTTTTCATAAATCGTTAGAAACAAATTGATAAATTCTACCCGTTAAAGGCAGGCAGAGATAATTTTAAAGCCTTCAAGAGCGTATTTCATGCATTGAAAATCGGAAATACGCTTTAAAAAACTTATCAGGAGTATTTTCACGCTTTGAATTTTCCACAAAAGTTTAGCTTAAAAATGCATGGAGCCCTACCGAAAATATTTTTTGTCTACTCAAAACACCAACTTTTTGTTTTGTTTTTTATTTGTTTTAATTTTTTCTAATTTGTTTAAAATTTTCTACAAATACTTAACATATTCTTTAGTTGTTAAAAACTAAATAAAATTTTTTTCCTATTTAATTTTTTTGTCCATTAAAAAAGTAAGAATTTTTTTATAGAAAATTTGTATCTGAATTTGTAGTTTGTTATTTCCGTATTTCACTCCTCCTAAAAAAGACAAGGAGTATTTTTACTCCTCCAAAAAAATCCTAGGAATAACACTGAAGGCAGGGTATATCAGCTAGTATACTTTAAGAAGTGTAATTATAAACATTTTAAGTGAAACAACTTCATTAGAGTTCATTTCTGTAATTTAATTCTTGTTTGAAGGTTCAGGTGTTATTAAGAACGTCTCGTATCACCCATCTATTATCAGTATCTCTTCAATATCATAACAAACTCTTCAAATATTTTTAATTCAATCTACAAATTCTCAGAAACTCCCACGTTCAATCATTTTAAATTTATGTGGCTTTATGTCTCTTTCACTTCATCATGTCACACATTTAATTCCACTACTTCATTTCACAAATGAAGTAGTGAATTTTTAATGAAGCGAACATTTAAACATTTAGCGAACATTTTAAATTCAAACAAACACATTCAACTTCAACATTTTCAAATATGCTTAACCTTCAAATATCTCTTCAACTCTCAAATACCCATCTTTTTAGATAATAATTTGAAACAGTGGGGTAAAAATTCCCACTGTGCAATGTTATCTTTAAATACTCTTACTATTCTCTTTTCTACTCTTCTACTCTATGTAGCACTTCGACTCTCTATTCAACCTCGGCTTCTGCCACTCTTAAGCTCTTTCATACCTCTGGCTATGCATAGGTCTAATCTTCCCAAGTTCAAGAAACACAACACTATTAAAATCAATATTCCTTTATTGTTGTAAATGATTCTCTGCCTAACTCAAAAGTAAACACAAATCAAAGAGTTCTAATCAAAGTTAAAACAAAAAGATATTACATTATGTACAAGTTAAAGATGCAGTTAAACTAAAATTGAATCGTCAGTTTGAAGAAGGGAATAAATCCAAAAAATGACAAATTGACTTTTTGTGCTCAAAACAATCTCCAAGCCTTGCTCTACACAGGGGTGCAAAGAGGGGAGAAATAACTAACCCCTACACCCTACAGGGAGATATCGCCCCTTGAAGTTGTGAAATCGATGTCCATTCATTGTATTTTTAAGTTAATTTGGAATTAAAGTTAATTTGTCTTTTCATATTCTTTGTCCTGTAAACTAAGTTAAAATAAAATGTTCTCTTGATTTTAATGTTTTTCAAACTTTTTTTTATGCAGGAAATGTTTGACTCCATTTATATTCACTCACTCCATTGGTACTGCTTTAATCACTCTCTGTAATTTTGAATTATATTTGTCTTATTCTTTATATTTCAACCTTTTGTGGTTTAAACTAATTGAGAAATATAATATAAATGTGAATTTAAGGTTTTTTTTAAAATTTTTCATCAGAAAAATTTCACAAGGTTGAAGAAGGGAATAAGTCCATCAACTTATTTTGACTGTAAAATATTTTTGAATATATTTATATTTGTTTTGACGATTGCTCTGTTTTCTAAATAGGTTTCTGAACTTCCAGTAAAAATTTGGTGGTTATACAATGAAAATTCCATTATTTATACAGTTTTTTTCGATTTTCTCAAAACTTGGTTTTTGGACTTATTCCCTTCTTCAAACTGACGATTCAATTAAACCTAATCAAAATAAATTGAACTTACAATTCAGTTAAATTATACAATTTTAAATGTTCGATTCCGCAACACTTAATAATTGGCGCAGTTTAAAATCTTTCCTAGGATAAAAAATTACCGCAACTTAGATGATTGGACTATTTCATTTTTATTTGGATACCTAATGATTTCAAAGTTTACTTCAGAAGTTTTTCATACGATGGTATCAGGTCCTGAAAAAGGGGGTGTTAATTTTCTAGTACTGGGGTACTTAAATTCTTCTAATTTTACCACATCACCTACTTTATATTTAGAGTCACTATGCCGAACATCATACCTAGTTTTATTTTTGCAATGGTGGTGCTCAAATCTCAATTCTTCAGTTCCATGAAAAAACCCCAAGATTCATGGCAGAATTTCGCTCATTAAATCACCACGTACTTTAACGACTGGGTTGGAGAACTGAAGGTTGAGACTTTTGAGCAGCTGAGAAACCTAATAATTTCTAATCAAGTAAAAACCAGAGTATCAAATGAAACAAAAAACACTTCATAGATGAGTGGATGACCCTTAATAGTCCGTTAGAATTAGCTGCCAAAAGATCCAGCGATTCCAGGTTCGTGACAACATGACAGATTCGGGAATCCCCAAAACAACCAAATTTTAGTTTTGTAAAAATTAGGTTGTTTTATATGAACACATTTTTTTAGGGTGTCACCTTTTCTTAAAGAGCTCATTGGAGCCTACTTAGTCATGTTTTACCTGCATCATTAGGGGCCCTAAAAAATTACATATTCAATAAAAGTCATACTCCTTTAAAACAGAACAACTAAGACTGCATACCAATCCAATCACCTCTCTACCTGATGTTACAGCAAAATTTTCCAAAACCAGAACACATGATATTCAGCGGCTCTTAGCCGCCGAGAGCCAGCGTTTCCAGGGATCACCCCGTGGAGGTGGGCTACCATCGTTCCCCAAGGAACTGCACCTCGTCCCGCCCCGACTGATGGTTTTGCGGCACAGCCCCCCCTCAGATGGTAGTGAGGGTAGATAATGAGCGGTGTGATGACGTCAACTTCTATCAACATCAGCCTTGTCACTGTAAGACCATGGAATCACATTAAGAAGCAGCATAGCAGCGTCTTTTACTGGGTCCGGGCTCGTCCTCCCTCATTTCTCCTCCTTCTAGAAGATACTTCCTCATAGGTTGAGCCCTGGGTAGAACTGGTATGTCTTCCTCATCTGGATCTGGAGCAGATGACTCTTGTCTACTGGTTACATCCTGCTGGATTACCGAAGTCAACTGCTCCAAAATGTCCCGGATCTTGGGAGACACGGACAAAGTGATCCTCAGGATGAACTTCAACGTGCGATCTTTCAATCCTAGGCCTAAAACAAATTTGCAATAAGAGAGTAGTTCGTGCATGAGAAAGTTTAAAAACAAATTATATTTAGGATTTTTGTTTTAAAGACATTGTGATATAATTTTACTCGTAACTGAACTGAAATTTTGCAACTTATGCATAAACTTTATAATATATCAACTTTCTAAATTATTTTGATTGACAAGGAAAGTGGTATGATGCAGGTTGAAAACAGGATATAATATATCATTTGTATTATTTTTTAAAGTTATGTTAATAGAAAGTAATGTTTTAGCACTAAGAAATTTTGTTGCGTTTAATTTCGAACTTAGTAAATAAATTTAATATTTTTACTAAAGAGGCAGAATAATTAACTTACCATCAAACCGGAAGGCAAACCTAAGCGCTTCGACATAGGTCCTAAATCTAACCTTAAACCCATACGGCATGTCCTGTAGAATGGTTATTCCCCACTCTTTTGATTCTTTTTGGGGCCATTCGAATCCCTTTCGCGAGATCTTTGGAAACTAACGGTAGCTTCCGTAGGGTCCTCCATACTAGGGTGCATGGCATAGAGGGTTTGCAAGATGGTTTTTAGGCTGTAGACAGCCATATCCGGGTACTTCTCCCTTGCTTTCTGTAGAACGTTGCAAACCGTTGAAGGTTTATTATACCGTAGAAAAGGTATTGGCAATCCACATCGGGTTCAATAGTTCTGTAAGAAAAAAGGTTTCAGTATGTCTTTGAAAGTTACATTTTAAATAAAGAGATAAATGTAGAATGGATTGAGGATAATGGATGAGGAATCTTTTAAAACAAAGAAATATTTGTAGTAAACGAAAAAGTAAAAGTTTGTTAGAGGTAAAGCAAACTTTTAAAATATCGTAAAGATGACAGGCTAGGGTCTCCTCTGGATTTTTTTCCGCACTCCGCAACGACATTCTTCATCGAGTACCTGACCCACGATCTTCCTTCGACAGGGAGCCGATCTTCTCTTCGAGCCACGATCTTCATTCGACAGACAGTCGATCTTCTTTTCAAGGGATTACCCAATGCTGAGGCACTCCGCCTATGCTCTCTGTTTCTCCCGATCTGTCTGCAGGTTTTATACGCTCTATCGGTGACGTCACTTCTACATCCTGTCACTGGCTCTTCCTCCTCTTCTTCTTCAGAGTGACGATGACTCTACTCTGTACTTCTTCCGGAATCGAACTCCCAACTCCACATAAAGATACACGCTTTCTTCATTGTTGTGAAGATAATGTCTATTTTTAAGTATGTAAGGAGTGATTAAGAAAAATTAAAACTTTAAAGACCCCCCCAAAAAAATATGGCGCAGTTGGTAGGATATTTCTATGTGCCGACTGCTTTTCCACGATTGCAAAACCATAATTCACCCGGGGAGAATTTACACCTCGGAAGTTCAAAAACGAAAATCTCCCCAACCGCCCCGCCCTGCTCATCGCGCTGCTGCCGTAACCTGAGCCGCTGGAGATGCCAACCCGATTCCCCCCGATGCTTCCCGCCTTCCCGATCATACCAGGGCGAAATAAGATCTAACAACCCAGGAATCGCACGAGTAACCGAGGCCAATCTTACTTGGCTTCGGTAAATGATGCGAATTTATTGCTGCCTCCCGTTCCCGTATACCGTAGGACCCTAGAGATGTCTTTATCTGATGACATATATACACTACCCTACAATAATTGACCGGACACCAAGGTGTGATGCTTCAACGGGAAAAATAAATGATTTAATTTGAAGTGATTGACTTCTACGTGCTGCAATATCATTATTGACCTTTCTAGGCATATTCTCAACAATATTTTGATACTCAGTTTTGGAAATTTGTGTCCATTTTTGCCTTTAGAACATTGCTATCTCAGTTGTAGATTTTGACCGTGGTTCCCCACTCCTTAAATGTTGCGTTATGTTGTCTCAAAAAGGTTTCTTTGGATTTTTGTTTTGGGTCTCTGAAGGGGCCATAGAAAAAATTTCACATCTATATATTGATCCCCCTGCTTGACAGAGGCTCAAACATGGCAGGAAGCATTGCCTTCCGGAAAGTAACATCTGTCCATTTTATGAAATTGACAGAAGGTGGGAAGAATCTAACAGTCTGAAATGTTCATCCTGGCATCAGTATTTAATTTACCCATAAGAAAAGTTAAGGGATCCACGAAAAACACCCCCAAACGAGGTTACACCATCTCTGAATTCGACGATTTATGCAATCCACTCGAGAAAAACACCTGCCTTTCTCATTTTTAAACTTCAGCTTGCCCAATCTACTAGAGGAGTGTTGAGTGAAACTCGATGCTTCTTAAAACAGCTTTCTAGTTGTTTTAAGTCCAGTTACGACGTTGCAAACGCCAAGCAAGTCTGCCTTCATTTTTGAATGACGTGATGCTTGGTTTGTTTGCGGCAACAAAACAATGGATATTAAAGACGGATATTTCTTTTTACAAAGTATTGTAGAGGACCTAACCCCTGAAGCCGGTAAAAACTCATTTTTGATGATTTGAAATTTTTTTTGTGGTTTTTACGATTTTCCCACTTTAGGGCCAGCTGATGGCATTAAGTCATTTTTGAGGGACAAACAACAAGTGCAATTAGTGTTCCAACTCCCGCTATCATTCTACAACACGAAAAATTGGCTGTAACATTAATAACCCTCCCGAAATCGAACGAATAGACTTGTCTCCAAATTGACTACTTGCTTATATATATATATATATATATATATATATATATATATATATATATATATATATATATATATATATATATATATATATATATATATATATATATATATATATAATGTATAATGATAAAGAATTATATATTTTAAGAGTTATTTATAAGTCATAACAAAAAAAATTCTTACAAACTTTATTCCTTCTGGTGAATAGTAGTATACGTCAGATACATTTTTCCCCTGCCTGTTTGCTCGTTTTACCATTTCCCTCCTCCATCCTAAAACAATATTAATCAAATCAATCAGACAAAAACATTTCATGAAGTTTTTTCAGTAGGACAGAACAGGTTAAAACACAATTTTTCAAAACGTATATAAAATCCATGGATTCCCTGAATGAGAGAAAACAAATTTGACTCCAATAGCTATAGATCCTTAATTAAGAGGACTTGCCTTTGCAAATAGTTTTCATTGGTATACCCCAAATTAAAACTAGTTGTATTAACCCTCTACTGCCCATGGTAGCATATATGCTACCATAAGTTTAGCTTCAATTTTCAGCATGAAATTAATAAGTAATACTTATTTTTAAGTTATTACAGAAATAATTGTACCTTTAGATGTTATAATTTATGAAGTTTAAGTCAAGTCCTCCTTTCCAATTTTTTAAAAAATTTTTGAAATACCACCTTTGACTAAAAATCGAAAATGGGTCCTACAATGGGAAAATTTTTACAGATATGTTAATGAAATTAAGTTGAATTCTTTTGATATATTTTTAGTAGAAGAGTTCCTCATATCATCTGTACAAAAAATTGGCATGTAATAGTATTCTTGACGTTAATAATCCCCAGCCTACTAGTTCCCTTGGCAGTTTTCATTCTTGAACTAAGCAAGAATTATGAGATAACTTACCCATAGTGAAGGGAACTCGACACGCCTCAGGGCAAAATTTCCTTTTCTTTCCTCTTTTAGGAGCTTTTGTCACATCATCATCATTCTCATATGTGACTTCCATTTATATATATATAAATTTAAAGGGCCTTCAAAAGTCGCCTCGCTACGGCAATTGCACTCTGAATGTTTTGTCGTAGTGGCCAAAAGGTCACTCTTTCGAAAGGTATAGAAAACCTAAACAAAAAAGTGACCTCTTCTACAAAAGTAACGAAGTAGTGGCCCTCGTTGCTGTTCAAGCCACTAAGGGCTACCCTTCAAACTGCCGAGATGTTGATTTAAAGTATCGAGGGTCACCCTAATCATACGCCCTCTTCTCGTATCAGACTCCTCGTATGTTAAAATCGGGCGAGGTCTCTTCCGAGTTTTATTTGAGCAATGGTTGCTAAATTCACTGCTAAGCGTAATAAATTTTGTCTTTCATTCGAAAGCGGCATTACGAAAATGACTCATGGACTAAAAAACGAGTCCTTATATCATATACTTGGAACTATGCATGACGTCATTATATCTTTATGTAAACAAAAAGAAAGGTTAAAACATGCAGTTAAATTTAAAAGGTTTTTACTATTAAAATTCATATATATATACTTAATCCTCAGCAGCAGCAGCTGTCTCTGCATCCTTCCCGGGGGGCGTGTAGGTGGCTTTGACGGCGTCAATGAACGCCGGGATTATATTACCGGCATTCCGACGCCGCCACATGTATTCGCCAAGATAACTGTCAAATTGGCCTTTTACATGGTTTGTCCCTCTCAGGGCACGCTTTATAGCCCCCCAGGTCCCCTCAATGGAGTTCGTGTGGGCACCTGTATCCGGGTCCTTGAACGTCAGACTATGGTTCACTGTCAGGTGTACGAAGCCCTCCTCCGAGAGACAATCGTACGCCTTCCAGCAGTCTGATATTATTATAGAACCCGGAAGAACATACTCATTCAAAACAGCCAGCAAAACATCCGCACTCCTTTTTTCCACCACTCGCGCAAAACATTTATTCGTTCCCCTTTCAACTCCTCCAAACACCCATTTACCATTCACGCGCCTTCCTCTATTGTACTTTCTCTTGCCAAACATGCTCTCATCAATTTCAACAATCACATCCTTACCCCCAAGCATATCACTCTTTCGTACAAGATCTTCCACGCAAACCTCTCGGCAAAAACTCATCCAATCTGTCACGGTTTGTTTAGCCAGGTGCAAGTCATCCATTATGAATTCATGGGTAGCTTTCTTGCACCACATCACAGTGAAAAGTAGAATTTCACTCAGGGCTAGATGGGATTCTTCAAACCATGAACCCTTTCGCACTGACCGTTTCACCAAGTGGGGTTTGTTTCCCCCTTCCTTGCGGCAAACCCAGTGAAAACGATCTCCAATCTCTTTCCTTTCACGCAAACACATATTCCCACCACACATCCAACATTCATATTTATCAGCAAAAAAACCATTTGCCATACACCAATCAATCACAGCTTTCACTCCCTCACGCTCCAAATTGAAAAAAAAAACCTTTGATCATACACCACCTCATTCGCTTGCCTCGCACTTACAGCCATTAAGGAGAATACGATGTATTTATATCAGCTATTTTATATATTATTATCAAGAACAACAAACAACATTCGGTAAATTAGTAGTTTATTGAGCTCTTTCATACAGCGATCCGAGATGAGATCTGAATGAAAACTTATTTTTAAAATGCGCACAGATCATAAAATTTGAAAAAAAGCGCGCATATCTAACGCAAAACATGACAGCTGATTGGTTTTCCAAGTCATTTACGTCATCACTCTTCAATTGGCCATTTCGGAAGGTTACAATACAACGCAGAACACAAGAGCGCATTGTTACGTCATTTTGTACGAATCGCGCAAAGCGTTCGTCATTCCACTCGCGATCGCCAGACTTGGCAATCTATCTCTGACTACGTCATCTATCGCCAACCCGTACCCATCAACTGGGATTGATCCCAATAATTTTCTGGATAAAGATTTCAAAGAAAGTTCGATAACAAAAGTAGAGAGGCTTTCTTGTAAGAAAAACTAGTATTGCGCATTTTACGTATTCTCTTCGCCTGTGCAAAAATGTTTTTTTTTAAGTTTTAATGTTTAAATTGGATAGTAAAGTATGCATAGTTGGATTGGAAAGTAGGTATAGTATTAGTGTTCTCAAACAATCCTTAACTCAGTAAATTTTTTAAGGCGTAGTTTATTTCTTTGAAAGTGCCTGATTTGTCTAAATGGGCTCAGAATGATTGCTAAAAAGATAATTTATAAGATTATGTATAAGATTAACTTACAAGAAAATATACCTTATAAAGATTAATAAAACTTAAACCAACCAACCAACCAACCCATTTTAATAATAGAAATTAAATTTTAATATAATGGAAGTCCCGGTTTTCACCTAAATATGGAGCCTATTCAATTCCACTGTACCCTTCTATAGAATTTTATTGAAATTTTTTTTCTACATGACTGTATTTTTCGAGTAGCGCGATGCGTTTGTTCTCAGGAGACATTTCCCAATCTTTTCCAGAAGTCATAAATTCAGAATTTATTTATATTTCATACTATTTCTATTTTTTTCTGGGAATATATTTTTTTACTTAAAGTATTTCATGCGTTTATCGCGAGATAAAAAAGTTTTTTGATGTTGGGGTGTCGTCTTCCGTGGTACCTTCCATCTTTCATATCGAAAGCGTGATTTCCTCGCGATGCCCCATTCCGTACAAGGAGCTTATCTGGAAATCAATCCTCTAACGTAAAGCGTTGTTACTTTGTAAATAGAAAATGGCTTTTGAGCTGAATCCCGGAAAGGTATTTTATATTTTTCTATTTGTTGGGGTGTTTTTTAGAGCATGGAAACTTTTTCTAGAGTGATTGTATCAAATATATCTTGAAATCGAAATCTCAAAAGAAGCTCAGCTTTGTTCTTTCAATGATCTTGGTCACTGAACAGTGCAAAAGTTGCTATTGCTGGTAATTCCTCCGATATATCAAAGTTTAACTGATTCCTCAACTTAACTTATTATGAATTTAAGTGCTATAAACATTAGTTTATAAACATTAGTACTTAATAAAATAATTTTTTTAAAGTTATAAATAAAATAGTTTCAATTTTAAATTTTCTTCTTATGTGTGTATCAAAGATAATAAAATGTTTAAAATATAAAAAACTGAAATATGAAACTTAAGTTTAAAATGTAATGAATGTACATTATAACATTAAGTATGATTTAAAAATTTTAAATCATGATTTCAATGCTTTATTAATTAGTTTTTTTGATAGTGTCTTATCTTTGGATGAATCTCAAAGGAACAATATCCAGAATTGATGAAAATACTCCAGTTTTGTTAATTTTTTTCCTCCAGTGATCGGAAGTTTAACAATGCTTTATTATAATTTAGTGGCTTGGAAAATTTTCCTGAAAACCCACATCTCTATTCCACAGCGAACAAAATTTCTTAAATCCACACCTTCCAACTATACATTATAACGCTTGTCAGCTCATCACTCATTTTCGCTATGCTTTTTGAGGGAGAACATCCACTCTTTTAAGATCAGGGTTGAAGATGTTAAGTTCTGTGATAGACCAAATTTCAATTAAAATTCCAGAAATGTAAACAATTATCAACTGATTTTTAAGTTACGTGGTCTCACTTGGCAGCTGTTTATCGCGTAAAAATTATAAGCCACTAAAGAGTTAATTAAATTGCCGGCTGAAAATGAGTTCAAAAACACTTTGTTCAAGATAAGGTTATGATTTTGATCAAAATATTTTGTCTGCTTATTCAATTAATGATTTTAAGGGTTTAAATTGGAAATAAAAAATATTTTAGTTCTCGTAAAATAGGCGATTTAACATATAACATATATGAGATTTCCAAGTCAAGATAATTTTGAAAAGTAAAAGTAGCTTAAGAAACAAATCTTCACACTCAGTTCACACTCTCTTCACTTCAGTTCACAAATCTGTACACTCAGAGAGTATGGTACATTTAAAATACATTTATTTCCCTTTAAGTAAAAAAAGGGGATGTCTATGAATTGATCTACAAAACCACAAGGCTTCTGTGAAGTTGAAATTTTTTAGTGTATCAAAAATGTTAAATAACTGGACAAGTAATTTAACAAACAAAAGAATTTATTAAAAGTACCACTTTTGAAACATGCAAAAAACATGTTAAAATGAAGTGTAAATCTTAGTAAAAAATAGACACATTTGCATAAAAATTACCATACATAAAATATATCATGTACAATATTTACAATCTGCCATTATGTATAGAGCAACAAAGGCTTGTAGCCTTCTTAAATTGTTTGGCGCATAATATCCTGATGTGGATCATGCGCCATCAAACTCCAACCAACCATCTGCCATTAGCAAAACACCATTACAAAACATTAGCACACAATACAATTAACGTAAATAAATATATTAGCTAATTTTAATAGTATAATAGTATTTTAACAGTATAGCTTTAATTTAAATATAATAATAACACTAGCTAATTTTGGGTGGTGCCCATTAAGGTTCTTGCCCAGTCCACCATAGCGCCATACCCTCCATGGGAGCTGATAATGCCCGAAGTGGATTTCTCCCTGACTGCTCATCCAAAATCCTGTACCTCAGAGTCTGTGTATCGTGCTTTGTTCGAGGCTCATCGAGAGAGCTTCCAGGACTTTGCGCCCATCTTTACCGATGGATCAAAGACGGACACTCACGTAGGGGTGGCTGCTGTCTTCAAGCTTCCGTCCACGATGCCTTGCCTCCTTATGCATCAATTCATACAGCCGAACTCCATGCCATTAGAATGGCTCTTGATTAGCTCCAACGTTTCCACCACGTTAGGTTTATTATTTACACAGACTCGCTCTCATCATTACAATCATTATTCTCATTCGAACCATCCTCGCATCCTATTCGCATTGACATCCTTAAAGAAATAGTGCACTTGACCAGACGGGGATATGATGTCCGCTTCTGTTGGGTTCCCGGCCACGCCGGAATTCTTGGAAATGAAGAAGCTGACGTGCTGGCACGTACAGCGACCAGAGACAGCCATAGGTTCCCAGTTTCTTTCTCTGACCTGAAGGCCTTCTTCAAACATAAACTTCGTTCAGAGTGGCAAGACAGCTGGGACACCCAGCTGGGAAATAAGCTACATACGATTATGCCGGTTATTGCTCCTCACCGGGTTACTTCGTTGACCCGATCGGAGGAAGTCTTGATTAGCCGGCTGCGTATTGGGCACACTCGATTGACTCACCGTCATTTACTTTTGGGGGAGCAGGCTCCTTCGTGCCATCAATGTCGTGTCTCTTTCTGTTCGACATATTCTATGTGAATGTCCTTTTTTTAATGGCCAAAGACTACAAGCTTTTAACGTACAGATTTTAACCTCTCAGAAATATTACATAACTATGATTTTAAACTCGTTCTTGGTTTCATTCATCATGTCTGATTTTTAATGATTACATAATTTTCATTGTTCACGTTTTACCTTCTTTTATCCTGTTTTTAATAATGATGTATAGATTACATCCGACAAGAGCTAATTGCTCGCTGCATTTTTAACTTCAATCACTATGTCTTTCTTGGGATAGAATGACCTGATCTGGCCCTTATCCCATAAAACCCAACTAACCAACCAACCATTAAGATTCAAAATACAGATAACAATATTATGGTGCAATATGAAATTTATAAATAGTGTAGTAAAGAGTGGTAACAGATGGGAGGCATTATAAAATTTTAAAATGATTTAAAGCTTTTAAAATTTAGTTTCAATAATCATAAATTAATAACATACAAATTAAATTAACACCAGAATGCTTAGCTATTATTTGTAAAAACTTAAGTAGAAAAACTTGAGGAATTTTTAAAGGTTAACTTAAATGGATGTAATTGGACCTTAGCGCCAGTAAATGAAAAATCCAATCCAATCCTTAAATTATGTATGATGGGTGGGAACACTACTCATGAACCCTTGGCGCGGTATGCCCCAATGGGGTTTTGTGCCATTAAACTCAAATCAAATCAAATCAAATCTACTCATGAACCCACATCACCACCGCTGTATAACGTAATATGAAATTATAGGGTGAGTAAAAACTTGTGGGCAAAAATTACAGTGGTGTAAACTACCCAAAAACAATTGAGAATCACCCTAGTTAAGGAGGTGTCCCCTAAGCAAATATGAGGATCTAGAGGAAGGATAAAAGTTACCGAAAAGCAATGAAAATAATGCACATAAACTGGGGATTTTAAGTAAAATTCAATTGTCCTATTTTAACTCAATAAAGACAGCCTAGTTTTTGTCTTTACAAGTAATCTTTAAAAATTGACAATAAAAATTTCAACAGTAAAAGTTATTTTTGTGGCATATATTCAAGACTTTCTTAAATGGAAAAACATAATATAGGTTGTGACATTTGTCAACATGCCTCAGGATTGCTCGGCAGACCCCTTAAGGTATCCGCCTACCCCTAAAATGACGATTTTCGACTCTTTCGTCGAAAATTTGGTTCTTATTTGGACTTATTTGGACAAAAAACGGAAGAAATTCATTGAAAAACAGAGGACTGAAGATTCTCTTAAAAAATAAAAATCTTCCGGCTAAAACAGAACAGTTGGCAGCTATGGATTTCAGTCTCGTTACTTTTGGGACAGCCCTTGTAATATAGCCCCTTCATCCAAGAAGCCCTTCAATTGTCATTGGGTGCTCCACACTCACTGTTTTATTAGCACACAAGTTCTGAATAACCCTGTATTAAAAAAAGGTTCCCCTCTCTGTCCCACACAATAAAAATTACAAAGAATTTTAGCCGTGGAGGTCTTGGGGGAAAAGACTATCCTTCAGTCGGAGAGCTTCATTTTCACTATAAAAAAAACAAAAAATAAACTTTAATAAAGATAAAAAATATTTGTTGCACAATAATGAGCTTTGATTATTTTTTTTATCATGTTACTTACAAGACTGGGCTTTAGCCTTAAAAATTTGCAACCACTTTTCACACATAATAAAACATTAAAGATGTAAGGGGAAGGACTTTGCATGTTTATGAAAGAAAATTCTTATTTTGAGGCTTATGATTGTTTCCCCTCACACACAGAGTAATATTTTTTTTTTAGGGAAAACCGATTTTTTGGGGTAAGATTGGTCAATGCTTAGCTATTAAAAATGCAACTATAGTGATCCTATTACCATTCTCGTGGGTGGCGCATTATGATCAAAATTGATTCATGCGCCATAAAACAATAATCAAACCATTCTCGTGGGTAAAGAGAAAAACTGTTCCTCTCCTTGATTTTTAAGTTTTAAATCAAAACAACCTTTTGGATAAGAAGGATAAACATAAAAACAAGTTTAAAGGAAAATTTCTAGGCTTACAAGCTATTTTGATACAAGGGCACTTTGAAGTACCTTAAACATTAAGAGGAGTCTAATTCATTTGAAATCTAATTAAATTTGAAGTCTAATTAAATGAAATTATCTACTTACTGGACGGAACCATCCCATTGGAAGTGATCCAATGTGAAGAAGCTTTCTTCCAAATCCTCCTCGGCCATGATCCTTTCCTCCGGTGAAAGACATAGCTCCTTCTTGACAAAATCAACAAAGGAGGTTATGAAAGAAAATATATATTTTAAGGCATATCATCATTATGGCGTATTCATATTTTAAGGCCTCCTCGGCCATGATCCCATCTTCCGGTGAAAGACATAGCCCCTTCTTGACAAAATCAACAAAGGAGATTATGAAAGAAAATATATATTTTAAGGCATATCATCATTATGGCGTATTCATGTATTTTAAGGCCTCCTCGGCCATGATCCTTTCTTCCGGTGAAAGACATAGCCCCTTTTGACAAAATCAACAAAGGAGGTTATGAAAGAAAATATATATTTTAAGGCATATCATCATTATGGCGTATTCATATTTTAAGGCTTCCTCGGCCATGATTCTATCTTCCGGTGAAAGACATAGCCCCTTCTTGACAAAATCAACAAAGGAGATTATGAAAGAAAATATATACATTTTAAGGCATATCATCATTATGGCGTATTCATATTTTAAGGGCTCCTCGGCCATGATCCTTTTTTACGGTGAAAGACGTAAACCCTTCTTGACAAAATCAACAAAGGAGGTTATGAAAGAAAATATATATATTTTAAGGCATATCATCATTATGGCGTATTCATATTTTAAGCCTCCTCGGCCATGATCCTTTCTTCCGTTGAAAAACATAGCCCCGTCTTGACAAAATCAACAAAGGAGGTTATGAAAGAAAATATATATTTTAAGACATATCATCATTATGGCGTATTGATATTTTAAAGCCTCCTCGGCCATGATCCTTTCTTCCGGTGAAAGACATAGCCCCTTCTTGACAAAATCAACAAAGGAGGTTATGAAAGAAAATTCACATTTTAAGGTGTATGAATGTTTCCCTCACACACACAGAGTAATAGTTTTTTTTAGGTAAAACAGATTTTTTCGGGTAAGATTGGTCAATGCTTAGTTATTTAAAATGTGTAACTATAGTGATCCTACTACCATTCTCGTGGGAAATGAGAAAAACTGTTCCTCCCTCTGGATTTTTAAGTTTTAAATCAAATCAAAACAAAACTTTTGGATAAGAAGGATTAACAGAAAAACAAGTTTAAAAGGAAAATTTCTAGGCTTACGAGCTATTTTGATATAAGGGAACTTTGAAGTATCTTAAACATTAAAAGGAGTCTAATTTATTTGAAATTTAATTAAATTAAATTATCTACTTATTGGACGAAGCCATCCCATTGGAAGTGATCCAATGTGAAGAAGCTTTTTTCCAAGGCTTCCTCGCCATGATCCTTTCCTCCGGTGAAAGACATAGCCCCTTCGTGACAAAATCAACGAAGGGGGTTACGTCCCGCTGGTAGGCATCATTTTAGTTTTCTAAAATCTAAATAATAAATACTTGATTACACATGATATTTAAAACTAAATCAAACTAAAGGTTATTTTAACTGGTTATGTAGCTACGGTAATATTTTATATTAAGTTCCTCTTTTAATAATAATAATAATAGCTCTCCTCGTGCCTACGTGGCTCATAAGGCCTTCGGCCCCACCCGCCACCCTCTTCGGTCTGCCGCAACAGCCCTTGTCTGGGACCAGCTGGTCCATCCCGCCTGGCCTTTCTCCTCCTCGGCCATTCTTCGCCATGTCAAGGCCGGTCTCCCTCGTCTCCTCTTGCCCTCAGGTGTCCAAGTGAGGGCAACCGATGAAATTCTGGCTGGGGGCATCCTCAAAACATGGCCGATCCATCTCCAACTTCTTCTTTTAATATTTGTTGTAATTGGTTCCTGTTTTGATCTTGTGTATAATGATGTGTTATAGTTTGTGGCCAGAAAATTAATTTCCTCTTTTAAAAAGCTTAAATTCCACTGACAATCAATATTTTACTAGAGATACTTCTTGGGAGTGCTACTGGCTTCATATCAAAATTAAAAAAAATTACAAGTAGCGAACCTTTTATTCCGAATCCCAAATTGTGGAATGCTCAAAAATCTGTAATATTTACTTATTTAAAATAATTCTCGTTCTGAAGGTATTTTGTCACAAAACTTATGACACGCCCAATTAGCTGAGTAATCACACTTAGAGCAATGGTGAAACAGGGTTCTTCATAAAAGATATTGTTAGTGCTGCAACCCCACTAATTTTTAAATTGCGCTTATTTTTGGCCATTCTCCCCCGACTTCTGCTTAGGGCAGAAAATAAAAGCTATCAACAAAAATTATTTGATAAGGCATCAGATAACCACTGCACTTAAGTTGATATGATATAATCTGAGTATTAACTTTAAAAACACTCTTTTAAACTTTAAGATAGGTTACGTTATTTCATACTGTCTGTCTATCACAAGAAGAGCTCTGGTTTACATCTCTGTTGCCAAGGCAACAGGACTCTGCTCATTTTCAACGGGTGAAATCAGAAGAAAGGCGCAACGACTTTGGCTTACTGAGCGCCTTGCTGGGGAATTTGGCGATAACTTTTATTTTGTTATTTGTAATTACATAAATCGGGAAATCTTAGAACAGGGTCGAATTGGCTGCGTTTGGTGAAAATCTTATTTCATCATGATCCATCGAGTGATAAATAGTTTTATACTTATAAAACGGATTGGATTTCTGTTACAGGATGATTAAAAATTAGAGGGAGAAAAGCTAAAAGGGAAGGGGCTAAAAGCGGATTACAACTAAATGACTTTTTTGAATCCTTAAGATTAAGAAATTCACGATTGTGATGTGTTAGCCCTTGAATGAAGTAAACATTAAAACTTTTGATTTTATAAAAATGCCGGAATCGAGTGATATTTCTGGGTCTTAAAGGGTAAAGCGTATATTCCAGATCTGGATAATTCAGTCTATGAATGCAAAACTTTGCACAATTAATCTTTTCCCCACGAAAATTCAATTTTTTCTTTTAATACTGGTAGTAATTTTCTGAGCGATGGTACTTTTTTTCTTTTAAGTAAAAGTCTTGAATCACCTGGCGAATCACACACTTGTCAAAGCCATCTAGTTCGCAGTTTCGCTTACTAGGCCTTGTACGATGTTCCCTGGTGATTTCAAAACTTGAGATGAGTTCAGTGCTGAAACTTCCATTTTTATCCTTTTGATTGTAGTTTCAGAAACACCAGTTGCTTGAGAAGCCCTTTTTATAGCTTGTGGAAGTGGAATCGATAAAGATTTCGACGATCCTTCACATGAACAAAAATCTGCAACATTGTAAATTATTTTTCACGCTTGCGATTTTAATATTTAACCCTTTTTAAAATGAAATGTCATCATGTAATTTTAAAGAAATAGAAAATTGATTGATATAAATCGAAACACAATCCAAAGGCAACAGTTAAATCAAATCAAATATATGTGTAGGAAGCGGAGTTATCAATTCTTCTAAAAAACAAAATTCTATTTTTATTTATTACATTTGCAAAATTTAGAAAAAGAAACTTAAATCAATTATCTATCTAGTCAGTTCCCTAGAATATACATGGTTAATTGAATCACTATTCCTCTTTGTTTATTATTTTAACAGTTCACTGCAACAATCCAAGAAGAAGAATCCTGCTTGGGATCGCCAAAAATTCGGCCAAAAATCCTCCATCGGCTTTAATCTCCGCCAAATCCTCATACGGTTTATCCCTATTTAAAATGAACCGGTCTTGTTGCTATAGCGACCGCCATAATCAGACAAACTGGCGGGAGCTCTTCTTGTGATAGACAGACAGTAGACTACACAGAATAGTCTGAATTGATATGGACTATACCAGATTCTCTGGAAATCAAATAACTAAAATGAAAATTTAAAAGCTTTTCTATCAACTGATTCATTACAAAGTATAAACTTTATTAAAGTAAGGTACTTTTTAATAAACTGGGGGGCATCAAACAGTTCCCAATTTTTCTGCAAACCCTGACTCTTAACAATCTGAGTAAATTATACCAACCCAAGAGACTGCTCATCAGAATAAATAATGCTCCAGCCAAAACAAATACTCTATTTCTGAGTTCATCAATAGTTTAGATAGTGTTCCTGTAACTAACATCTAACAGCACAGAAACATCAACTTTTAAAACCACTCTATATACCCATAATTAAAGCTTTCTGAAACAATTTATCCACTAAACCTTTATATTTAAAGAGCACATTTGTATCTAGCGCGGGGTAACAGAAAATAAATTTGTCCACAAAATAAAAAATTCAATGGTATCCTGAACAAATCCTTAGTATCTAATTAGCACAGGATACCATCTTCAGCGCTCTCTGGCACAATTGGTTTAGAATGCTCATTCCTACAACTGATATTTTCAAACTTCGAGTTGTTCATCGACCCTTAAAGCATTGGTTATACTGTTATTAAGACATAGTAAATTGGTTGCAGTTGATCGGTTTTTTTACGAAACCATGTTGATTATATGAAACAATGGGAGAAGTTTCAAGAAATATTTTGTTATGAATAACAGTTTCAAAAACCTTAGCAAAACTAGAAATTATGGCAATGGGTCTATAGTTTTTAATATCGGATTTTTTACCCTTTTTAAAAATAGGAATTATTTTTGTTTTCTTCCAAATATAAGGAAAAGTGCTAGTACTTAAGGATAGGTTAAAAAGAACAAGTAAAGGATATAAAAAGCAATGAGTGTATGCCTTAATAATATGTATAAGGTGGAATTAAGTCGAGGCCTGCGGAAAAAGAACCCTTCAGCTTTCTGATGCTGTCCTCAATGTCGACAAGAGAAACACAATCAACCTTTACTAAATCAATAGAATTAACACAATCAGTAAAGTTAGACTTATTAAGATTATCAAAACATACAGAAGTTGTATAAACACTAGAGAAATAATTATTAAACTCTTTAGCCACATCCGCATCTTGCACAAGTTCAACATCGTTACAATACATTATATTAGAACCCTGCAAATGTTGGTTTCTACGATAATATGACCAAAAAGATTTAGGATTACATCTTAAAGAATTCTGAACAATATCAATGTGATTTTTGCGAGCATTACATATATCTGTTTTGATGGATTGTCTGATAGATTTAAAGCCCTCAAGATCATCTAAACCTCCGTATTTTTATACCTTCTCAAATAAGAGTTTTTTTACTTTAATTTTACAGATAATATCTTTAGTAAACCACACAGGATACTTTCTTTTGTACGGAACATATTTTGGTACAGATATAGCTAGTATGTCATAAAGTACACTGTAAAATCTATCCAAAGCTTCATACATAAATATTGATTCAAGAAGTTCCAATCAACAGAAGACAACAGTGCGTACAGCAAATCAAAGTTATCTCGCTTGAAATTGTAGAATTTAGGAACAGAATTATTTGATTCAAGCCTAGAGATTAACACTTTCTTAGCCGTAAATAAATTAACTATAAGTAAAGGGTGAAAATTATCCTCATTTTACATATTGAAAGAACAGGCCTATCCACAGATACAGTGAAATTCAAAAATCTGATCAAAACCAAATCTAAAATTATTTTCATATAATTTTCGATAGTGTTACATTGCCTTAATCCATGCAAGCCAAGAAAACAAAGGAAATCATGACCAAGTATATTAATATCAGGATTATTATCTAGCCAGTTTATAAAAGGAAGATTAAAATCACCAACTATGGACATAAACAAAACACTCATCAACATCATAAAATTCATTTAAAGTAGAAGAATTGGAAGATGGCGGAAAGTATGCACAACAAACATGTAAACAAGAAAAATTATTTATAAAAAACCTGACCCAGACAATTTCACTGGATTCATTATGGCTAGAAACCAGATTGGCCTTGAATTGTTTTTTTACCGCTATAAGATCACCTCCACCACGAGTCAAATCAGTTTTTTGGTAGTCCCTATCACATCTGAACACATCATATCGTTCATCAAACAGATCGCAATTTACAAATTTGTCGTTGAGCCATGTTTCAGTCAGACAGATTAAGTCATAGTTCTCAGTTAAGGTTGATATATAAATGTCGTGGATCTTTGATCTCATACCACGTATGTTTTGATAATAGATAGTTAGGGCAGGTATGTTCAATTTAGGAACTTCTTCATCAGACTGAAATTCACTGCTGGATAGTAGTGAAGAGTCGCACTGTTTAACCGAGTCGGGTAACTCGGTACACTTGGAATCGTGAGATAGTCAGACACTTTCCGAAACACCCGGAGGAGTTGACCCGGTAGAGTAATAGTCACAACTGTCAACAAAGATTTGATCACGCTTTAATCTTCCAAAGAATTTTAATATAATAGATCCCTCGGGCCACAGGCTTTCATTAAGAAAAATGTTAAGATCAGATTCATGGACTTCTATATGAAAAGGCGGAGTATACGTATTATACTTTGTCTTCATCTTAGTACAAACAAGAAAAGTCAAGTTTAGATGAGAGAGAAAATCTGCCACTTCATGAGATTTCGTGGATTGATCCAATCTAGACACAAACACAGCATCCTTTTTAGGGGATCTTAAAGCAGTTTTCAATGTGGAGGTTTTATTCGTTCCTCCAACAAGGTGTTTTGGTGGGCGTAAACCAGTACTTGTATTCAGAGAGGTGGCTGAATTAGTAGACAATGAAGGTACATCAGGTAGGAGAGGAGTATTGGCAATGTGTTTGTTTTGGTAACATTTGCGTAGCTCTCTGAGCTATTGTTTGCTGTCATTTTGTTTGTTGACGGTAGATTCATTGAAGTTGGTTTCCTCTGGGAAACTCCCCTCTCTAGTTTTTCAATTCTAGTAAACATCTCCTGCCTCATAGAAATAAATTGATCACTTAAATCAATCAAGTATCCGAGGCAACTGGAAAATTCTGGTTTTTGAGACACCTAAATTGAAAAAAACTGGTTAGGACAAGAAGCGGGATAAGTGCCAAAAATATCAAGCAAAAATTTTAAAAACGTGAAACTTTCATTACTCTTCCAAATGATTCAGGCTTTTTTAATAATTAAAGCCGGGAGCCTGGTTTTCAGTGTGGACAAGTACATAAGTTACCCGCCAAAAGCTGGTCCACCACCTCTCATGCCTTCCAAACGGGGATATTCTTATTTTTAAAATATTTTGGGGATCCTTTTTATTATAAACTTGAACCATATTATTTTGGGCTACCGTAAGGGGCGCTAAAGATGAAAGGCGGAGTGAGAATGCAGTCAAAAACAATGATCGGCGTAATCCTTTCCCGCCACAAAGGCAAAGCGGTTTTCTTTAAGGGTCAATGAAGCCGAAAGACCTGTCCTCACACCAATCCTCATCCCCTCGTACGGAATCCTTTGCCAAAAAGTCCGCCTTCTCGTTGCCTGCATTGCCAACATGACCCCGGACCCAGCTGATTTTGAAGTGATCTTCACTATTTTTGGCATTGAGTCGGACCTCTCAAATAAAGCTTGAATCTAAGTAAGGAGAAATCAAGGCCTTAATGGAAGATAAGCTATCTGTATATCTATACAGGGTGTTTCAAAATTGCGTTGCACGGCTTTTATTCGGAACCAGCGCCTCCTAGGGTCATGGAAGTAAGGTCTACCCCTAGGTAAGTGACCCTGAAAAATCCATTGAGATGACTTACAGCGCCCCTAGCGGCGTGATTAAAAAGTTAAAAAAATTAATTTAAAAACTAAAGGAGATAGAGCAAAAACCTCAGTGAGAGTATTGTTGCCAACGTCAAGAAGAACTCATTGAAAAAAATTTGATCGAAATATCTTGAATATTCGCGGAGATATTAGCATGTGAAAATAGCACTTTTTCGAGGGTCAAAAAGTAAAAAGTTCGCATATTTGCAAATTTTTTATATTTTTTGATCAAATTTTGTGTTCTTTCAACTAAAAAAACACAAAACTACACAATAACACTGAAAACTTTGCAAATATGCGAACTTTTTACTTTTTGACCCTCGAAAAAGTGCTATTTTCACATGCTAATATCTCCGCGAATATTCAAGATATTTTGATCAAATTTTTTTCAATGAGTTCTTCTTGACGTTGGCAACAATACTTTTATTGAGTTTTTGCTCTCTCTCCTTTAGTTTTTAAATTAATTTTTTTAACTTTTTAATTTCGCCGCTAGGGGCGCTGTAAGTCATCACAATGGATTCTCCAGGGTCACTTACCTAGGGGTAGACCTTACTTCCATGACCCTAGGAGGCGCTGGTTCCGAATAAAAGCCGTGCAACGCAATTTTGAAACACCCTGTATATTAACTTCTCTTCTTTAAGCTTTACACGTTAACTTTAAGCCAAACCAATGCAATCAAGATGTTTCTTCTTCCAACCCTTAACTTGACCCTTAATTATAATTTTGTTTTTGTATCTTTTAACCAGACACCGATACAGAGAAAAAGTTTTGAATATGTTGTTGCCAGACACGCAAACCTTCAATTTCTCTTATTGATTTAGGTACTAAATACAAATTTTTGTACACGATTATAACTTACAATTTGTAGATCAGAGCTGTTTTCTTGTTTAGTAAAGTTAATTATAACTTTAAAAAAAATTGAAGCGGCAGGATATTTAGTTTTCTGTAGATTTATTGATTAAATTAATATTTTTTCTGCAGATTTATTGATTAAATTATGATCTTTTCCCCGGAATAGAATACCGTCGCTTATTCTTGAATTAACCCAGTGGTGATATATCTGAGGCCAAAAGTTCATACTATTTTTAATATTTTTAATAAAATCATTGTGGATAATAAAGCGTTGTTTATTGTTAAGGTAATTTGCATGGGATTTTCATTTGAAGTTTGAATCTACGTTCAATCCGAGATATTGTATAGAAGATACTTGTTAAGGAGGAGATAATTGCAGTTCCATTATTAAGAGTAGAATATGTTCTAATGAGGACCTAGTACCATTAAACCCTAAACTAAACCAACCAACCAAACACCGAACTATTACGAGTACAGTCGATGAGTTGGTAATAGAGACAAAGAAATTAATATACACTAGCGGAAAAAAAAATCCCAACACCAAGAAAAAATAATTGTAGAGTAATGAAATTTGGGCAATGCGTTTGTCTAGTGAACATGTATAATTGATTAGATTTTCAAGAACACAGGTTTATTTAGGCTCTAGAAAATGCATTTTAAATGCGAAATGGTATTACATTAGTAGCCGCTGTAACCTCCAAATTTTTGAATGCAAGCCATCAAACGGGCATGCATTGTGTCATACAGGTTCCGTATGTCACTTTGTGGTATGGAGTTCCATGCTTGTTGTACTTGTTGTGTCAATACTGGTACGGTCTGTGCTGGTTGTGGATGATGATGGAGTTGTCGTCCAATGATATCCCATACATGCTCAATTGGAGACAGATCTGGTGATCTCGAAGGCCAAGGTAACATGTCGACACTCTGAAGAGCACGTTGTGTTACAGCAGCGGTATGAGGGCGAGCGTTATCCTGTTGAAAAACTCCCCTTTGGATGCTGTTCATGAATGGCAGAACTACAGGTTGAATTACCTGACTGATGTACAAATTTGCATTCAATTTGTTTGGAATGACCACGAGAGTGCTCCTGTTGTCATAAGAAATTGCTCCCCAGACCATAACTCCAGGCGTAGGTCCAGTATGTCTAGGCCGCAGACAGTCTGGTTGCAGGCGTTCCCCTGGCCTCCTTCTGACCAACACACGGCCATCATTGGCACCAAGGCAGAACCTGCTTTCATCAGAGAAGACAACACGTCTCCATTCCGCCCTCCAAGGAGCTCTGGCTTGACACCACTGGAGTCGCAAACGGCGATGAAATGGAGTGAGGGGAACGCACTCTGTAGGGCGCATTGCTCGGAGATTTACTTGAAGTAACCGATTTCTTACAGTTCTTGGTGACACTCTGGTACCAACTCCAGCTCGAATTATTGCCGCGGACGCAGTACGCTGCGCTACAGCCATTCGCCGAATACGGCGGTCTTCCCTCTCATTAGTGGCGCGGAACCGCCCGGAACCCGGTCTTCTTGAGGCAGTACCATCCCGTGACCACTGCTTCCAACAATCATGCACAGTGGAGACATTCCGGCCAAGTCTTCTTGCAATATCTCGGAAAGAAAATCCACTTTCTCGTAGCCCTATTATTCGACCTCGTTCAAACTCGTTGAGATGTTTATAAGGTCTTCTTCGGCTTCTTAAAGGCATTCTTGGCTAACATCAACTCTATTTGCCAAATTTCAAAGAGAAATAACGCTCATGAACTCTACAGCACCCATTTAAAGCAACATTAATTTGCATGTTCTGAGTGGCGCATGCAGCGCCACACTTATGGGAGAAACTCTAAATTTACATCAATGTCACCTTTCAGATAAATAAACATGCCCACCAAATTTCAGTAATCTAACACGAGTCCTTCTTGGTGTTGGGATTTTTTTTTCCGCTAGTGTATAAACTCCTCTAATTTTAAGTTTATCTTAATCCAATCCTAATATTAAAGTAGTTTTGACTGATGATAATTTAAGTGAGGCATTAAATTCTATAGCTCTATTATTTTCCATGTTTTATAAAATTTACTCATAATTAGCATTGCATTTAGCATCGTTAAGTTTTTCCAATGAAAACTCCATTCAATTTTGGACCTTGCACCAAGCATAATCAATTAACAAACGAAAAATGTTTCGCATAAATAATCATAAATAATGTGTAAGTTTATAATTTCTATGGAGCTATAAAAGTTTGCTAATACTAGTCAAATGCAGTTTTGTTGCCAAGAAATCTTAAAACAATGTGGCATTTTAATAAAGTTGTCTTGTTTTGCTCAGCTAATGAGGACATACTCGTAGAACCTTAAAACCCAAACCAAAAACAAATTGTTTTTTTTAGGAAATATCTGGGTAAATTTTTTCTACCGTTAAATTAATGGCTTTGGTGCATTTTGTTATTATGAAAAACATTATTTACAAAGTAACTGTTTCTCTGAAATTGCCAAACTCGTATACAGAGTTGTTTACTAGTAATAGATAATTAAAAATTATCTCAATCTAGTTATTGTACTTTGAAAAAAATTCAGCAAAATCCTGATATGACTCTATGACTACGTTATAAAACTTAACCAAAGAACGATCTTTAAAATTTAATAATTGTTTTAAACATGGCCATTTCTTCAAATCCGTTCTCATTATGGGAAAGTAGAGTAGCTTTCCCTGATTTGAATTGGCCCATTCGAGCTTCATTGACGTGGTTGTTATTTGCCAAGTATGTTATACCTATCTAGAAGTATTGATCGAATCTCTACAAGCAGCTGTCGCCCCAATGTTCGAGATGCTCTTCTTCCGAATATTTATTTCCCTCGGTGCCGATTGGGAAAGAATTTCCGGAGAAAATCGAAGGGGTAGCTTTTTATATTGCATATAAGCTGATGATTGCGTGACGGAATTCGGGATCCCATCTTCGCATTCCTTGGTGCGAATATTGGATTGAACGTGCAGCAAATCACAATACTCTTCCAACTGGACTTCAAATAAAAATGCGTCGGAAATCAGCCGCTTTGGAAAAACCTCTCTGGCGCTGTGTGCTCCATTCAGATCAAAGGAACGAATGATTTGAATTAGATGGTAGTAGGAAGAGTAAGATAAATAACTATGAAGAGAGTAATATTTATCATAGTTTTTGTCCTTTAATTAGTCTAGATGGTGAATGAGTTTAATAGGCTGCTGTTTTTTTGTGCTTCACACCCCTTCTATATAAAGGCTCATTCAGACTTATTTTAATTCATTTTAGAGGAATCATCGAAAGTGAAACAAGTGTGCCTTGGTGTTTCATTTCCGCGACCAGACATGATGATGCTTTTTCGGTTGTAATAAGCGAAATGCTGGTTTTCGCGGCGAAGAAAATTGTTTTATGCCGGAGCCCAGGATCACAAGTACTCCCGCGGATTACACCAATCACAGGGCCCCGTCCGCTTTAACTCCGCCCTCTCTCGGGCCGAAATTGGCGTTCTCGCCTTTTTCTCCAGTTTGTTTCCCACGCGAAAATAGTCAGAATACAAACAACATATACATCAAATTCTAATTGAAAAAACCACCTTACTCTCAAGTGGAACCCTTGTTTACCGAAAATACAAATATTATGTACCACAATCAATACAATAAAATTACAGTTAAACAGCAGAGATAAGAAAAATAACCACGATCAAGAACATACGTCTTCACTGCACAAAGTGTTCGAAACCAGCAAAAATTCCCTATGCCTCTACTCCAGTGTGCGCAAATCTGTTGCAGAAATTGACTGGAAAATCACATCTTGTAAGATCATTATTCAAGACTCTTAAGGCCTAGGTTGTATCCTCTATATCAGCGGTTCCCAAAATGGTCCATATGGACCCCCAGGGGTCCACAGCGACTTCCAGGGGGTCCACGGGCATGAAAATAAAAATTGGGTGTCCACAGCAACTTCTAGGGGGTCTACATCGACTTTGAGGTCCACGGGGAAAATTTTGACAAGTTTAAAAAATGTTGTCTTTTTATAATCAAATTTTAGTAATGTAAAAAGTTGGTTATCACCGAGTCCTCGTAACGCAAACAGGGGCGATAGAATCTTTTTCTATTGTGACAAAACAAAGAAACAGGTTGTATATTACCGAACGGGGTGATTTGTGGTTAAACTTCAGGTCGTTGAAACAATGTCAAAGCACCTAGCACCAGGTTCATCTCTCCCATTAAAAGTATGTTGGAATCTTCCAGTTTTCCCTCTATGTTGTTTATAATATCTTCATATAATTCCTAACCTATATTTTTAAAAATAATTATTCAATGAGTTAAATTCGAAATGGGGATTTTATTACTTGTTTCTTACCAATATGATTTTATAAAGAGGGTTTTTATGAACAAATGGGGCTTAGGCAACACGTTTTTACATTTTTAAAACCTTTGACTAATAATTCTTTTCAATTCCTAATATTTTTTTTCAATTTCATAAATTAAAACCCAATTTCCGTAATATACAATTTGATTTCATTTTATAGTTGAACTTAATTAAATATTGTTTGTTAACATGCCACTACTTCAGTGTAATTATTTCTGAAATTTTATGATTTGGTGAATGAGTAACTCACTCATAAGCCATTAATCCAAGATCCCACTCGGCGAGTGTTGTTGAATCTAAAGCCCTGGATACTCTACCTTAAGGGGACACAAGACATCTCGACAGCCAAAATACGTGAAATTTAGCTTAACCAATATCTTTCAGAAAAATAATTAAAAATGCATTCCCATCTTTAAAATTTTTACAGAAAGCAGTCAAGACACTGTAGTTTTTTATATAATCCAAGAAAAATAAAAAAACTAAATATTTTAATATTAAAATTTATACTTAAAATGGACTTAGTTTCTACGATACATATTTACTAAGTGTTGTTAAGGTACATTTAAAAAAAACTACTGCCCATTTTACTTTAAAATTTGGACCAGCTATAGATTATAAGTTGATAGATAATAATAAGCATCCTTTTTGGTGACCCCTCATGGGGCACTCCTTGTCGGGGTGTGACGGGGTACACCTTGACAGGAGTGACGGGTGTCACAATTCCGAGGTGCCCCAGTGTCCTTGTGCCTTATTAAAAGGCTTATCTTGATACTCCGGTACTTTGTGCCTTATAAAAGGCCAATCTTCCACACACCATAGAAAACGCACCATTGAATATATGTAAATATTAAAAACTTGTTTTAATTTCCTCAAACATTTATTTATATCTTGATATAGTTCTTTGGTTTTTCATTTGAAACAACATGTTCTTTTCTTATACTTTACCCCCAGTGGTATTTGTGCCTTTTATAGGCCAACCTTCAACACAAAGTCCTGTGGCATACCAGGGTTGAGTGGGATGAGGTTGGATCTGATGATTTATAAATTTTCGGTGCCCGCCTTATTGGCCTGTGTTTAACCTTCAATAATAACGCCCTTTTAAAGATAAATTAATTTTTATTCAAAAACATAAAATAGTAAGTGCATAGCTTATGCTAGACGTCTTGATGATTATTATAACAGTGTGATCACACATATATATACATATGGCGTTGCCAAATTATATTTTGAATACACAGTTAACAGTTACACAGTTTTGCATAACAAATTATATTTTGCATATAAAGTTAACAGAAAAAGTTCATTTTCGGCTCCCGTGCGGCACTGCACATTTCAGTTCCCGTGCGGCACTGCAGACTCCCCCCGCAGTGTCAGCATTGACACGAAAAAATCGGGAAACCGCACTCTTCTTCCGGAACGAGTAACTCTTGTTGAAGCATCTGATGAAGCCCAGTTATCAGATGCAATCAGGAAAGCTGGCTTGATTCGGTCCATAGAAATGGTAACTTTTTTACCACGAATGTCTAGGTCGTAATTCGTGGACCTACGATGCAAGACTTTAAACGGCCCGTCGTAAGGCTGTTGTAAAGGTTTTTTTACCTTGTCATTCCTCACAAACACATGGGATCAAGAGTCCAGCTGTGGATGGATAAATACCTTAGAAGAACCATGGTTTGATGTCGGTGATGGTCAAATGTTCTGGAAGTTGGCTCGAAGGTCTTCGACGAGTTGTTTTGGGGATATCTCTGAAGATGGAGCGAAGACTTCTCCGGGAAGACGCATTGGTGCTCCATATACCAACTCGGCTGTAGTCGCTTGGATATCTGGTTTGAACGCGGCTCGAAATCCCATCAGGATGGTCGGTAGTACTTCAGTCCACTTGTCCGTGCAGCAGGCTTTTATGGCAGCTTTAAGAGGTCGGTGGAACTCTTCTATAAGGCCGTTACTTTGGGGGTGGTATGGAGTCGTCCTTAGCCTTTGGATAACAAGCAAGTTTGAGAGCGATCGAAAAAGGGAGCTTTCGAACTGTCGCCCTTGGTCCGTTGTTACTCTGGAAGGGACTCCAAACCTGGTGATCCATCCTACGTAGAAGGCGGTGGCTACCGTCTCTGCTTGAATGTTCTCAATCGGTACAGCCTCTGGCCATCTGGAAAATCGATCTATCATAGTTAAACAGTAAGACTTTCCTTGGGATGGTTGCAGAGGGCCTATGATATCCAGGTGGATGTGGTCGAACCTTAATGTTTGGTCAGGGAATGATCCTACGGGGGTTTTGGTATGTCTTATTACCTTACTTTTTTGGCAAGGAACACAATGCTTGGTCCATATTTTACA